>WUAM01000431.1:50358331-50377408 GCA_024336885.1 Actenoides hombroni | reverse complement strand
GAGGAGAGGAGAGGAGAGGAGAGGAGAGGAGAGGAGAGGAGAGGAGAGGAGAGGAGAGGAAGTAGATCTTAATCCTTTGTGATTCCTCTGGCTGTTTATAACAGTCTAGCTGAGTGGTTTCTCTAGAGCAGGGTAGGCTTACTACCTCTTTAACTTAGAGGGTAACCTTGTCTGGTATAAACAGCTTCACATGGCAAATAATAGTAAAATACATTTGGAGCTTTATTTCATTGAAATACATATTTAACATTCAGAACCTCTGACTTCAGGAGAAGAATCTGAAAATAAAATATTGGCATGAGAAGACAAAAAGGACTCCTAAATACTTATGGCGAG
Source organism: Actenoides hombroni (assembly GCA_024336885.1). Taxonomy (NCBI): domain Eukaryota; kingdom Metazoa; phylum Chordata; class Aves; order Coraciiformes; family Alcedinidae; genus Actenoides; species Actenoides hombroni. Next base: position 50,377,072 of record WUAM01000431.1, on the reverse strand, counting down.
ATAGCTGAGCTCCAAAATATGTTTTCTCATTGAAGTTAACCACCAGCAATAATTAATTCCTGAGAAGATTAAGGTCTGCTGTTTGCCTTACAATTATCTGCAGGATCGTCCTCACTGTGGCTGCAATAGCTTTTCTGAAATCATTTGGGATCCGTCCTCCATGGGTAGGCAATTGTGACAGTCTTTAAAAGCAGCAGCTAAACGTATAGGTGACTTTTTTTGGCTGTAAGGGGGACTGTCAATATGCATTACCATTTTGATATGTATCTGAATAAGCAATAAATATTAGTTTTTAGATATTCTAGAGAAAATGTCAGGTTTGCATTACCCACCGAAGAGATTTCTTTCCTCCTAGGGTGGAATTACTGATGCTAGGACAGCAGTCAGCCTGAGGTTTTTCAACTTTTCTAGTTCCTCTTTGTATGCAAAATAGGACAGTTAGACAGAAATGGAGGCAGATACCACCCCCTTTTGTTACAAAGTATTTTATTATATTTTCACCACTGACACCATTCTTGGTGGTGATTGTAGAATGGATTTCATTTATATATTACCAAGACAAAGTCAGTCAGCAGACAGTTACGTTCCTGTCTAAATGAAATGAAAAATAGTAGTCAGGACACAGACCACAGAACTATGCCTCTTTAACCTGTTTCCCTCTTTTGTTACTACGTATTACCTCGTTCCCTTCACCTCTCAATGGCTCAGTTTGATTTTCTGTGACAAGATTTAGTGCTTCTCAAAACAGCATGGCTTGGTAAGAAGAGACTTGCTTAATGTTTTCAACTTGCTTATGAGTCAACCATCATACTCTGCCTCCCTGTACTGAAAATGCATCTTGAAATCCCTTTTGGCTTTCTTTTTTTTCTTTGTTGCTACAGATACAAAGGTTTTAAAGGCAACTGCTCAATTTCCTTCATTGAGCAGTTCAGAGCCCTCCACCAGTGCAATAAGTACTGTGAGATGCTGGGGCTGAAATCTCTCCGAACCACTCATCAAAAACAGAGGAAAGCAACATCCATGAAAAGCAAAAATCTACCGAACTCATCAACTATAAAGAAAACAGTGCCCAAGAAAGCAAGAGAACCTAGAGACTTCATTTCTTCAGAGCACTGAGTTGCACTGTCTGTATCTTGTGAAAACTCCTCTCAAGGATATGTAGTAGTGATAGGCACCAGTGACTTGGTGAGGGGACAGCTTTAGTCTTTTGCCTTATGACATCATTTTGAAGACATCCTGATGCTGATGTCAGCAGCAAGGAAAACAGATGATTCTATGGTCTGGGTACCTCAGATTTAACATCGGGGCAAGGTTTTGAAGACTAACTAAACCATCTGCCTGGATTATTTTATGTCCCTTCTATGTACTGGTATCTGCACATTCTGAGTCTTGGACATCGAGTGTACTGCAGGTCACTGGAGAACATCTTCTTCGTGCCTGTGCCTGTCACCCTCTGGGTTCAGCTGCTACATAAACATCAATATATTTAAGATGCTACTTAGTACAAGTTTTGCACAGTACTGTTGCTTCAGGCTGCTACAGAAGGATTGTCTTCTTTCCCAGATTTTTGCATATTATAATCCTACTATAATCCTTTTCTTGTAATTTTTTTCTCCCGCATACATGTCTTTTAATGCAAGACACGGCTGTTCAGATTGTACATGTCTGTCTGGAGCTCCCCCGCCAGTTAGCTAGCATCTTTAAGGTTCTCACAAAGTCATCAGCTTGAAGACGGGCAGCTTGTGTGTTTCTCCATAGAATTCCTTGCTTTCCATGCAAGCTCCCTTGAATCTACAGTTACCCCCATGGCATAGTACTGTTATGCTTACACTGATCCTATTGTAGGATAGAGGTTTGGAGTCCGCGTGTTGCTGAACAGCTGCCATCTGAGATAAACCCATTACATATGGAGGGTGTTTCAGTACCTTGCAGCGTTTTCAACTAGGAGAAATGCAATGACTTTTCTGAGGAGCATAGAATTGTTTTTTGAAGGAATGTAAGAGGTGCCCTGGGCCAGTACCTGTCTGCGAAAGAGTGATGGTTTAATCAAAATGCCTGGGCAAGGCCAGAACTGATAAAAGATACCGTGCTGCACTAAACTGTGGTGTAGCTGGTGGGGAGATTTGCACCAGAGGGAGGGCACTGTGCTTGACAGAGGACTGCAGCAGTTTGTGGCACCTGAAAATCCAACCTGCAATGCCTGACACAGAATACAAACACCGAACATCACCAGGCTTCTTACCCCTGTGTGATTACTAAATAACAGGTGGTGCCAGAAACCAGTACCCATGTGAAAAGTCCTGTTAGTGCTGAGGAAGGTGAAAGCACTTTCAGGTAGTTTCTGCTTTGTCTTGATAAGCAGCGGATGCCAAATAAGAGAGAAACTGCTGGGGACCAGCTGGCACTAGGGACAGAAACTCATCTGACTGCAGTGTAGATATAACATCCAGGCTCGTCATCGGGGACTCCCTTTGTGGTTAACAGAGGTCTTCTCAATGGAATTGAGAGCCCAGTGCAGGTCATCTGAAAAACAAACATTTGAAACGGGTTAGATTAACCATGCCAAAAAAGTGCCTGTGTCTCTCCATTGAGCGAAGAGGGAGCAGTGTCAGACAGACACCCGTGTTTTAAAATTCCTGCTGTTACATGAGGTGAAGTTCTCTGGAGTTGTTCTGAAACATTTGAGGTTTTAATAGTTTTCTGATAATTTAGGTGGAGGAGACCAATTACAAAATGTTATTGCAGAAATTAGGGTGACATGGTAGTCCATGTAAAATGTTTCTGGCTGGTGTTGTTGGGGAAGAGGAGAGGTTAGGAATGGGGCATATCGGGTGCTCTGTCATGTTGCAGCTGGAACTGTTGGGTGACTGAGGAGCATGCGTGTCAGTGCCAGGCAGTTAGCGTGAACTGGGCACCCAGCCTGGGGCACTGTGTCATTGACCAATGCTGTGTGTCTGTCAGTGAGCCTGGGGCTCAGCAGCCCTTTGCTCTTCTGCAGTGATGGGAGAGGGTCTGCTCCTGACAGCTTCCTCTCGGTGTAGTGTGCCAGTATGGGAAGGGGAGTTTACCACAGGTCTTCCCAGGTCTTCTGTAGCCATGCGTATTAGAAATGTGCTGGACAATGTAACACACCCCAGTTATGAGGCTGCTTGCTCATCAAAACCAAGGGACAATGTAAGGAGTCTGCATAAAAAAAGTGAGGCCTGGTGTAGCCATTGAATTTGAACTCCCTTGTGTGCTTCTATAAGTAGAGAAAGCTCAGCTGGGGTTTATTGCCTGATCCAGATGTGCCTGTGTGTATGTTTGAACGTCACCCTGACTTTAAATCCTGTCTGTCTCTCCTGTAGAAGCTGAAAAGTGCTTCCTTTGCTTTCTAAAGTAGACAGTTTCTGGTCAGTCAAGAAGCAATGTGTGATCGTAGCATGTAGCAACTCGGGGAAGGATGCTACCATAAGTGTTTCCCTCTTAAGTGTTCTGCTTCCTGATACTTGTGATTTCTAAGAGACAGGGTATTGGGAAACCAGCGCTCCCCACCCCCACAGCTTCAGAGAATTAGTGTCGTTGATATTTTGTGCTTGTAAAAGCACATCACCTTGCTGCATTTACCCAGAGCGTTCAATACTGGTGACAGCACAGAGGCAATATTACCCTTGTCTGGAAAGGTGGAGATCTCTGTCCTGCAAGTGACTAAGCTCAGATGGATGCCCGGAGCACCCATTTGTGACCATAGCTCCCTCCCTGCAGTTGTTTGCAGGACTGAGTCATAATTTTCTTTCTTATTCATTAATCAAAAACCCGGATAAAGCGTTGTTTATACCTGTTGGCCAAAATAAGCCCAGCAGAAACCATAGATCTGGATGTTTTCACTCCACATGTCCATGGATTACAGTACAGTGAAAGGCTCTGTGCTCTGTGTTGCCTTCTGAAGGGAAGACAATGACATTCTTGTCCCCTTGCAGTGAGCATAAGAGAATCTTTTAGAATGTTTTTCTCTGTGGGGAACTGTCCTCCAAGCCCACTGATGGAGCATTAATTAAGAACTCATGCCACATTCTGAGTTATATTTCTCTTTTGATGGATTTGATGTTTTTCATTCATCTTTCAATTAGACTTGACATCTGTACTCAAAAGCTAATGATCCTTTTCTTCTTAGTGATCTCACAGAGTAAATGTGTACATGGTACACTATAAAAAAAGAAGCCATGGTATTTGCTTTAAGTAGACATACACCCAGCTAAAATGAATGCTTTTATACTGCTGAGGAGTTTATTGAACATACTTTGTTTGCTAATAGACATACTACATTGCTGATGTATTAAACACTGTGAGTCACAATCCTGAATTTCAGTCAGTGGAAAGTCTCACTGATGATAATGGTAAAAGCTGGTGTAAAGCAGTCGTTTTTCTGTAATAGAACAAAAGCTTAAATTATAATGATGCCACATGATCCTGTTAAAATTCAGTCATTGCCCTTGAGTTCAGCTCAATTTCAATTACATTGAAATAATTATATATTAATAGCTACCAAAAGCAGAAAGTGCTTGACTGATTACCTGAGGTTAGAGACATCTGGGCAAGTTTTAAAACCTTGCTCTGTCGTGGTACTCAGGTGATTGCTCTTTGGCGTATCTAAAGGAAGTAGAGAATTGTGCCTTTGCTGATTATTTGTTTCCTTGTTGGCCCATCCTCTTTCACAGCTGCTGAGCTGCCTGTTCTGCCCTCCTGTCTGCCTTGTTTGACAGGTAGGGACTCTGTGGCAGGAATGCCTTGTCAATGCAGGCCCCTCTCAGAAACATCCTCAACTCCCTGCTGATGTGTCTGGGTCATGATAGAAAGAGTTTAAAATGTAGATAGTCTGACAGGGACACAGAGCGAGCTGTTTCAGTGACACAGAGCAAGCTCAGAGTGTTTATCTGCCCATGGATGAATTTTCATGTCAGATTTTTTTTACGGATACTTTGCTAGTGATTGCTGTTCTTCGTAGACTGATAAGTAGCCACTCTACACACCTCAGCCTTGCTGTTATAGAGAGTACATAGATACCCTGTATCAGGAAGTAATTCCTGGCTGTCGGAAGAAGAGTGAAATCTGAGTGCACCTAAACTCAAGTTGATCCAAAGGTCTGGACCAAGTCGTCAGACTGAGAAAAGGAAGTTTGGCCCTGTTTATGTCGATTGCCTTCTGTGGCAGAAGAGTCCCTTAGTAGAACTGTGGGTTTACCTCGGTGTACCTGCGTTACTGATAGGCATCAGCTGGAGGTCTGCAAAATCATAAGCAGTGAAATAATTTTCAGTAGAGTAAACACTGTTCTCGGGAGCTCAGGATTTAATGGTGAACCAAGATGAATGGGAGAAACAGTGACTGGTTTTATGGACAGTGTTTTAATTTGAGCCGAAGTCTGCTCTTTGACTTTCACATGTGAGTACCAAAGCATGGGTTTTGTGAGCAAGTCGTATGCGCGTGTATTTAATCTGAACAGAAACATCAGTAAAGCAGAAACTGGAACCAGCTTTTTAAAGGAGCACTTAGAGGTTAATTCTTGCTGCTAGCAGGTGTTTTATATTAATAAATATTCCTAAGCACACACAGAATGAATGAATTGCACTGTGTCCTCATAGCAATTTTGAAACGTTACGCTTTTCCCAGGGCACCACTGTAGTTTAGGCTGTAGCACTAATGCTTTGTGATTTAAATTCTACTGCACAAACTAACAATGATAAACCACTCAAGAATGGAGTCAGTAAAGCTTGTACAGGATGTTTCTTCTTGCTCAAAAGTATGTAATCACATGAATGGCCTGTAGGTGTGGGGTTTCTAGATACATGTGTCCCCATAGATAAACTGATAATTTTACCTTTCTCTTGCAATTTTTAACTGCTTTAAAAGATGCCTGAGTTCCAGTGGTAGTGTTTTTCAAAAACACCTAAAGCATTGCAGGGCGTAAGTCCAGATCCACAAATACTAGACATACAACATTTAAGTTGAACTTTTTTACCAAAAAGTGTACAGAATGTTCTTGCTCAGTCCCTTTCTCTTCACTCTTGAGTACCTTTGAAAATGTCACCTGGATGTTCAGAAGTAGCAGTGTTTCAGTGGTAGCAGTGAATGAATCTCAGGGTGCAGCAGTCCTCCACGGATTCAGGAAAACTTTTAACCAAAATGTCCGCAGTGTATTTTAACCTGTGTGGGAAGATTGATCCTTGCCACAGAAGTTAGATTGTTCTTCATGTCAAGTTTTCAAATGAAAAAAGGCAGACTGCTAGGTCTTCTGTGATTCTGGGTTTCAGGATGTGACTCTGTGACGGACTAGTCTTGCATGACTAGATGATTGCAGCACTGTGATACATGCTGCCAGTCCTTACGCGTAAATCCTGCTAGACAAAGTGCTTGGCCACAGGTACCCAGAGGATACAACTGCAAGAAGGCAGCTGATGTGTTTTGAATGCTGTGCCTTGAATATTTCTCCACTTGAAGGAAACGTAAGACGGAGGACCCCTTTAGGGAGCGTGCGGTATGATTCCCAATCCACTTCTTACACCACATAGCAAAAGAAAATTGTATGCGGTTCTTCTTGGAGGAGCTTTTCAGTGTAACTCCCACAGTTTAACCTTACATAACCCACCAGTGAACTGCAGGGATGCAGCTCCATTACTCTTTAATTTCTCTTTTTTTTTTTTTCCTCTTCAAGAAACTTCAGTGTATCTAATACTTGTGTGGGTGTTGTAAAGGTCATGTTGTTCTACAATAAAAGCCTCGGTAAATAACTTCTCATTTTTGAGCTTTAAGAGCACAGTAGTAAGAAAGTAATAGGGAGAGAGAATTAATCTACACTGCTATCCTGCAGCAGAGCACCGGGGGAAGGTTAGGAACTCTTTGCCCACGTAGATGTTTGGCTGAATGTTTTAAACGGGTTTCCTTTACTAACTTTGCAAGTAGAAGCTTGAGGAGCCTGTATTATCATTCCACCACTGGAGTATCAGCAGTGCTGATGCATCTTTGCACCTTTAAAAGACTGAATGATGTGGAATAAGCTGTGATGGCATTGCAAATCATAGAGATAGTCCAGACTGACAGCCCTAATCTCCAGCTCTTTCTGCTGATGAGGTATGTATATTGTGCTCAGGCACGCAGCACGTGGGGCTTACTGAGTGGGTGGAGAGGAATAGCATAAGATGTTCTTCAAATAGGAAAAATAGCAGTGCCATTAATCAGGAGAACAGCAGGCAAGACTGGTACAAGCTCCCCAGAGAGCTCTGCAGGCGTGGTGTGAGAGGGAAGGGACTTCATTTCTGTCTCAATCAAAGACTGAGAAGAAAAGTAGCTCCTGTGAAAACAGTATACCCAGGGCCTCGCAGCCAAGGTCACTTGTGCTTTCCTCCCGCACAGCCAGAGCCACAAGAAAGGAGTTTCCAGCTCTCTTGCCCACCCCTGCCCCCCAACTCACCTGCTCAAAGATGCCCTCAGCTCAAAACTGGTTCTCAGCAAAGACCTTTTGAAATATAAGCCATAATTATCTGCAGCTCTGCTGGCTTCACTGTGAGTCTGCCATAAAATATTGTGGGTGTGAAATTATAGTGATTTACTGAGTCTTGGACAGCAGGAGAGCACTGGCTTTGGGAGCTTTCTCCTGCTGCTGGATTTTGGCTGTGTTTATGAATGACTGAGCTAGCTTGTTTTGCAAGGCTGACAGAACAGTGTCCCTTGTTAGTGTCAGTTGTAGTGTCCCTTCCTAGTGGTCTTACAGATGGCCAGCCTGTGCCAGATGTTTTGGATCTGTCCCACTACATCAGTCTTCCCAATTCACTTATCTGCTCCCTTCAGACAAAGATAGGGCCCATCTTTATGCTACAGGGCAGCCCTGGAAGGGAACAAAGCTGAAAGCATCTGAAACCTGAAAAAATGATGTTTCAAGTTAAGAGGTGATAGGACTTTTTATCAGAATTTTGGAAAGTGTTCCGTTTGAAAAATGTCATGAGCATCTCAGTTAACTGATGTTCCAAATGTATGTTTTCATTTGGAGCCAAAATAAGAGCCAGAGTTTCACTACATCAGCTAATTGCCCTTAATATTCCATTGTCCTGGTCCATTCATGAGATAAAAAGAAACTCCCATGCTGGCTTTGTTTTTCAGAGGTAATCACAACCCCATTGAGTCCAATTAAATCCACATTCCTAATGATGACATTATAGTGATGATTCCTTAAGATGACTCCTGTGCTTTACAATGGGAAGCTGAAAGTGCATCTAGCAGCGTAGGTATTTCCCACGTATTATGGTGCTTTTGCTTACACAAGAAAGAGCAGAGACATCCTGACATACATGTACAAAGGTCGTTTATTCCTCAGCACAGCAGGAAGCGTACTGCTGTAGTTCACATAGGTTTCTGAATTGATGTCTTGTCTACCCGTAGCTATTTAGTGTGATAATGGCGTTTGATAGATTGGACACAAACACCATTGTCACACTCCACAGCTCTGGTAGTAGATCATGGAAGAAGTAACATACACACCTTACAGACTTCGGCATGGGGGCTTCAAAGATCTGCAAAACACAGAGAAAAGACCACGTTTATGCGTATTTATATGCGATACATCAGGATTCTCACCAAGGAAGTGGGAGACAGGATTTGGAATTTCTTTGAGGTGAAAACGTCTCTGCTAGCTGCTGTAATCTGAAAGCTAAGTGGCATTAAGCGCGCCTTTACAAAGGAGATGGACAGGTACCTTGTGTCTTGTCCCTGAAGGCAGGGATGAATCATTCTCTTTCTGATGGAGACAGCTCAGAATAAGCACCAGACCTCTTTAGAGCTATGTTAGAGCCGAGGAACTGTGGTGTTAAAGATTGTATTTGTCTTCCATATGCTTGTTTCTACCAGCATTTTAGAGCTAGCCCACTGACAAGATGGCAAGTTGGTCTGTGCTCCTAGTTCTGCTCTTCACCTGTTCTATTCAGTGCGAGTTCTTCTCTGACACATCAGCACCCGTGTCACAGGGAATTAAGCAGTGTAACTAACGTACACCTGACTCTGGTGTTTCACTTCTCAGCAGGACAGTTTTTTTGGTGTAATAGGACAGTGTGTTTCTGTGCTTTTTAGCCTGCTAATGTAATAATGTTTCTGCACATTCTCAGCGAGTATTAAAAGATCATGTAAAAGATCCTGTTCATTAGGAGTGGACTAAGAGCACACAAACAGTAACTGAGGGTCACGGCGCTTTATAAAGCCATGGAAATTCAGAGGTATGTCATCATAACATCTGAATACTGCAGAGAAGCAGAGAAGACAGAGAAAGAGGAGCACAAGGAAGGGAGGAGGTTAGAAACCAGAGCTTTGGTGCATAGTAGTAGCCTTTGGATCTTACTCTTCCACTTATCCACTTTTTCCTCAGTCTATAAAGACTGGCAACTAGCGTGATCATCTGTGTAAGATTGTACTAGATATCAGCTGGAAGAAATGCTGATCTGTGCAGATAGACTGTAGTTTTGTGAAAGTGCAAGCCAGCTGGTGAATGTTCATTAATAGGAGTAACAAAATAATATTAGTAACTAACTGATGACTGTAATGAAGTGTGCTAGCTTAACAAAATGGGGGGAAATAAAAGAGACAGACCTCAGGGTGGAATTCCTTTATTCCCCTGAAAGAGGTAAAAATCTTTCCAGGAGAGCAGAGTAATTAAATATTAATGTTCCATTTTGTGTGAATTTGAGTAGATTTTGTATGTGCCGAGTACCACAATGTTTCCTGTAGCTACTGAAAACGTGAACTTTCTGACTCAGAAAAGAGTGCTGTATGGACTGGTCAGAAGCACCATGGGAGGGGACGGAGTTGTCTTTTTGTACCAAGACATGAGGATGGAATGTCTTTCTATAATGCTTTTAAACTATCTGTCTCATTGGTTTTTTAAGCTCAGTTAATGAATTCCCATTTTTATGTACCTGGAAGCATTTGCTACCCATACTTAATAAAACCAGACTCTCTAATAGCTTCTGGATCTGGCTGCATTTTAGCAAAAGGCTGTTAAGCAAGCAAAAACATTCCGAAGGCAGACTCTCAGATCTTCTGAGAACTCCTCTGGTGGGCTTAGCCCTCCCATCATTCCTATTCTTTACCTTTCCTAATTCCCTGCCCTGGTGATGCATCACTCCCACACATTAACAGTCTCGACGCCTCTGCTTTATTTCCAGTCTGCTGTCAGCATTCCCATCATGCATTCCAGCTGACAAATGAGAGTGCCACAAACCTGTATCATCAGCTGTTTGTGAAACCTAAACGTTTGGAGTGTGGGTGCTGAATGTGGCACAGCTATGGAGGAAAATCACATTTCTGTGCTTGTCGAGACCAAGCAGTCACCGTTTTAAATATCAGCTTTTGTATGGAGGAGAAGCCCTCACCAGATTGAATCAGGGCATGCTGCAGTTTGTGGAAGGAGCCGCTCTGTATGCCCCAAAATAAGAGGTTGCGTAGGGGCAAGTACCACCAGATCTGCTGGAGCCCTGGAGCCTGCGGGGAGTAGAACATGGCTCTCTGAGGGAAATGAGCCAGAAAGAAATCTGCTTTCCAGGTGAGATGCAGGTTGAGGGCTACTGCGGAAGAGCAGTGCTGGCTTCAGATAGTGGAAGGAGCTTTAACAGGAAACGATTAAGGATAAGGGCATGGGGCTCCCAAATACAGATGTTTATATACAGATCATCAGGTAGGGAATTTTAGCTCACTATTCTACAGCATCAAAAGTTGAAGTGCCAGGAGAGAGGAGACACTAACACACACAAAAGAGCTGTCTGCCTTAATGTTCTGAACACACCTGAGCCACCCGCATACTCCACTCAATGTAACACGGATCTCCTCTCCAATCCTTACCTTTTGATCCAACTTTGTGTCTTTTCTGCATCTTTTTCTTAAATGTAATCCAGATCAACCAGTGTTCATTGGTCAATGTAGACTTGTTAGGGCTCTGGACCAGTTTAACTACTGATTTTCAAGTCTAATCAAACCTCAGTGAAAGCAGGAACTGACAGTAGGAGCTGAGCCCTGAGTGGCCCTTGACTGGTACAGAGCAGAGAAGTGAATCTTCACTGGTTGGTTACCAGGTTAGACGGTTTTGTTCCTCAAACGTGATTATTACAACTGCTCTCTCATTCCCATCCTGGTCAAGGAAGCAAGCCTATAGATGCTTGTGCAGGACCGAAACTTTTCCAAGTGCTTTTTGTCTTGCACTGGTGTGTTTTGAGCCAGTACCTGCTGCAGCAGGAAAGAGTTGTGCATTTGGAAGGCACACGTAGAACTGTCAGGCAGATCTGCAGATCCGCAGGTCAGGCCACTGCACAATCACATCCTTAGCATCAAGCAGCACTGAGACTTTTGAATTAATGATGAGAAATACACAGTCACACCCAGAACACACTCTGTCTAGTCAGGATGCAGCTCGCAGTTGGAGACCTGAGGTCCACGGGGCTATTTGTCATAAGTGTGCCTATGCTTTAGCTGGCAAAAATGATATCTGAATGCCAAATAAACATAACCACTTTACATTGCTTTCTAATTCATCACAATATTAGTGTTTATTCCTTTACCTTTTCTCATAGATATTTTACTCAGCACAGAAGAAAAGTCAGGCAAGATCTTACTCTAATTAAGCTGTCTGAGGAGAAGCCTGACAATTCCTGGCAGATACAGAGCAAAGAGCAGCAAAGCCCTGGCAGAAGTGCCTTTAGGCTCTACTGGGAAATGTATATGATAGTCGATAGCTGGGCAAATGATGAGCTGCAAACAGGCAGTTTTATAGTTCCACAACTACATGGAAGCTTCCAGCAATTCAACAGGAATGTTTTCGATACAAAAGGTAATGAAAGAAAGAGAAATGGACAGTAGTTTTCACTACTGCAATGAAGAAAAAAACCCCAAACAGTTGCAAAGTTACAGGTCACTACAGGAAGAAAGCAAAGTATAAACATCAGAGAGAAAAAAAATAAATCCCCTTTTTGCTTCCCTTCTGCTAGACATTTGTATAAAGAATATTATAGGAATGTTCCAGTTCAGAAGATCACTGTGAAGAACAAGAGGATTTTTCAAGAAGTGTCTTGATGGATGACAGAACCTGACCTTTTTGTGTATCCAGACTTGGAAGCGTTCCTGTAACCCTGCTGAAGTCTAATCACACTGTCAGCTTCCTGGCCACCCCTTTTTTGTCTTAAACAATGAACAGTTAGGGTGGCTTGCCCACTGACATTAATAAAAGCCTAATTTCTTGAAAAGTGCATGCAGAGATCAGTACGTACAAGACATTAAATCCCGGTAAGTTACACAGACAGGCCACAGGCATTTGTGGATATTTTTCTATGATGAAGTGCTTACTATTCCAAAATCACGTGCGCTATTTTATTTTTTTTTAATATATTTCAGCATTTCCTTTTCCTCACATGAATCAAGCACAGGAAGGCACTTACCATCCAACACAACTGCCAAATGATCCTCTGGTGAGTCATTAGGGCTTGGCAGAACTGAGATTCTCCTGTGACATTTTGCTGGGTATCACTGTATTTGGATCTTTGGAGGTCTTGGTTTTCTTTTGTGAGTTCCCAGCAGTGGTCAGCTGTTGAAAGCCTCTGTTTCCAGTGGACACCTTTCCCTCGCCCTTTATGGGGTCCTGAGATTTTAAAGTAAACAACTCATTCTCTTTCTGATAAGTCATATTAAAATATTGATCTGGGGGAGGGACATGGCCCTCACTGCACAGTCACCTTTAGTCAGACTAAGGAAAGTAAAAAAAGCTCTGAAATCTCAATTTTCTCTCTCTCTTCAGAGAGAGCATACTTTTTTTATCTGCCCGTTTTGCTTAACCCTGAGATGAATAGTGCTACCCTGTCTTCATATTAATTGCTTACTTCTTCCAATGAGACTGATTTCGTCACATCAGTGAGAGTGATTTCAGATCACAGTGCTAATCTTACTGTTCACTGTTGGGTCTTACCAATCTTCTTTTCCTGTTTAGATTTTGAAGTACTGTCTTTTCTGCATGGGAATTTTCAGAACTCTCAGTCTGTCACATTTTTAATGGCTTTTACTTTACAACACCCTTTTGAGATAGGGAAAAAAGTCTGATAGTTGAGCCTATCTGAACAGCAATGGCAAGATGAGTAATTACACGCAGGTTTCAGGACCTCATCCAGATAATCAACAAGTAGACCATTGTATAAATTTAGGGCTAGTATGGGCGTTAAACCTGAGAGTTCTTTAAACAGAAACTAAAGTCACACCTTCAGTGCAATAACCTTCCCGATACTTAACTAATTAGTATTTAATTGCTTACTTCCATTATCATGCTTCTATCCCAGTCATAAGTAGTAGGCAATTTTTTTCTTTGTAAAGCAAAGTTTTTAATATAATACTTCACAGAAGTGAGGAACAAGGTCACTTTACTGCTTCTAGCTGGATGTGTCCATCCAGCAGCGGAGAGCCACTGCAAAATCAAATCTGGAAAAAATTCTGCGTCTTGTGCTCTCCTTGCTTTCCAGCCTCAGTATAACTAGAGCTTCAACAGAAGACAAATGCAGCTTCTATCCTTGTTAATGTGCCTTTCCTCACAGCGGTCAAGGCAAGATGAAACAGGACACGATACATGAGCTCTAAGAGTCAGAGCTCTCCTTTTGAGGGAAGGGTCCTGCACATAATGGATTCAAACACAAAATACAGCACCGTGTAATGGGGAAACCCCTGAACTACAAAGCCACTGGAACACCCTCATCTTTACCAGTTTATGGCATGTCTTTTCTCCGTTAGGCTGTTGTGTATTTGGACTGCAAATTTGTCATGGCAAGAACTATCTCCTACTGTTTCCTAAAATGCTGTTTTCCAATCACAGTGTAGCTCCAGTCTCAGATACACCAGGAATACAAATAATAATGTCAGCAGTCATGCATAAAAGTAGGGGCTGAACTGTACTTTCTGTGCAATAGTGAAGCTGTATTGATAGGTTGTTAGCAGGCTTATCGCTACATGTACCGTTCAAGAATAGTTTGTTCCTCTTATGAAAAAATTCCAGAATTTATCATTCTCAGGGATTTAATGACACATTTTTAGAACCTTTGTTGTAAATCAGTGTGGGTTGCCTAATGTAGAAGATCCAGCTGCTTCACTGTACCCTTTTCCAGTTTTGTTAAAGACTTTAATTAGCACAAAGCACAAATTCATAATGCTAACAGGTGACTTTTAGTAGGGAAGCAGAGGATGAAATGAGACAGGAAAAGGAAAAGAGCACATGTCTGAATTTTAGCTTTTGCATTCTGTGCTGTATGACAGGGTATTGGAGCAACGGAATGAGATTTAGAGTTTTGTAATAACACAATCTCAGTCACTTGCTCTTGGGTTAAAAGTGCCAGTTGTCTGTGCTACATGACTTCAGGTGCGGTATGAGAAGGGAGACCATGGCTACAAGCCGTGATTGTTACTACCAACAGACTTCCTGTAATACTGGGAAAAATATAGCCCCAGATACAGCTGTTCTTTTTATTTGGAGTCCCAGTGGCTCATAGGGCTTTTCGATGGTGCTCTCACCTTTGCGTTACCTTCTGCCCTTGGTCCATTCAGAAAACCCTCCTGAAGCAGGGACTGCTTTGTCGTTGGTGTTGGTACTGCTTTTTTGTTTGGCAAAAAGCGTCTCATTCGGGTCTTGTACATGCACACAGTGTAAAGATGATAGAATTACTAGTAGGAGTAGTAGTATTAGTTCATAGTCTGCCCATAACAGTAGAACAAGGGTTGGGTAAAATATTTATTTTAAAATTACCTGTACAATTAGACCAGAATCCTGCGTTCAAACTCCATATGCCATTCTGAAAATACGGATGTGCATTTTAAATCTACAGAAGGTATCTGACAATTTCCTTAATCCTAAAAAGAGAGCAAAAGACCTCAAAAAAAAAATCCAAACTTCCACATATTGCCCAAAAACAGCAGAGAAAGACTACAATGTGCTGCTTTTAATCATAGAGGAAACCCCACTTACTTGGGGTATTTCTGGGGTTGTCTTTCTGGGAAACAAAAAAAAGCTGTTTTCCTCAAAATGGTGATCTGCAATTGTAAGTGAAGTACTGCCCACTATGCATGGAGCCGCTGGTGGGAATCTGAAACAGCATTGCAACATTCATTACTATTGCAGATGGCTTTGGGTCCAATTCTTTGGAATTTAATGCCAAGTTATTTGGCAATTGCTGAAAAAAAAGAAGGAACTAGTTTGTTTAAATGTTCCTAAAGGCGACACAAGGACGAATAATGCAATACACATTGCACATTCATCTGCAGGCCAAATTCTTCCCTTGAAAATATGTAGATGACCCCAAGCAAAATGATCTCACTTTGAAGTTCAATCTAACTTTGAAGTTGACACTGTTTGAAGCAGAGGACTGAGTCCTGTGACCTCCAAAGGTACCTTCCAACCTAAATTATTCTGTGATTCCATTTCATGTGCATAGCTCCTGTTGACTAAGGTATCACCATACAGAGGATGAAATTTCATCCATACAGGAGTTCTTTCCTATCATTTTTCTTACATAAATTGTGCAGGATATGAAGAGTGAAATAGAAACATGAGGAATGGAGTCTTTTCTATATGGGAAGAGTGAAAGAACAACTCCAAGGAATATTCACTTACCACAGGGCTAACAATCAGACTCTGTTAGGAAGTTTTTCACCATGGGAAGGTTTAAGAAACAATAAATAGCTATAATGAGCCTCAATTATAAAATTTTTCAAGTAAGAACAATTTTGGCAAAAAAGGGGTTAAATATACTGGGCATGAAGATCTCACTGATGTTTTAGAGAACTGTTTTACTCCATTTCAAAACAGTTTGTGAGTGGTATAAATCCCTTTGGAAGAATCAACCTTCTTTGCAGCAGGTTAATTTTGATAATTAATACCTTATGTGTTCACCAAAGCTCATTTAGAAGGCCTGTTTGAGAGGGCTTAAAAAACACAATGACTTTGTTTATTTAGAGTAGATTTCATAAGCCAGTTTCACCATTCAGTTCAAACAGAAGGCTTCCAAATCAGGGCTCATTTACGTGACCTGAAAGAGGCTCATCTGAATCAATTCTATTTTTCACTTTATTTTTTTGTCTATGCTTAAAAATCAGAACAGTCTGAACTTCACATGAAAAGAAAAATAACACAGAGAAAGATCATGGTGCTCATGTTGAGTAAGTGGAGACAAGCGAGTAAATTGGGAAGAGCTTTCTCTAAAAGCTAAAGCAAAAGATTCTAACCTGAAAAATCTGATGCTATAAGGTACAGAGGTTTAAAAAGGACCTACTGAGACAGCAGTCCAGAGAGACCCTACTTCTGCAATCCTCTGGAACTCTGATACTTAACGATCTTCCTTCCCCAGATTCCAGCCTCAGAACTGTTGCACTAATGGCCATTCACATAGGAGAATTCAAGTTGTATCTTTATGGCTTGACTCCAGCACCGTCTTCAACGAGCACATAATCAATACTTTTAAATGGATTTGGGGTTGGCTATTTCATCTATGGAAAAATCCTGTTGCAGTCTGCCAACAGTAGGCAAGGCTTACTGGGTTTAAGACTTCCAGACAAATCTGGGTCAAAGACTTAGGCCAGATCCTTTTATGGAAAAAACTGACACATCTCCAACAATGTAGCTGAATTTATCCCTTTGCTGTGACTTACTAATTTCAGTTGATCTATGCTAACTTGCATCAGTTTTGGATATGACCATGTAATTTTTGAGAGGAAATTGATACAGGAATTCTTAGGCTAAAAGTGGGCAAAGCTGGTATTTATCTGTTTATCCCGGATTACTACAGGATTCAAGGGGCATCAACCTTCACAAACATTCAAGGATGCACATTTACCAGCACTAATACCACAGTGTAATAGACAAAGGTGAGGCCTGTGTAGTGCTAGGACAGCTTGGATCACAGAAGGGAAAATGTTGTGACCCTTCTAAGTCCATGGCTAGTGGTTAAAAATTACCTGTTCTGGTCATTCTGACTACTAGATAGAGAAAGATTAACGTAGAGCAGTATAAAGTAGAGCAAAGGTATTTAACCTGGAAACCATGATCTCTTCTGATTTCTACTGGGGCTCAGTAAACGAAATTGATTTGCGTTTCCCAATCATCGAACTCATTACATCAGTTCCAGACTGCCCTGGCATTCCCCAGAAGGATTCACCATCTGACACATCCAACACGGGGAATTCAGGTTGAGGATTGTCTTCAGATTAAGGCTGTAAAGCCTGACTAATAATCTGCTGCCCATGAAATTTCGGTTTCCCCAGCAAAATAGTTGTGGATAGAACTTAAGCAATTTTGATGTAAACAGATGGGTGACAGATAAAACTTAGATTTATTTACCGGTCCCCAGGGAGGAACTCCCCAGCCCCAAAAAAAGTACCCCCTCTGCAAACAGTGCTCTTTGTCTCCTCTTAGCTCTGCATCTCTTGCCCAGGTCAGCTCTACTGCTTCCATTAGCCTGGGAAATTAGCTGTCCATCAGCAGTTATCAAAGGCACAGAACTTCCTTTTTCCTGTCAACCACTGCTGCAGCATGTCAGGCAAAGCAGTAACCCTATTACTCACAAACCACAGCAAAATAAACTACTCAGTCACAGACATTTATAAAGAACATGAGATTTTGTGACTTCCTTCCTACGTTTTACTGGGAGGTCAACAGGCCTCCCTCTCCACATACAGCCAGCTGTGAGCACCGAGGCTATAAACCTGCCCAACCCTGAATTATACAGAGTGGGTTTCTGATTTTGGGACACTTCACTGTGCTGCTGCATAGTGATTTCTTTTCATCTGGCAGCCATTAAAAGCATGGAATTTAGTCAATATGCCATAAATGGTTCTCTGATCAGAGAAACGTGTATCACAACCTCTCTCTTGTCCACGACTTCGATCTCTCTGTGTCACATTAGGTGCTGACATCCTACCCACCTGAGACACAGAAAGTGTAATCTTAGAACAGTAAATAAAGGCTAGTCCTTTCAAGACTATCGCCATAAATATTGCTGGAGTCCAAACCCCAGTAATAATCACCCTAGGAAATCAAACCTTTGCTCAGCACTGGCCTGTGCTACCTACCTCAGAAAAATAAAAAAACCAGTCATCATTTGCTACCCCCCTGGTCCATGGATCAGTGTAAAATCTTGCTAACTGCTGCCCATGTGTATCCAAGTATGGCACATCTGTGTGACAGCTCTGTGCTCCGCACAGGTAGCATCTGGGAGTTGCCACCTACAGCAGCCATGATGCAGTCCACGGAAGTGGATTTGAGGGGAGCATTCTCTGCCTCTTCTTTAATGCCATGTGTGCCCCGCATCAGACAGTGCAAAGCACAACATGAAGGTCTTTGATGCAGATAAGGAGAAGCAACTTTATTTTTTCATACTTGCAAGTAAAAAACCTGTTTAAGCCCCCAGAACTTGAAGAGACATTACTGGCCTTAAATTTATAAATGCCTGGTCCGATCACATCAAAAAAGACAGAGAGCTGCATGCTCCTGGAACAGAGACCACACACCTCACCCCATCACTGGCCACTAAGAGCCCGCATCCCACCCCTGGCCTCTGAACGACAAGGGCAATGCCTGAGTGGGGTAGGGCCTAGTGAGGGGCTGCAGAACCTTCCAGAAGGGGCAGGCTGGGGTAGGGCCCAGTGAGGGGCAGCAGAACTTTCCAGAAGGGGCAGGCTGGGGTGGGGCCCGGTGAGGGGCAGCAGAGCCTTCCA
>WUAM01000431.1:50335530-50358010 GCA_024336885.1 Actenoides hombroni | reverse complement strand
GCAGGGAAACAGCCCAGGGGGGGCAGGCGGGGGTGGGGCCGGGTGGGGGGCAGCAGGGCCTTCCAGAAGGGGCAGCAGAACATTCCAGAAGGGGCAGGGCTGGGGTGGGGCCCGGTGAGGGGCAGCAGAGCCTTCCAGAAGGGGCAGCAGAACATTCCAGAAGGGGCAGGGCTCGGGTGGGGCCCGGTGAAGGGCAGCAGAGCCTTCCAGAAGGGGCAGGCTGCGGTGGGGCCTGGTGAGGGGCTGCAGAACCTTCCAGAAGGGACAGAGCTGAGGGCTTTGATTAATACAGGTACTGTGGATCAGGCATTGTAAATTCTCTTTGTGGGGTAAGAGAGATCTCTACAGTGAAAAGTGAGAGAACTAAAGCAGGGAAAAAAGGAAGGCAGCTGGTCCTGTGGAAGAGTTGATGAGCTCTCTCCCTCTTTGAAGAAGAAAAGTTTATTTGTTAAAGTGGTGAGTGGAGAATGCTGTGGAGCAGCTTTTCTCTCAGCAGAAGAGGTTTTTCAGCTGGAAACCCAGATGGCTATAGCACTTGTCAGCTGGGCACTGGTGACTGAGCAGTCTATGTGGTGCAGAGAACTTGCACATGGGAACAACAGGAGAGCGAAACATGGATCCTGAGCTCAAGATAAGATGAAACAGTAGCAATTCCTGGTCTAGCACTAAGAACTGCAATGTCATTTAACAAAGCTCTTGTTGGAGGAATTATTAATCTCCTGTAGAGGCTGTGGGAGCAGGGATGAGAGTTACACAGGTGCACACACACAGGTGTACACACAGGTGTACACACAGGTGCACAGGAAATCAGCGAGCCTTTGTTAAGATCTGGTGTTAGGTGTCTTAGGGGCTTTTCTAGAGACTTCGGAGTCTGTGATATGATCCTTGCTGGGGCTGGGTCTTCAGAAAGGGCTCAGTTCAACTGGAGGCTCTTAGCTACTGCATTGGGCATAAACTTACTGGATGGTAATGGCACCGGAGTTCCTGCTATTGCTCTTCTGGACTGACTTGGCTGGAGAGAGTGATCTTACAACTGACAGGTAAGTAAATTTCTAATCTTTTTTTGTAAGGGGATGACTCTGAAGTTTCAATGCTAAGCAATTAAAATAGGAGGTGGTGCTTCTCCCCCTCCTTATCTTTATGCTATCACTGAGAGTAGAACAAAAAAAGGACGTAGCTCATGGAATCAGTTGCCTGGTGTTTCAGCCTCTGGATAGCCAGAAAGTATCATAGTGTCTGGGTTGCTGATACATCTGTGGGTTTTGTGTTCTGAATGGGAGGGAGGTTTTCTGGGTGAGGTCATTCGGGACAGAGTAACAGGGACTTTTCAGAACCAGCTTTTGGAAACTGGTGTGTTTGCCATCTGCTAACTAAGCAGTATGGCACAGAGGTCTCCAAAACATTTTGCTGAGGTATAATCCCCAAGACAGCATTGATGAACTAGGCAGGAACAAGAGTATTGACTCTGGAGTCCCAGTAGCTGAAACAAGGGGTCGTCTTTTTGTTTATGAGTCTCATCCTTGACTGGAGACCTTTCACTGAAAGGTTTCAGGATAGCTACAGAATGTCAGATCACGTGCAGGCATGGAGGGATCATCAGTCTAAATGTGGTCTGGTATGTCTTGAAGCTGAGGAAGATGCTAGATTCGGATGAGTTTTGCTGAGGAGCTGTGATGGCCCGTATAGTGGTTTTGTTTTGAAGACCGGTGTTTGGGGGTGCATCAGGTGGCTGAGCATCGCTCTGGCCGCACCAGATCGGGTTTGTTACAAATGGCAGGGCCCGCTTGGAGTCCTGAGGTATGATACCCTGTGGATTGCAGGACCTGTCTAACCGGTGGTGTTAATGGTGTAATGGTTGACCTCGTGGGCTTGTTGCCCTGTCCATTAGGCAATGGATGGTAGCGTGTGTAAAGGCGGGTTTTGGCTAGGGTCCTAGAACCCTGGCCCTTTTTTTTTTCGTTTTTTTTTTTTTTTCCCCTGCTTTTTAAAGTGAGTATTTGTAACAAAGATCCAGGGCAAGCTTATTCTTTATTCTGAAACACCAGAAAATCCTATCCTCTAGCTCACCATGACATACCTGCCCTGAAAACAAAAATGTTTGATAATCTAGTTGTTCCTTGTGCATATTCTTTTAATATATCATAGATACTATCATGGACAACGTGCAAATGTGGGCTTGTTTTCAAGAGAAGGAGTTTGAGCTCAGCGTACAAGGGAAGAGTTTCTCACTGTTTCATTGGAAGGGGAGATACGTGATTGTATGTCGGAGCTCTGTAAGAAAAATACCTGGCTTTTTTTTTGGCTATTAGGAACTGGATGCAAATAATAGGAATTAGCTGCCGATGTAATTGCGCACCAATTCAGCTTGCCAGAGCTTTAAATCTATTGCTGTGACCTCTCTAGTTTTCCAGGTTACACAGTGTTGTTCTCAGAATGCAGGTAAAAGAAAAGTTAATTTGAGACTGTCTTTTTTTTTTTTTTCCTGTGCTTCATTTCATAATAATGTATTGCATTGGTATTAGTGTTTGGAAGAGGAACTGGTTTGCTGGTCAAACTATTTTTTTAAATTTTGGGGTTTTTTTCCTTTTTTAAATGGAGAAATGAAGATGCACTTGTGAAAGAGCTTTTCTTTAAACGGGGGGAAAAAAACCGAACAAAATGGGGGAGGAGGGAGGAAAATTCTGTTTGGTTTGCAACAAATGCCTACTTTTAATACCTATGTCTTGAAAACATTTTCATTTGGAAATACTGCTGAGATGTTTCAGTAATTTATTTTTTTTTGGACCAAGATATCTACTGCATTAGTCTATAATAGTCCCTATAGGGATTATGGTATGTAGTCACTGTGTAGCCCCCATAATGCAATACAACGCCTTTCTTTTGCTGTCTCATTTATATCATCTTTCTGCTGTTTGTCAGATTACAAAACATATATCTAAGATGCAGTTTTCTCTGTCATGTGAACTTTTAAAACATATGTTTAGTCTCAGAGGAGTTGTCTTCAGCTGAAGAAACCTGAATTTTTTGTTTTTACTGGCACTAAAACAAAACAACGCTTTCCATCCTCTTGATATTTTTCTGTTGTATTAGAAATCAACTCAACACATGCAGGTTATTTTTTTAGTTATCTAAGTGAATTGATTTTTATTAAAAAGATAGGCTTGAGTTCATATAAAGATCAAGTAAAAATTATTTTCATGCGCAAATGAAGACCCTTAAATTATGCAATTTGAGGTTATTTCAGCATAATTTACTTTCAAGACTTATACAGAGATTCAGACATCATTCTCTCTGCTTACCAAGTTAAAAAAACCCCAAACTTTATGCTTGCAGGATAAATTCTGTATGAAATTAAGTTTAGAACTCACCTGCTGTTCCTAGAACACTGCTGAAAACTTGTTTTTCTTCTGAGGAAGTTTATTATGACTGGAAAAAGCAAAACACCATACACACAAATCTCATTCTTTATCCCCAGTGGGAAGTGGGTTATTTCCTCCAGATACTAGCTGGTGTTTTCCCAGCCTAATTAGAAAGTTACCCTACAGCCTGTGCTATGCAGCTGCCTTTAACATCGTCTGGTAGGAATGGCCCTGTACAAAGGTGGCATTGGCCTCTGTGGTGCCAAAGCCACAGGCTGCATGGGCTGCTCTGGGGTCAGAACGGAGCCTTTCTGCAGCATCTGACTTTGTTAAAGATTACTCAGTCTGAAATGCATCATTGCAAGCCTTCTCTTAGATTTGACTATTGCTGTGGGTATTACTTCTCTAGGACTTGGACTGTTGTTTACCCTTGGGGACAGGGCTGCACTTCTGAGGGTGGTATTTGGTGAGATCTGCTCTCTAGAAGGAGTCGTTGCCTTTTTGACTGCAGTGTTGGCAGGCTTGGCCTGTTCTCTTGGTAGAGGCTGCCAAATTTAACATGCACAGTGCTGTTCTTTCGTGCCTCTGGGATAAGAGGTTATAGCTGTGATACTCAGGCTCATCCTTGTCTCTCTCAGTAGATGGACAATATGCTAAGCTACACTCTGATACCGCCTAATCACTAATACAGAGAGCAACATACACTTTAATGTGAAATATTATAATGTTGGGAAAATGCTCTTGTGTTTCTAGTGTGGCTGGTGAATTAAGATATGATAGTCTCATGGATAGCTGCTTGGAGTAATTTCATACATGTGAGCTTGAGAATGTGAAATATTAATCTTTATCAGCCCTCTATAAGCAGTGTGCTCTGGCAGCAAGAGGACAAACCGCAGCCTGGGGTGCATCACACACAGCATGCCCAGCTGGTCAAAGGAGGGGATTGTCCCACAGTGCTCAGCATCAGTGAGACCTCTCCTCGGGTACTGTGTGCAGTCCTGGGTCCCACAATTTCCAAAACGTTGCGAGGTACTTCAGTGTGTCCAGAGAAGGGCCACAAAGCTGCTGACAGGACCGGTGAGGAGGATTTTTAGGATATAGGTCGCATTTCACAATTTGAAAGGTTTTGCTAAATCCCTGGATTAAGTTTTTTGGGTGTTGTTACCCTCCTGCCACCCATTTTGGTCTGCTAATAGAAACTGATAGGGAAGAACAAACAAGCTACTCGGTAGATGACCAGATGAACTGACTGTTTGGTCATTGTACTCCTGTCCTTCAGGAGTGGACAGATGTGCTCAAACAGAGCTATTTAAACATGCCAGTGGCACAGATAAAAGGTGATATGGGTATGTATGTGTATATATACAGCAGCCTTAGATGCAAAAAAAAGAAAAAAAAAAAGGCTTTTTTTTTTCCTTTATAATTAGTAAGTGTGCAACAGGAAAATTGGTGACAATTGTTTCTGCAGATTAACTGTTAGTTGCTGTGACAGTTAAGTGAGTCTTCAGTTTTCTCTGTTCAATGTCACTCACGCTGGTGTTCTGTTGTTGTTGGTTACTAAGTTTTGAAATGTTCTCGACTTTCTTGGGTAACCCTTATTTGTGCATGCAGTAGGTGTAGAAAGACTTTGGCTCCCCTGAAGATTGTTCCGTTTCCCAAGCCACTTGGTGTGGACTCCTACTTATGTCAGCACTCTGACGGGTTCTCCCGTTATTTCCCACATCCAATACTGTCTTGTGGTGCCTGGTGTCTTTCTCTGGGCAAAAGCTGTGTGGATCCATACCAGAAATATTTCCATAGATGTTGCTGTAGATTGAACTGCCATTCAGTACAAAATATCAGAAACTGTCACTTCCTAAACTGGTCAGTCTATAACTGCTGTCTGGAGTGCTTGGAATTGTCCCTTCTCTTTTCTGTGGTTTAGATATTAGCGATAGTCTTGGTTTTGATAGTTACTTGTCCTGTGAACAAAAGAGAAAGGGTAAGGGATGCGTTATGTTCGGACTTTGTGAAGGAGAGCTAAAGGAAGTTTAGGTAGTGGGTGTAGCACGGTTTCTTCATCCCTCTCTTTTCTGTAGAGCCGAGTGAGAGCTGTGTGAGGTAATGTTAAGCAAGTCGGAAAGAATGTTCCAGTCAGTATTGCCCAGAGCCAGGCCTGTGCTTACTGCGCAGCTACTGGTACCGATACTGTTAAAAGACTGTTTGCTGTGCAACAGAGAACTTGGTAGTAAGATAAAGCGGAAATTAAGGTAATTGAGGTATGCTTCACAAACCTGTAATTGTTCATGGTAAAATTATGTGTCGCCAAACCATATTTCAGGGATTTGATGTGCTCTGTGAATGTATGAGAGGCCAGAGATCTGGGAGCTGGAGGTGGTCTGGGTTTTCTGGCTCCTACATTCAAGGCCTGAGAGAGGCCAGACACAAAAACAACTGTTAAAAATTTGAAGGAGAAGGGGTCTCTTTGGGAAACGGGTATTTTTTTCATTTGGTTTTCATCTAAGTTAGGGTAGGTTAGCAAAATCTTGCTTCCAGGAATCCCCGCTGTGGGAGATTAAAATTGTGGTCCAAACTTCTGGTTTAGAAGAACTGATACTGACTCTATTTAGCTTTTGTCTCTATGCTGAAGTCCTGATTAGTGTCTCTGTGTTCCAAAAGCCACTGAAGGAACTATAATGCTAGTGACAGTTGGCCATAGAAAGCTTTCTTAGCAACCATTACATGAGCATCTTCATTATTTTGAGAATTCGGAGGTCAGAAAAATCTGAAGATAGACGCGTTTGGTTTTGGGGTTGGTTTGTTTTTTTCTTTTTTTTACTCTTCTGGAGTTCTTACCAGTTCTTGTCTGTGCCAGTATGCTGCCAAACTGGAGCTGTTAACAGCAAATAAGCACAGAGTGTTTGCACCTGTGCTTAAACTGGTCCCGTTGGTGTTCTGGCACAGAGCCACTGCCCACATGTAGGCCAAGAGAGCGTTTGTCAAATCTAGGGCGATTCCAAGGAATGCTTTGAATTGTCTCTGATTTGTCTTAGGGTGCTTCCTTATAATTAATTCTCCTGGAATGCTGGATGATCTGCAGACTTTTGCATTAGATTTGGTACTGTTGTTGCAAATAAAAGGTAGGAAGGAAGGAGCAACAGGGAGATGTTTCCCGCCTTGCTACCTTACTATCAAATAACAAAGTGAATAGAGAATTCGTAGTTTGGACTGCGTGTTCTTTTTTCTTTTTTTTTTTTTTTTTCCTCCTTCTTCTTCTTCTTTTTAATATCTAGGGGCACAATTGGGAAATACTGGGTCCAAGATGTGTATGTTGTAACAAGCCATTGCGATAATCTGTAAGTACAATTTCTATTCACATTATTATTAAATAATCAGAGACAGTGAACCCTCTGCGTGCTTGAATAGGAAGTAGAAATTTTTAAAACTTGACTGTTTTCCTAAAAGCTGTTGTTCACAGAAGTAAAGCACTGGAGTAGAGGAAATTACTGGGATGGTAGGGAAAGTGTTGTCAGTTCTGGAAACAAGTAGCCCTCAATTCCCGGAACTCTAGATCGTCTGGAGAGGAAGGGAATTCCTAGACTTGCACAAATCCAGCTGCTTCAATGTGTTTTTTTGTTTTGTGTAAAAAAATAAAAATAAAATATCCTTAAAACTAAAAAGATAGGTTCTGCATCAGCATATTGAAATGTTTAGAAGTAGAGCAGAGAAGCATCGGTCCACTGCGTGCGGCCAATATTTGCCAAGTATTGATCTAGTGTCCATCTCTGTTATCCTTTAACTTTAGTCCAAGGTTCAAAGTTTGCCTTTTGTTTAAAAACTGATTTCACAGGGAGGTCATGTCCTCCAGCTAATCCAGCAGTGACAGAGATCTGTACAGTGAAAACAGAGTTTACTCCACCTTGGAGGGAAGCTCTGAAGCCTGTACAGGAAGCCTCTGTGCTTAAACTGGTGAGACTGGGTAGAGAAACCAGGGTACAAGTGTTATGTTCATATCCTCGCAGATATTACTGTGACTTTGCTACCGGAGTTGCTTGTGCTAGTTTAAGACAGTGGTTATTTCTCACTTTGCTGTGTAAATGTGCATTATAGCTGAATATGGTAAGTGCTCCAGCCCTCAGATCATCTCTGTGGCCTCCTCTGGACCTGCTCCAACATGTTCATGTCTTTGCTAGGGACCCCAGCACTGGACAGAATGCTCCAGGTGGGGTCTCACTGGAGGGAATAGAGGGGCAGAATCACCTCCTTTGACCGAAGGACAGACCAAAGGATAACTTGAGCGTTACCAGGTCCAAGTGTCTAAAAGCTAGGCAAAGATTAAATATAAACTTATGTGGTTAACCTGATTGCTCTCCCTGTGAGTATATATCATTCTTTATTTTGTATTCCAAGAGTATTATTTCTGGGACCTAACTTGGAAACCAGTCTTCCTGTGTCTTCAACAAAGTCAACAGCAATTGACTGAACAGCTACCACACATCATCCGATAACTTCTTTGCAAAGTCTTCCACTTTCTGAATGTTCTGACCTGCAAACCGGCCACATGTCTGTCTCTTGTTTGGATCTCAGTAGAAGCTGGATACCCACATAACCCCAGGGGAAAATCCAGCTACTACCAGTAAGGTGCCTATTGCTTTCAAAAACATTGTGGCAGATTATTAGAGCACTTAACAAATTCAAAGTATTTGGATTTTAAAAAATAAGCTACCTGCATTAAAATTTTAAAGTGGTTGCATTGCATTATACTACTGATAGAGAATTATCAAAGAGGAAAAGGCACTGAAATATAAAGTCAAAAATTTGTGTTAAGAAGGCTGAGATATGACAGTCAGGGCGAAAGAGACATGCATTATAAATATAAATTGTTCCAAATTTATTAAATTTATGTTCTGTTGCACTTTAAACTCAAGAGTCTAATCTGTCAAAGTAATGGAACAGTAAACAGCAGAAAATGTTAGGTGAAAATAGGAAGTGCATGTGAGCAAGAATAAATTGAATTTGAACAAGGCTCTCAGTCAAAAGCTGGGGAAGATAATCAGGGGTAATCATCAAGATATTATTTATCTTTTTGATTCTTGTATTGGAGATGTTTGAAGCAGGAGTGTTTCCTGATGGGCTGCCATAGCAAACCCTGGGTGCCTTTCTCATGTTAGTATTATATAGGAATGTAAAGGATTGTGGGGTTTATGTAGAGTCAGCCTTGGAATCAAAGGATAACGCTGTCATTCAGCTGAATTTAAAATACTGAAGATTACTGAGGCGGAGAAGAGGTTGGCTCTGAGAAGAGGGTGTGGGCCAGAATTTTTTAAAGGAATTTCAGCCTTTTCTGATTGCCGGTAGGTTTTCAATGCCCATTAAATAATACTCATTAAATATAGTTATAACTAGGTCTTCAACAATAACTGCGATTCTCACATGCACCATTGCTCTGCTTTGTTATCCCTACCTAATTAATGTCCTAATATACATCATGAATTTCTGAGCATTAGCATTTATTACTTGGGAGCTCTGTATGCCCCGACCTTCCTCGGAGTGAGTGAAGCATAGCTAAGGCACAAAGGGTTGTCCTTCCACCCTGGAAGTTGTTTTGCACTAGAACTGCAGTAGGCAATTCCAAATGTTAACAACTTGCAGAGCTGACAGACTTGCTGTTTGGGTTGTTGCCAGTATGACTGTACTTTTTGTTGGTTTCATCTGCCCTGAGTTGTGTCCTGAAGCACTGCTAGGACTAGTGTCCACATGAGGGGACCAGCTCCAGTGCGCATTTGCGTAAGGCTTTTTTGCCATGGGCGTAGTCAACCCTTTTGTGAGAGCTGTCGTGTGAGGCAGAGTGAGTGTAAGAGCCCATGTGACATCTGCAGGAGTTTGTAGAGTGTTGCTCTGACAGCCTTCCAGGTTTGAAGCTGTGGCAAGTGGAGGAGACCAAGTCCTCTGGACTATATGTACAGAGACAGCAAGCGGGGTGGATGTGTCTAAGGGACACAAGGGTAAATGTGGATTTCATAAAAAGTAAGAGATGTCAGGTTCAAAACTCCTTTACACTGAAAATGGGTATGGACACTGTGCTCAAGCAGCTGTAAACACTAGAATGCCCCGTGACACCAGAAACTATTTATTTAAAAATAAATAAATAAAATTATATAGTGTTTTATGTGCAATGAAAAAGAAGCCGTCACCACTGTGGCAGGTCCTTGAGCTGCGTATCACTTGTGTTTGAAAGTGCCTTTGCTGTAAGCACGACTATTTGCCCTGCTCTGAAGCTGTTTTGGCACAATCTGCAAATCAGGGTCTTGTCCAGCTGGACCTTTAATTTGATCTGGTGGGCTTGTCTTTTAGTAATGTCAGAAAGGGATTAATTTGGGTAGTGTAGGATTTTTCCCTTGTCAGTGGTGGGAAATGTCAGGGTAAGAAGCAGCTGAGTTTCAGGGCTGGAAGTATGGATGTAACAGTTGCTACAGCATCTCCTATATGTGGGTACAGAGTATCCTTGAGATACAGGTCTAGGATTGGAATTTGAATGTACTGACGTGGGGTTTTTTGTTTGCCTGTTTTGCACGGGCATCAAAACCTTACCGGCCATATCCAAATGACACAGAGTAAGGATTTGCACAGACGTTCTTGAACAATTTATTTTTCATTTCTGGTTAGAAACACAGGTGGAATTGCCGCGTGACTTTATTTTGTAAACCCACTGGATGTAACTATGCCAAGACATTAATACATAGGTAGGTATCACTGGAAGAGATGGGTCTGTTGAGGTGTTTTGTGTTTGTTTTTTAAACTCTTGCTGTGAAGAGTGCCAGTTAGTGAGTTCTGTTTCAACATTACACAGAGTTTGTCGTGTTGCAGTGCAAGGATGTTTTCTGGTGTGAAGGTGTCTAGTAACAGTGCAGCTGAGGGAGTTCCAGCACCGGTGTGGCTGCAGTATAGGCTGATGCAAAACGTGTCACCTGACTGCTCTAGCTTAGGACTGGGTGGAGGCTTGAGAAAGGAGGGGAGGTGGGCAGCCTTTCCAGAAACCAGTGCCTAAGGGAGGGGAATACAGTTAGGCACAAATAAAATTTAGACAAGGTGAGTGAGTTGCTGCTCTGTGTCGTTGGTACAGCTGAACAGTGGATAGACTGGTGCAGTAGAATCATAGAATGGTAGAAGGTGGAAGGGACCTCTGGAGAGTGAGTCCAGCCCCCCTGCCAGAGCAGGATCACCTAGGGCATGCCACACCTTTATTATTAATAAAGTAGAAAATGCAAGTTGAGATGATGAAGCACAACGTCACACTCAGGCACAAAAATAACTTGGTAGCAAAGGTTGATAGGCCGAGTCATCCAGGGGTCTGGTGTCTTTTCAGAGTTACATGGCAGCACTGGTGAGTTCCTCAGAATATGATTTGTAACAGGTATTCCCACTTATTGATAAGTGGGACAGTATTTCTGATGGCAGTTGGGATTCCTGGGTCCTGTTTGGCCTAGTCACCTTGGCCACCCTTGTTCCTCATCCAGTTCCTGGACATTTGCTTAAGCAGATGAAGGCTTGTGTGTGGTCATGCACCTTATTTTCTATATCTTCAGCACAATGCAGCTGAAGGTAGCTGCCAGAGTACACTATGTGACCCTTGGTATGTATTAGTGCAAGCTAATCTGGATCTCTGCTGCGTGTAGGTAGTGGTCTCTGCAGAAGTGGGTAATTCAAGAACAGACCTTCTCATGGAAGTCTGATGGAGTATCACAGTTCTTGTATCAAAATGGTAATGGAACAGAGGAGATACCAGGAAGAGGTTGGGAGAGGTCCAGTTCCTGCATTTTATCTAATAACACTTGTTTAGGGAACACTGCGCAATCACGAACCTTTATATTAATAGTTCAGATCCTTAAATTGTGCCTTCTGAGGGTGGCTGTGCACCAGTGACCGGTGCCCACTGTAAACCCTCAGGGACGTGTTCTTATTCAGCTGAGGCAGTGAGGATCACGGGGAAAAACTTGGGACCTGCTTTTACAGAAGCTGACCTATGTGGATGTTCAATTGCTGGAATATAAACCAGGTGCAGATGTGGCTGTGCGTGGGCTACCCCGCCACCTCCCAGCTGTGAAAGCTTCCCCACAGGCTGCTGCCTTAAGGCAATTTTTAATTGATTTCTGTTTTGCAAAGCTTCAGTTAGACAAGAAATATATTTGAAATATAAAATGCTGTAGCTTCCATAAGTCTTTATTAAATATTTAAGTAAGTTGCGTCATTTCATTACAACTACTTCATTTTGTCACATTGAGATTTTGCTGTCAGGAAAACAGACTACAGTTTCTTTCACCACTCCTCAGAAAATAAATGGGAAGAATTACTTTTGTCCATAAACAAATCCTTTCCCCACAGCATATCAAATCCAACGTGTTTTAAAGCTGTATTAATTGTGAAAATGAGTGTTATTTCTAAGTAGAACTTCTAAGGTAGCGTAGTGGAATTTTGAAGAGCCTTTTAGTATGAGGTGATTTTACAAAATACATATTATTAAACAGTGTGAACTTAATCTGGAATGTTTGACACTTTTCCATGTTTGGACATATTAATAATCTCCGCTTTAAAGTTGATTTAAAATGGATGTTCACAAACACAGAGCTTAGCTTCTGGAACGTTCCCTTTGGTTTTCGAGAGTTGTGAGCTGTTTGCAGCTGGGCAGTGGTGATGAATCCACAGCGGAGCCGGGCGGCCCAGCAGGCTGTGTGAACCCAGAGGGGCGGATGAGAGCAGAGAAGTGCCACGCATGTGCTTGCAGCTACACAGTATAAAACATGAATCCAAATAGTGAAAATAATCTAGAAAAGGAAAAACCCCAACATAAGTGGAGGACAAATGTGGAGAAACAGATCGTTAAGAGATGTTGACAGATAGTGATTAAACATGGTTTACGGTGGTGGTACCTGATAGGGTGCGAGGTGCGTGATGCCAGACTCAATGGAATGTTAATCTGTTTAGATTCCGGTTTGATCAGTTTCCTGTGCATTCCAAACAGGAGTTACTTTTTAGTGCAACATCACAGCAGATGGGTGGAGAATGTAGGGTGTTTTTTCTTTGTTGTAATTTTACATACAAAAGGAAAATGTTTTGTTAAAAAGGTTAAAAAAAAAATAAATATACTTTTTAAGATGGTCAATCTGGTCATCTACCTTTTTACTCCTGTGCACACTGATAATTAGCCCAAGTAATCACCTGGGTATAATCACTTATTTAAAAGTGCAGTCTGCTCTCCAGTTTCCCCTCCCTGGCCCTTTAGCCGGGGCACGTACAATGCAGCACCCTGGCAGGGGGAGCAGGTTGCTGCTGGGCGCTGCAGCCCCTCGATGGCCTTAATTGCGAGGTTATGGTATATGTGGTAAGGGCACAGCTCCTGTCAGGAAACAACAGCCTTGAAAGGACATCCTTATGTTT
This sequence comes from Actenoides hombroni, assembly GCA_024336885.1. Lineage (NCBI taxonomy): Eukaryota > Metazoa > Chordata > Aves > Coraciiformes > Alcedinidae > Actenoides > Actenoides hombroni. The sequence goes on along the minus strand of WUAM01000431.1, from coordinate 50,345,237 downwards.
ATTAGGCTCAGGTTGCTTGTTCCTGAGAAGGATACTGGTTTCACTACAGATTTGTAAGTACTGTAACACAAAGGTGTGAGTAAATCCTTCTGTTGGAGTTTAGTCACACTGTCTTCAAGCTTTGGTAAGTTTGGTAGTTTACTGGCTCTTTTACTGGCTCTTTGCCATACAGACAGCGTGTGCATACTTTTAATATCCAAAGGTACAAAGTGTTATTAATCATTTCTTATTTTACAGAAAGCTTGACAGCCACTAACCTTCTGAACAGAAAGTATTTCCAAATCTTCCCAAGGGCAAAAGTATTTCTTTATTTGTGCCAGCTGGAAGCTGTGTTTTGGTGGAATTTGATGTTAACGGCACAACATTGCCCAACAGACCTCACCTTTTAGTTTCTGACTTCTCTGTACTGTAGGTTTTCCAAGTTTAGACGCCAGAAGAGAAGACTGTTTGCCTGTGGATGTACTGCAGGCTCAGCGTAGCTAAACCATAATGTGATAAATTGAATTAAGCTCTGTATCATAAATAGCTTTAAAAATACGTATTTTGTGTTCTTTTGCTTTGGCTCAGGAGAGATGCATCATAGCTTAAAACCTTTCCTCCTCTGCAGAGGAACTAGTAAGTCAAGCCAGATTCCTTTGTATATTTAGGGATCTTACTTTTGCTTGAAGTTCATGAGATGGTTCATGTCAGAGCTGTGCACTAACAATTGCAGGACCACACCTATTTCTCTTTTCCTGACAAAAAGCCATCTCGTTGTCCCTTATTTCTCAGTTCCATAGCCTTAATGAAGACAATATGCATTTTAAATATCCACTCCTAATTGCATTGCAGTTGGGTGTTGTTGATAACCCTGTAGACAGCACAGTGGCACTTCAGAATTTGGCCCATATGTTTCTGCATTTTCTTGTGATTAATTGTGAGATGTCTTGTAGGTAGGAGTAACCTTCAGTGGTGTGGAATCCAGGCTACGTTTAGAGATGGAGCAGCAAGTTTTCTATAGGCTTTTTGAAAATCATCCCTGTAGATCTGGGCATCTGCTTTGGAAAAATTAAGTCTTTTTAGAATCTCTTTAGAATTTCTGGGTCACCACAGGCTGCTACGTTTCTAAATTTCTTTTTTTGGGCCCTTCTTTGAATTAAGATATTCTGATGGTCAAAAAATGCCTGTGTTTAATCTTTCCATGTAGAATTTCAGGTCTTCAAATGCTGTAGCTGCTTGCACTTAACAGTCCATGTTCCAGCTGACACTGATTTCTAGGTTACTTCTTTTAGAGCATGTGAAGAAGAAAAAATCTGCTATGGTTTTGTTTGTTATTGTTGTTGTTTTTTTAAGGAATGTGTTTATCTGCAATTGGTACATTAAAGCCCAAGAGAATTACTGTGCAAATAAAAAATCTGTGGTAGTCATAAGATGTCTATTCGTGTAACCCAAGTCTGACCTCCTACAGAGGTTATTATGTTGGTGCTTCGTCCCAGACATCCCAGCCTTCCTGCCATCCGTCTCTCCAGGCTACGTGTGTGTGTTTGACTTCATTGCCGTGATCAAAACAACTGTCAGTTGGATTCAGTAGAGAGATGTGAAATCTGTAGGACCAGCATCTCCTTTCCTCCATACATCTTTTTGCCTAGGGTCTTTTATGATGTCCTTGTGTTACATCCCATGACATGTGAGACTAATTCTCAGTGACTTCGGGATATTGTCTTTTTGTCCTCGACATAGATTATAAGGTGGGGAAAAGAATGGGAATCTTTAAACTCAGCAAAACTGCAACATTGAAACTCTACGCCAAGAGGTGTTCTCCAAACACACCACTTCATCTTTTGTAAGCATCATTTGTATGGCTTTCATAACTGTCTTGAGTATCTGGGATCCACGTAGGAGTTCTGGGTAATACAAAGGTAGAGTCAGACTTTGACTTTGCTCTGCACTTGACTTAGGGAGGCATCAGGACTTCCTAGTGTGTTGTACTCCAAAGAAGTTGCTCAGAGTAACTATTCTGTACAAGCAAGGTGGTTTTCCATAGTGTTAAACGTACTGCTGCGTTTCAGGCATTGTCTCTGAGGATCCAGATCATTCAAATACCGGTACCAAGACTAAATCTGTTACTTGGCTACTTTTCTTCCATCAGTACAGAAAACCTTCTTTCCCTAAACATTGTGTGCGTTGGCACAATTGCTGGCACAGCAGAGGCCTAAATCTGTCTAGCATCTTCCTTAAGATGAATAAACAGTTATGAATCAAGAAAAAAATAATTAATTTACATGTACAAACACACCAGTTTCTGTAACAAGCACATAGTTTTCTAGTTCTTTTAATTCTGAGTACTAAGTTCATTTTTCTTTCTTTTGGAGCATATAAATCTTGGATTAATCAGTAACTTTATAATCTCTGATCTTGAGAAATCTGGAACTATCCCTAGGAGACCTCAGGGAAAAAAATCTTAATTAATGCTTAACTCCAGACACCGGAGTTTTTCATCCAGCTTTCCCCATTTATCGAGTTATCTTGCATCTATTTTCAGCCATTGAGCAGATGCTAAGTAGGCTATTCAGTTTGTAAACACAGCTAGTTGCACATTGAGATGTTTTCCTTGTGTTATAAGTGCATGAGCCACTTTTTATACCAAGTAATGAATGCTCCTGTTTTTCCTGCTATTTGGTTGCATTGTCTTCTATATCCAGCCTGTTTCTTCTAGATCCAGAATTATTGTTGTATATAATATTTATGTTTTTCCTTGCAGTTTTTACTAGGAAAAAAAAAAAATTATGTGAATTTCTGTGTTTAAATAATGTTAAATTAGGAATTTTCAGGATAAAGTAAAACTGTAAGTACCCATTGCTAATATTTGAATTCTGGTACATGTTTAAGGATTATTCACATGTGTGACTCAAGTCTGTCCAGCTACTAAGTCAAGGATTATTTACATAAGAAAAAATGTGCAGAACATGTCCCAAAACTAGCTGTGGAGGATCATCTACTGCTGACCTTTACTGCAGCACTAAATCATTTTGCTAGAGTGTGTCCAGAGAAGGGCAACGGAGCTGGGGAATGTCTAGAGCACAAGTCTGGGCAACAAAGCTGGTGCAGGGTCTAGAGCAACAAGCAACAGGACAAGAGGAACTGGCCTCAAGTTGTGCCAGGGGAGGGTTAGGTTGGAGCTGAGGAACAACTTCTTCTGCGAAAGTGTTGTCAAGGTCTGGCCCAGGCTGCCCAGGGCAGTGGTGGAGTCCCCGTGATCCCTGGAGGGGTTTCCAAGCCGTGGAGCTGTGGTGCTGAGGGACATGGGGTAGTGGTGCCCTCGCAGTGCTGGGGGAACAGTTGGACCTGATGATCTTGTAGGTTTCTTCCAACCAAAACAGTTCTGTGATTTCAGGTAATGAGATTAGGTTTTCAAAACCCAAGAACTCTTCAGGACTTTATGACTTCCTCGTCGAGGGAAGACTGTTTGGAGCTTAGCCATGTATCTGAAAGACACACGACTTGCCCACATCATGGAAGGTGTCAGAAGTATTCCAAACATATATTTACTCCTCCGTGGACTCACCAGTACGCAAATTATGTCTTCCGTAAGGATCTTGAGTGTGTCACAGGCTGCAAACACCATTCTTTTTCCCTAAGATCCAGAACTTAAATCCTTGTTGTTTCCAACTTGGAAAATGTAAATATTCCTGAAAACGAGAGACTAACTGTAGTGACAAGGTAGCATTATTTAGGGGGTTGAATGAGTGTATCATTTTTATCCTCGTCCTGGTTTCAGTAGGCAGCTCTGCTAAGAGATGTTTGAAATATTTTATGTAATTGTTAATTGGGTTCATTAAGTTGCGTTACAACAGATTTTGGAAGGAAAGGGAGAAATGACAAAAGCTACAAATGTTTGCCTGGTTGTTTTGGGGCTGTTTCTGTCTTTTGCTGCCTTTTAAGTGTTTGTGTTGGAAGGACCAAGGAAAGGAACATGTTCTGTTGACAGTGCAGCTTGCTTGGCACAGAGCGGCTGGGATTGCTCAAACAGTGCCCTTTGTAGAGAGTCAAGCACGAACAGGGTGAGATCATCAGAGGTTTAGGGTGAGGCCTTTAGCAACTTCCTCATTGCCAAATCAAATGGCAGATGAACTTTCTCAGTTTTGTACCTAAATCCATGTTTATCGGTGCTGTTTCCATGATGGATGTAGATATTTTCTGACCAGCGTATCATCTGTTTGTAAGTAAATCCTGCTGACAAACAGCAATGCCTTACAGATAGTTCCCTCATGAATTATTTTGAAGGTGTCTCAGATAAATAGCCAAGACCTTCAAAAAGACTTAAGCTGAAGAAAAAGTGTTTATGTAAAATAATATAAGAAACTTGAAAGTAGAGGGAAGAGTAAGAAATAAGATGAGTTATCTAGCACAGGCATGTTGTGAGGTACTGGATCTCAGGTGTCCCTCCAAGTCTGTGATGTTCCAAGGGATGAATTTGGTATCCACAGAGGTTCCTTCTGACCATCCTTCCTATGAAAACTGTGAAGAAAATGATACTTTCATAGACAGATACAAGAAATGTGTATTTCTGTTTTATTAGCTGGAGCTGACAGTTCTTTTAACTTTAATGTTTCCATTGTGAGATACAGAGTAATTGAGAAAGGACTAAAAATTAATTTCTGTTAATACAAATTAACAAAGTCTGTTGGTCGATGGTTTCATTGTGGTGAGCACATTTAACTTGTGAAACTGTTCTGAGGGTCAGATTGGGTTTTGCTGTCTGATGAGCTCTGGTAACAATATGCAAGGCTAGCCTGGGCTTGCTACCTTTAAGATTTACAGTTTGCTGTGAAACAAGGTGCTGAAAAATTCTGATTCTCTCAGCTGCTTTCAAGGGCTCAGGTTAGAAATCTGCACTGTAGCTATTTAGACAATTTTAATGACTTGGATGCAGTATCAAACTGAAGAACCCTAAAGGTAACCTGAATAAGAAACCTGGGGTTTAGATGTATTTTACAGAAAATCTAGAGGCTTTTTCTATGTATTCCGATTTTCTGACACAAAATGACAGCTGCAGTGCACTCATAATTTGACAGGGTTCTAAATTCATAATAACAACTCAGTTATTTGACCCAGTAAATCAAATATATAAATATTTGACCCTCATATATTTGATCCACTGCTTCTGAGAGTGATTTGCTTCAAATATACAATGAAATTATAGCTAATTTAATGAATTAAAGCTGATTCTGAACACAGGTTGAAAACATATTTTTAACTGTGCTCTTTGTACAATATGTGATGCTTATCAGCCATCCACTTTTTTTCTTTTCCAGTTATTGAAGAATTACCAGAAGTGGAGAATCGAATGCCCAGAAATCAGTGCAGATTTACAACCATCTTCTGTTCTTGGTCTTTTGCAAGCTGGCTATCACGGAGTCCTGAGATCAAGAGACCCACATGGAAGCAGAGTTCTAATATACAGAATTGGTGAGTGATACAATTGCTTGGACCTGTTTTCACACCTGGCTTTGGCACTGGTAGCTTGGTTTGGTTTGCTTTGGTGCGGGGCTTTTTTTTCCATTTTATGTTGTGGTTTGCTTTTTTTTTTTTTTTTTTGTAATTATCACAATTTCAGCAGCAAAATAAAAGCATTTTATGGGTACAGCAGGAGGCGTTGATAAAATTAGATCATATCAGAATGTCTTAACTAGAAAGGTAACATATTTATGTTCCTTGTTAGAAATAGCTTTATATTAATATAAAGGCAAGTTAATTGAGCTGTTACAGTTACATCATTTGACTGATATCCTGGTATGGCTAAAGCTCCACGATCCTTCACAAAGGACTTATTTTACCTTTAGGAGAAGTCTTGTCTGCATCAAAAGAAGTCTTAAAGTGAAAAGCCTAAACCTTGTAAAAATACATGGTTATTTGGGTCTGAGTGTCCCAACAATTACTTGTTTCCATGCATATTTTCAAAGCCACATGGTAAGACTGTTGTACTGGTGCAGACGCAGCACGAAGTGGGGAGAACAGAAAAGCAGATGTATGCCTCATGGTGTGCCAGAATTCAGTTTAGATGTGGGTGAGAAGTTTCAGGGTTCATGTACGGCCGAAGAGCTGTATCTAGCAACGCTCTGAAGACCCTTGCTTTGCTCAGTGTGCTCCCAAAAGTCTTGTGAAAAGAGATGGAGTTAAATAATCGTGTGCTACAATATTTCTTTGTGCTTGTTTTGGACAGAGACTTTATTTTTGCCAATTTTCAAAGAATTATTTTATTAGTAGCTGATCTAGTAGAAAATTGTGCTCTCCGAAGCTTTTGTCTCAGGTTAAGGTTCATCCCATGCAATTCTTTGCCCAGGCCTCAGGAAAACAGGTGAGATTCACTCAATCTTGGCAGAATTACTGTACTGAAGAAAAATTATATGAAGTGATTGGATTGATGGTCCGTAGTTTCTGCTGGCATGGCTGTTCCTGAATTAAGCTATTTCTCTCAGAACCTTGTGCTACAGAGTATGGCCCTAGGTGGAACACGCTACATTAGGTGGCATCTACAACCATCTACCATTAGGTGGTACCATCCACAAAAAGAGTGTAAAAGAGGAGTGCCAGAAGAGGCACAGGAAGGAACGCCCGTACTGGCAAATGGGTTTATTTCAGGACCTTCGATACTGCTGGTCACTTCATGCTCTTGAGAAGCACATCAGAAGCAGCAGCAAGCGAGAAAAGAAAAGTACAGGTGTGTGTGTGGTAGTCCCGTGGTAACACAGTGTGATCTGTTTACTCTGCAGGGCAGTGGGATCCCGGGTTATTTACAGCGTACGATGCGTTCCGTGTAAGTCTCATCACATCTGAACTCATCGTGAAGGAGACAGAGACTCAGCGGCACGGAGTCAAGGCTATCTTTGATCTTCAGGGCTGGAGATTTGCTCATGCATTTCAAATCAGCCCAGCAGTGGCCAAGAAAATTGCTGCTGTTCTCACAGTAAGCCTGTCGTACTGCTTTGTGCTGCCTCACTGCTCTGACTCCCCAGTTTTCATTTGTTCTAAGATACAGCAAGTTTTCCTTCCTTAGACCTTCTTAGAGTCTATGCAGCTTTAAAGAACAAAATCTTAAATCCATTAAAAATCATAGGTTGTGCTTGATTTGAATGAAAGTATGTTCTTATGTAGCAGGAAATGGCCTTCCACCTCTGAGGTTTTACAAGAACCTGTTAGAGCACAAGGATTTCAGGAGTGTCAGAGCAGCTGAAGCCCAGTTTTGTAAGGATCTGTGCTCATTATCCCGTTTCATCTCCTCTCTCCCATTATTTTTTGCATCGACTCAACATTCAAAGCTTTTTTTTCCCTGAGACTCAGAGAAGATGAGAAGCAGCATGTGCTAATAGTAGTTAAGAGCAAAATAGGACTAACCTGTTACCAAAAATGTGATGTGGAAATGAGCCAGGGAGATAATCTCTTGCTCTGATTTGGTAAAACTCCTGTCTGAGGTTCAATCAAAGCTCAGTCATTGCACTAATATCATCAGAACTTCAGCTGTTCTTCCTTTTTGGTATTAACTGTAAAACTTCAGTAAAACCAGCAGGTATTCCCAATGTTTCATATCTAGAATAAGAACTCTTGATGTTCATACCACCTTGGGCCAAATCTCACGAGAACTGGGCTAGTGAGTGTTTCAGTTGATTTCTGAGGTAGTAAACAAGTTGCCGGTAAATTTTTAACCTTGACATAGAGTGGAAGGGAGGTAGAATGGGATTTGCAAATGTCCCATCCCTGGAACCGTTCCAGGTCAGGTTGGCTGGGCCTCTGAGCAACCTGCTCTAGTTGCAGATGTCCCTGCTCCCTGCAGGAGGGTTGTTTTAATGTCTTTATCATATATTACAATCTAAAAGGAGTTGCACTTAAGAAATGTGTTGGATGTGGAGGTTTTTTTATCTGTAGAAGAGTGCATGATATAATGTGAGAAGAGCTACTGTACTAGTGGGGAGAAATGTTTGTGAGAAGGACCATTTTTATAAGCAGAAAACCTCTGGTTGCAGAGGTAGTATCAGGTGGGATAGGAATGGAAACTACACTTCCCTCATTGCATAATTCTGTCTTTGAGCACTGCTGTATTTTCTTCTAACTTTCAAAGTTCTGGGACTTCTAAATGAATCTTGATGACAAGTAGAAGTATTTCTTATTATAAAAGCTGGATAGCAGCCTTTGTAATGCAATTTTTATTTTCATTCTGACAGTAATCTTGTAAAGCTGAACTTCTGGCTTGGGCAAATTCCCAGTAATTTCAAAGCTTGTCTCTAAATTATAAACAGAATATATTTAACTTAAATGTAGCAGTTTCAGTGGTTTATATTTATATATATTTACATATTATCCTTCAGGCTGTGAATTGCCAATGAAAGCACATGGCTAGATAGCTTTTTGGTAAATTAGCAGCAGAATCTCTGTTGTAAAAAATCGTACCTCTGAAGGAAGGCTGAGCACAAGCTTTGTGTATTATGTGCAATTCAGTGAGGGTTTTCTTGTTTGTTTTTTTTTGTTGTTGTTGGTTGATTAGTTGGCTGTTTTGTTTAATAGTCAGCCTCTCCTCATACTGATTTTTTTTTTTCTAATGGGAAGAGGAGCAAGATGTCATTTTTTCCAAGTGTAAATTAAGAACAGTCCAAGGTGCAGGAATTGTCAGGATGAGGAGAACTACTCTAACCTTTAAACAAGATAGTTTTCACAGGTTTGTCCTTAACAATAGAACCTTTTCAATAATATTTTCTTTTTCTTACGCTGTTTTTCATGTTTTCTGACAGGATTCCTTTCCACTAAAAGTTCGAGGTATCCACTTGATTAATGAGCCTTTATTTTTCCACCCAGTCTTCGCTCTAATTAAGCCTTTTCTCACTGAAAAAATAAAGGAACGGGTGAGTGCACACAGATATTTCTTTCTGCCACAAAACCCTTACATGACAATCTGCAGCACTACCCTTAGGACCTGGTACTCCTGGGCACTGAAGAGCATAAATTATACATCTTTTTTGTGTGTTAGTGCCATACAGGCCTCCAGAATCTAACTGTAAAGCTTTTGCAGTAATCAGAAGTGTGAGAGTTGCAACAAACAACAAAAGACAGTTTCATTCCGAATGACGTGCAGAGACACTTAGAAGAGACTGGGCTCAAAAGTAAAATCACTGAACAGAATTGTTCTGTTCTAACACACACCAGGACATTTGGAAGTGACTGAAATGCAAGTGCGGGATATCTGTCCTGACAAGACCAAGCCCCAGGCTTGGTTTAGCTCACTACAGCTGTTGGGATGTCACGTGTACCCTCACCAGTGTCACCAAATCAGTCTCTGGTTGTAGTCTGTGTTTCATTCAGCTGCAGGGCCTGAGCAGGACAGAGTTTGAGTACCCATGGGAAACTCAGTCACATGGTACTTTATTCTTTCAGGATTGTGCCCAGGTGGCCAAGAAGGCCAAGAGCATCCTGGCTTGTATCAGTAATAGCATGGCCAGTAGGGCTAGAGCAGGGATCGTCGCCCCTAGACTGGGCACTGGGGAGGCTGAATCTTGAATCCTGGGGTCAGTGTTGGGCCCCTCACTCCCAGAAGGACACCGAGAGGCTGGAGAGTAGCCAGAGAAGGACAACGGAGCTGGGGAAGGGGTTGGAGCACAAGTCTGGTGAGGAGCAGCTGAGGGCCCTGGGCTTGTTCATCCTGGAGAGAAGGAGGCTGAGGGGAGACCTTCTGGCTCTGA
>WUAM01000431.1:50312638-50324005 GCA_024336885.1 Actenoides hombroni | reverse complement strand
CGAGGGGAAAGGGGAACGGCCAGAGGCAGCACGTGGTTCTTCTTTTTCGCGAAACGGGAAGCGCACCCGGCCGCGCGCGGCTCTTATAGAGCGCGAAAGCGGAAGTGCACCCGGAAGCGCGCGGCTCTTATAGAGCGCGAAACCGGAAGTGCACCAGGAAGCGCGTGGCTCTTATAGAGCGTGAAACCGGAAGTGCGAACCGGAAGCGCGCGGCTCTTATAGAGCGAGAAACCGGAAGTGCACCCGGAAGCGCGCGGCCCTTATAGAGCGCAAAACCGGAAGTGCGGACCGGAAGCACGCGGCTCTTATAGAGCGCGAAAGCGGAAGTGCAAACCGGAAGTGCGTGGCTCATAGAGACAGAAATAAGTTACAAACCCATGAAGACAAACAAAGCCAGACAATGATGTCTGTAGTGTTTACAATGTTTGTAAACAACTAAGACAGAAGGAAGGCATGAAACAATGAAGGAAAGACACAAGGAAAAAAGGAAGAAAGGAAGAATGAACAATGCAAGTAAGGAAGGAAAGAAGGAAGCAAAAATGAAGGCAGGAAACAAGGAAGGCAAAATGGCAGGCAGAGAGAAAGGAACGAAGGAAGCTACCTGTCCAGACTGGCAGATAGTCCAAATGCCCTCTCAGGGCAATCTCTGAACCCTGACCTTCTGTGTGTTTCTCACTGACTTATTCGTGTCTCCTGTCCCTGGGAGTTCACTGCTTTAGAGAACACACCCCCCTTTGCACACGTGACCTTGTGATTTCCAACATTCAGTTCTAACCAATTTGTCCTAAGGAAAACACACATACATATTTCAGGTATCTTACCACTGACTCCATGTCTTTCAGTGTTATCGGTTTCCCCAGCATCATCTTGTAAAAAGGTCTGATGAAGAAGCCTAAAGAGAGGGAAGAGTGTTACTCACAAAGCACAAGAAGTCCAATTCTTCCACTCCAAGAATTATGTCATTAATTACCATATGCCATTAAACACCAGCACATTCATGGTCGACACACAAAAGCTGGGAAGCGAGCTTGAGGTCCTCTCATCCACCCACTCGAGGTCCTCTCAGCCACTTAAAATTGCCTTTCTTGTCTCCAAGGCATAGGTGCTAGAAAAACAGGAGGGCGAGCTTCCCCTTCTAATGTACCGCACCACTGCTAAATACAATTTGCTCAGATTATAATGTTGCCTGCTTGCTTATTGTGGGATTTCAGCAGAAATAGTACTTCCTTATTAAAATCCTTCAGTAATAATTCTCCAGATCACAACAGGCTGCAACTGACACCCGCGCAACTGCTTTGACTGCTTGTGTGGAAAGGGCCCATATAAATGTAGTGATTTGCCTCTAGGGATTGCGATTAGAATTTTGATTCTGTAGTTTTAACGTAAGTGGAGAAAGGAGCGAAGCTCTAGATGAAACGTATCTGTTGACAGTCTAGAAATGCTACGCTCTAAAGCGTATTCATTACTAAAGTTATTTTTGTCATTTCAGAAAAATCCAGTCACAGTGGCAGGGCTGTACGGCATAATAAATCACTCACCATCCAGTAGCTTCCCATGATACACTGCCAGACCAGCAACCCGACCGATAAACGTGAAGTACGACAGATGATCTTCGTTACAAAGACCTGAATTAGGATTAATCTGAAGTGTATAGTTGTCCCTTTTTTGGGAAAAGAAAAAACAAAAAACCATCTAAATAACCAAGCCTTTAAATAACCAGACATTCAACTATGTCACTAAATGATCTGAGCCTAGAGCCATTTCCCGTTCATTTTTACGAGAGTGTAATAACACCATTTACCGATGCGTTCCCGAACACAAGTATCTGACACAGTCTGTGGGGCTGACCTAAGCAAGACCGTCTTGTCTTGCTGCGGCCGGAACGATCGCTCGACAAAGGTAGCAAACTCCTGCTTGTGGAGCGGCAGGATTCCACCTGCGGCACGTGCGAGAGGACGTGGCTACCTCTTCAAAGGGTAAAACCTGGCGCTGCTGAAAACAGTAATATTTTGCCACCAGCTGCAGCGGATGGGGATTCCAGCTAAACTATCTCTTCTGCCATCTGCTGGGCTTCATTATTTGCTCTTTTCAGCCAAATTTCCGGGCTTAAATTTTTAGGATTCTCTTTTGCGGTACTTGCTTTTAGTTCTTGCAATATCTGAAGGTACCTATGAAGAGGAATAAAGCACAGGCCCATGGTCCGGGCATCCTAGGATAAAGAACATTCTCTGACTGGCATCTTAAACTGCACATACTAGAGAACATCTCTGAAATTTGCTTAACCCCCAGGATACTGGAAAAGGTCATCAAAGGACTAAGATCTGTTAACAGGGTAGCATAAAATCCTTAAGCCTCGTGTGCAAGCGTGCGTCACAGTAAGACACTAGTGGAACAGCACTATTTCTAATCCGCAACATATTCTTCATCTATGAGGAAAGGTAGGGGCTTTTAAAGCAGATTTTTTTCTTCTTATTTCTTGAAATAACTAGCTAGATTTCTGACCCTAAAATGAAATAACTTGGTATTTAAAATGTCTACACTGATCTATATCCCGTAAGTGACAGTATTTCTGAGGGGGATCTTTACCCAGTGAACTCTATTAACACACCAGACAGGCATCCTGTGCTAGTCAGTGTTGTTTAAGTGGCGTTTCCCTTCACCAGCAGAACAGGTCTTCTCCGAGACACAAAAGGGAGACAACTCGCATTACGCAGCCTTTGTTCATCTGCTTTGCAATCTATTCAATACTTATTAGAGAGAGGAGCGAGCCCGATAACAACGTAACTGCATCAAAACTACTGCCTGCAATTACAAAACCTGTCCTTGGCGGCGCCGAGTACACACTGTGGAATTACACACGGCACATTAAACCAAATGTACTTCCAGCAAGAGACTTGCTCGCTCCTTTACGCTAATGGATCGCTCTGAGATTTTAAAATGGCAAAAACAAAAGGCCACTGCTGTGTAACTACTGAAATGACAAGCTGGTTTATGAGCTAATTATAAAGCAGCACTATAATTCTAGACAGCGGGTGTTTTACAAGGGAATGGCACAGCACAGAGTTCTGTCCAGCGTCCTTCCTTACCCTATTACTAGCCCCAAAAATTGCAGTTTTCCTGCAAGCAAGGCCATGCTGATTATTGTCTTAATAATGAAAATGTTCTATGAGATTTCAGTGACTATTTGAAAGGTTCTCTGAAAAGCAAGAAATGGTAGCACAGAAGAGAGATGTAACCGATGAACAAGTGCATACTGATGCACCATGAAGGATGATCTAACTACTTTCCGCTTAGCCTCTTACTCAAAATCTGATATGTATCCCTTAGGAATAGAAACGTTTTGATGGATACTTACGTTGCTGAATACTCAAAGAGACCGTAATAAGGGTTAAACATCTCCTTGGACAAGAGAAAAAACCATTCTCTGGCCACACCTCCATAGTCAAGTCCTTTTTCTGACTCAAATTCAATCCAGAGCCTGGCTTTTAGTACATCAGGTCTCTTCACAGACATGATTCTCCTGTAGGACTCCTCAAAAATATTATTTCTGTGCAGTTTCATCTCAAATCTGTTTGGTATATCAGCCTATGTGAAAGAAAATTATATTATACTTGTTAGTCTCAATAAATAAGTCTTCAGGCAAATTACTCACCAGTGGTAACAACTAACACCTGACATATAAAGTTTCCCCTCATTTTTTTTCCCCAGTGCTGGTTGATAGCATATGCTGAACTAGGTAAGTTCCTGTACGGTGGTTCAGAGATCTCTCTGATATTCAACAAAACAAGCAAAACAAGAAAAGCAACAAAGCAACGAAAAAAACAAAGTGAGAAAACAACCGATATTACTGTGGCCTATTTTAAGGCCATTTTTGCTGTAAGTGGCAACACGTGCACAAGATCTGCACAACCGCTTTACTCGGTATCTGTGAAGGCCAGAACGCTCTCACAACAGCAACACCTACAGTTCTCTACACGCAACGGCGCTGAACCGCAAAGGTGGAAACCAAGGAGAATCGGGCTGCCAAAATGTTTTAGAAGTTCTGTCTTAACAGGAGGGAGCTAACACCCATTATGATTTAGCCCACAGAGCTAAATTTAGAAAAGACAAGACAGAACTGAGTTAAGAATTTGAAGAAAGAAGATGGGAAGAACAGCACTGTGACAGCCATGAATAGTTTTCCCAATAAAACTGACTTTGAACAACTGTTTCAGAAGGTCTCATTTTTCCTGGCCACTAAAGTGCTTATTGTGTGCAACCACTGGTCAAACTCAAGGTGAAAATTCAAGGAGCTGTCAAGAAACAGGCGAAGATATTAGCAAGTCCCTCTTTGAATTACAGCGGTGTTGCCATGGCTGTTGACTGTTACTTAGGAGTCAATAGCACACGTAAGCTGATACAGAGTGCTCTCTTACACTAAAGGTGTTACTGAACCCCCTTTTTCCCCCCTGAACAAGAACAGCTGAACTGTTGAAGACGAAGGAGAAGCGTCGATTCTCAAGCCTATTTTCAGCCAAAAGGCTTGTGAAGTTCTAACGCCCTGATCAGTCTCAGCTGCAACAGAAAATAGTGCATCGCTGCTACTTCCTTCCTGTCTCATTCCTTTGACTTTGCATTCATATAGAAAAATATGAGTCTTGAAGATCTGTAGATGTGTTTTTGTTGAGAAATCAATCAAACTGAAACTTTTGTTCATTGTTTTCTCCAGTTCCTACTTAACCCTTTTAGGAGGAGCACAGTCAAGAAAAATCGGGCCCGGTGTTACAGCAAAGCCACGCCACCATTCTGTGCCTGCGCTTCCTCCCGGCCGCAGCCTAACCGATTCCAGCACAAAGCAGCACAGTTCTACTCACTGGTTTCTTTAACTTCTTCCGAAAATAGTCATATTTCTGTTTGAACTCCCTGGAATACGGAACTGCCTATCAGAGAGAGAGAATCACAAATACAGATTATTCCAGCTATTCAGCACTTTGATATTTCAACGTTATTTAAACAAAAAAAGAAATTTAAAGACCTGCTATCTATGTACGTACATACGCTGTGGGTTTCTCTAATAAAACCCACCATGCATTACGTACAAAAGCGATTTGTTTCCCTTTTCTCAGTGTGTGATTTGAATTACAAGGTATGAAAACTTTTGAGCCAGTTCTTCCGTATGCCAACTACTTACCCTCATTTTTATTTTTTTTTCTTCTTCTTCTTTTAGGAGCAGAAAAAGAAACCCAATTTTTAACACAGACAAATAACTCTGAAATGTATTGGTGCCATCTTTTTAGGAAATGTTGAGCATGCCATATGAGACTGAACGGTAAACATGATGAGTGCTAGCATGGAATACGGACGTGTGTAGCTGAAAGTGCCAAGCATTGTTAGGTGCTACTTGAAAGATGCAACGTTCACAGAATTTTGACAAATAACCTAAGAAAAAGAGGCTCCGGTAAAGCTATGACATCAACAGCAAACAGTGCTGACCCTCCAGAAAGCGCAGGACAGGACACAATGTGTACCTACGCTGCCAAGTTAACTAGGCAGAGGAATGTCCATGACTAGAAATTTTCCTTTCAGCCCTATGTGAATGAATCTGGTTCTTAATAGTTATCACACTGTCCTCAAGCTGTATCAAAACTATTGTGTAAATTATGCATAATGAAAATAAACACCTTCATCAGAAAGTGTTTTGTAAAGCAGTTAACATTCCTATGAACCGTGTACTGAATACTCAATGCAGCTGCCTGTGAGACAGACCACATTTTGAAGTAACAGCAACACAACAGAACAATTTTAGAAGCTGAAAAATCCCGAACAGGCACAGTGAAGGTTGTTAGAATTACATTAAAGAGCAGAGCTGGAAACTGCTTTCTGGCAAATGTAAACACCCCTTATCAAATGCCACAGGTCTCTGAAACATGTACATGGATTTCCAGATTCCTGGAAGGCCCCTTGGGTTGGTTCATTCACAAGTCAAGGTTCAACAAAGGTTCTCACAAGCTCTGTCATTCACTGTTCTGAAAGACATTTCTATTTTAACCCTGGGCTTCTGTAAGCACAAGGTGGAAATATTTGTATAAGAGTTCTCTCTTGTGCATGATAAGACATGGAACGTTTAAAAAAAAAAAAAAAGAAAAAAGAAAAAAAAGAAAAATCAAACTAAATCATTCTACTCCGGTGATATGACTTTATTATAGATGTTAAATGATCTTTCAACATGTTTCCATTGTTTAAATGCAACATGAAATGCAATTTAACTAGTTCTTTTGTTTTTGTCACGGCACCAAAAATACTACTAAAAGTATTAAGATGAGTCCTTAATGCTGCTTATATTACTATAAAATGGATGTGGTCTTACTGTCTCTTTAAAAAACCCCAACAAATCAAACACAAAAATAACTGTTATTTACTTAATGGGATTTGGAATGGCCCTTAGGATCTTGAAACAAAATTTCCCAGATAATCTTTCTCATTTATACTTAACATTTCTGGGAAAAGAAACATTAAGAGTTTGTACAGCATATTGCATTTTAGTATCTGAAGTATTAACTGCATGATAAATGGATACATCTCCCCAAAAGCAATTATGTTCAAACAAGTGATTATTATTAAACTTATTAATAAACAAAAGCAACCGGTATTACACCATACAGTAGTTAATCTGCTGTGTTTGCGAGACACTTCAAAATCCTGAGGATTTACCCCAAGTAAAAAGTTATTCTTGGCACCTGGCAACACCTTCAGGCTGGAGTCCCAGTACTGTAAAATGGCATAAACCAGTATCAAAAGGTCAAAGCAGCGCTCCATTTATTTGATTTTTTGAAAATTTGACATTGAAGTAAAAGCATGTATTTTTTCTAGGGCTAATATTCTGAAATCTCTTATCTGCAGTACTTTTTATGCTTCCTAAAACTGATAAGCCCGATTTTTGCCTTTTTTATACTCTGAATTCCCCTTGGCAGGCTCTTGGAGGATGGCAGCTCCCCTGCCCCTGCAGACTCCCAAAAGCTGGTGCCTGAGCCTCCCATGTCCGTCAGGAACGGGCCCCGCAAGGCAGAGCTCCTGCCTCCTGGTCTGTTCATCGGGCAGAGCCTCACCCGATCGGGAGAACGGGTGTGACCTGCTGGTAACACCTCTCCTGACTATACCAAATGTACCCGAGTCTCAGCATTTAATGGGAAAAAAACACGGCAGTACTTACTGGACCAGTAATTGCTGGGTTCTGCAGTCTGGGGTCTTCCCACTGGGTAATTTTGTTATCTGTCAGTAACAAAAGAAATCACATCATTACTCCTCTGTTGCCACACTGTGATTTTATGCTGATTCTTTTCTCCCTACAACTGTTTTTCCCTACCATTTCCACAACTTCCTATGTCAGGATTAGAAAAGGCTGCATTCACCCATCTACATCAAAACCCCATCACAATATTTAGTTGAAAACACTCATTCCAAAAGGCAAAACTACAGCAGAAAAAATCCAGTGTATTTACACTGCTTTTATTTCAATGTCTGTAGTAGTAAACATGTTCTGTTTGAACATGGTCTTGGATTCAACTCATATTAGAGATACACAGACTTCATGCCTGAAACGTAAAGGAACCCAAAATCTTTGTCAAATGACAGACTAAGGTTACTTTTTTTTGGAAATTTTGCAGAGAGGTAGCCAGAATGTAATCTGTTTAAAAGACAACCTGCATTTAAATTTGGAGGGAATAACAGCCCTTTAAAAAAACAAAAGTCCAAGACACTGATTTAATGAAAAGCTGACAGGACCATTAAGGGAGGCAAAATTACACAGTTACGGTGTAAGAGCTCATTCAGTTTTGACCAGAGGAGGTTTTGGCAGTAATGCGACAGAATCCAGTTCTTTTCATCTATGGGTTTTAAGAGCACCAGGAGGGTGAGATGTAAGGTTATACAGGACCACGGTGAAACTCTCCCTGCCTCCAGACAACTGCTCCTCACAAGATTCTGAACACAACAGAATCACAACAAAACGATGATGTTGCAACAATAAGACAACGTCCCAAACCCCAAACTAGATGCCACCCACAATGGCAAGGTTTAAGTCGTCCACTTCCTGCCCTCAAAGTGTAATGATCATACCCGTTTGTTATATGCACTGCTTTAATTTATCAACTGTCTGTTAAGATAGCAGTCCAGATTTCAAGTTTTGTAGTTGTAGGTTTGGGAATAAACACACAAAGTTTCAAGCAAATTGTTTTTATGGCTACTATAGGTAAAAACAAAGAATCAAGCCCCAGTACACTCAACCACAAATATTTTCCCTGTTTCTACAGCTGGCAAAGGCCCCTAAGTTTTGAGAATCCCAAACTAGTTTTAAAATGGACTGGATCTGAAAGGTGACATTCACTAAACGTTAACTGAAGGAAATTCAGAAAGATCACAAGCACATATCAAGAATTTTGACCTACCAGTTAATTTAATATTAAAATATATTTTATTTCCCTTTACACATTAAGTCTATTTAGTGCTTATCAAGATGATGGAGGAAGGCTGTTAAGACTGACAGCTCCAGAAACCGTAGGAGACCCAAAGACCCGAGCCTGATGTAAAGTTGTAAGGCCTCATCTGGCCCTTTTCATCTTGCTTCAACCTGTTCAGTCAATTTCCATCCACAAATTTTACTGGTTTTATACAATTTCTTTCTTAGACCTCCTTGAAACAGAAGCCACAAATGGTGCTGGGTAATTTTCTATTAAATCAAAGATAACAGAACTGGAAATGACTGAAAGTTTGTTAATTCTTTGTTACTGCCCCACATACTTAAGAGTGTGGGTATGATGTTACTGACCAACCTTCACCTACTTTTTCCACCCCCCAGAGTATTACAGTGACAGGGACTTCATCTTATAAATGCTATTCCAGGGCTTAAATGTCCCAGCAATTGGAAAGGTCTAATGTAAACCACTCTAGCTGGGATTGTACCTCAAGATTCTCCATCTTATCCAAAGTGGATGTGGATAACAAATGGATTCCTCTTGCAGGACGTTTGTGAAAGTCCACCCTCTCCTGAGTTTTCACACAAATACAGTGCTCTGTCTTTTCTCATAAACTGGGTGCAAGGGGTCTTTGAGGATTCCCTCATCTCCTCTCTCTCCTCTGGTCCCTTCCCAAGTGCTCCGCTATTCACTGGAAGTTTGGGCCCCTGTGCTAGATACAGTATTATTAGAGCCAAGGCATTACCACTACTAAGGAGACTGGAAGGGTTACGCGAGGCCTTCTTTAAGACATTCCTATTGATACATCACAGGATGAGTTAACTCACGTCCAGCTGATGATATTTTGCATGCCCTTTTCAACCAAAATTCTGCTAATTATTCCCATTCTGACTAATACTTTGCAACTGTTATTAAACAGCACCTTTCTTCACGCTACACCGGCTATTTGCCAGTCATTCCGATTTCTCATCCTGTTCCAGCGAGCACCTCTCACCTCTCCTATGCTGTTTTTTCCCATTGAACTAATGAGTACATTCCCCCTAATTCCTTGTCCAAATTACTAATGAATATATTGAAGAATGGTGGACCAGACAGACTTTGAGGGGAACCCGTTTAATACATACACCCCTCGGTCAGTGAACTGATGATAGCAGTTCTGAATATGGTTGGAAAACCTTTGTGTTTTCCTTCGGGATACATTCCAACGGGTAGATCACATTTGCCTGTAAGGCTCCGAGGAAATGCAGAAGTCTACGTATGCTGTGATGAATAGATGGCCAGCAAATAAGGTTGACTTGGCTAGCTAAGGACCAAGCTTAGAGAACTAGAGCCTGTATTGTTTAAGATTAACCAATGCAGAAATTGCAACTGTCTACAGTTAAAAATATAACTATGTTATATTTTCAGGCTACTATGTTACAAGTAATACCTAAATCTTAACAGTGCTTGGCACTACTCGTTTACATGGCACGCTTCAAATAGCGGCTGGTATCGCTCCACAAGAGGAGAGGTCTGTGCCAGTTGCATTAGATTGTTTTACAGTTTCTCTCAAGGATGAGAAAACCATTTGGAAAAAAACACAGGACAACAGTGTTGGGTAATTATGCGGAAGAATTACAAAATACACCTGGGGAACTAGGACATTAATAGTAGCCGAATCTGCCCACACATTCAACACTTACATCGGATTCTCGCGTTCTAAACTGACTACGTTTGTTGCATCGTCACTAACGGCTCTAGCAAAGAAGGGCTGAAAGGATGGCCAGTTTATCACGGCCGCAGACTACTGAGGCGTGCACACCGAGGGTGAGCACAGCTGGGGGCACCGTGACAGATTTCAGCGTGTGCTCCCCGCTTAGACCTGAAACAAGTAAGAGTCAGCCAGCTCTGTCACAAACTTGTCGTCATGGTCCAGTGCCACTGCACTCCCTTACCAACGCTCCTCCCGAGCTTGCTCAAGCCGAAGCACTGAGCGCTGGGCGCTGTCTGCAGGCATTCCTTGGATACCGAGCACAGCGCTATCACAGCGGAGCTGCAACACGCCCGCTGGATACCCCGGGCACCACCTCTGCTCCCAGAGTCTGCCTGGGACTGCAGTGGGCTGCCAGACTGACTGAGACCAAAAGGATATTTGCTGGAAATAAGCAGCTCCATTGAAAAAACTTTTGTAAAAACTGCTGTATAAAAAGCTAAAACCTCAAGGGTCAAAAGAGGGACTAGACAGAGATTTCAGATGCAAATAAATTTAGTTTTGTGACAGCTGTAAATTTTGGGGGGAATTCTAACTGATGTACAACTTTAGCATTCCATTCACTTTCAGAGACTCGTGTCTAAGTAGACTTAGGAGACTGAAAAATAAAAACTTTTTAAAAGGCGGTTGGGAGGCTCAACAATTATAGAGCTATTTTAAATAAGAGTCTGTGACTCTTTGGCGGCAGCATTTAGAATAATTTGCCACATTGAAGTTTCCAGATATCTGTTGGGAAAAACAATTACAGAAGATACAAAGAATATTAATTCTGTACTAATGTTTAAAAGAAGTTAATCTTGTGCTTCACAAGTGTATTATTTCTAATTTTTATTTATACTATTTATACTATGTATTTCAAAATTCATATGACTTTAGAGACAGCCTTTTAATAATGATTTAATAGTGTCATATATGCAACTACACGTAAGCATAGAGGACAGTGTTACTGATACTAAAGGAAAAATCTAATACTCTCAAATATCTATAATAGCTTAAGATTTTACTTCTAAGTTTTGTGCAGCATGAGTCCTCTTCTAGTGGTTCTGCGAGTTATCTATTTCTGTGAAATTATGCCATCAGTAGAAATATCTCATTACAAAGTCTAGCTAAAGTGTTTAAAAAAGGAGGGGGGGGGGGGGGGGGGGAGAGAAAAACACACCCACACGC
>WUAM01000431.1:50258510-50304080 GCA_024336885.1 Actenoides hombroni | reverse complement strand
CAGAGGTTTTGTGTTCCATGTCAAAATATTTTTGAATCCAAAAGAAAAAATAAAAAAACTTTATTTCAAAATAAAACATGACCCCCCCCCCCCCCCCCCAAAAAAAAAACCCCAAAACCATCCAAATCAAAAAAAACCACAACCCAAATTTTGCATGTTCTGCCCATAAACATGGCTTTTAAAACTAAAATGGATACATTCTGGTCATGAATGAGTGCACAGAAGAAGTGAGATGAAAAAGATGGAACTGTTACTGTGGATTTTCAGTAAGGATTAATAGAGTCAAGAAGAGCAGGTATTTGAAAAGAAAATATGTATTTAGTTGCTAGAAGATAAATTATCACAAGCTCAGTAAAGATTAAATATGGCCAAGATCAGGTAACATCCTTGGTTTAGAGCAGTGCTTTCAATTCTGCTGTTCTGAGCACCTGCCAATGAAATGAGTGATCTACAGTAATAAAGTGAAAGACCTATCACCAATCCCAATCTGATTACACCAGTTAAAGAAACCCAGACTCCACAGAGTGATGTTAAGTAAAGCAGCAGAACACCTCTGGAACAGACTGCATCGGAATTACCTTTGTCTAGCAGAGGGAGAAGACAGGTAAGGCGTAACCAAACTGCAAACCACACCACTGTTTACCCAGCAGAGAAAGCAAAGAGATGGAAAATACCGCAGAAGCAGTTCTTTGCACAACAGCTATGACATGGATCTGCTAGCAGCAAATGTAGATATACTAAACAACTTCCAGAACACGTGAAAAAGTTCAACTACGAGAAAACCACTATGATTATTGTAAATGTCTGCCCAACAGCAACAGAAAGAATGAGCAAAGGAGAGGCATCAGCTTCAATAACAACCTCCTTGATATACTCTTATTTACTCAGTATTTCCATAAAAAAAGATACACATATTTGTTATTTGTAGATTCATATGCAGTGTATTTCTAATAAGAAACCAGGGGGAAAAAACATCCCAAAAGAAACATCATTTTTAAAAAGATTAATTATTCTGAAAATCTAAATAGTTTTATTCAAAATCTTATCTTGCACAATCCTATTTTAAGTAGTCTCCCTATAGCCTATCACCTTTGCCATCCTCACACTCAGGTTGTTGGACAAAAATGCAGAACTTCCTATCAATTAGATCAAAGTTGTGCATGGCTATGAAGTGAAAGAATTCTTCATTAAAAAAAAATATTAAAAAATTGTGTCTTTTCTTGTTCGAAGAATCCACTTAACTGCTGCGTACTTAAATCACTGATGATGCAATTCAATACAGTTCTATCGTACGAGGACTATCACAATAAAGCTCCTTTTAACTACAACAAGGTAAAACCCCACTCCTTTTTCATGTTATACACACTCGCATATTCTGACTAAAATCAATTCCTGGGACACAAAACTATAAATGATAGGAGAGTCCTGTGGCTACTACAGTTCCAAGTATAGATGGTGCTACTGCCCTCTCCCACCCCAGCTGCACACACTCCTTGGAGGATATTCTCTCTCCACTGACTATATCTGGAGTGTAGTAAACTCAACTTCTATGTTAGATAACTAAATGCGACTATGCTCTCCATCTCAAGATGTTTTTCTCTCACCTGGACATCCTCACTGTAGTTGCTGACCATGGTGATGTTAACATGGTATCCACTGCTATTTGGGACAGTCATATGCCCATACTGGTCACTGATCTATATCTGACTAGAACTGACCTAAGATATTATTCAGAATCAGAGAATGTTCAAACAGAAAGAAAGAAACAGAAGTTAGCTTTGGCTTACCAGTGATAATTGAGACTGTTCAGCAACTGTATCTGTTACACTGCAAGATCTTAATCTTGAAGAAGGGTCTCTTTGCTGGGGGTAAAAAAAAAAGGAAAGGAAGATGTCTTTAAGGTAAGGTGTCTTAAAACATGAGTGTTTATTCAGTAATTTTACTTTTCTCCCATTTAATCCAACCCCTAAAAAAAAAAAGATATTAACGTTGCAATTTTGTTTCACAAAAGGTGTAACAGTAGCAGAGTCTGAAGTTAAACTCACACAGAAGATAACATTAAATCTAAAGCGAAGAATTCTGCTGTTCAAGGCAGTTTGCTCTGTGGTGAAATTACAATGCATTTTTTGGAATATATTTTAATTGCATGCACAGGTTTTCCTGAGACCAGCAATTCCTACCCATCCGTGTAAAGGATTCAGGTTATGTCAAACCAATACACGGTTACAGTAACAGAGGCTTAGGAAGAGCAGCATGTCACGTACAATCAAAGAACCAAGCTGTTCCCCGTTGGAATCGGGAGTGACCTGAAGTCTTCTGCTCAGTTCCTCAGTCAGCTCCTGAGGACTGGTACGGGATACTGGAGATGCAGGAGGAGGTGGCAATGACAAGCTTAAGGAATCTCCACTTGCACTTGCCTCCTCCGAAATGGTTTCCCAAGGCTAACAAAAGAGAAGAAACCACGTTATGAATTTATAAAGACAGTCCTAGTCTTCTTTCCCTTTGCCTTTTATGTTACCACCTCATTGTGACAAAACACTGGTGTGATGATCAGCCTTAACATTTAATGAAATCAACCAAGCCCTACAATACACAAACATTCTACACAGTGTAAAGGAGTTACAGGGAAAAATGGTTTTCATGCTGACTTCAAAAAACCCAGCACCTGCTCTTTCCACTAAATCAAGACTAAAGAAAATGGGAGCACGTGGCAGTTCCGGTCAGTATGCTTCCCTTTTTTTAACAAGTTATTCCACTGCTATTCAAAGCAGAATATTAAAGCGTTTCTTATCAGTGCATAGATAACAAGCAATGCTTGGAATTATAAATGTCTCTCCTGGCATTTGCAGACATTACCAGGCACCCACAAAAGCATGGGACCTTGAAAGCATAGCTCTTCTTAGGATCTTTATTGTGTCACTGGTATTTTACTTGGGTAATTTCCACAAAAATCGCGCAAAACCATTACTGCATATGTTGTAGTCACTAGCTTACCAATGAGAAACACATCAGCTTGAAGTTTAGTCCTCTTCTTAAACCCAAGACCCTTACATACCTCAGGGACGTCTCCACTCTCCATGGGTTCTGGTTCCAAATCCTCACTAATGTGTCTCCGGGAGCGAAACCGCCTGTGGGCTGCTTCTTGATTTATCTGTCTGATGTTGTTATCTGAATCAGATCCCACGTCACTGGATAGCGGGGAAATGAAAGCATGTGAAGGAGAAAAGAAGAAGAAAATAACAAATGTTAAACTAAAATACCTACTTTGTCCATTGCTTTAAAAACCTCATCAGTTTTTTTGACCACAAAAATCACTATTCTTGCAGAGGTCATAAACAGACACATAGGCTTCATAAATAAAAGACCGTTTAATCCCTCAATCCAAAGTAAATAAAATTGGAAGCACTTCACAAATGTCACAGACTCATAGAATAGTAGGTTGGAAGAGACCTCAAGGATCATCTGGTGCAACCTTTCTCGGGAAAAGCCCGGTCTAGACACGATGGCCCAGCACCACGTCCAGCTGAATCTTAAAAGCGTCCAGTATTGGGGACTCCACCACTGTCCTGGGGAGATTATTCCAATGGCTGATTGTTTTCATTGTGAAAAATCTTCGTCATGTCCAATCGGAATCTCCCCAGGAGTAACTTGTCACATAACACTGGCAATAAACATTCTTATCCATCAAAGTTAGCTGAGCAGAAATGGAAGTCAACACGCAAATATACCAACCCATCAGTACTCATCCTTTCCTGTGGTGACCAGGACCATTCCCGACAGAGAGATCTCACCCGTGCTTCATTGTTTTCCTTTTTGCTGTAGCCAAAGCAAACAGAAACTGCTGCGCTACAGGTAACTTTTTGAACTGGCTGCATCCACTAGCTTGGCTCACACCAGCAGTGGTGGACATGGGAAAGACCCATTGTGTTACATTCAGGAAAAACTTTCAACCTCATGAGACCTCCTGCTTCTTGTGGTTTCATAGATGTGTAGAATTTAAAGATTAAACAGCATAATTTTCAAGCCTGCACTCTTCACCACGCCTGGCGTCACGCAAAGTTTCCCTGCAGTAATTGTGCATTTGTTTCCAAACTACCTGTGATGATACTCAGCTAAAAACGAGCCCCTGAGGCCTTCATTTTATACACTCATCTGATGATGACGCTTTCTAGTGATGATTACTTTTTGGTATCTGCCAACCAAACATTTCTGATTCCACGTATTTCTTCACTTCATTAAGCATAATCAGATTACAAGGTGGTTCTAAATCAAGTACCTTAGAAAACCTGCAATTTTGTAGACACTTAGCGACAATTACCAATCACAAGGATAGAAGCTGACGACATTTACTTGCCAAAATACACATTGCTTAGTAAATCGCTCAAACAGTTCAACAGTAAATAGTTCAAAACATACAGAACAAAATTTAATTCAATTCCAACTATGATGAATGCATCAGACAAGAACAAACAGTGCCTTAAATAAGGGCAACACACATTTGTGTAATTTGGTGATGGTTATGAATATTCAAGAAAGAATAACTATTACTGTTTTAATAAACAATAGTGTAAGAATAGCAGCTACATAAAGATAACCCAAGATGCTTAACTGATAAATGATGTCAGTCTAACTCTTAACACTGTCAATTACACACCCTATTTAAAATGTAAGCTTGCCACAGCTTTATAAATCCAATAATAATATGTAATGAAGGCTCAAAGAACTCCACATTAGCACAACCAGCGTACATATGTAGTCTGTACACTGAAAAATAACTGGGATCTACTCAAAGTTAATCAGTCTGACTTAATTAAAACTTAACAGAGCTGACTTTTTTCCCTTTTTCAACAATCTCTATAGAAAAAGGTAATTTATTCCTGTTAAATTACTTACTGGAAAATTCCACACCTGTGTCCCAACATTCTAAGGTCCGTTGTTAATGCACTGACTTCCCTCCCACCCTTCAGATTTCCTAGAATACCTATGAGTAATGTGATTTGCTGAGGGGGGAAGTCTCTTTCATTCTTAAAAAAACCAGACGTTTCCTTTTTAACTGAAGATATCCAGACTTGGATTCTCAATTTACTAGCACATCTGTGAAAACTTTTTCATGACTAAAGTATAGTTTCAGATACGTAGCACAGCACCAACATGATGATTAATTTATTACCAAGGAGCGTGCCTTTACAAACTGTTTCATCAACGTCTTGCTCTAGCCTTCTTTCAGCCATAACTCGTAAATTCAAAATGGTTATGATGTTTGTTGAAAAACATCCCTACCCTTATTGGCAATTTTGCACCGAATCTGCTCAACATTGCGTGGCGTTGCCACTTACATTAAACTTGGTCGATGCCACTGAGTAGTCCTGTTGTTATGATTGACGTAGTAAGTCCGTCCCAGATTGTCCACCTTTTCTTCCCATCCAGGAGGTAGTGGAGGAGGTGGTAGCTCCTCCTGACGTTGAGATGCGGAGTCACTGGTATCAACCGCATCCCATCCATGCTTCAGAAGGAAGAAAAAAAACATGAGTTCAAGTTAATGAGAAATTATTTCATTGTTGCTTATGTTAGCGTAGCAGTGCAGATTCTGAAAATTTTCCCAAGAGAATTTCAGAATTACTTAAATGTAAACCACATAGAAATAGAATAAATTCCCTGGTTACAGCGTGTACCTCATTTCAATGACAAAACCTCAAAAATCCCATCAGTTAAGGACAACGGGGATTCCCAGAGGTCTCTGGGTAGTTGCTTTTTCTAATGGTGGCTAGGTGCAGATTCCCAGTGGAGAAGCCAGAGAGAACCAACTGCTCCCTTCTGAACTCAGAGACATCTGGCTCGGGATGAGAGCCCTCACGCCCGAGTTACAGGTGACTGCTGTACATCGTTAGTAAGGCAGGCAAACTTGGGCCAACATCCTCTCTGACAAAAGCCCTAAGTGCAGCTAAGTCTTAAAATGGATGATGGCTGGTAAGAGTGCTGAGAAGTCCTTACTGCGTGAGCTTTATTCTCTACAGAGTCAATGCTGTCAAGGAAACGAAGAAAAATGTTGTAACACCTATTCTGAAGGAGAGGTACCTAATACAGATCATTATATTCAGAAATTACTTGCATAAACTTTCTGAATTCTTCTACTTGGCATGACTTCCATGTCTACTTGCTCACTGAGTCAGATAGACTCTAGAATTCACTGTGGCAGCAGAAATACTTGGGGAAAAAACAATAAATTCAAAAGAAAAGCTGGAAAGGAGGAGAAGAGTAAGTCGCTGCTAACACTGCTACCAGCGTTTTATCTTTCAAGGTACAGCTTTATCTGCAATTGTCCTTGGATCTCTACTAACTTGAATGCTTCCACAAGCATTAAGCCTTACCTCAGATTCATCCCTCTGATCACTGTTTTCTTCCTCTTGGCCACCATTTTTAGGCATATAAGCCATCTTCAGTCTCAAGAAACCCTTTACACGAGATTTGTGGCTAGAAGACAAGGAGGTACATTTCATTCAACAACCCTTCAACAGCTCCGAATAACAAACCCTGAAGAAAGAAATGGTTGAAAACACAAAGGTCCTCCCCCTCACCTTCTTGGTCTGAGAAGGAAATCCTTAAATGTGTATGGCCTCTCCATGGTTGGGTCTTCAGTCTATAAGCATTTAAGAAAATGGCAGATTAAAGGGCTTGTCCGAAGTACAGAGACTTACAAAGAGCATTCACATCACCGCAGCCGTAGAAGCGCTAGGGGAGACACTTAAGGCAGTTAGAGCAGCCAACCCCCACCAGCGTGTCAGGCTGGCTGTGAACATGTCCCTGCAGACAGCAGCCATGGGCTGAACCCAGGCACACTGCTAAGAGCATGCAACATTCCCAACTCAGAAGAGGGTGGAAAAGATCAACTAAACAACCCCCCCACCAACTCCCTTCCTTGTCCCTGCAAAGAGAACCTTTTCTTCCCATTCCCGTGCTCAGTGGGGCTTTGGTGTCCGCAATGGTTTTCTTTAAGCATCTAATGCTGTGCTGGGAGTGCTTGCTTCAAGAAAATTAAACCAGACTACTTAATGGAAATAAACTCTACACAAATCAGGCTTTTTCACATCTGCTGGTGACAAAAAAAGAGCATGCTGAGACAAAAGCACTGCTTACCGGAAGGTGACTAAGTGGCACATCTACTTGACCCAGGAAGTCATCTCTAGTCTGTCAAATAGAAAAGAAAGGCAAAAAAGGAGCAATTTTATATCAGAAGAAAAAAAAATGATAAACAGCAAAGAAGTCACAGTGAAGCAAAGACAAAGATGGTTGAGTACCATTGCCCTTATTTTAGCAATTACTGATTTCTACCCCTTTATTATTGCGCGCTTTCTGTTGTTACAATTAATCTATTTCAGCAGAGCATTTTCTGTGACAGTCTGAAATGGCTTTTCAGTCCACAGCATTCACGTTAAGTACCGACGAAGTCCTGTGTCCTCCGACAACCTATGCGCAATTGAAAGCACAAAGTAATAATCTACTCTTGCAGTGTGAAATTACTGTTTGCCGTGGCACTGAAATGTTCAAATGTTTATGTCAAACCTTCATTTTTTCTTTCTTTCTTTTTTTTTTTTTTTTTTTTTTGTTTTTAAGGAATACCTCACATGCATATCTGACAGGGAAGAGAGGGGAATCCAATAGCCCAACAGTGAAGATAGAACTGCATGAATTGTAAGCAGTTTTCTCCAAAATAAAAAATTGTTTTATGCCTTTACCAAACAGAAATCAAAGTATTACAATGTTCTGGTTTGTGGGTTGTTGTGTTTTTCTTGTTGATTTGTTTTGGTTTGTTTGTTTTTTAAGAATGCTGTTTCATTAATTCAGAAACCTTACTTTGTGAGAAACAGTTATTCTCTCTTATAACCAGCCTTTGGAGAAATCCTGTATTTCCCACTTGAAGATCTGACCATTCATAGGGCACTTCAAGTTAGACACGTGCCCAAGTAAAAGATAACTCCCTTTAAAATTACTTTAAAGCCAGACTTGAACCATATATTGACAATCCTACACTTACTAATCATTTTAGGATCTTACCTAAAATGATGAATTCTGAATTTTGGTCTCGACTGGAAATGTTGCGTTCAACAGTTAAAGGGATGAAATTTTGGCAGCAGATGGGGTAGAACGTAATTAAATTGTGTGCGTCTGCTTCATGAGCTGGTCTCCACACTCAAAGTGTGCTTGCTATTCATAAATAAGATAGGAGTTTTCAAAACCAAGCATATCGCATTCTTTAAAAGTCAATTGTCTGTCAGGGAGAACGACTTCTCCCAGATACTGTTTATGATACCAGATATCAGCCCCAGTGATTCCCAAATAACCTGCTGCTTATTTATAACCAGGCTATGCAGAGAATTCCAGGAAGTGCATACTGCTGCTCCTAAAGCCAAGTTTACATATTCCTCATAGCAGAGCATTAAGTCTAATATTAAAATTCATATTTTATAAGATAACATCATAAGGATTCTTTTTCTACTACAAAGACAGCATCAAGTCCCATCATCCCCAAAGCACAGAGCATGCGGTCTATGCCCATAGCACAACACAAAAAGAGTATCTGCACCAAGGAGCCTGCATTGTTTCCAACTTTAAGTAAAAAACAGCTAATAGAACTGACCAACAAAATCTGCTTGACTGTAGGTTAAGGCAGAACTGCAAAATACTTCATTTCAGCCTGGCTCTGCCGGTGAGCTGAGGTGACAGTTTATAACACCTACTGCCTCAGCTACTCCTAGCGCAATTCTGGTCATCTGGACCAGTGCTAAGGTTCTTGTCGAGCTGGATCTTTATGCATCACTTGACTACACACATCCATTTATAAGAAAAATGATTTAAGGGAGGGGTTTAGCATATTCATATATTCAGCACTTGAGGCTTTGTTCTGTGAACAGAATTTTGTCTTGCAGGCCTCCCCATTTCTGTTATTTAGGCGTTCATATCTTGGGGTTTCCTGCTTCCAGAAAAGGCGGGCACCTCACAAGCCACAGGAACCTTTTTCCTGCCTCTCATGAACCGAATTTCCAGTACCTTCTTTTTCACACTTCTACTACAACAGCGTGCAAAGCCCAGGCCGCGCTGCCCGCGCCGACGGCCATCTGCAGCAGGGTGCCTGCGGGACAACTGCCACGCGGGCTGCTGTGAAACAGGGACAGAAGGCCCTGCACCGCTTACACGGCTGGGAAGGACCTCAGAGAGACAATACTTTGTCAGCACACGTTGCCTCTGGGAGGGACAAGCCCTGCGGCAGTGTCATTGTGCTCTCAGTGTTTATTCTGTGCTATCTGGCTTATGTGGGTCAGACAAGACAGGAAAAGCCCAGGGCAGGGAGGGGCAGAGCCACGTTTTAGATGCTTCGAAACAGCCTCGCTGCAAATCCTAAGACAAAGTGTAACAAAAGCTACCCCAAAATTTCTGTTTAGCCTTTAACACTCCACAGCAATTAAAAAAGTTACACCATCCTCTGTTCCAAACGACCACGTGCTGGAAGGGTTTTGTCTGGTTGGTTTAGTACATTTACTTTTGAAGAGAAGCAGCTCAGTGAAAAGATGAGCCAATCTGCTTGGTAAAAAGAGAGATTCTCAGAAAGTTTCAATTTTTATTTTGCACGCCACATCACAAACTGACAAGTATTCTTCAACAGCCAATTGAGGAGAAAAGCTCAGGTTAGAATGATACTTGAAAGTAACAAAAAAGCTCATGACTATTTGAGTTAGTACAAGGGCATTATTTTTAAAATCTGGTATTCATCCAGTTTTACGAAGGATGCAAAATCTCATGATTTCAGGTACTGTCCTATTTTCCCGCTTGCTCTCTCATAATGAAAAGTAATCACTTCTGGTTTTTGCAGAGACATACACACACCCCGTCTATTTAGGAAACCCAAAGCTGTCCAACCATCTAGTTTATTTACATGTCAGTCTAGTAGAAAAGCAGTACTAACGAAAGAACCCTTTCATTTCTCTTCTGAGTGCTCAAGCACATCAGGCCTGTTAGGTATTCTGTACACTGAATTTTCTGGAGTGTGTGAGCATTACCCATCACATCAATGCAGACATCACAATGAAACCTAGTCACCGCCACTGACTCCCAAGTGTAGACAAAAATCTCAGATATACAGCAAATTCCAACGGGAAAAAGGAAACCTAACCTGCCGAGGCTCATGGAACCCATCCAGCCCAAGGCATTTGTTTTAAGAGACGCCCCACATAAGGAAAATAAAGGGAGACAGTCCTGCTTCAACACTCAAATGAGCCAATTCTACGTTAAAATAGAATCTAACGTTCAATGTTACAACTCAATCGGCAAGTTAAACTGATCACTGCATATCATTCGCCTCAAAAAACAATACCAAAAATTCAGTAAGCCAAGCAGTTGCTGAAATGCTCAGGAGCAAATTTAACAAAATGCAGTACAAGAACCACTCTACGCAGGCCCTCAAAGCCCCTCAAAGTCCCAAGCAGAAAATAATTTAACCACACATTCTAGCAAGTATCAGAGAAACTCTTCCTCCTCTTATATTGCCTTTTAAGTCACAGCTGACCCCCTGCAGGTCTATGACATGGACCAAATGCTCAGCATGCAACTGCAGCTCTCCTGGTCCTATGCTCATGCAGAAGCTTCCAGCTGCAGGCAGGCAGGATCTACTTCAAACTTAACTGCTGAACTCCACTCTGTCATGCACCCTTCAGTAGATAATTTCCCTGTCAGTGTTTGGTGTTTTTTTTAAAATACACTTCTCTGCTGAATTTTCACACATACCTTTCTGTTTTATGTTTTTATTTTCATCTTGCGTCTTCATAATGATTATTTAGATATATTTCCATGCAAGGGCTGGGACCAGCCAGATGGCAAGTTAACACATCATTCAACTGATACATCTTAGAGGAACTTGAAAAGCAAAAAAAATAAATCCTAATCAACAGAAAAAGACTACTAAAAAAGTGTATGTACACAAACAAGCACTCTGAATAGACATAGCTCTCCTCCCAAGCAAAGACTTTAATGCTGCCATTTAGTAATAGGTCAAACCTAAGATGATGCACTTCCATCATTGACAACTGTCTCAACAGCCCTGGGTCTTGTACTTTTGAAAATCTTCCCTTTTTTAAATACAGAACAATACACCATCTTGTGAAAACTCTTCACAAGTAACTCAGCAGAAACTCGTGAAAGTGCCTGAAAATTTTACAATGCCCAAACAGCAGTAAAACCCCCCCCAAGATTTCCCTCCACAGCAAAACTTGATAAATAGGTAGTTAAATCATGCCAAATGCACAACTCACTCTTAAGACTTTATTTCCATGTCAACTAACTCATGTCAGTGACACGAATGTAAGAAGTCAACAGACAGGCTACTTGGAGTGATATACCAGCTATTGCTGAGCTGCAGCACCTCAGCCCCCTGCGTGGTGTTGTGGCGTCAAGGCAGACAGCTGGATGCGAAACGGTGTGACTCAGGTGTTCACAAGGTAGGGCAGGTAGCCTATCGACAGCTGCACCCAGTCAGTTACTAAGCAAACATAGGAAAAGAATTTAGATAAAGGACTGACTGATGTAAGAGTTCCCATCTATGCAAGGACATTTCCATTTATAACCATTACAATTAGCAGTTAGTGACAAAAGCAGATCAAGTCATTCCTGATCCTATGCTTCCTGCTTGTTTCCCCCCTGTCACTGTAGTATCTTGCACCTCCTGTTGTGCTTGCATGAACTAGATCAAGAAATCAAGCTGGCTTCAGAAACAGGACATTAATTGCCTGATCTAGTTCGCTAAGTGATTCTATTAATCATTCCACTGGCGTAACTGCAGAGGATGGATGGTACAGGAGCCAGAGCAGGAGGGTTAGGACAGACATGTGTGGGGAACGATCATAAACAGGTTCCCCCTGAACATGCCTGTTGTGTGACAAC
Source organism: Actenoides hombroni (assembly GCA_024336885.1). Classification (NCBI taxonomy): domain Eukaryota; kingdom Metazoa; phylum Chordata; class Aves; order Coraciiformes; family Alcedinidae; genus Actenoides; species Actenoides hombroni. The sequence goes on along the minus strand of WUAM01000431.1, from coordinate 50,292,152 downwards.
GTGCCGCTGGTACCAACAGTAACTACACATCACTGGAGCGACGGCTCATCAGTATCGGTAGGTGAAACGGAGGTAATGGACAGATGAGAAAGGTGTAAAAGATACAACAGAATCTGTGCTGCTGCATGTTGGCACCTCTCTGTGACACGAGCCCTTATCAGCTGCAGTGATCAACAATCCCACAGAGGTTTCCAGAGAGGTTTTGGTTCCCTGGCCAAACACCAGATTGGGTAAGAACACTCCACCCACCTATGATTCCCTTGGTGTTTGCAGTTGATCATGACGTTCCCAGCTTCCTGACCTAAAAATTGTTGTGTGCTGTTTCTGTGCATTGTTTAAACGGATGCCACATTTCAACCCAGATATTGCTTGATTCCTGAGCTGGCTGACATGATCCCTATAGGATCTATATTTACTAATTTACTATAGTAAATTTTACTGATTTTTAAGCCCTGCAGCTTCGGATTACAGTAAAATATTCAAAGTCCACACTTCTCAGACCACAAACACCCTGCACCATGTTCCAGTGCACAACTATACGCCTAAATTACTAGGCCCTGGACTATCCAGGGCTGATGGCACTCTATATATAAATTTATTTGAAATAAATTAAAATGATGTTATTTCCAAACCTTTCGAGTCATTGAAATACTAGGGGACAATACCTAATGTGCGAAGGACACTCATGTGAGCACAATTCGGTGCTCTGGATCACAATACAGGTACCTGCGCAGGCAGTGATCTGATGGACGTGCTTTCAGGGTCAGCTGAGGAGAAAGGGTCTGTGACACTAAACTGCTCTGCAATCATCCTCTCCCAGCAGTGCTCCCTCGAAAACGTATGGGAGGGAGAAGTAAATGCATGGAGAAGACTGCAGGACTACGTGTGTGCACACACTTCTGCCTTGTGCTCATCAACTCTGACTGGGTTGTACTGGAGGCACGTGAATATGAGACCTTCAAGCTGCACAGAGAGCTGGACAATAAAAAATACAAGATGTTTTGAGATGTTTGTATTATAAGCTGCCATCTGATGTCCTGACAGTGGCTAAGGGTGAGATCTTTATTCTCAGTGGTTTAGGTCCTGAGGAGCTCCAGGAGCTGGGGGAGCCGACAGTCGCACGGCGCAGTCCACTGCAGTGATGCGCCTAGTGACAGAACCAAACAAGGCGGAGGGCTGTTATCATTATGGGACAGTTTCAACACTGGCAGCCTTTGCTGCGAAGAATGATCAGTATGCCGGTGTAAATCATCCCCTCAAGGTGCAGAAGCACACCCGGCTCTGGGGACATACAACCAAGCTTTAAGCTGGAGATTTCTAAAAGCCAAATGCTCATGACAGAACTTAAGCTGGGGAAAACTGGCAAAATAAACCAACCTGGCAAAGAAAAGCTAGAGACTGTAAAGAGGCGAATAGCAATACTGAGCAAATTCAGAAGCTAAATCATTAGAATACAAAGTGTAAAATCAAGCGAGAACTAAGCAAGTTTTAGTTATGTATTACTTAAGCCCTGCAACTTGAGATACGACGTGCCGCCACTGCCGAGTGCCAGGGACACCGGTCCGAGAGTTAGTATTACAGGCTGTCTCACTCTACAGTGCTAAATTTTCACAACAGAAGTACTACAGAGTTGCACATACCAAAAAGAAAAATACCAACCCAACAGCAGAAAATTACCTGCTGCCTTACATAAAACTACAGGAAATCACATATTTCACCTGGATGGAGAGAGCTATTTCCCCCTTAATTAGAAAACACAGAAACACACTACAGCAATGTGACCACGTAGCAAAGTCCTATCTTTGCTGCTTTATAAACAAAACCAGCATTCATTTTATAAGAGTGATTATTCTAATACAAGAAGCTGCTGTTGCATTAAAAACATCTGTAGAGATAACACAATCAAAATCAATCGTTTAGTCCTCCTCAACAGGGGAATGTGTTGAAAGCCAACAACAGAAGAAATGACAAACTAAGACATAGACATTCACTTCCCACAAACACAATCAGCTCTCCAGCTTCCTTCATTAGTCTCCTAACTCCTAGGGCCCTGATAAGGTAGCTGAATAGGAAAACCATGGAACTTCAAAATGAAAGCTTTTAAAAATGAAACCGAACTCAAAAACCAAAAGAGCACTTGTGTTTATGTAAGTATTTTTAAATTACTTTTTGGCAACTAGCAACAAACCATGATTTTATTAATTGAAACAAAGCACATCCATCCTGAACTGCTTATAACTATGATCTTAAAATATTAATTAGCCATCACAGATGTGTTTCTACACCTAAGGCATAGCAACTCCCTGATATCATTTACATTAATAAAGCTACAATGATAATTCTATTATATGCATTTATCATTTGATGAAAGAAATACCAAAATTAAATTCTTAGTTAGCAAGTTTCAGAAATTTTTCTCTCTTCTTACTAACTGAACTGCAACAAAACTCTTCATTTATATAAACTGAAAGGAATTCTGTCAGTTGCTAGTGTAACCTCTCCTTTCTTAAGTGAAATATTTTCAGCAGTACTTCCCAGTTCCCAAGCATAACTAAAATTCCATTTTTCCACTTGATAGTTGTGGATGCTGAAAAGCTGCAAGCAGAGGGGTATTCTCAGGTTCTCACAATATTCGGTGAGAGTCCTGCCTTTCTCACACAAGTTATGAGAAACAGTAGGATGGTTTTTGTAAGCTGGACCAACACCTGGTGTTTTGCTAAGTTCTGTTTATGGTACATTGGAAAAATATTTTGAAATGGGTGTTGTAGGACTTTAGCCAATCACCCCAGGAGATGGGTGATCACTGACCAATCGCCCTATGGGGCTGGGCCATATAAAACGGGGTTATAAATTAATAAAGCTGCTGCTCGCTCTCTCTTGCTGAATGTGTGTTGCTGCATCTCTGCGCTCCCAGTATAAACAGCGACAGAGTGTAATGGCAACTTAGGATACTTTGGCAGTTAATCTATGCAACCTGGCCTCTTAATCAAAAATGTTCTAACCAGTTACGGTGCAAATGGTCATATCTCAAAATCTGTGCTGAAATTAAATGTGGTTATTGCTTTAGAATAATACATAAGAAAACAAAAAGGCATTCTCCCCAGAATTTCAACTGAAAAAGATCTCATTTACAAGACATGAATTCAAAGATTACTCCTGTGGCAATACCTGAAATTACTAATTATTCCAGCGTATTTCAAACATAAGTCACCTATTTTTGTACAAAAGAACATTCAACTCTGGTTTCAATTAAGGAGGAAACAATTAGCTAATTTGTCTAACTGTACTTGCAGTCTCTTCCTTCCACAACCATGATTAAAATAGCTTAAGAAAAAACCTGTCAGCGATTCTGCATTTTAGACCAAATGAAACACTTGCTTCCTTGTGAAATTATTCCTGTACCAAGCTTTTATTAAAATTGATTACAAAAGGCTCAGCTTTTCTTATACACAACTCATGCTGTTATTTCTGCACTTATGACAAGTAGGAACTAAAAGCAAGAGGAGGAATAGATAACACTAAAATGATCAGAATAGAAATCATTAGATTAGAACTCCTGATAGTTTATCACTACCAGAGTTAAGTATTAGAACTTTTATTTAAAAGGTGGCATTTTTAATTGTATACCAAAACTGACAACACATATAAATATTCATAAACCTAAACTTAGTGTTTTAAGGCACAGTCAGCAGTTCCATCAGTCCTTGCTAGCTGCTTTCGTATTTGGAAAGACGTTGTACTGCAAAATGTTTTTCTGATTACCACTGCTGCCTTCACAGGGAGAGATTTCAAAAGCAAATCCGAGAAACCCCGTCTGCTTCCAGCCTCTCCAAATACTGACATTCCTTACCAATATCCTCTCCAGACTTCACAAATCCGACTACCTTATCTAGGTTAGAGATGAATTCACAAAACAGGTACTATTAGCACCTTGCATCTTAAAGAAGTCGATACTGTGCTCTGCTCTTCTCCGTAAGCTTCGAACCTGCCAGCGTCCGACTTCATGCCAGACTGGGAGACAGCAGAGTGTGAAACAGGCAGCAACAACTCGACTGTTTCACTGACAAAAGCTTTTTTAGGTAGTCCCTTCAGCACATAGTTTGACCACATCTTGCTCAAACACACAAAGTTTGCCTTCCCTTGGAGGGAGAAGCTGAGCACTTCTCTGCACTGTGGCACAAACCACCAGAAACCTGCATCTGCTAATGCAGCCAGCCCAGCACCTCCACTGGCAGCCCCGGTGCCAACATGCTCGCTCCCCTCTCTAATTGCTGCTAAACTCTCTCCTGGACAGAATAAAGCTGGAACTCGGCCGTGCCATGTGGGCCGTGGCAGAGGCAGCTGCAGTGTGCGGGACACAGGCTGCCACGAAAAGTACTGTTCCTCCCAGTTCTAGCACGTAAGGGGACCGCAGCTAAGAGATACTAATTCTTCAGACACAGGTTGCAAATTGGCTATGTCCAACATAAAAAAGAGAGATATGACTTGCCTGGTATAGTAAGGACATAATTGGAAAATTTAACTCTTACATAAATACTGTGAACTTTGTGTTTCTGTAGAATGACTTCAGGATCTGAAAGGCTCGGGATCGCCCCGTACTATGGCAGGTGCCCAGCACAATATGGGGATGGTGTTTTCTACTGACCAAACTTCATCACAACGATCACAGAATCTCTCATCTCCGGGGAGCTGAAGTTTGGTAAAATTCCTTTCATGCCAAATTTCCAATTTGTTTCTTTAATGCAAGCTTAACTGTTGTTGGTTAAATGCTTTTTTTTTTTTTTTTTGACCTGATATTTTCTATTTTTAGCTCATTTTTACAAATCGCTATGCCCATAGAGGCTCTACATGGAATTTTGATTTGGGGACACAATTTGCTACCTAATGGAAATCTAAAGTTATTCACTGTGTTCATCTGTAAGGCATACAATTTTAACTGTGGAATAAAACAGAATAAATTCCAGTGGTAGTAGTCTTTCCTATTCCAAACCTCTAAGCAAAGGCAGAACAAAATACAAAGACTAGTTTATTTCCTAAACAATTATCTTCTGCCATTCGTTTGTACATAAAGAAATACTGACTGTTCCTCTAACAGTGTTCACAGAAACTTAACACAAGAACAGGGTCAGTTACGTTTTAGTTTCCGTAACGCTTTCTTTCTCAACGCTCAGTCAAGCCTGTTGTGGGAGCACATTAATGTAAACTGTGCCTTCCAACTGCGGGCTGGCTTTTGAAAACTTGTCACCGTACAATGTTTGTAGCAACCTGGAGACAGTCACGGAAAACCAGGGTGTGTGAGCTGTACCAACAGACTCCCGATGCATCTGTAGGTGTTGCTCTGTGTGTATTAAGGATACCCCCTAGAATACTGCTGCACATCAGAATGAATTTATTCTTCTTCAACCAGATCGATCACATGGCAAGACTTTGACTTTAAGACTTAATTCCTGTAACCCCTCGGTATCATTTCCATCCACTAAGGAGAGTTAACTGAGGATGAGATGCGGCACAGTAGGGTCTCAAGATATTACATGTGCTTGCTCAAGACGAACGATCTTTGACAAGATAAAAACATGTAACATGCAGACAAAGGCCCTTCACAAATCAAACTAGAAATAAAAGACATCATGTGCAGGTTGCTGTTTCAGAGACGAGGCGGTAAGGCTCCAAAACTGCCACAGCTGAGTGAAAAAAGGCTCTTTCCTAGCAAGCACGAACACCCATGACAACTAAATCCTTGCTTGAAGGGATTAAGCAAGATGCAGTACATAAGCTTAAATTATTTAAATTATGAAATATTTCTCTTGCGTTGCCACTGCTTGTTTAAACATACTAAAAAACATTAGGCACCTATGCCAAGATCTGATTGTTCCTGAATCATGCGCAGCATCCAAAAAAACCAGGGAAAAGACAGCAAGTTTCATTCATGATAAGAAAATGGCTTCCTATTTAGATCCCTATTATCATTAAACATATGACACAGAGGAGTGCTGGAAGCAGACTTTATTTCCTCCTCTAACACGGGTCACAGTTATAAAAGGCCCTATCTGTGACGTACAACAAGAGTGAATACCTGCTATTATTAGCATTACTGCATCACGAACAGCCTCTGAAAAGACGAGAGTCCATTTTCCTTTAGATTATGAACAGAGCAGATGGGGAGTAAATAAATGAGTCGCCTTGGCAGGAGGAGGGACCCAACGCCTGAGAGATCCTTAAAACAGGCCTGCATTGTGAGACGATTTAGAAAACAGGAACAGAATTGATGTAAGTGAAAGAGCAGGTAAAAAAAGTCTAGAAAAAATTCAGACTGGGACCTCCAGTGCTGAGTTCAGGGGGATGATCCCTGTCCTTGTCCTGCTAGCCACACCAGTGCTGACACAAGCCAGGATGGTGGTGGCTGCCTTGGCCACCTGGGCACACGCTGGCTCATCTTCAGCCGGCTGCCGACCAACATCCTCAGGTCCTTTTCCATCGGGCAGTTTTCCAGTCACTCTTCCCTGTGGGGTTGTTGTTCCTAGAGGCTGGGGCTGAGTGGCTGGAATACGCCCTGCAGAGAAGTTCCTGGTGGACACCAGGCTGACTACGGGCCAGCAACGTGCCTTCAGCAGCGTCCTGAGCTGTGTTAGGCAGAGTGCTGCCAGCAGGTCAAGGGATGGAGGAATCCTTCCCCTCTGCTCAAAGTCCTCCAGCCTTCCTTACCTGAGTTACAGAGTCAGAAAATAATGCAAGAAAGTAACATTCTCTCTTGATGGCAGGTTTCAAAAATGTTGCTCTTCAAGGCAGCAAAGAAATGTTTGTTTCCTGAAGCAGAATTAAAGTACAACGAGTACACACGGTGCTCCTGCAAACGGTATGGAACACAAACCGCGTGCGCATCTCTTAAGAGCTGAGGAATTACTAAATTTCTGAAAGCGTTTTGCTCGGGCTTGGAGGCCCCTCCAAGAACAGTTCACTAAACTGTGCTTGGAACACTTGAGTGTTTCAAGGTAGGAAGAATCAAACACCGACGGAGGTATTATAGCAATGTCCCATTATCCTACCCTTAGTCTTTCCATTAATACTGTAACAGGTCTAAACATTTTTACTGAGGGAGCCAATCCTTTTTGCCCTCAAAGCTGTACAACTGCCGTCTCTAGAAAGTTAGTATTGCCACTGGTAGGGGGAATGGAGGCAAAAGCTCTTTTCATACTGCACATACATACACAGGGATTCGCTATCCCTCTTATTTAACAGAGTAAATCTATTCAACTTCTGGATTTTTGTGTATAAAAAGGAACAGAATTTAGAAAACGATGATACACAAAGTTGAAAGATTTTAGATGAGAGGTTAACTTGGAAAAGCCAGAGAGCAAAATGAAGCCAGCTTTACAATGGGAGGATTGTTCCAAGCAGGAGAGGCTGGTGGGTCTCCAAAATACAAACAGCTGCACTTTACTACTTGGAACTTTCACAGAGGCCCCAAAATTCTTCATTTTCTCGGACTCATATTTAGCATTGCTCCTTGCCTGGGGAGGATGCACAGAAGCATACTGCAGCACACAGTGTTTGTGAGCTGCACACGACCTATCCACAGCTCCTTACATCACATACCTAGAAATATAGGTGGGGTATGACCTTGGAATTCCAAATTTATACCATTGAAAAATGACGATAAATCAACACAGCATGAGACACAGAAAACATCAACTACCTTTTTTGCGACTGTACCAAAAAATGACTTTATAGTTACAAGACTTCACAAAACCTTGTGAAATACAGTTAAACGGCATAAATCAGCTCCCATCTCTGTGGGATCCATTGTGGTCCAATTAAGGGTCAGAAAAATGCATTTCTTCTTTCAGATGTGCACACCAGCGAAGACCTAAAAGGCAGAGAACGCAGGGCAGGCTTTGTTCTAGCTGACTTGGACCTTCAACACAGGAAGGCAGCTGCCTTCGGCCCCCTCTGTCACTGAAGAGACGCAGTTCAGTCGGATTAACAGATTTTTAGGCCTGGTCGGACTGCTAACAATGACAGACCAAAACCTCCAGCACCTGCATTTCTCAGTCAGCTTGGTGCTTACAGTTAGCTGCCGGAAATGTGGGACGTTTTGCGCTCACAACACATGAATTCTGTGATCTTCCCCACAGAAGCGCCTATTTCGTTTAAACGCACTCCTTGCGTATTAGCAAACAATTACTTCCTTTCAGAATCACTTACTATGAAGTAGTGCTGCTCACACAGCTCACCTTCAGAAACCAGTAATTCACAAAAGTAGAGCGAATGGATTTCTAAAGTGAAGTATGACTGTAGCTGGGAACTATTTCTGCTAATACCGGTAGGCGAGTGAGGTAGGCTTGGGAAACTCTGCTATGGTGTACGATGTTAAGCGGATTAAACCGAATATAATTAGCTGGCAAATTAATATCGCCTTGTGCTGCAAACGTTATGAACCATTCCAATGACAGAGTCCTTTTATTGTCTCTATTACCATTTATTATTTTCTTCACTCATCTACGCACCCTGCCTTTTTCTTCCGCTTTCTTTTTCCCGTCTCTTCTCCTCACCAACAGCAGTTCAATCTTTCCTTCAGACTTTTGGATTTCACTATACATCCGCCATGACCAATTTTTCTATGTATGTACTTTCTTGGCAGAAAGCAATTAAGAAATATAATCCTCTGAAAAGCCAAGTACTCTAGTGTGGTAGGGGGATCTATAGTTCCTCTAAAGCTATTCCAATGCTTATAATGTATCCAGGAGAGCTGCAGCAACTGAGATCCAAAAGACCCAAGAGCTCAAGATGCAGAACGTATACAGCTCTCGCAACCATGCTGAAAGGTTAGCAACGGGACAGAAAAAGGGGTTGAAAATGGAGATCGCTTTCTCTCAAAACGTTAACTTTTGAGCCCCGCTACTTGAAGAAGGCAGCTGAGAAGTACAACAGCAATCTTAGCATATGGTCATGGCAACATAGGCAAAGTTCTAACACAGAGAAACCACAGATAGGTTTAGAGCCAGTTGGAATGCAGCTGCCTTTGAAAAAAATGTCAAGACTGAGACTTCTATGGGAATTGAACACAGGCAAAATAAAAAAAAATCCAGAAGTCAGAATTTCTTTCTCTTAAAATCAGTCCAAAATGGAATGGCTATTTTAATAAAGAGCTCAGAAAACAGAGGGATTAATGGTGCATCATCTCCATAAGGCAGAGCGTAAATACATTCTGCAAACACAGGCGTGAGCAAGCCAGACTTCGTGCTTTCTAACTACTGAATCTTTGCTCTGCAGCTCTTCTTCCGCTATTTCTGGTCAAATTTACTGGCTTTCTCCATATAAATTGGAATAATTTTCAAGCGAAGAACTCTGTAGCAAAAAATTGAACCAACAGTGCACAGAAGTTCTCAAAGAACAATCATATTTTTAGTCATTCATCACATATATCATTAGTCTGATGTAATGTTCCTCTATGAGTGAATGCTATTCCGGAAATAGCTTTTCTCAGTGTGTACACACTACCCTACTAATTTCAAAGTAGCAGTAAAATACAAGAAAACATGACTTGAGGCAAAATAGAAGTCCCCAGTTTTCTGTTCAGCAGACACACTAATTTCTGCCATTTCATACTCTCCTTAAACATGCTATACACTTGAGCAAAAGCCACTACAAACAGTCGGAGGCAGCCTGAAAGACCAGCAATCCCAGCAGTGCTTCGAAATTCACTGTAACTTGACCATGTAACACACCGTACTCAAATGACCAGTGAGAGTTTTTGAAAGCCACTAAATGTTTATCTGACCCCTTGTGAACTCTTACTAAAATACTTGGCTGCAAGGCCAGATAAACAACTAACAGTTCTGCAAGCTACAGTTCCCATGAAGAGCCTTATCAGTTATGTCCAGCTATCAGAATTACAGCTTCTTCACCTGAAAGCTGAATTCTCCCTTAGTCCGGAGAAGCTGAAGGTGCATTTGTGTTACCAACATTCTAGAAAACTGCAGATTAAGTTAACCTCAGTAAAAACGCAGAATCAGGCTTTTGTTTAAAAAGTACATGCCAGAGCTCCAGCCATACTTTGAAAAGCCCGTTTCTCCTAAGCAACGTGTGAGTGTCCTATAAATCGCCAGGGATGAAAGGGAGCAGGACTCACACTAAGCACCTTCTCCAAGCATTCCGTTCTATTACATTAAGCTCCATCAGCATGTTTATCTTGGCCTGTGATGCAGTACTTTAGGTATGCAGCTGATGGAAGAACCATAGACTGAGGTTAAACAAAAGAGAAGAGTGACAAAGGGGGGGGGGGGAAAAAGTTGTGAAAGTATCACGAGGCAGAGAAATGAAATGTCAGGAACAGAATCAGAGAAAGCACGATGACATTTATTTGGATGCAATTTTCCAAAGATCCTAAGCACGTTCTTTCAACTGTCTGATCCCACTAACACTTACGTTCAAGAAGCATTAGACTTGGCAATTTCTGACATAGTATTTTTGCTTTAATGATTTTCCTAATGCTATGGAAAAAAAAATACACTGTAAGAATTCCAAATGCCAAGTTTATCTGACACAAGAACACATTATACCTGCTTTTCATCAGGCTGAGGGGAAACATGGCTATGCACTGACCAGAGAGAAAGAGAAAACCACTTTCTGTTGAGGCCACTGAAATGCTGCTTAGAGGACAGCTAACTGGTCATCTTAACCTCTTTAAATGAATGATTACTTACCCCAATACATGTTTAACCACTTTTTTTCCTTGCCGAGACAATGAACCTTCAGAACTACTAAACATTAAAGGTTAGAAATAACACATCTGTGGGTAACAGAAAAGATAGTCCAGACCACGTTGGCTCTCTGGTCTTTCACATCTCCAGTTCACACATCCACGCGTCCCTGCAACAACTTGTTCAGGAGCCCCTTTTCCACAGGGTGTGTATTTCGCACAGAGGAGGAATGCCGTGTCTTAGTTCATACTTTGGATTCTCTCATCAATTTGGCTATTAAGACTGTTATCCCTGGGAAGTGACCTTCTGGAGAGTTCACAAACCCCAAACAATTGATATTCTTAGTCTGGTTTGTACATTATGACAGGAAACCAAAAAACATCCCAATTTAACCTCTTTCATTTAGGTCAATGATTTTTTTCCTCTAATATAACTTGTTTCTGGTGGAATTTAGGAAGTTATGAAAATACAACTTAGAATAATGTGAATTTTTAATTTATTCCCCAAGAAAAGAATAGGTACTAGTGCATTACTGCAAGGTCTTTATGGTGGCAATTATTAATTTACACTTCAGTCAGTAAAAGAAAAAGAACAGTAGAATAACTGGTGATATAATCTCTCAGGGTGAAAAAATAAAGAACATGGGAATAAAAACCTTGAAAAGTTTGTTTCATGCGGTGCGCATTTGTTGTTTGCAAACCAGCTACCGATCTATTTTGTTTGTGTCCTGAGATTCTGCACAATGAGTTGGCGTTTGCATGTTTAAAACTCGGTTATAACAAAAAGCAGGAAAGCCAGAAGCCCAGAAATATTTTCTACAAGTGTTTGGTCAGAAAAGCTAATCCCTGTAAAATTCAGGAGCGTAACAAAAGGCAAGAAAGAGCGCTCTCCAACTCTTGAGCGCAAAGAACCTCATCGGAAGGAGACTGCATTTGCTGTGGAAGGGAACACAACAGAAGGAAAATGCACACATCAGCTCCATGGAGAATGGAGCTGGCGCTGCAAAGCGACAACTCCAAATTCTTTTCTCTCTCCTCTTCCTTCCCGCATCTGTTTCAGATGGCATCCGACACAAGAAATCCAACTGATGTCACCTGCCCAATGCAGCGGGAAGGGAAGGGAAGGGAAGGGAGCTCAACAGTCCGGGGACAGGAGAGGTGGTTTCTGGGGAGCTGCTGCCGCCAGTGCACCTTCTCTCGGCCGAACCCCAGATGCCCGGTTCCCACTCCTCAGCAAACAGCATCAGGGCAGCACCGGTGAGCCACAGAACAAAGAAATCAGAGGCGAACGCTGACCGTTACATTCTGCAGTGGTGGGTAGGGAGCGGGTGGCGTGCAAGGTCGCAGAGACTCGTGGGTTTGCCCAGAGCAGCCGCAGAGCTGGCAGCGCTCTCCTGCGCGAGGCTCGCGCGCTGACGGACCTCGGGGCGCTCCCGGCTAGGAACTGTAACCGCCTGCTCTCTTCGCTTTACCATACAACAACTACCTATAGTAAGATTATACTCCGGAACGCCTAGTAAGTCATAAATTAGATGTTTATTGTAATAAGAGCCAGGCTTTAGTACCAGGAAAGATTAGGCAGGATGCGTAAACTTCAGAGATATCAGGTCCTACTGTGGGATAAAAATGCACCTGTTTAATGGAAAATTAAAATACACGTTCTGTTAAGTTGGGCAGCTAGTTAATTGTACCAAATTCACCGTATTTACAAGTCTCTATAGAGAGAGCAACCCAGTTCTCTACAGAAACCCTTCTCTGCCCTCCTTGTTTCATTTCTCCTAAGTTAACAGAAAACTAAACCTCAAAAAGCTAGCACAACACAACTCTAATTCCCTAAGGTATAATCACCACAAGGTTACTGTGGGAATGGCAACAGTAAGCCACAGTTTTATTTTCAGTTCTCTCATTAAACATAAAGCAGGCAAGGTTTGCTTTCACTGTGGATGTTTGCATTAGGGTGGCTGTTGCAAAGCCAGAAAGGTATTAAAAATGGTGACAGCAGACAACCCCAAATCTATCGAGACCAGTTTCCCACATCTGAATGATACTGTAAGGTCTCCCCATGCTCAGCTAACATATCATGCACAAAGCCCACATCCACAAATGACAAAAAATTCTATTTCACTTGCTCAGTTAAGATCAGATATTTTATTACAGTAAACTAAAACATGCAATAGATCTCAAGCAACGTCATCACAAAGCAGCTGCTTTCGGAAAACCCCTTTGGTTTTAGCTTCAAGCAACAAACTGTAGCTGCTTTTCTTGCATTTTGTACTTAGTGTATCACTAAAAACTTTCAGAAGTTGTTAGTATACAGGCTCACTTCAAAGAAATGGTAATTGTTTGAAAAGAGAATTCATTTCATTATTCATTTTTTACGCCTAGAATCGACTCACAAAAGCGTATTTACGGCCCTGGATTACATCTACACTGATAACTGATTACGCTTTAAACTACTTCAATTGTAAGTCCTAATATTCCTCATTTTACTTATTCTTTTTAGCACCATGCAAGCGACTGCACACAACCAACTGGAGAGCAGAAAGGGCGGCAACATCAGAAATGAGGAGAGGGAGTGACCGCTCAACAGACCTATGTTAAGAGATAAAAGCAATCACAGAGTTGGCATCGGATTTGTTTCCTAAATTGCAGAATCAGAAGATTAGTCTTAAAATCTCTTTGAGGTGCCTACAGAACCGTAATGTCATAATCCCATTCATCCTGGAATCTGAAGAGAATCTTCAACATATTTCTGAATGTGAATCAATAAACCAAGCAAATACTGAGTACATTAATTTCTCCCAGTCAAAGAATCAGCAAAGTCTGCCTTTTCAAAGGTGCATCAGCCAAGTAACACCAGGGAAATGCAGAGAGATTTGTAAGTCTCCTTCAAAACAGCTTTTTTTTTCCCCTGATGGTTGCTACGCAAAGAGAAGCAACGAGTAAAGTGAGAGTACAGATTGTCCCTTTAGATGAACAACCGTCTTCAGCACATTACCCTCATTCGGGAGCATTCATTTACTGAATCTTTCCCACAGAGAAGTACGTTCAGAGGAAGCTCAATTTACAGTTCAGAGTGGGTTTAGTTTTTCCCCCTTTTTTCCCCAGCGCTGAATCTAGACCCACACTTCATCTAGAGTAGGAGACAAAGCAGACATCTGCAGTAGGTTGCCAATGGATCAACAAATAAAAATAATTTTTTTACTTTAAAACATAGGACAATTTTACATTCTTCCAATAACTCCAGACTGTTAATCGCACAAGTTAACAGGCGTAATCCTGAGGACTGGCGGACCAGCTACGACTTTTGAAGATGTTAGAAATTTCTGTGTGGTCATCTATCAACAGAGAACAGCCTAAAATATGTAGTGAATTGAGACCTACGGACTTGTCGCTAAGCAAATGAATTCTGCAGCGTAGCTCTGCCGACTGGCAATCTTTCCTAGCGGCAATCAGATAATACTGTGCTTTGAAGGTGCATTGTTTCAGCAAAGCTTGTATCTGTCCCAAACTGTCTGTCTCCCCTCCTCCAGTTTGAAAGGATTATTTGTTCGCTGCCGTGCCCCAAGCAGAACTTTGGCTGGAACTGCTGCACTGCAATTCCAGTTTGGGATTTCGTCCCACGCTCTAGCAGATAGGTGATTACACGTAGAGTAACGCTTAAGTAAGGGCCGTACCTGTGTTGAAAATGACCCCCAAGTAGCCAGTCGGAGCAGCTTCTGTTTACCTTCAAAAAGCTATTAAGCCGGAACCTTTGGAATTACTATGACTAAAAATAAGAATGGAGTAAAAGGAAGTTGATGAGCACAGCTTCAATCGCGCCGAAATCAATGGTGGAATTCCTAACAACTTTGGATTGGTCAGGACTTAGCCATATACCTGCAGATCATGTAAACCAGTCAAAATCTTACACTGCTGTCTGGACCTTCAGCGCCTGTGTGAAACGCTAGAGTGCTGGACCTCGCAGAGGATTGGGCACAGACACCTTTGCTATCTTCACTGAACATTTTAGTTTACAGAGGTGAAGTTCAGTCCTGTGCAGGAAGCCATTCCTACCCCTTTTTCACCTAGCCAGTATGATATTTGGCAGGTTTTATCTCGGCCTGCAGGCAGAAGCCTGGTGCTCTCCTCTGACTCACTCGGCAGGGCAGCGCACAGCGAGTCACACGGCAGAGCTCTACACGACTGGAAGAGAATCGGGAAAGCCGATAACATCGCAAGTACTGTAATCTGTCTCAACAAATAAAACCTTTCGGGGTTACGCTGTAGCTTGCACAGTGCACCTCGTAGAGTATCTCTTGCAATCCTATACCTTAAAACACCAAGCATTAAAAGAACCCTTTGCGGATCTGCCTAGGGCTAGCAAGGCCCACTCTGGATTACCCAGTTCTGAAAAGCTGGATGTGAGTAAACATACTGCTACAGACCCGCAAGCAGCATCACCAGATATACTGTAATCATCACCCAACAAGTATAGCTCGCTGGTGTTTATAATAAATTCAGTGTGCTGGCAAGCACCCGCTGATAGAGTTTCTAAAAATAATGAAGTGTTAGCAATACAGCAACTCAGCAGCCTCCACGCTCAAATCTTTGGAGAGCGCGCACAAGACTCTGCCTGTGTACGCTGAAGGAGATTTTGCTCAACTTTTAAACGTTAAAGTTTAGTTCCACTTTCATGGAATTTGAAGCAAAGAAATGTCTTGAGGTAATATAATTCTGTGAACACAAACCCATGCTCAAAGCAGATCTCAAATAACTCAATTGTTGGCACATTTGTTATTTAAAGTATTTGGGAAAAAAACCCAACCCTACATCAACTGTTTTAAACGCTCACTTGAGGTAAAACTGAGGCTATAACTTTCTCTGGAAAGATTATTATCAGCATCTAATGTCTTGTTTGAAATGATTATCACTGTTTGCTGAATACTTTCCTTTTAAAGTAGCTTGCTTTGGATAGATAATAAAAACATTTAAAATACCCTACTCTGCAGTTTTATGCTTGTGTGCACATCCAGCAATCTGCTGAACGCTGAAGTTAATGCTGAAGATGGAACCTCCTGTTGCCTTACGGATTACAAACAGTGATTATACATTATTCCTTGGCATGAAAAAAACCTCTTTACGCAATAAATTAGGAATATAAGACTTCAAAAAGCAACTGGTAAAAGAAGGCCAGTCAGGTCATAGAATTTTATAGCTAAATCTCTCTCTTTTACTGAGGACAGAAATCCCACCTTATAACAAAGTTTATATTCCCTTATTCTTTCTAGCCTGGAAATGCTTGTCACCCAGGAGGTAATTCTTTTTGCCCTAGGCCAAAAGGGGACAGGCAGATTCCTAGCAAAGCACCTGAAACTCCACAGGATACAGTGCTCTATGCTTGATTTGCATAATCAATGTAGTCAGAAGTACATTTTTCGTCTGACTTTCACTTCAGACACACTGTAACCCCCCTCACCCCCAGGGCTTGAGGAGTCAGCATATGACAGTCCCGGAAACAGGAATGGTATTTGGTAACAATAATGCCTGAGCCTTTAACCCCACAATTAGCTTCTCCCACGTACATAAGACACAGCCCAGCATGATGCTAGGTTTATATCACCAGAGGATTTAAACAGAGCAAAGATGAGTTTTTTCCATTTCATTTATTCATTCTTTTTGGAGACGGAAATCTGGATGGTCATACTGCTGAGTTTATTAATGTATTTTTCTGTATACAATTGCTGACTTCTGGAAGCTACTAATGCCACATTATTAGATGAAGAAACAGGTAAAAGCCTCCGATTTTAGATGAATCTATGCAGTAATACGTTTGACAATGAGATTTAACCTACAAACTAAGGAAACAGGCTAGATCTGGATTTAGCATAGAGGTTTTGGAACTAAAACAGTCATAAAACATGCGCACTCCTACACTCTTCATTACTTGACAGCTCTTCTCAAATAGGAAAACAGCTGAATAGTACAAAAAGCAATCCAGGCACTATCTGGTTTTTTATCTGCAGTTTTCTGTGGCTAGATCTATACCAAAGCTGCTCTGGCTGGCACCTTCAGTGTTAAGACTGTGTCGGCATTTCCATAATAAACTGAGGGCCCCATAAACTCAGCTTTAAAGAGATCACTGTGTACTGAAACTCAGCATACCATTTTTCCAGGCAAGAGCAAATAGTTTATTAGTGCCATTTAAAAAAGTGATGTTATTTCCAGCTCTTCTGCTCAATGTTTTATTGGGGTTTCTTTACAGAGAAATACCAAAAGATATAGCTTGCAGGGAGAAACAGAAAAGAGTCTAACAAAATTCAGAATAGTTTCCCAGGGAACGTCGGGAATGTGTAGGGATAGGGTAAGGACCAAAATCTGGTGAAAAATTACACATGCATTTCTTGATCCCACGGGCTAACTTACACTACTTGCAATGTGCTATTTGTCCTCCATTCACATGAGCAAAAGAAAACCCACAAAAATCAGTCGGCGACTTGGTACTTTCCCTGTTTGTAAAAGTAGCTTCTGAACACAGCAGCGTGGCCATTCCAGGACAGGAAGAGCTTTTAAGAGCAGATGTGCAAGCTGATGGAAAGGCGCATTAAGAAGGGGACCAGGTGATTTCTAGGTGAGGGGGTGGAAGAGACTACACATGAAGGAAAGGCCCTAAGTGGGCTATAACCTATGGCAGATCCCTGGACAGAAAAGGAGGAGAAGAATGGTCATCTCAAGGCAGTTTGTTGTGGTCAGGGAGCCGCCTCATGTTTGTTGTTGAGAGAGGCAGGAAGGAGAACTGATTTTGTCCTTGACAGGCAGCCTGAAAAGACTTAAGGGATGGAATCCATTGTCACCTCTACCTGCAGGGGTTAATGAAGTCATTATCTGTACCTAACAGAGACTTTCCAGATAGTCATCTGGACTCCTTGTACAGCAAGTGGAGAGACAGGAAATTCGCAGCACTATTCATTTGAGCTATTTTAAATGTCTAGCCAAGAGCAACATGAATTATGGTCTCGAAATGCCTATCAGAGTCCAGGCAGCAATCTCTGAAGCAGGTCTCCAAACTTGGCCGTGTGCAGCGTACGAGACCAAGTCATGGTGTAGCATTAGTCCTGTGTGGTGCTGGAGGAGAATGCAGCAGCTGTTGAGAGGTGCACAACACCTGCCATGCTGTTTGCCACTGCTGCCGATGTGCAGAAGAGCTGTACTGATGCAGCTGACAGACCTTGCTTCCATGGGGTACACTTGTCTCAAAGGGGGATAAGGATCCTGGGACAAGAATAAGCAGGGCTCACTGAAAGACCTTTAAACTGAATTCGAAAGAGGATGAGGATGAAATCAAACTTAAATCCAGAATTTACTTTTGTACTAACCAAAATATGTCTCTTATTTTGAAAATCACACTGGTAAAAATACAGAACAATGTTATTCCTCCACTGCCCTTTTTAGCTGCCATACAGTGGTACATGGGTTTATAAATTGCAGCTTAGCATGGGTAAAGGACAGGCAATCGCTGCTTGATCATTAGAGCTCAGTCAGGCCACAGGATTGAATTGCTAGTCAAGAAATCTGTCTTTTCCAACCCACTGGACTAGAAATTTACAGTAAATGGCTAAGGCAAGCAAATATTATGATAGAAACGTGGCCTAAAGTTGTGGCCAGTGGAAGCTCCTGCAAACAATAAATTCCTTTATATCTGATATTAATTCACAGGCCAACGAAGGAAGAAATATTGTAGCAGGGTTTCACTGTGTAAGGAAGGTGTAGGGAAGTGCTGAATTCTTTATACTTACGCTTCTGATCCTCGATAGAGCAGAACCGTGAATCTTTTATATACACAACATAACATTAGATACTATTTTACTAACACTGTTGAACACTTCAAGATTTTCACCAGCAGTTCCTCTAAATGGATCAGCAACTTCATTGACCTGCTTTGTCTCTGGTCAAACCCACAAACAAACAATCCCTGACACGATTAAAGAGATTCGAGTCATAGCTCTCCTAGGGCAATATAAAAGATGATGGGTCAAAGTTTTAAACTTGCCTAGTAGAAGCAATGTTCTGAGTGGATTACCGTCTATTCTTTGCTAAGCTTTGCTCTCGTGGAAATCTATTTCAGATCACAGGCAGTCACCAAGGTAAGAAGGGGTTA
Source organism: Actenoides hombroni (assembly GCA_024336885.1). Taxonomy (NCBI): domain Eukaryota; kingdom Metazoa; phylum Chordata; class Aves; order Coraciiformes; family Alcedinidae; genus Actenoides; species Actenoides hombroni. The sequence goes on along the minus strand of WUAM01000431.1, from coordinate 50,273,316 downwards.
CTAGCAACCTTTCTATGCTGAAGAGGCATCACTGAAACTAAGGAAAGTGGTGAGCGGAACGAAACAACTAAGGAGCACTCATCCCCTCAAGAAAGAATAAACTGTCAAAACCCATTGTCAGCTGTCTGTCCTTCCCCCTGCACAGCTCTGTTAACAGCAGCCGGCTCTGCTCTAGATGATAACAACGATTCCTGGGCAAGCACAAAGCTCGCCACTGACACAGCTGAAGTCTGCTGCCACAGTGACAGGGAGAGGTCTACCCGTGAAAGCATTTCCACTAAAACACTGGAACCGGTAGCCCCTTCCCCACCAAAATTCAGGGTATCAACAGAGACACAAAGTTTTGAACGACCCACGACAAAGGGCAGAGTAAGGCACGGAAGTGGATGTTACAGCCTCGGGGAGAGGCAGCAGCAGAGGAGCAGCAGTTCTACTTTCTTAATTCCATTGAGCTCCACATTCTTCAGGTGAACTCTTGTCAGCACCTCCCAGAGAGTCCATGCGAAACCCATCACACACACTGCTTCCACTTGGACACAAAGGACATGGTGCCAAAGCCAGTGGCTCAGCTAGGGCTTAGGCTGGTTTGCCACGTGGCACCAGCCTGCACGAGGCACACGCCTTAGGTGCCCCGGTTCAACACGGAGCGTGGCCCTTCGTGGCTGCAGAACTGCGTTCATCCTGGCCTGCTCTTTTCAGTTTACATGCCCCATTCCCAGCTGGTATCTTAGCAGCAGAAGGGGATTCTCTACTTCCATAGCAATATTTATTCTAAAATTGTTTCTAGGAAAGGAAAATAAAAGCTGAGTTGTGAGAAAGGCAAACTTGGAGTCCAGAGTTGCCGTATGTTAAATAAATATAATTCAATAGTACTACTACTGCAACATTTTGTTAGGGCACTTTGTATTTTTCTCACAACAAAGACTCCTTTGTCAGGTCTGTAAAACAGTTGTCCAATACATGAGATTTTTGAAGCGTTTCCCACAAATACAGCCGTGCACTCACAGACCCCAAATTATAAACAATGTGAGTATTTGTTATATGCCACAGCAGAGACACACACTTAGCAGCAGCCTATTGCATTACATATAAAATACCATAGTAGTCAAAAGAATTTGTAACAAGGCTTCCAAATAGAATTTTTTCACAATTGGACATAAGCTCATACTTTATATTTTATAATGACTTGTAATGAAATACATCCTGCTTGCCCAAGAACGCTTCTGTCTAAAACAGAAGATATTTGAAAGGTCATAAACACTTGGTAGCAGGAGGACTGCAGACGCCCGCTTGAATGTTTGCACTGCAGATAAATAAGGCTGTAGCAGCTGCTGCTTACAGCCCCGGGCCCATGCCCTATATCAATCAAATACACACAATCTCGTTGAACTGGAAGAGTCTAGAATTATTATTTTTTTTACGTTAACAACTATAAAACATGGCAAATTTTGCCCTCAGCTTAACAGAACAAATATTTCAGGCTCACCTTACTTGGCATCACAGGTCCTCCACACAAACTTCTGTGGGATAGATTAAAAGTGGCACCTTACTAAAGAATGTTTCATATGTGGACAAAATAAAGCCAAACTGTCACCAAAATGCTCTTATTCCCCGCACTTCCTTTGGTATCTTGCCTAGCCAATCACCTCTACCCACAATATTTCTGGGCTTACTACAAATATAAGAAAACACCACTAAAAGTTTTAAGTTTCAATTATTTTTTGAAACTTTTTGCACTAAAGAACAGAAGTACCACTTGGACTGAGTGCATCTGTGACTGCCATGCTTCATGGCTGACTAAATTGATTTCATGTGGTAACTAAAACTAAGAGCACGTAGGAACAAATTTCATAATTCTCCCCTGGAAACACTGATGACTTTGTTATGTGAATCATTACTTAGCGAGGATCAAAGAAGTGACTTTGGTGGGTAGATCCTTTAGGAGAATGGGAATTGCTGCAGAGACTCTGGGGCATGTCTCTCTGCAAGCTGCACAGACCTGCAAGTCCCTGATGCTCTCGTACATACGAGGTTTGACATACTATAGCTACTTACAGAATTGGCTACAGTGGCTCCCCATGAACTGCTATTATTGGAAAGGAACAAGGGATAATAAATAGGAAAGGGAAAATCAGACATACTTCTCCACCCCACTTTTGTTTTTCAGATTCAGATTTGTTTTCATATGAGAACACTTAACATACTGTACTGCATACATGAAAGGCAAATGAAGAAACAAAACCAAATCAGCAATGCGCCCGCATTCCGAATTGTCCTGCTGCAATGTTCTCAGGAGGCAGGAAAGATACTACGCACCACTTCACGAAACTGCCAGCTTGCAGGGCCTGGAATGAAACCAGAACTGGCAAGGGATTCCTTTTTCATTTTACTCTTTTTGAAATAAAAGCTTAGGGATACTTAGCGATTTTTCTACTCACAACGTCTACTGAAGAGCTAAGAGGTTATACTGGAATAAGTTGGGAGACTCTTAGCTTTTTCACAGGAAAGCTGCAGAGTCATCATACGGCCTTGCGGCAGCGAGCAGCTGTCTTTCTGTGCTGCATTTCACCGAACGAAAGCGCAGGAGAACGAGAACACACAAGCCATGGAGACCAAAAAAATCTCTTCCAGTGAATCTGTTTTCACAGCTGGAGACGCAGCGCTTACTATTCTATATACAGCATCACAGGGCTCAGGAACTCAAGTGGGCAGTGTTAAATTGCACAGTAAAGCAATTTAAGCAAATGACTAATCTAAACCCTTAAGTTTCATTCCTACTTTGGCATTTTAAGAAGTTGCTCAAAAGCATAAAACATCAGACATCTCCCATTATCACAAAGAAAACCCAGAAGATGAATTTTGTCATCTTGAAGTAAAATAGAGGCAAATACAAACCACCAGACAGCTTACTAAGTTTTGCCAAGCCACTTATACGCTCGTTTGATCAGGACTTGTGGCATACAAAACCCACTATGTGTTTAATTTCCAGAAGGCAAAAATAAATATAATTGAAATACTACTGTAAAAAAAAAAAAGAGATTTATTTTTTTTTCCTAACTTCTTGGTACCTTATCTGTGTCAGTAGCTTGACTGGAATTATCGTACAATCTCTATAGTCTTAGCCACTGTGGCATTACAAAATGCATTTTAAAGTCGTGTAGAGGTACAGACACGTGTGGATTATACTTAGAGGGTCTGTCAAAGTCTGTGTTTTTAAAACCAGTGTGCATGAAGAATTATTCACACAGCAAGGTCTCAACTGACAACATTAACACAAACACTTCATTTGCCATTTGAATGTTCTGATTTTTAAAGATCTTTCCAGCTGATGTAACACTGAATTAAGAAACGTGTGACATTAGGATCTCAAAATATTACACTGGCTGTAATCGTAACTGAGAGCAAAGCTACGTTAAGATTAGAAATAGAGATGATTCGTGGCTTGCTCCAGAAAAATGCCGAACATTCTAGCGCTAACAATGGCAGTGCTTCAGTTGCCTCAAGTCTAGAAGCCCTTTGTCTGGCAATTCTGTATTTTAATAGCAGGACATACTCAGCATCATACTTACTGCGGTGCCAGCTGCTGTAGGATCAGCGGTGCCATGACCCTCTTTACCAACAACCTGATTTTGTTCTTCAGAACCACGGGTGACAAGAATTCTGAAGTGCTGCTGTCTCGTGTTTTGATCTGGTCTGATTTTAAACAAGCATCCCTGCCCTTGAGAAATCCGCTCTACTGAATTGCTTCTAGAGATTTCTGACCCGTTCCTGCCATTTCCATGCAGCTCTGAATTCAATCCACCATGTGGGGAGCTAGTTTCCTCTGCTGGTGGCTGGACAGGGTAGGAAGTACTCCTTTCCAGCCGTATCCGAGGGTACCTGATCAATCTGTCCCCTTTTGTTCCAGTAAACCCAAAGTTATACTCGCCTCCTGCACCCAGACCACTTGTCTGTGGTTGCTGTAACTGGAGAACAAAGAACTTTTTCCCTGAATTTGCTGACTTCTCTGGCACATGTTGCAAAGACCAGCGTCGGGGTTCAGCGGTGGGAGCGTTACTTTCAGCCTCAGCACCAAAGGGTAGTAGAGTAACCTGAGGGACATCTGCACTTGAAGCCCGATGCTGAATCCTCACACCACTTATGTTTAAACCTGAAGCTGCTTCATTTGCCTCACCTTCTTGGGTAGTTGACAAAGCATCCTCACTTTGGTTATTAGAAGGAATCGTACAAAGTATTCTACGATTACAGCTAGGGGTTCCATTGATCTGTTGCCCTAACTCTGGAGGATTTTCAGGAGTCGCCTCTGGACCACTTGGAGAAGAATGGTCTTCACTAGGGTACGCATAATGTTCCCTGAAGTCTGGGAATTTACAAGGAAGCGTCTCCTCTGGAGATTCCAGGGTTGCGCACTCGTCCGCGCAGCCGTTCGCAGCTTTGCGCTGAAGAGAGATCTGCATTGACGAGCTTCTCGTTGGACGCGCATCAATATTGTTCAGCAGCTGGGGAATAAACATGGATGTGCTCCTTTTTAAGGAGCTTACTTCTTGCACATCGCCGCTGCCACCACCACCACAATCTGCTCCGTGTCGGGAGAAAGCGTGAGGACTGTTTCTTCTTGGCAAAGTGTGGAATGCCATGAGAAAGTCATCTTCCCTCTCCCGGTCGAGGATCTCCGATTCGGGGGCTGTGTTGCTTCGCCCAGAGCCAAAATGAAACCGCAGCCGATGGGCCATGGTTTTACAGAGAGAAGAAAAGGAGAGGGAGAACAGCAACAATTCAGGCACTGCCAGAAGTTAAAAACCAAAGGCATAAACTCCAAGAAAAAGTGTCCCATCTGCCAAACTGTTAGCACTGCAGCCCTGATAGCGACAGATAGCAGAAATAGCCCAAGTGGCAAGCAGCATTCCAGGCATGATTGGGTAAGAGCAATCAGCGCTCCTACACACTGTGACATAGGGTAGGATGGTGGGAGTCACATGGTCTGGTTCCCCCTCTCCAGTGTAAAGCTAGTGGGGGTTTTGTTTTTTCTTTTTTTCTCTCTCCTTTTTTTTTTTTCCCTTTAATGCCAGCAAGTGCCTGAAACAGCACCTTCACAGCTGCTCCTTTTCCATCAGAGAGGAGCGGCCCCAGCGGGAGAGCTCTCGCAGCTGACTAAGGCAGCGAACACACTCGGCACCGCTATAAATCTAAACCGCATCGTATTCGCAAGGCACATTTTTATAGAAGCACACGCACAAAAATTTAACTACAACAAAAACATTTCAAGTTAGTGTTAAAAGTTGAAAGTCGACTCCACATGCAAATGAGAAAAATTATTTCAAGCTTAACATTTTGGTGTGTGTTACAGCATTAGGCTATCATGGCAGAACAGGAATAAATATAGCACGGTTATGCTTTCAATTTTAACTGTGCTCATAATACGATCAAGCAACAAACTTCTTGTGTTTAAAAAGCCACAACACTTTTACATTGTCCCTACTAAAGCAATATAACTTACACTACCCTGTGCGGTCCCCTTCAATAATCAAAAGTTACAACAAACAAAGCAATCGTACATATGGCAAAGATCTCTCACACGATAAAAACAGCAGAAACGTGCAAGATGGCAGGAGACGAAGTTTCTTTTTCGGTTTTACCAGGCAGTAACGACGAGGGAAAATCGGAGACGGGTGTTGCATGTCGGTTTGTACCCGTTTGGTCTTAAACACCGTACAGAAACTCTGCCCATTGCTGGCCAGTGTCCAGTGAGAAAGTTAGCAATATTACCGCAAGCGAGACTGCCAGCACAGAATACAGTCACGCTCTCCGAGAGCCAAAAGACCTCGGAACAGACAGACAGGGTACACCGAAGCGTAAAACAAACGTCCTAAACCAGCTCTGTTACAATGCAGAAAGGTCTGAGGATACTCACGTTTGAAGTGTGCTCACGATAGCGCTTGTTAGCACACACCAGAAAAGAAACTCTCTTTAGCAAGAAGCGTAGCTTCATTTCAGGACACCAGCATTTGTCCCTAGGAGAACTTGAAAGTGTATGTTTTGTCAACAGCTCTGAAAACTTGTAGGTGGAGGGTCAATACTCTATCTGGACATTTAAAGCTCTGCTTGCAAGCAACTGGTTTTCGAAAGACTGAAAATGACCAATCACAAAAGAAATGGAAAGTTAAAATGCTCCAACTGCCAATAGACAGCACAATCCCCTATTGTTTTACGCATACTATGAGTCAACAAGAAATAAAACATGAATAGCTTCTACACAGCAAGAGTACTGCAGATTGCCTTGCGGAAGCACAGGTGTTGATATTATTTTAGCTTATTTTTCACAGTAAACATATTATCCAAGGACACAATCTCTCTTTGCAACGAAGATGAAGCTTGCACCATATATTCTCTATTTTGATCGGGGAGTAGAAAGGAAAGGACATACCAGAAAGAGAAAGTTGCTTTGATTATTTTGAAACATGAAGAAGAAATGAAAAAACATGCAAGTATTGACAACAACTATTTCAGAGGAAAGCCAAAACAATCAGTTCAACCTCTCCTCTTTCTGTAAACATAACCTGCTGGAAATCTGCTGCTCTACAAAGCCCAATGCTGTTGTTTTGTCAATGGCTCAGAACACCCGAGTGGAAAGCAACGGCTCCTCAAGCACAGGGTGCTGCCTTTGCAAGGGCAGCTTTTCTACAGAAGCAGGACCACAGAAGAACACACAGAAAATGGCTCAACAATAAAGCAGCACTGGAACTGCCAGCGTAAGGCCAGCATTGCATACAGAACCTGGAAAACCTTAAGCAATGTATCTGAAACAGGTACACCCAAAGTCTCATTTCTCAGCTGTCACTGCATATAGATTTTTTTTTTTTTTTTTCCCTGGACCACCACCCATTACTGTCACACAGGGACACGCCTGGGCATGCCACTGCCCTTGGCCAGCCAGAGCGATGCCTCTTCCACCAGCTCTGCTTTGATCTCCACACCAGCACAAATGTGCTCCAACAATCCACCCAGACACACATGAGACACACAGTAACACCAACAGAGTCCTGAGCCCAGCTCACACGCTCTGCATCACGGTTACAGTGACAGGATTCCTGCTTCAGCCTTTTTTTGTATCAGCTGGCAGTGGAAGAGGACCTTAAAGCTGGGAAGAGCTGACCAATGATCTCCTTTAAGTTCAAAAGGTACAGGACAGTTTTAGTAGTGCCAGTGGTTGTAGTGATCATTGTATGTCAATAAATATGCTCACAGTCGGCCCGCTCCAAAGACTCTCTGGCATAGGTTTACCGACTCGCTTCCTCCTGAAGGAGCATATGATCAGCTGGCTCTCAGTACGCTTTTTCCTCAGAAGATTACAGTTTGTATGGTTTTCTTTGCTCTATATTTAACAGAAAGTCAGAGGAAAAGAGTATTTTTTTGGAAGACACAGAGGTTTCCATCCTGTAGTATTTTGGATAGAAGGATCTTCACAACACTGATGCTAACCTTCACAAATCAAACAAGTTCAGCAGAGGTTGCATTGCACCCATCCAAGAAGACATTAATACCTTATCTCATGAACAAACAGATAGCATTACAATTTTCAAAAGACAAAACCCCAAAAGAGTCACTCACCCACCATGCCACTGCACTGGCAAGTTCAACCTAATGTGTTCAGAATGACAGTGTCACTTATTCCATGTATGTCTGTGTGAAAACTTTATCTACGTAATCACAACTAAAGAAAGAAGCAGCAAGATATTGGAGGACTTCTCTAGAAGAGCAACTGCATCAGACAAATCATGTTCAAGGTGATAAACCCTAATAATATGCTGGGCATTCCAAGGCAGAGAACTGAAAGCATAACAGGGAGCATTATGCTGCCATTACCTTAAACCTTCATACACCCACAGAATCACACAATCATGGAATCAGTTTGGTTGGAAAACACCATTAAGTCAAACCATTATCTCAGTGCTGCCAATCCCACCACTAAACCATGTCCCTAATCACCTCATCTACGTGTCTCTTAAATACTTCCAATCCATACGACATCTTGAGTACAAGGTAACCACATCCCCACACAGGATGCAGAAGTATTAAAATGTGCAGGAAAGAGACACTGAAATGACTGGGGATGAAGCAGCTGCTTTGTGACTAAAAAGGCTGGACTTCATTGGTTTGCAGTGGAGAAACCTAAGAGAACGATACAATGAGGCTTTCATTGTCACAGTACTGGGTTAAGGAGGACAGACCATTTTAATCTGACCCAGCAGGATACTACTTTTGTGTTTAATGCTCTATTAGTCCCAAAACCAGATGCTTTTTATGCTTTCATCTGCATTTTCTTAGCACACTCAAACAACAGACAAAAATACATCTTTAGGCATCATGATAAGTAAACCATAATTGAGACAAGCACTCACCAATCTGTTTTCATCGAACACTTCAAACAGGAGACGATGATTGGTTGGGTTTACCTATGAGAAAATTAAAATCCTGTCACTTTCGGGTCATGAGCTTGATGATAACAATATATGGCTACTAGTTCATACAGTGATTAAACCAAGGTAAACAGAACTGCACTAACCTGTTTCATTTAAATCTTTCATTTTACTAAAAGTAGAGTGCTAGAACGCTTTGTTTCTAAACCCTACTGCACCTGGACATAGCCTAGCAGTTGCAATTAAAAGCTCTTGTTTACCGTGTTCAAACGCTACTGCATTTCTCTTCCTGTAGCAAGCTCTGAAGCAGAGAGGCACGCCTGCTGCGTACTCTGAGCTGCACACAGCCGTTGGCCAGAGGAGTTTGGAGAGGACACCCTTGGGCAAACCGGGCTGCTTCTCTCTCATGTCACCCCTGGTACGTGCTGCCGCCAGGACAGGCTCACGAGGGGCTTCACTTGCCTCGAGATACCAGCCAAGCTAGCATGGTCTCGCCAACACGGCCTGGCCAAGGGGACAAACTCTGTGCTTTGCAAACAAGGTCCAGGCCAGACAGCCTATCAGAGCTCCCAGATTTTTTTGTTCTACAGCTTCAAAGCCCAAGTAAAGTGTAGGGGACAAGAGTTTTACTGTATTTCTTCCAGAATTTCACAATCACCTACATTTGGAACTGTTCATCACTTGCCATTTCTAGCCCATTTATCACACGTGCCTGTGGAAAAACCAACAAAAGTCTCTCCAGCACTTGAAAACAGTAAATATACCTCCGAAAAATTATTTACATTGATGTAAGTTTAAGCTTAAGACTGCCAACATTTAAATGGAGAAACTAACACAACAAGAATTCTGTCAGGGAGACAAACCAGCCACTAATACACAGAGAAACAAAAAAGTTCTACAGTATTTAATCCACTTCATGTACTTTTTCAGAAAACCTTTGTAAACCAGGTTCCTATGTCTGACTTGTTTAGTTAGGAAAACGTAAATAGTAACATTCCACAGCAGACCCATAGTTCTGTGCGGGCAGGGGTGGACTTCCCAGTTTTGAGAAAACCAGACAACTGTGGCACACAAAAAAGGGTATGCATTACTATATAGATTCACATTGTTGTTTAGGATTTTCAGGATGTCTTAACAGAGCTTCTATGAACTATAGCTGTAGTTTAAGCAACACAAACTGGGGCAGTTTTGTGTATTCTCTTTTCCTGGGAGAAGTAAAGGATTAAAAAGGCTACCATGAATAACAGCAGTTAAAATTACATGCACAAATATGCATAACAAGCTTGCTTAATCCCGAGTAAATATATTTCACTTCAGAACAGATGAATTTGTTCTTACAGTCTGCCTCAACTCCGCATGTTTGAGACCAGCATTCATAAAGATGGGGTCACGGAGGTACAGTCATCCATTACTGAATCACGTAAGCGCTTGGGATCGAATCTGGCAGAGCCTGAATTGTCTGCAAGTCCATCGCCAGGCTAAGACTTTCTCTCACCTCGCTTTCCTGCGCAGCAGTCCTGATGGTAATCTCCCTAGACAATCTGTCCTCTATGCTGAAGGCAAAGGCACTTGAAAGCCTCACCATAAAACACGCTCTTACGAGGATAATGACTTTCTAGTCCAATTACAGGATTAAAATGCTTCTGCATTTTTATAGACAGGTAGCTAAAGTGACCCCACAGTAGAGCCACCTCTGTAACGAGAGGCGTGCGAACATGAAACACTGTTGTGATGGAAACAAAAACCATAGGCCTGGTCGTCATTCAGTGTCAAGACACTTCCTGTGGACTCAGTGTAACTTCAAAAAGTCTAAGTCCATGTTTTCCCCTCTGAGTAGATTATAAAAATCAAAATATTTCCTTAGAAAAGAGGATTTTAGATATGCAGAACCCAGCTACAAAACCTACAAAAACTATTTAGTACATATATTAAAATAAAAATTCCACTTACATCTCAAAAACTCGAGTATTAACAATTATACTGGGGGAAATGAGCTAGCTAAAAGATCCTGCAAGACACTCAGTTGCTAAAACTCTACAAACAGAGTTCAGTAAGATGCCTGTTTTTAACAATCTGCGATGACTTTTTTTTCTCAAGCAGCTGTTTAAGATTAAATTTAAAAAAACCCCAACAACTGAAATTCTACCTAGCCATCCTTTGTGAAAGCTACAGCTGCACTAAAATTAACTAATTCTCCTTTGGAAAAATATTTTCAGTAACTAAATAAAAGCTTTGTTACCTCCTTTCTCATTTATATTAAGGTGGTTTTCAAAAACCACTATTTTAATCCCTCCTTTACCTCTTTCAAATATGTCAAGTTATTTTTTTCTGATAAAAATCACTCAGTGTTAGCAATAATTTGGTTTTCATTTTAAGCAAGATCAAGAAAGATTACAATGAAACTAAGAGAAAAAAAAGCAGCATATTTTGACGTTTTTGGCAAGTGATAAAAGGCCAAGAGAAATTACTTTTTCTGTCTTCCTTCTCTACATTTGTATTTCATTATTTTTTGCCATAACAACTTACATTTCATTCAGCTCTTGGAAATAACTCTTTATCTGCCACTGCGTTAACATTTAAAACCACACCAAACATGCTGTACTAAAAACAAATTTTCAAGTAAGAAGTATTTTTTTTGTCAGATGAATTAACTCAAAACTTAATCTAAACAAAATCTCAAATTGTGAAACAGTCCATTTCTAGTTAACCATATGCCAATTTCTGCCGATCCTTCCATCACTACAGAAACAGAACAGCAATTACATCAGGACAAATATTTTTTTTATGCAAACACAAACAAATAAGAAATAAGCTTCTTCCTAACCGCATAAGATGCCATATGATTAATTTTATGTTATAATGATGATTGCAAGAAAAGGAAACTTACTCTAAAATAAAATTCTTCATTCCATTTTGGATTCAGTGTCTGTAAAAGAAATACACATATTTACATACTAAAATTTCTTTAGGTTTGCCATTTTGCAGTCATTGAAACATGCACACAAACGACAATCCTCTAGGGGAAGAAAAAAAAACCAGGACAATGTCATTTAAAAAAAAAAAAAAAAAGGAAAAAATACAGCCATCAAATTATTTAGAAAATCTCTACTGAGTAAACTAAACGTGGGAGGATATTTGAGTCAGAAGATCCTAAAAATAGGTGTTAGGTAGAAATAGGATTCTATGAGCAAAAGGCAAATCATGGAGAACTTATAGAAATAACACCTGAAGACATTTCATTCACAAGATTCTCATAAACCCACATGGAAGAAAGGAAAAAAAGTATATTGTTAAACACCAGGACAACTTTAGGGCTACAAAAATAAGGACAGGTTTATACTGCAAATTAAACAGAAAAAGAAAAAAAGAACAAAACGTAAGGTTACTTTCTTTAAATAGGTATGACACTCTCCTAAATCTCCCCCAAGCCTATGGAGGACTTGAATTTATTTATTTTTTTTTAGTAACTGGAATAAATTGTACAGAAGAAAACACACATATAGAGTGCAATCTGAAGGGAGCTCAAGCATGAAATAATAGATTTACAAAGAACGAGATCAGAACTACAAACATTAACAATATGGGCGATTCAAATTTGGCTAAGCTTAAAAACAAGTACTATATGACCAATGGTTTTGTTTTCATGCCAAGTCATTCCCTCATTCTCTCACATCATGGAGATTTACCAGAAGAGCTGACAGTAAAACTTGGCTCTACACCCACAAAAATTTTGTTATAGCAGAAAAAGAGAATCTTGGCTGCTTATCTTAACTATATTGATATAGATACACCAGATTTATCATGTCCACGACCCAGTGGCTCACCACACTGCTCTTCTCTACAAGATGAAAATACAGGAGTCATCCTGTAGCTCAACAGGCACTCATATAATCAGATCATGCTGACAACTGTACATCCTCCTTTCCTCTTTAAATTGAGGTTGAACCTCAACCCGGTATATATGTAATTAATTATCAATGAAATCAAATACTGAAATTCGAAAATCCTTTGCTAAAATAACTGAGGGTGAAAAAGGAAGACAATAAGAAATAATGCTATAAAAAAAAAATCAACCTCTAAACCTACATAAACAGCTATGCAGGTGCTTCACAGTTGTACTCAGAAAAGTTTTACCTGCTTATCCTAAAAGATCTTATGACAGAGCAGGAAAATATTTCATGAAAGAAAAGACCATTGTGAAGTGTAGATGAAAAAAATACAATGCATCTAGGTGAAGGATAGGGATAGCAGTTGGAGGCAGAGAGAAATCCAGCTTTTTTTTTTTTGCTTAAGGCAAAAAACGGAGAGCAAACGTATTAAGTAAAAATAATGAAATAATTTTTTAAAATGTTCTTTTTAAAATACTTGTATTCATCAAACATGGCTGTTGTTGGCAAGAGAGGTTCTGCGTCATTTAACAAATGAAGCGTGGTCTCACATTACATTTGAGGGTACTGCTGCCCATCAACAATGCATTCATTTTGAACACTGCTCAACCACAAATATACATTTCAGAAAATATCTGATGGATTAAGGAGCACAGTTTTTGGTAAATGCCCTGAAACTGGTAAAAATTTCTTCCTCCTTCACAAGTCACGCAATTAGTAGGTCGAGTCAGAAAGTACAAACATTAGAATCCTAGCAAAGGAGAAAAACTTGTAAAAAAAGACTCCAGAAATAAATGCATGAATAGCTTCATAAAGGATATTAGCAGGGAAGCAACACCACAAAAAAACCTCCTCAGCAAAAAGAGCTACATCCTAAAAAGGGCAAGACAAAGAACTGCCAAGAGTCAAGCTGAGTTAGATCTTCCACAGGATATCAGAACAAACACAAAGAAGGTTTTTCAGCCATATAAATAAAAGGAGAACACAGAAAGAAATGATGCTACTAAGCAATGAAGCTCAAATGGGGAGACCAGGCACATCTCAGTAAGGGTAATTACGGTTAACATTACATATGGGAAAGGCAGAACAGCTAAGAGAGACCGGCATGAAGATGAAAACTGGCACAACTGATGTAGAAGCGAAGTCTTAAAAGCTCAGTGCAGTCAAACTGAGGAAACTGGACACTCTTCACCCAGCTTTCTTCTTTTAAAAGAATTGACACATGAAATCGCAAGCCTAGGAGCAGGAGTTGAAAGAACATACTGAGCGTCTTACAAGACCGTAGGACAGCAAACAGCAACTAGAGGGGTTTTTTTCTAGCAGGCCATTCAAAATGCAGCTCCAAAAGGAAACACAAGGCATTAATCAAATTTTACAGCTGGAATAACTAAATGTGTGGAGGGAGGCAAAGCAAAACAAAAAGCCTCCGAAATTCAACATAGCTAGATCTTCCCAGATGAACCAGAAATATTTCTGATGTTTCTTTACTCTGAAAAAAATCAATGCGCATTGAACCCCTCTGGCTGTAACTAAGCACTTCGTAAGGCCAGGGCGACAACTGCAAAGGAAATGGAAAGGAGAACACAAGGGGAAACTGCAGTCCCTGCTGCCGCCTTGAAGACACACCTGCAAGAGACTGCCACACAAAAAGCTACCCACTAAACTGAAGAAGACAAAATGAGTAGAAAAACATGGAACTAGTGAAGAGTTATATGCCATTATAGTAAAAGAAGTGTCACAGAGCTGAGGGAGATAATTGGCAGTGTCTTTCAGAATCACACCCGAGATTGGCTTTGCTCAGTATTTTTTCGTTGACGATTTTAACTCAATCTCAAGATATAGTCATGCTATTTATGAAATAAACGGATAGCAAATTACATAGGAAGAACACTGCGTTGAGGGTAGAAATTCTGAGATGAAATTTAACAATTCAACCCAGAAATGACTACCCAGACCTTTCCAATAGATGAGTTAATACTACAATTATGGAAATGACTGAGAAAGTCCAGGCTTTAAGTGACAGTTACAAAACAGTGAGAAAAGGCAGATGCAATTCCAGGAATACATCATCATCATCGTCTCATCCTCAGCCCTCGACTACAGTTGGGTTGTCGTGCAAACCTTGACCTGTTTCACTTCCACATCCAGGAGTTTATCTCTTCCTTGATACAACTGATACAATACTTTCACATCTTTACTACATTTGTTTTTATTTATGTTCTTCTCAGCAGCTTTCTTGTTCTCCTGCTAAGTATTGCTGGTAAGTATTGCTTCCCATCAGCAGCACGGTTACAGCCTTGTTTCCAATCTAATGCTCTCATTTCAACCTCTCCCAACTTTTTGCACTATACCCATTACATTTCTAAAGTCAAGTGTAGGAGCCGAACAGGCTTTTATACCAGCAACATCTTTTCAAATAAGGACAATGTTACTCAAATAAGAATTAAAAAATTAATAAAAAAATAAAGAAAAAGAAACTGCAAATTGAATAAACCACTAGGT
>WUAM01000431.1:50207713-50257773 GCA_024336885.1 Actenoides hombroni | reverse complement strand
AACGAAACAAACCAAACCCAAACAACATTTTCAGTGAATTTCCAGGCTTTTCTTCTGTCATTTAGTTATTTTAAATTCCTGTATTAGGAAAATATTTGGGAAATGGAAATTTTGAAAGGGAACATGTAAGAATGATCATATTTGCTGAAGTCAAATGATACTCAAAGCAGTTTCTTACTTCTTTATTTCAGCTACATCTTTCATTAAAATATGACTGATAAAGGAAACAGTGAATGATCTAAGTATATTTGAGAAGCCAAGCTTTAGAGAATAATATGCAACATATTAGATCCTGTCAGCAGACCATGCATGCTGAAGATACATGCACTTGATTTAAAAAAAAACAAAACCAAAACATTGTACTTAAATTATTGTATACCATAATGTAAGTGTTGTGTTATGTTACAGCATTGTGTTCCAGCATCCTAAATACTTCCAAAACAATGGAATAAAACAAGTATATACACACCTTTTTAATAGTTTTTGTCTGCACAAGAGCAAGCTCTCTGTTCTCATCTGCTACATACAAGGAAAGTTTCACGTACGGGTCACTGCAAAAGAAAATATCATATTTAATGGTACTATAATTTTACAGCCAAGTGTCATTTCAGTATAAATTTGTCATTTAACTGGATAACAACAGCAGCTCTAAACACTTCTAGTGAAAGTGTTTTCAGTGAAGCCTAGTAACTGTAGTAAGCTACTGAAACATTTAAATAAGTGTTTGAATACTGACCACAGCATTAAAGATACTTTAATTCGCAGCTTCGTCCCACTGCTGTGGACAAGAACCACTTGCTTGCAGACGGCTTCTGCTCACGAGCACACACATGGCACGTCCATTAAAATGAGTCAAGAAAACATTTGAGCCACAGCTTTTAGAAGAGGCTCACTGTAACTAACCCCTTCAGGTTGAACAGGAGTTCTCTTGAAAAAGTGGTTCCAATTTTATTGAACCATAAAACCAAACTGCACAGTATCAGTGGTGATACAAGTATGGCCCTTCTGTCCATCTGAGGCCCATGCACAGATCCTGAGCTCTCCTACCCATGCCACGGGTGTCCTCCTCATCAGCTGATCCGCTGTGGTGCTCACCGACCCTTCTCATTACCAGGGCGCTGAAGATCAGCGTCATAAAGGTTTGCACAAATGCTTCAGCCGCCATTCAAATCCCATTTCCAAGGTCAGTGAAGCAGACTAGACACTAAATTTGCAGCTATGAGGTATTATAATGGCTACCTCGAACTCCACAAAGTAGTAAGTGGAACCACACCACCAAAGCTATTTTTCATCAGAGTTTATCTGCACTTAGGGAAAGTCTAGCCCATTGTGCCAGAACCAGCCAGCATGGGCACAGCTGGGGTAAGGGGGAGGGAGGACAGGACATCACTCCCAACAGAAGCATGGACTCAACTTAGCTTAAGCCAATTGTAAAACCTCGCTCTTAGTTACTTCTTGAATCAAAGCCTAGAAAGTATTCTACCGATAGCAGTTTTACTGCACAGGACACTGAGAGCAATACGTAAAACTGAAGCAAAAAGCTCCTATGTGTATAGGTGGACCTACATCTAAGCATAATGCTGCTAGCTATGAACACTTGAAAAACGGGACGGTTCTCAAAGAAAAGACTCTTCAATGCTAAATAGGTAGGAGTAACACCCTCACAGGTTTAAGTTGTCAACCTGTATTTGGGCACTGCTGTTTTCATGAACCCTTAGAAACAGGAATTTTTTAACCCTAAAATATTCAGGATAAATCAATCTACAGAAAATAAAGAACTCTGAGGGTGGCAACAGATTATTTTTTTTAATATATTAAAAAAACAACCAAAAAACCAAGAGAATACTTAAGTTTATTACAAATTTCAGTAAGAAAATGCTGTCTTTACTGAACAGACTATTTACAGCTCTGCCCAGTCTGTAAGTGGGACAGACTGAGTCAGACTAAACTGTACCAGCAAAGCTCTCACTCCTGAATGTGAGGCAGGAATTTATCCAAATGATTAGATACTTGAGACTGTTTATTTAGGTGCATTCATTTACTGAAAACAAACACATAGCTGGACAGATGCTATAAACCAAGATAAGTGGACACTGCTCCGAGTAAAGCTCTCTCACACTGCCCTCTATTCTCGTTCTGGCCCTCGTGTTTCCCTCTCTTCCATGGCAGAATATCCCTGTACAGAGCTATGTACAGAAACAGATGGGAGGAAGGCCTCAAAGGCAGCGGGCAGTAGGGAAAGAGAAGCTTGCTCTCCAGCCCAGCCAGCACCCCATCTGCTTCTACTCGGTGAAAGTGTGAACACTTGCTATTCCGGGAGAGAGAAGGAACACAGCAGGGGCAGGAAGAAGCATCAAGGGAAAGGGCAGAACTTCTTCATTTAAGTGACATTGTCACCCTAATGTCTTCTAAAATCTACCATCTGACTTTGTCAACAAAACACGAAATGTCAAAGTAGTGGTAGAAGCACTGAAGGAACTCTGCAGTGGCTAACTGCATCCTCAAGTCCCATCTAAAAGCAAGTATTCTAGATGAGCACGGCATCTTCACAAGGTCACACCAGTACTGACAGACAACTTATCAGACAACGTGAAAATCAGCAAAATTGAGGAAAATTTGCAGAAGAAAATACAGCATCTGATCCATTCAAAAATCTCTGGAAGAATTATCAGCAAATTGGAATGAAATATACAAGATGAGAAGAGGAAATACCAGATTCCTGTCTAAGGGCAGTATCTGCAGAAGTGTTAAAGAAAGGAAATCCTGAGGATCCAGATCACACAAGACACAATAATAAACGAGACACCTGTTAAGAATACTCAGAAGAAACACCCAACCAACCAGGTTAGACAGAACTTTTGAGCACAGAAAGCAGGTTCTGGCAAGTGTAAAATTGTATTTTCCACATATGTTCACATGGAAATTGACGGATTAAAAGGAGGAGAGGGCAAGGGATTAAAATGAAGTATTGTTTTCTGGACTTTATGGGGCAGACAGATTAATTCTTGAAGAAAGCATGATAAAAAAAAACCAAAAACACTGTGTGGCACTCCAGGTAACCACGATTACATGTGAGGTATGAATATTTTTACTGTGGTCTGAAAATAAGTTGAAAATAAAACAACTCATTCCACAGTTCCTTACGGGTGTCAGTCTCTGACTTGAATCGCTGCAGATCTGCATCAGGTTTTAAAACTGAATGCTAGGTAAGTTTAAGAGCATGACACTGGATAGGCAGAATTAAGCCCTTTAGTTGATGTAGATACATCATATATCTGTTTGAAATAACAGTTTTGCAGTTTCCTTGGAAAACTCACTGTAGAGGTAACTGAGAAAGAACTACTGGCTTTGTCTTGGGAAGAGGGTAAAAGATTAAATGAAATATAATTAAGTAGAAAACCTTATCTGCGTGGATTTTTACACTAGCACCAGTGTTAAAATGCAATCTTAATGAAAGCTGCAACATGACAAAGTCATGGACTTTTAGAAAGCTGCTGATGTAGTTAATAACCAAATGAAAATGTACACAGGTGTTGTAGCAGAACTACTGTAATAACAGCAAGTGGATATAGCAAATGAAAGGAAAGTCTGGATCCTGGGGACAGTACAGATGGCAGTTCTCTATTGCCAGCCCCATACCCAGTTTTACCCTGGCCAGCTTTCAAACAGAAGGATTACAACACCCGGGACACCAACAAAGAGAGGTGACATATTGGCAAAGCCACACAATGCAGGCAAGGTCACTGTGACCAAGAGACCGTGCACTGAAGAAATGACCTGACTGTAAGAGATATAATATGAACTGTAAGGACCTAATAAACCTACATTTAGCAGAACAAAGAGTAATTTTATAATATCCTCTTTATCTGCGAGTGTATTCCTTGATGAAAGAGAAGCTGTTTTTATAAAGAAGATTTAGCGGGTGAGACACAAACATAAGTTTCTTTTACATGTTCGTTCCAGATAGTACTGCAGAAATTACACCAAAAAAGCCAGCCTCAAGTGCATTCATAATAAAGTGCAGCAACATAATGAAAAGGGGAAAAAAACCTCTCCCTGTGCAGCGAAGGAGACAGGCACAGCTATACTCACAGTCTGAAAGGTCACAGTTTTTAATGCTTTACATTCCCTACACCTGACAATGTCATCACTCACTAACATCGCAAGTCGGGGGATATAGTCAGTCTGCATTATTAGGCATTTAAAGGACTAAGCAGGGGTTTCAAGTCAGGTTTTTGCAGAAAGAAAGGAGCCCAGACATTGTCATACTAATGAGATGAATGAGAGCTGAATTGATCGAACACCTATCTGTAGCATTCCTCTTTACAAAATCCCAGTATTATTAAAAACTATAATCTCATCTACCCCAACATGATCAGACTGAGCCTAAAGAGAATGTCAATGCCAGCTCAGATCAGCAGAACTTTGAAGCTGGTAACAGTTCTTTGGAGAACAACGTGGAATCCTAAGAAAATTCTGTTAATAAGAAAAGTTATATTAACCATAATCACAAGTTACTGAAAAAGAGAGCTTGGCAGAGCAGCAGCCATTAACAAAAAATAAAATCTGAGGTCTTAAGAAATCCTTTTCCTGACTTTCTGAAATCCCTCACACATTCAGAATTACCCACTGGCCATGGTTTTGCCAACTCTAAGTATTTGGTATTTTCTTAAAGCTCTAGCAATTGTAGATACGTAATTATCATCTTTCATTTGAACCTTAGCTTGAAAAGGCAAGTTCCCAGCTCTTCTTGTGAAGGACAACAGAAAGCAGTGATGACTTAAAAACTCTAAAAATTAAAAATAAGTAAATAAATAACCCAACCCCAACCAGATCAGCATCCTTTACAAACCATGTTATTTCAGAGTACTGTGAAACCAGGGCCCACGAACAGGTTCCTATTTGTTCACTTGAGTATGGAACTGCGTTTGTTCTGTATTCTTGGAACAGCTTTGAAAGCAAGTCTCAAAATAACCTTTCGCCAGCGACCCAAGGTATTATTTATTTATTGCAAGCTACAAAGTAAGGGGGTGGACAGCACAGGTGTATGTGAAAGAGAAATTAAACTAAGCCCTACACCGCTCTATTTTTATTTTAAAAGCTGAAACCGCCTCCCCAAGTACAAAATTTAGTATCACTTGTTATGCAAGTGCGTGCATGAAGGCAAACTGCGCATTTCAAAATAGCCTTATTGTTGCAGAGGAAACAAGTCTTGCACGAGATGCTAATTTTGCTTCTGTAAGAAAGGCAGCTTCTGTAAGAAACGCAGATTCCCTCTGTGTCATCCCTCTCCCACCTCTGTTCCACATACATGAAAGGAACTTATCAACAGCTCCTGTGATTCTGTCTCAAGAAACACTAACACCCTCCAACATGAAGGCACAGAAGACTCTTTCTTGCTGCAACATCCAAATTCAACTCTCTGCATGGTCTCGAGGGAACCTCTACCTGGTTATTGGTCCACTGTCATCCAACATCTTTTCCCTCTCACCAACACCTTTTCCCCACTCACCCCATCAAACCTACCTGGCACAGAAGTTACAGAAATCTATGTGTAAAGGTGGCTGAATGAGCTCTACCCAGAGCAGCTTAGCACCTCCTAAGAACTAGGCTGCTCCGACCGGACGCTCCAATAAGTTTGCAGTCTATATGTGCTATTACAGATGCACTTTTATAGCAAAAAACCATAATTTTCAAATTCAGATCGATAAAATACATCGTTTAAAAAAATATTCCTCTCAACCAGTCTCCCTAATATTATGTGAGCCCCACGAACATCAATTAACGTCAGGGCTGAAGCCAATTATACCTACCAAGAGAAAGTTCCTTGAGTGTGAAAATGTTTTACATGATTTAAACACTGCAAGACAACTCTGCATGTGCATGCACTTCGTAGAGCTTAAAAAGCGATCAAGAATTTAAAAATATCTCAATACATTTTGTTTGGTGATTTTTAGATTCAGAGAGATGATGGAAACAAAGTCCAAAATATGCATCATTAGACAAGGTTAGAATAATAATGAGATACTTCTAACAAAATTTTATGAAGAGTAATAAAACAATGTTATAAAGCGGAGTATCTCTTACAATCACTGTAATTTTCATCCCAATAACCATTTTCCCTGGTGAATTCCCCCATTCTTGCCACTGTAAGAAGGGAGAAGTACAATGAAAGTACTCAGAAATTAACTACGAGGAATGCTTCAGAGCAATTTGTCTGCATTTGCTGACTGGTTTTTATGTTAGCATGAGCCTCTGGGGTTTGTCTTCCTGACTGTACCATACAAGAAACCATGATGAGTTTTTCTCAAAGAGAAATAAGCTTTTGCTCTCACTGCGATACAAGGCTCAGGTACTGTGACTACAGCAGAGAATGCAGTGACTAACCACACTAGAATAAAGCAAAGCCTGCTTTCCAGAAGAAAAGGAACCTTACCTTAATCCTTCACTTGCAATCCATTGCGTCTAAGCATCCCAAAACCTCACCTCCTCATACTGAATCTCAGAACCTTTTTACAGGCCTCACATTTGCCTCCTACTTTTGTATTTTCCAAAGAAAAGGTGCACACCTCATCCAGCACTACAAGAAATGTAGCCAGGCTTTATTCAAGGAGATGCTAGAGATAATGACTCACATCAGACAGCTGCAAAGAAGTGCCTGTGGGTGAAAAAGGGAGTTAAAAATTATATATCAAACTCCACCTACAGTGTCTCCACCTTCCTAGATTTTTCCTTCAAAATCCTCTATTCTAGTAGAGACTGACAAGAGACTAAACATAGATTTCTTTTTTCCTCAAGGCCATTTTTTGGGATAGTAAGGCAAAGGTAAATGAATGCTCTGACAGGGAATCTGCATACATCGGGCCCTAGATCTGAACCCTTCCTATGCTGTTTCACACTCCTAAAATATCTTAAGTTCCAAAATCCAGCAGGGAAGAGGGGAAAATAAAATAAAATAATAAAATAAAATTTCAACGACACCTGACTTTTGGAACAGAAAAGTACAACACAGGAACCCCAGGCAGCATCCCTATCAATGAACACCACACTGGCTGTTCAGGAACAGGTTTATCCAGCTTGACACAAAGGGACATGAGAGGCCACAATTTCAGAGACACTGAAGGACCTAACTGAGCAGTGCTGCTGAAGCTGGCTCACCCTACCCCTTGCTCCTGTCTCTGTGGTTAGGAAATTAGCCAGGTTCAAAAGGGACCAAGTTGGTCATGTGCATAATCATCATCATCATCGCCTAATTAAATAAAAAACTTTGGAATCTTCTTACCTGAAGTCTGATATTAGCCTTTAATTACTACGATAGAACTGCAACCTATAGAAGCCCATTATTTTCTTGCTAACTGATCAAATTAGCTGGTAGAGATCCCTGTAAAAGGCCAGGCTTCCAACAACATCAGATTAAAAAATCCTGAACTCAGACTTAAAGGCTAAGTTAAGTCAGGACAGTCTGCTAAGTCTGAGGTTTTCAGTGTAAAAGAAGGAGCTGCCTATGTTTTGTCTAAATATATTCAGTGATTCTTACTCTGTAACACGCCATTAGGAAAGAAAATGATACCCTCAGTCAGAGAGGACAGTTATTTGTTTTACCTATTTCATCCCCTTCCCCTATGAATTCTTTACCAAGAGCAAACAGGCTTCACTGATTCCTCCTCTTATTCAGCACCATCCAAACTCACCCTACAGTCTGGGAAACAGTATCACTGGTTAAAGAGCACTAAGAAACAAGGAAACACAACACTGCAAATCACTCATTGCTGGGATTCTACTTCTCCCAGTCCGCCATCAGCGCGGCACAGAGCTCCTGTTGGTAAACCTCACTTACATCTTTCAGAGAGAACATCTCTGGTCTTATGCAGATGGAAACAACATGGTTTGCTACCAAAGAAAGCCATTTTGCAGATGCCCCAGAGCACACCATGTTATTATTGGGAATGGGAAGCAGTAACCAGACAAGTAAAAGCGATACAGATTGTCTCAAAGTGCTGTTGTGTGGGTACTACTGGGCAGCTTCCTTTCTAATAGCACCTGTAAGCACGAGGCCCAGAGGCAGCTCAGCGCGCACAATCCACATGGCTAGAACGGACCTAGCAATGTGCTGCGCCCGAGCTCACGTCCTGCCTAGCGCTTGCCAGGACAGCCGAGACCCCTGTGAATGTCTACCTTAAAAGTAATGCAGAGGGGTAAGTTCTACTGTTTTCCAAAGACAGCCCTAATGGTCTTCCTTATATGAACGCCTACCTGTGCAAAACTGCAAATCTAATGGATGATAAAGTCACATGAAATAGGTAAATGAAGATGATCTCACCCAGCATCATTCCTCACTAGAAACTGACACTGCAAACCCCAAATAGCTCTAACTGCCACTGGACAGCTTAGAACAGACACCTTTAAATCTGCCTCTTGAACACCACTATGTACATCATGCCAAGTGCAACAGCAAGTACCCTGCAAAAGAAGCAACTGTATTTCATACCATGTTCTCCTCAGTGTTAACAAAAACTGAAGAAGTGTCAGTTGATGAAAGCAAACATGTCACTAAAACCAGTGACACCGCCGCTATTTCCAGTGACTGAAGATTGGATTTTCAGCTATTTCAGAAAAAACCCCCAAACATATACTGGTTGCTTCAGTATTCAATGTAAATTTCTAAGCAGAGAAGTATATTTTAGCAGTACCAACTTGAATGATGTCTTGTCATAACCAGCCACAGAAACTTTGTATAGGATGGAGTCAAATGCAAAACGTAGGCAAAATACGGGAACTAAAACACCATTCAGTAATTTCCACACTCAGCATCTCCAGCTCTTTGAGACTGTATCAGGTGTATCTGATGCCTGTTCTTTGCCACCTGCAGCATGCCGTCACTATGGCAAGTCCTCCTGCTGTCTCACTTACGGGGACACTTCCAGCAGCCAACAGCCAGCCTTAACACGAATAAAGTTGCACAACAATGAACAGTGCTCTGGCAAACCCTCTGTCCTCAGACTGATCCATCACTCGCCCCTTCAACCCACTCCTAGCTGACACAGCAAAACTATTTTTGGTTAAGAAAACCAACAAACAAAAAGCAATTGTTTTCCTTCCACAGCAGGGTCCCCTGTGTAGGACAGTCTCAATGAAAAGATAAACAGTGCTGAAACTGCTCATAAGACTGGACACACCATTCCTCACTGTTAACAAGACTCGGTATTATTCTACAGGAGCATGGTGTAAGCTGAATCATTAGCACATGAACTCGGTGAACTCAGATACAACACTCCAGACAATCAATGGAGACAAGCTACTACTAAGTTAGGGGTGATGCTGAATACTAGGACAAATAACAGAAGAATACAGCAAAGAATGAAGAATTAATTATTTACGTTGTACCATGTGTAACATCTTATAAATCTTGACTTTCAACCAGTCACAGAAGACAGAGATGGAGACAAAGTAAAAATTCACAAAATAAATTACATTTCTGTAATGTTTAAATTTAAAGGAAAGCAGCAGAAGGAAAAGTTTCTTGCTGCTTATCCCAAATACAGAAGATAGCAAGTTCTGTACAAAAGCACTACCATTAAGAGACTTGAACCATTGACCTCTACCACAGGAGGGGAACTTGGCAACACGGTTCAGGTTTAATGAATCACATTCCCCAGTGATTACTGTGTCAACAATTGAATGAAAAATGCAAGTTATGCAAACACCTCACAGAAGGCAACGAGCCCCCGTTGTTTGCAATGAGAGCAGCCACTGACACCCCAGAGGTTCGGCAGTGACAGGCGGCCACAGTCTTTGCTGGTGCTGGCCAGCCTGGCGCAGAGCAGCCGCACCGACTGCTGTCAGAGGCTGCAAACATTTATAGTTGTTAGTAGGTAGAAGGCCTGAACTATTACACTACATGAACATTATTCAATCAAGCCTTTTTTTTGTTTTTGTTTGTTTGGTCTTGTTTGTTTGTTTCTATGTTATTTAAAATCCCTTGCTGATAGATACATGTCTAATGGATACATTGCTAGATACTGATAGATACATTGTTTCACCTCGAAACACCGATTTCATTGTTTTCTTTCCTATGTGAAAACTGAAAAGGCTGTGATCTCCAGGGTCAGCGTGCTCTCAGCCACTACCCTTGGCACGCTAGTCTGTAACTAACGCTACCGAAGGATGTGACAACACAACTACATAGAAGTCTCCACTCACCAGTAAAGGAGATGCAGATAATGTGTTCATTGCCACGAAACAAAATTTCATCTGTTACTCTTAAGAAATGCTACACTACCCTTCACCCAGATGTATGAGGTAAGTCTGAACTTCTGTCTGAGCAGCCCCTTCCGAAGGGCTTCCTCCCAGAAACACAGGAGATGGATACTTCCAAACAGAGCTCATCCCTGACCTGGAGAAAGATGCCTTCTGTTTTAGCCTCCTGGTGCAGACAAGGCTACAGCCTCAAGACAGCATGCGTTTGTGATCTACAAGGTAATTTTCAAGACTGCAGTTTAATCAAGCTTGCTTTCTACATGTAGAATGGCCAGGGTCAAACAGCAAATAGTGGCACTTCAGTAAAATCAGTGACTCTGCAAGCGCATGGTCACACAGGCTCTTGCCTCCCTCGGCTGCAACTTCTGCACTTTTGCATGTAACACGGGCCCAATTTTTTTTTTTTATTCAGTATTTAGCCTTATTCTGAGGACTGAATGATTAATTTCCTCACAGACTCTTCTCAGGCTCTGATTTCCAGGGTATTGGACTATTTCACAAGCATCGCTCCTGGCCCCTCAACACCCACGGAAACTGAGGGCCGCCATTTTTACAAACCGCAAAACACCCCACCAAAACCTCCAAAAAAACTACCAACCCACCCCAAAACCCACGGCAACAACCCCTCACGTAGTGATTTTCTGTGCAGCCTCTCTGACCCCGACGTTTGCAGGGCTGCTCGCCTCACTTCTCCCCTCAGTCCCCTCGGCTCCTTGTGGAACGGGCTGAGCCGCGCCTGAGGCGGCCACAGAACCATCCGGAAACAGCCCTGCCCGCCACGGGGCCGCCCCGGGCTCCCCGCAGGGGCTCCCCACGGGGTGCTGCCGGCACCCGGACACTCACAACGCCCGGACACCAAAGTCCAGCATCCCGTGGCTGTATCCTGTCACTGCACCCCGTGCCACACAGATACAGCGTGTGTCAGGCAGCATCGTGAGCTGGTTCGCTGAATTAAACTCGATAAAACACGGTCTTCTCCTCCCACTCGCCACCCAAACGGAGGGCAGACCGCTTTCTGCTGGGCTAGCGAACTGACCCGGCTTAGCACTGGCCCCACGGGGACTGGGTGCAGCAGCTGGCCTGGGCTGGGGTCAGCCCGGGGAGGATGTGTCCGAGAGGGCGAGCTGCGGGGTGGGGGAACATCTTCACTTCTCACCACCATCCTGCTCAGAACCAGCGGATTACAGGAGGCTGAAGCAGGCTCTTCAGGTTCACCTCCTGAGCACAGCACTTAAACGTGCCAGGCCATAGACATAAAAATCCCCTTCCTCTCATCTCACAAGAGGATTTTCACTACTAAGTATTCACCCTTACTTCAATCACATCCAAGAAACAGGGTTAAGCAAGCTCACTCTGTTAGAGGAGCCAATAGGACCATGCCATCATTACTGCTTACTGTCTGGGAGCAGCTACCCCCTGCCCCCCAGGAAGGCAATTAAAGGATGAACTAACCGGGATCTTGAACACACAAGGCACCTTTAGTAACAGAAATACCACCTTGAGTAACAAACGCACTTAACAGCACCATTTTGTTTGCCAGAACAGGAGGAGAAAACCAAATGAAGCCAAGAAAACCCTTATTTTAGACATGATGGGAAGCTTGTCTTGAGTCATCATGCAGGATTAAGATCTTAGTTACAAAGATGATTCTTTGTCATAAGAACATGTTTACCAAGACGGATTTCAGAAAAGCGTGTGTGTACAGGGGTTAGGGGCTGCCTGTCAGAGCTCTGCAGATACGACTGTAGAAGAGAAGGCAGCTGCTTTCAAATAAGGCAAAGGGAGGCTGCAGACATGAATCACCAGAGAGAACAGCTTCAAGAACACTAATCAAAAACCGCTGAGAGGGGGAGTTTGGTTTTGTTCTTGTGTGCTATTACTCATTGTTGCAATAAGGTTTTGACGAGATTGACCATCACGCTTTCCATCTTATCAAACTGCTCCTTCTGGCAGTGGAGGTGCCAGGGACGACAGTGACAGGGCTAAGACAAGCGATCTCCCCACAGGACAGTTTCACATCAGTCTACAATGCTCTTCATACTGTGTGAAGAGTAAGGAACAGAAAAGGAGAAGCAAACCTCGGTCACCCACCTTTTAGTTTTGCTACACAGATGAAAACTTAGCACTGTTTCCTGATAGGTAGTACTGAAATATCTTCTTATTTACCTTCTATTCATAGAATAGTTCAAGGATATTATTTTATTTACTTCTCAGAACAAGAATACCAGCATCTTGGTTTTCTATAGCCTAGAAAACATTAATCTGATGGAACTGCCGCTTCGTAGAAACACGATCAACATCAAACGCAGGAGAACTTTACTTTAGATAGGGTAAGGAAAAAAAGAACTGAAAAGTGGATTTTTCTCACGATTTTACCTCAGGTAAGACTGCTGTACCCAGTCACAAGGCCTACAGGCAGGCACACACTCTGCATGCACTTTGCAGTTCGATTCTAATAAGGCTACTAAAAAAGGGAACCAAAAGTTATGTCTGCCACCCTGTCCCTAGATCACCCAATGATGATTTCATAGCAAAGCCCTAAGAATATAGAATAACTGACTGTTTCTTGGCAGCGTGTCCAAAATAAGGCTTGTGGCTGGTCGTGCACATCACTTTGCTCTCCCTGGTAGTGGAAAAAAAAATATAACGAAAAAATAAAATATACAAAAAGCAGCAGATGCTGATGATTTCCACCCATTCTGCTTAACGATTTAATGTGATCACTAGGAAGAAGAAAAGACAGAAGTTCCGTCTCAAATATTTAAGACCAAAAGGTTTTCCTTAGAAGATTTTGTGCACATGCCTCCTTTTCTCAAACTCAGGTGAACTAGAAGATCACAGTAGATAGCAGGCAAGTGGAAAAACTGAGTGGCTAAATACAGGCACTTCCTTTGTCAAACAAAAACCACTTTAAATTTTCCTATCTGTACACTGAAACTTTTCTACTAAGCAATTAGTGCAAAGTAGTTTTCATCAGATATGACATTATAGACTTCAGGAACTCTGACTAAGTCATCTTACTCATTCTCAAGACCACGTACTCTAACAAGCTGTATTTCTCCATTTACGGCTACTGAAATATATACCCAGAGCATCCTGAAGCACATAACATGTATGAATGGATAAACCCCTGCTGATTTTGGTGAAAAACACGAGAGCCTAATATCCTTGCAAACCATCAGTTACCAGTTTGTGGCAAAAGCTGCGGAAATCTCTGGTGCCCTCTGGTGCCAGCTCTCAACAGTGAAGCAGACCTGGCACAGCTCTCTCAGATCCAATGTACTTCCCAGAGCAGGCTTTAAGCTCTTCCATAACATCACCCTCTGCTGCCTGCCAGTCCCACGCTTCGGCAAGTCTTTGTTTCGCTGGCCCTTCCAAGTGCTTTCCTGAAGTAGAGCCTGAACCGCTTCCTGTGACCACGGTCTGAGATAGGTGCCTGGAGCTCCTGGCTCACCTTGCCATTGCCCACTGCTCCTCTGGCCAGGCCACGGGTCGCTGTCCCCTTCTGCCACACCAGTGAGACCGGGGTGTAAACCCCGTCACCCTGTGAACAGCGGCAGGCCAAGGGACAGAGCAAGGTCCCACTGCGGCACCGGGATGAGCAGACAGGCTTCGGCAACTCAGGCTTTTTGTGGCTCGCAAATACATGGACTGCAAAGGCTTTACCTTTCTTCAGCAGCACGTCTTGAGGAAAACAGCTAAACAGCAGCGAAGGGCCTGCCCCAGGACTATCTGATACCACAGTTATTTGAGCACATATCTTACAAACCTCTCAGGAGAAGCTTCACAAGACAAGAATGTACCGCAGAGCTTACAGAACAGGAGCGGGAGGGAAGCTCTGGCTCGTGCAGTCACTGAGGCCGGCACATTCCACACATTAAGGATGTACAAGCGCTGACAACAACTGCTTTTGGAAGCAACCACCTCTGCCTACACTTCGTTCCTCTCTCCTCCTTTCCAGCAGCAGCACACCTGCTTTAGGCACCATGCTGAACGAATTCAGTTCAACATCTGCCCAAGGCTGCTCCGACTGCCTTGTAGTTTTAACTTAAGTATATAATTTAATGGGTAAAGCACAAGCTCTGTGTGCTAGCTGAAGTTAAGTAGTGCAGATGCTACCTTGTCAAAGATACTCCTTTCTCCAGGACGCCCTCACCATCTAGTGCTTTACTGTCATCAGCCTCTGCATCTTTCCTCCCCAAATCCTTTGCCTTCCAAAGTAAAGCTTGGGTTAGATTTAATGGAGCTCTCAATTGGTTTCTTTCTCTTCCCCTTACTCCATAAATAATGCATTCATTTCTACTCTACTAGAAAAACTTGCATATTTTCAATGCAAAACAAGCTGCCATTTAGAATATATTGCCGGCAAACCTGCCCACCGCGATGCAGTTCCATAACTAACAGCCCTGTGTTGAACCGTTCATCATTGACAAACGGTAAACACAGCGGTGGTAGAACTCCTCATGGTTTCACGCCAATGCCTACTAGAGCACTCACTCAAGTCCGCAAGAATAAAAAATCCTATTTGATTCTTATCGTTGTTGAAGTTCCATAACACACCAGGATCATCTAGTGAAATGCAACTTCGATTGCCCAGCGCTCCCTTGAAACATAGCAGGTGCGTGGCAAATGAGGCGATGAAACAGCTACAGCGTGCTCCAAGCGGAGGTGGAGAGAGGGCATGGGCAAGACTAAACACTTCCGGATCAATGGCATTGATCAAAACTCAAAGAGTGGAAGGTTTGTATTACTTTGACCATTCCATTTCTCAAAGCCTTAAAACCAGCAGAAGAGTGGTTTTCAGTACTTTTCCAACTAGAAAAAGGAGAGACAGACACAGGCTGAACTCTATCCTACTTGAGCAACTGCCATCTAGTCAAGCGGCTTTGCCGAACTCTGTCGCTTGAGAGGTTTGCAATGCAGAAATCTCCAGCTCTGCTCCACCTCCTGGAACTCCCTAGGACAGGATACATGCAGTAATTTCACTATGCAATAGATGCCATTTGCACTAGCGAAACACTTCTCCAAAAATTACATTAGCTACATTCATGGCAGCAATGTTTTACCAAGTAAGATTTTTGACTACAGGCTTGAGGTCAAAATCCACTTCATTAGGCCACCACAAAAAATAATTTCAGAGTTTGAATTTTGTCTAAAATGATTTACTATATGTAAAAATGAAGGACACGGAAGTTATGGAAAAAAACCCTTCCTTGCTGAGCTGTGTATGAAACAGCCAGAGTGAGTGTTCTTGCTCACTCTGAGACCACATGTGAAGGAAGCACTGAAGAGGCAGTTCATGATGAGCCAGATTATTTTAAAAATCTATTTGGTTAAATTTTGAGAGTAGCTCTCTTCAATTAACCTGTCTGTGCTTGACAAAGGAGCCGTCAGCACGAGAAGGAGAACACGCTGGGTTTAAAACCCATTTTCAAGGTAGCACGCATGTCGGGGGGATAGTTCCAGGGGCAGAGATGTCACCAAAATACTTCCATCTGTTAAAACAGGCAACACCCTAAGTCAAATTGGACCAGAAATAGTGACAGTGGACTGAAAAGAATAGCTAGAAGGCAGCCATCTGCTGTCTGCGTCATCTGCTCGGCCAGTTCACCGTCACATGAGCGCTCCTTCCACTGCCGACCCACAGCAACAGTGCACATGGCAATTCAAGAACCCTGCCACATTTTGAGAAGCCTTGTTCTCATCAGGGGTATGCGGTATGATCTGACACACTGCCAGGTGCCTGGAGCCTGCGTGCCCCACCACCACCGAGTCACTGGTCCCGCACGCGGGAAACGGGGACAGGAAAGAGGCTTGCACCTTGGCTGCCCTTCCAGGCTGCTGGCTGCAAAGAAGAGCAGGTCACTGCAACACAACCAAAGGCAGCTCACGATAACCTCTCCTGTCACTGGAAGCGTAGCTTCCTGTTAATGCAAACCATCTGGAATTTTAACTGAGAAGCGCTTTACCTTTCTCCACTCCCAGACAGCTACAATTGCCATTTACTTCAGGATTTAGAAGGCAAAAGCAGCAACTAAAGAATTCCATCAGCTATGCCCATGTGCAGCATACACACAACCCTTTCCTTCCTTCCAAACTTGAGACTTTAGTAAGAACATCCACACCATAGCGTCTTATTTCACACAACAGAGAGTGACCAGAAGACATTTTCTTCTCATTTATACATACAGATTCACCTTTATTACTTGCGAGTGCATTTGTGGGTACATGCAGGAACTCTGTTTATAAGGAGTCTGTCACCATTTTGCCAAATAACCCACCAGCCAGCCCAGCACCACCTGCAGAAGTGCTGCATTTTCCTTATTTATACTTTTTTAAAGTGGAATAAAACCGATGAAAAACCCAAGCCATGCTGGACATACCCTCAGGGAAAGGCATAACACTGTCCACTGGGGCAGACTGTGCTCTACAGGTACACCCAGCCACTAGAGAAGTACTTTACTTGGATTTCAGTGATACGTAAAGCATTCAGGAGAGGAAATTTCATTTCATATTGCAAGGATCTCTAGGCAGTGACTGCACTGGCGTGCAGTGACTTGTACGGTGCGGCCTCAGACGTGATGATGCTCAGAGCATCATTCCTAATATGCGAGTAAGACCAAAAGAGAAATAAATAATAGTAATTGTTCAGCATGTTGCATAACTAAAATTAATGACATTATAATGTGCATTACTTAATTACATAGAAGAATACAAATACTAGCTGAATTCATTATGACATGTTTAAGAAGTTGAGAGGGAATTAGAAGGAAATAAATGTAAAATACTAATTTGGATATAATACAGCCTGTGTCAGGAGGTAAATACGCTTGCCAATGCCCCACATAGCAGCAAGACTAACATGTCTTTCAGAAGCAAGAGTGCAAAACTAACACTGAATTCCAAAAATTCCAGTGTGCAATACCTATTGGCCATTAGTACATATTGAAGACTTGCAGTTTTACAGGGTGGAACATAAGCCAGGTTATAAAAAAACCACTTACACCTACACCAACTAGCCACTTACTTCCAGCACAACTAAAACCGTGCAAATGGAATGCATCATGTTTAACTGTCACCTCGGGTTGCTCATGGCGACCGTGTCACTCTACACTCCAGTATACTTTGTCTCTGCAATCATAACTCTATACATTTCTGAACTCTCATATATCATTAGTTACTATTGAAATGATTTCATAAGGAAAAAAAAGGAAACAAAAAGGAAACAACAACAACACAAAACACACACAAAGAAACCCAAACAAAAAACCTCACAAAAACAAAACACCAAACAAAACCCAGAAAGCACTGAGTTTTCTTTCTTGCTACAGTCTTCAGAAGAAAAATACTAGTTTCTCCAGTGCTCTGCACTGGCAGGAGACTTTCCTTGGAATTAATCAGGCAAGAAATGGCTTTCAGACTCTGCAAACCTACAGGCAGTGTTTTATAATGGTAAAGTTGATTAAAAACTGTAAGGAAAACCCACCGAGATGCAAAAAACAATGCAGCAGTTACACACAATGCCTTGTAGTTAATCTTCCACAGCTACACAGTAACTTACCGCTCGGCCCGATATTAAGCCCTGCATGACTCTACCCTGAAGAGGCACATCAGCTGCTGGGGTCATCACTGTGCAATTCTAACAGGTTTTCAAATGACTTTATATTAACTCAGTCTAAAGGGTGTATCTATCTAAAATCCTTAGCTGTCAATTGACCTTTTTCTCACAAACAGGACATTAGGAGATCAGGAATTTCTCCTCAACACTTAATTTCTGAGAAGAGACAAAAAAATCCCACATCTTTGTCCCTAATTCAGAAGTGCCAGTTAGGAACGACACACAGAAATCCTGATGTTTCATGCAGGATACCTCGAGTGTGTTAAAATCCTTAGACTGTGCTGTTGTGACTTTGGGCACTGGCGACTTCTGGTCTCTTTGCTGCGAGAGTGGCAAACGCAGAATGCAACCCCAGAAGTCACCCCTGCCCAAACCTACACCGGGATGAAGTCACGAAGCATTCTCCTCTGTACTCTCCTGTTTGTTTTTCAAAGTGGGGCTTCTTTACCTGCACCCTTCCAAAGACAGAGCCCACTTGTCGAGCAGAGGCACCTGAGAGCCTTGCCAGCACCGCCCTGGTGTAGCCCTTGCCGATGCACACTCACAGCCCCAGGGGCATTTTCCCGGCACCTTCTGTCTGGGAGGAACAGGCACCCCCCACGATGCCACAGAGCTGGGCTGCTGCTCCAGCTGCACGTCCCCTGAGCACACCGGGCACGACCCTCTCCCTTGCAGCCTGGCCTTGCACCTAAGGGGCGTTCTGCACCTATCAAGGCGTGTTCCACACCTGCCAAGAAGGTCTTTGGCCCGGCCCACTCCGTTATTTCGTCCTTTGCCACGTCTGCTGGCAGTGGTCTCAGTTACCACGTGCCGCCTCGCAGCCAGCACCCTCTGCCTTCACAGCTCCAAACGATTCACTCCCACACCAGACACTCCCCTGTGCCTGTGAGCTAACAGTCACGCCATCGCAAAAAATCAACCTGAAAAACATTTGTGGTCTCAGGGAAATTATTTGCAGGAGAGGGAAATAGAGTGTCCAGGTCTACACATCCACACCAGAAGAAAACACACAGACAGGATTAGTTATTGCTGGTTTTCAGGGATCCTGAACGTACACCGCACAGTAAAAAACTATGTGTACAGTTGTAACACCTGTGAATTTTCCCTTATCCTCTTGCTCAGGTCAAACGCGACACGTTTCTCCGCCGCCGCCCCAAATGAGAATTTAATCACCCTCTCCAGACTGATTCTAGGCAGAGCTGTTCACAGGGTAGTTACCACACAACCACTCTCAACAGCTATGCCGGAATGACACCATCTGTAGCAACTTAAATCATGCTCAAGATGTGGCAAATTTCACCAAAAAAATGTCAAATAGATAAAACTTTTAATTGCTGCTTTCATGTAGTTTCAAGGTAGACCTGCAAGCTAATGAACAATTGGTAAGCATCATTAAAGACATGCAGGAAAACCCGAAGGGAGGCTCTTTTATACATTAAGAGGTCAGTCACTTCAGTCAAGGCTAAACTGATCAAAACCTTCTCGCTATTAGACTGAGGCATTTGCAGTAATGAATGTCCTCACACTTCAGCCTAAGGTAGCATGAATGTCAAGCCTGAATTAACCTTTGGGGGAGTGGGGGTTGGAAATACTACTTCAGGCTTTCCAGTTCCTTTTGGCTTCAGCCCCAGCTGCTGCCCGATTTGGTTCCTTGAGCCACTGAACAGCAAGCCTGGACTTGGAGAAAAGCTATTCCTACACCTGTGACTAACTCCTCAAAACAAAGGACTTGAGAGAATACAATGTGACTGTAGCTGTATCTTTCCATTAGACCATTTAAAAGCAGTTTTCGTGTTTGCCAGTTTATTCTGTTTAATTGCGTAAAATAATCAATGCAGAGCACCTACCTGGCTCCAAAGATATCTTTTTTCGCTAGGTCAATGCCAGAAACCACCTTTACCCTGAGGATACGAGACTCCTCCTGTTAATAAAAAAGAAAATGGGTTTAATGTTTATTCTGCAATTCATTTTGAGGATCAACAGTTCACAAGAAGTTAAGCTGTGAATGAACTCTCAGCCTTTAGGTAGCAGGAGTCTTTCTTTCCTAGGTAGGATTTTGAAAAGAAAAACTTCTTGGAAGGAGGTACAGACTTCATCTGCTAAAGAACAGCCCGAATCCAAACATGAAGAGCGTCCAACTCTGATAGTCAGAGCTGTTAAGAGTTAAATAAAGGCAGAATAAGAGTAGGTAACAGTAATAACATATAATAATCATCATCATCATAATAATGCAATAATAGCAGTAACAAAAGTAGAAGATCATTTGCTGAGCAGGGCAATTTCAAATCCTAAATGATCCGTACTCCAGAGAAATTCATTCTGCTTACACTCTAAAGCTGTCTCTTTAAATGCAAGGGAAAATACAACTTCTTTTGTCCAACAATAGTCAAGAGATGTTTGTGGTTTAAAAAGAAGAATGGATTTTTAACCTCGTAGCCTTAAAATTACATTTCTGAAACCTGTCCCAGCACCTCGGTACACACGGAGCTCAAAACCAACTTTCAGTGACACGCGGCAATTTCTGAAGATGCCTATTACTAGGACATCAACCTGATTTTCACTTTACCACTTCATTATGTTAAGCTCCTGAGGAACATTCATATCAACAGGATTTTTTACTTCGTTTTTTTTTCACCCCGATTTACCAGTTTATTTTTGCTACACAAAGAGGCCACCAAAATTAAATCTGGAAAAGCTGCTACAGGAACAGGTTCTGCAGCCACCCATATCAGCTATACCTTTTCTCCTCTGATAAGCCTTCCAGAGCTGCAAGATACAAGATTCAATTGCAGTAATTTGAGACTCCATTCCTTGTTCAGAAAACAGTAACAATTCCCACAGGTTTATCCTGGCATGACCATACTATACCCAGTCTATTTGCTGTAGATAGCTAAAAGCGAGACACAGATTTGTTATCTGCATTGGAGATTTTTCAGATTATTAGGAAGGTCAGAAACACCCCAGAAGCAAAGTTGTACCTGTCCAAATTAATGCCACTCCTCTGAAAGGTGTCAGAAACATGTTACTTCAGAGAAAGAAAAATGAAAGTTTCATTGAACCTGTCTGCAGACTGAGTTTCAGCCTGACACACATCCTGACATAGTTAGTAACTCTGCTGCACTAAAATGAAAGCTTGAGGACTTCAGTCCTTTCTGGAAA
Organism: Actenoides hombroni; assembly: GCA_024336885.1. Classification (NCBI taxonomy): domain Eukaryota; kingdom Metazoa; phylum Chordata; class Aves; order Coraciiformes; family Alcedinidae; genus Actenoides; species Actenoides hombroni. Next base: position 50,236,739 of record WUAM01000431.1, on the reverse strand, counting down.
TTTGTTAGTGTTCTTTCCAGCAGCAATTCACACAGGCCACAGCAATTTCTAATCAAGCAAGCTGGATTCCTCCCCAGAAGAGCCTAACACTCACCAGAGAGGTGAGCAACTCAGAATGCAAAGAACAATTCAATGGACTTTGGTTAGCGGATACTGCAATTATTTTATGTTATGTCGACACAACACACCTGGGATTCTCAAGTGATTTAACAGAGAACAGGCAAGGAACATGCAAACCGCAATCAAGAAAATTCCTTCATTAAAAGAGAAGAGAGCATAGCAAAAAGAAATCAGAAATGCAGCCTGTCCTGACCTTACTGAAGGAGAACTGGAGGATAAGCAGCTGTAATACTAAGTAGATAGGGATGGAAACAGAGGTCTTAGCAATGCTACTTAGATTTCCTCCCCAAAAAGTCTAACATCAATTTTGCTAGAGAGGCATCTTATTTTTGCACTAAAATCATCCCTGTGAATTTACTGAAGCAAAACCCCCACCATATTTAGAAGTAAATTAGAAAAAAACCAAGCGAGAACAATGACAGAGCAGGAGGAAGTCCAGCTACTGCAGGATCCCAAATTTGGGTTCTGCACGACACAAAAGATGATGCTCCAGACTATCAAAATAAACAGATTCCGCAAACACACACCTGAAGTTTCACTTCATACTTTAAGTACACCGGAAGATGCAACCCTGGTGCCTCCTGGCACGCGGGCTCTTGGCCTCTCCTAAATACTCCGTTTTGCCAAGCAGAAGCAGTGCTTCTGCAAAAGGTTGTTCACATTTTCAAACGCATGAAATATATGCGGTATTTTTAAAAATACTGAAAACACCTCAATCAGTAACAAGGCCTCGCCTACCTACCCTCAAAAGCTTTCCTTCAGTCACTAAGACGCTTACTTTTTTAACATCGACTGCGTACGAGGAGCAAGGTGAATTTCGGCTGACAGAAAATTCTTCTGCAGAGCGTGACATTTAATACACAGAACGCTGAACAGCTTGCCTGGAAAAGAATTCCCTGGCAATGCAAACTCTTCCTACCCGCTACCATTTTGTCTAAAAGCACCGACAGCAGCAGCAGACCACCACAGCAGCATTCATGTGCACACATACACATAAAAAGCACGATTAAAGAATATTCCAGCTCATGCAACTGCAAACCCCCCCAAGCTATACAGATGAAGTGTGTTACTTTCTTCTGCTCCTTGTTCCCTAATTCCTTCATTGATCTCCAAGTATGCTGTGACTCAGTAAAGAAAGGAGTTAAACTTTCACAGCACTACAGAGATAATCTCATTTCATTGTCCACCAAAAAAAAAAAAAAAAAAATATTCAGATAAAGGATTGCCTGGCTAGGCACAGTGAGAGCCTTGAAATTACCTGACACAGGTTTCCACCCATCCTTCTCCAAAAAGACTGTGCAAAAAAAAAAGAAAAGTAAGATTTTGGTTGTTTTTTTCTTGTAAATCCAGGGCACAATGACAGAAAGCAGCCAAGGTAAGATCACGACCCTTTGAAAAATTCTGAGGGAGAAGGCCAGGATCCACACCCCAAATGAAGTGATTCCTTCGTAGCTCTGAGCCTGAGCTAACCTGCAGTTAAGCAGCACCTAAGCTCGCTGAAGTTAAGGACATTTTTACACATACATTTATTCACTGCTGTGCAAAGATATACGTGGCACTGAGGGCAGAACTCTGAGGCTTCTGTCCACAACACTCATTAATAGCTGAGCTTTGAAAATGCTGACTTGCCTTTTATTTTTACTCCAAATACCTCCTTTGCAGGATGAGAAGTCCTTACGTACAAGCACAGAGAATGGCTTCACCGAGTTCTGTCACCTGGACACACCCTCCCCAGTGAAGAATAATAACAAACACCAAAGAATGAACCATCACTCCAGAACGAGGCTAAACCATGACACCAGTAGAGCTCAGTTTATTGGCAGTTAAATAGCTTGACTGAAAGACTTTCACAAGTAATCAATCATCTAACGCATTCTCACAGAGCGGTTTTCCCAACGCAAACAGATTTCCATTTTCTGACAACAGCATCTAACATTCCTTTGAGTTGGTAAAAAGTGAAAAGTGGCAGCTGCTTACCACTCACCAAGGTGGTCAGGCTCAAGGACACAGCCTCGGGATACTCCCTGCCTCCTCACCCACTCGAGGAGCCAGCACCTACCTTCCCTTGCACAACACCCCACCTCATCTTTCCACCGGCAGCCAAATTTTCTTCCGTGCAGCACCACAGGGATCAGGGGGCAGGAACGTGAAAGCGGGGTCCGGTGAAGGGAAGACAAGGCTAGGAAAGCTGAGACCACCTGGCAGAAACACTGTCCATGCTGGAGGACTTCAGCTCTTTAGAAGACACTTGCCACTCAAGCTGCCATTCTGAGGCAGCCCGAGGAAGAGGCAGCAGCCCACAAGAGCACTGCAGGAACAGTTCATGGTCTGCCATCCCCGCTGGCCCACTCTAACCTACTCAGGGGAAGAAGTTACTATTCTGTGCTCCAAGGTTACGATTCCACGCTGCACGTTTTCACATGTCAACAGGAAGCAACATTACGCTGGTTACATGTTCATACCGTGTCCAATGGCCTCTGCACTACAACACAAAAGGAATACAGGAATGTTTGAAACCAGACAGCAGGATTCATTCTCCTCTCCCTGCTTCCCCAATACCATCGATAGGAACTTTTGACCCAAGCTCCTTCCTCTTTATTTCATATTTAGTAGCCACAGAGAATGGGTGCTTGGATGACTTAGATGTTATGACACTGACAGTGGCTAAGAGCAGCAACTTATCCACTGCATCCGTTGTAAAATCACTTTGTAATCCTGCAAAGTGGACAGGCACTAAAGGTTAAAAGGTAAAAGGCTCTGGTTTGGCTCAGAGTCAAAAATACACAACAAAGAAATACTGGTCTGGTGGTAAGATTAAACTGCATCCACCTTCTGTGCAATTCCCGCGCTGCCTGAAACAACCAGCATCAGCCACAGACAAACGGCAAACTAGACAAGACTGACACCTAACTCTGCCCTCTTTCCACCCTGCTGGATTCCGTTCACTTTGAAAGGTGTATCTCCTAAGCCTCTCCCTGAAATGCACTGTTTGAAAAACAAGCGAAGCTCACCCCACAGAGGAATTTTTCTATCATTTTGAAACCTTGCCTGTAGCGTACCAAGCCGGGAAGCATCAGGCTCCTTCAAATGCCAGGCACTGCCACTCCCTAGTCCATCCCAGAACTGTGGTGGTTGAGCAACACCAGGGCTCCTGCTCCCAGAGCTGGGGCGTGCTCCTCCGCAGCTCCGACACCAGCCCCGGCACAGCCCCACAGCCGCTCGCATTCCTCCCTCCCGCAGATTTCTCAACTACAATGCGGAACATGCCTCGGAATTTACAACTAGGTTGTTCAGAGTACGTTGATTAAATAAATCTTACAAGACTGCTGCTGGAAATCGGAGGCTATGCGCACACACCGGGACGGTCGCTGTTGGCTGGGCGTTAGCAGTTAAGCAGTAAAACGCTAACGTTTACGAAGCCTCCCTTGTCAGAGCTATTTATGCCTATACCCTTTCTGTCCTCGCCCCTCTAACCTCAGCCTACCTCACTCACCGCAGCAGGGTGCCATAAAGTGCTTGGTTAGGGATTAACGTTGAGCTCCACCACTATCCACACTCATACTTACTTCTGCTTTGCCAATGATTAACATGAAGTTTATGTAGTCTTGCCTCCCCAAAAAATGTCAGAGGTTACATAGTTTTCCTCTTTGCTGAAGGATAACCCTTGTACAGATTGGTTTTCCCCATCTGCAATTCATGTTGCCATTTAAAAAGGCTTGGCTGCTTTAGGTGGAACCAAGCTATGAAGCTGAAAGCACACCACGAGCAAAGGGGAACACAAATGCCTTTACTGATTTAGGAGATTTCTGTATGTAAATTATGATTCCCATTTTTTAGCTCATTTTTTTTACATGAACAACAGATTCGCTTTCTTCAGGTGCTCTGCAAAGCGAAGGCATTTCTAACACCTATTAAAGCATTCACATAAAGAAAATTAATTAGAAAGTCCTCCTGCCCTTGGGTTGCTAAAATACCCTAGAGCTGTCACGTTTAGGGAAGAGTTCTGTCAGTAACAGCAAAAGAAGGTGGGCAGAACGCGGCGTCCCGAGCTGCGCGCGGCTGCCCCAGCGGCGAGGGGGTGACGCCTCCCCGCAGCTTCGCCCCTCCAAAGAGCCACCCGGCAGAGGCAGCTCGGTCTGCACCAGCTGAACCAAAACAGATGCGCCAGAAAAACCAACCTGAACACGCTTTGGAATGCACATCTGTATGTCCTAAACACACTTAAAAAGGAATCCACAGCAATCCACAGTCTGGCCTAAGAAGGAAAGCTGTAGCCGCCAACTTCCCATAGGACAGAAAATCCCATGATGCATTCAGAGTACGCGTTAGAACAACAGTGCTGAAACAACAATCGATACCGGGATATATTTAGAAGCTTGGCTTTTTTCAACGCACAGACAAGTGTGAAAGGCACAAGGTTTGAATCAATGCAAACCAATATTTGAACAGATGCCATGCACACCAGAGCAGATTAAATATTTCACACGTTCTTCCACGGCTGCCTTATAAAAGGTATAGAAACCCATCTGTAAGTCAAATCCTTCAAGATGGACAAACGGCCTTTCGCGTTTTCCGAGCGGCACAAAACCCCAGCTAGCCTTCGTCACACCTACGCGGGGGACGCCGGAACGGGGCCGTCGCCCGAGCCGCGGGACCGCGCGCCCAGACGTCGCACCGTGGCCTTCACGCCGGCACTGAAAGCCGAACTTACCAAGCGCTGCCCAGCTGGCTCGGTGCGAGCCCCCCGCGACCACGGCCGGCCGCGTCTCCGGGAGGAGCGTGCCGCCGGGCACCGCCGCGGCTCAGCGGCCTGGGCAGCCTCGGCCGGCCGACACGGAAGTTGCGCTGACAGAGGCAATAAATGTCCATCACCAAGGCAACGAGGTGAAAGGACACCGATCTAGGATTTCACCTGGAGAAAGCTGAACCGCGGCGGGGGAGTGTTGGTTTGGGTTTGGTTTGTGGTTTTTTTTCCTCCCCTCTGTGTAGAGGCAGTTTTGATTTCAAAGCGAGATAGGCGCCAGCGAGGTAAATTTCCACTGCCTTGAAGGAGAGAAACCAGATTACACTGGAAAGTTACCTGCGTGCAGAGACTCTGCGAATCTGGTTTCATCTGCTGAGCGCCTCATCTCTATTTTTATTATACCTGAAAGTTTGCAAAACATAACGAAATAGAAAAGACAACAGATCTTTAACTCAATGTTTTGGTTGCAAAACGCATTGGAATGGAAAAGACAGCTAATCTTTAACCCAGCATTTTCACTGCTGACACTTTTGTTGTCCGGAATGAAAAACCACACACAGAGGCCCTGGTGTGCTGGACATCACAAAAAACAGCCACTCAAACAAACTGCTCCTTAATTGTCCCCATTTGGTAAAAATAAATAAAAAAAACCCAAAAAACAAACAATGAGGATTTGTAGTTTCAAACCAAAACAAAGTATTTGTCACTTACTTTAAAAAAGGGCAGAAGTGTTTCCTATGGCAAACCCAACAATGTCAGGCTACTCCTAAATCTTTTTGTGATAGAAAATGCAGAAAAGTTACGATTGCAGAATCACGCTGGTTCTGACTTTGATTTGTTGGTGGATTAAACGAACCCACATTACAGCTGAGTGAAAAAAGCCACACTCTAGGAAGCTTTTCCACCTCAACATCTGGCACAGAACGTTACCAAGTCAGATCATCCTCTCTCTCACACGCTGAACTCGCACTCCTGCCAACGCACAGCCGCTCCGGCCAACTCGCTTGAGCTGTTCCTGCCTCAGCAGCATTCAGGTGAGGCGAGATCAAAGGCTCACCCCTCTCCTGCCATCACCTGACCCCTCCTGTGATGCTCAACAACAGCCCCAGCCCTGCCAGAAGGCAGCCCCAGGCTCCTGCCCAGCAAACTCCAGCCAGCAAACACCATGGCCCCAGAAACACTCCCCTTTCAAATCAAGATCTCTGCACACATCTAAAGGAAAAACAACAAGCCAGCACAAAAGCAACCACAGTTCGGCAGAAAGGCCACAAGCCAGGCTTCTAATACTGCTACCTTCACTATCTCCCAGCAGCACAGGCAGCTGGAGCTGGTTTTCTTTCTGGAGACACAGGGAAGATGAGAGGCATCCAAATGGAACAGGTCAACCTCTGGGGACATCACAGTGATTTCCTGAAAGCCACAGCAACAGTATGTGATAGGCCTCCGTATAATTCTTGCGGTATCTTAATAATCTTGAAATTTGTCAGTGGCAGTTTTGCAAACAGTGATAAAATCTCAGTTCTGCAATGAAAACAAGAGCATGTGCTGAGGGTACAAACCACATCTCCACTCTCCTCTGCGAAGTTCAGCGGAGGAAAACAGAGCACAGGTCACTAGGTTACAACCAGCTACTTATCTGGCTCAAGCATGGAAATTAAAATCTCATTTCAGGTAGCTTCACTAAGAGCAACCGGGGAACCCCAGCTCAGATCTTTCTCCCTGCAAGCGTTAATCACATTTCTCCTCACAAATTCCAGGGCTAAAACAAATCGTGCCTCCCCTGCCCTGCAGAATTATCGACCCTTGCTGTGTGATGCAATACATCTAAAAAACCCCAAATGTTATTTTGCTAAAGCAGATCTCAAAATCAGAGCAACTAAACCCAGAAGCTTTTGGAGGCAAAAAATGCCATCTAATCTGGATCGGAGAGACCCTTCTGGCTCCACGGAGTCGGGCAGTTGGCAGGGCGCTGGCACTCACGGCTCCCCGGAGCACGTCTTCAGCCCGAGGTGAAGACTTCCCGCACCGCACGGCAACAAAACCCGAGACAAACCCAAGGTCTGAGGAAACCAGAACACCGCCGCTGAGCAAAACCTGGCTTCCCATCTTCACACGACAATGCCCCTAGCTGAAGAGGACCAGCTCTTTCTAACGCCAGAAGCAGAGTGTGTTCATCAGCTCCCCGTGCTGGAGCTGGAGGCAATGGAAGCAGCAGCTCCTTCTGCAGGAGTCCGAAGGGCCGGTAGGAGAGACAAGGGGTTTAAGTTCCCAAGATGGTCATATGAAGCCACCAGTATAGCCACAGGCCATGTCAGGCTACCCTTAAAAGAGACTGATTATCCCAGGATGCTCAGGAACACTCTGAGTGGTGGCTGGGGGGCAGCCATGACCTCTACCAAAGGGGCTGTGACCACACACTGGATTTTCCCTGGGCTTGCTCCTGTTCTGCGCTCAGGCTCAGTGGTCACCTGCATTTCCATCTTCCTGGCTCTTTCATCTAAATAGACAGATACTGGTCTAAACACCTACTCCCTTCATTCATGCTACAGGAAGGACTACCTCTGAGAAGACTGCAATAGCAGCAGGTTTGCCATAAAAAGCATAACGATCACTCGTATCTGCTTAATTTAGCACCATTTTGTGGCAAGTATCTCGAAGGAAAGAAAAACAGTAGTACGAGAGAGGGGGCTGGCTATGTTTGCTGAATCATCTGCATACCTCGTAAATTTATGCTATAGGAAATTCTGAAGGAAACCCCAATCCGCTTTTCTCTTGGAGAAACCAAGCCAAGTATTTCACCTTTGGTGATCACAAAGAAACAGAAAAAGCAGTTCTTACGCGCTGCTCTTCGAAATACGAAGAAAGCTTTGATTAGGAGTTATTGGTGCTTTTGCCTGTGACCTGAAAGCGGCTCTTCTATGTGCACTTAAGTTTTAAAAGGGGAAAAAAAACCCTCAAAAAAACTCACAACAAAAACCCAACCCCTCACCCAACCTTGATCTTGCACCAAAGATCAGCACCAACATCATCTGTACTCAAACCAAAAATGTGCTGCAAGTGTAAACAGAAAATTCATAAAGGAAAAATCTGACAGTAATTTATTTTCCATCCCTTAGGGGATACAGAAATTCAGCTGAATCATTAAAACCTCAAGCTTTTATTTAAACAAACATCTAACTTTCTGGCATGAAAAAGTATCCCTTCAAGTATGAACTATCATAAAATAAAGGAACGATGTTTTTCCATGTAGGATGACTACATTACACTGGCCCTGACACTTGTAAAAGCTCTGCCAACCAGGGAGTGAAACAAGGCCAGCTGGTTTAATTTCAGATATTCATTATCCTGGGGTCAATGTCCAGACAGATCTATTACTTCCCACCACACAGAAGAGAGTAGGACTTCAAAGCATATTGGTCAAAAGAGAAACACAAAAAATCCGATTCCCCAGGGGACGTTTAACAGTTCTGCCCAAGAATGAAGAATGGTCCAAATTCCCCACTAAGGGTCTGCAGTAAGAATTCACAGCAGAAAGTCTCAAAGCATCTTTTTTAACATGGCAAAGTTTTTACCTTTCACTAAGCCAACCTTCAATACAGTTAATTTTTTTTTTCAACACTAAGCACAGTAGCGCTTTTGATATGATGAAATCCACCAGGCCCTTAAAATTCAAACTTTTTTCAAGTGAAAAATTAAGAATTACATTCAATACAATCCTCTTAATTTTCTCCTGTTCAACCCAGGTGTAACTCAGTATTTTAGGCTATCAGTTCTCAGAAAACCCCACCACTTTATCAGAACACGTCCATGAGTAAGCAGCGCATATGACCTCAACAACAATCACAGAAGGGAAGAGGTTGGATCCAGCTCTGGAGATGATTTAGTCCAACCCTGAGCCCCAATTGGCCCGAGCATGCCCTGTCAGTTCTGCACGTGACATCTCCAGGGATGGAGACTCTTCTACCTCTGCTGGTCACGCTCTGCCCCACGCAGCCCCGGAGGCTGCTAGCCCCCTGTGCTGGGAGGGCAAGCTGCTGGCTCCACCAGGATCCAAAGGACCTTCTCCATACAGCTGCTTTTCAGGTGCTCAGGCCCCGTCCTCTCCTGAAGCACGGGGCTATCCTGCCCAGGCGCAGGACACGCATTTCCCTTTGCTGAACGTCACGAGATTCCTGCTAGCCCGTTTCTCCAGCCTGTCCAGCTCCCTCTGAAAGGCAGCACAACCCTCTGCACATCAACCTCTCCTCCCAGTTTGTAACACCTCCATCTCAAAGTCTGCTGACAAACTGCACATTAGATTGGGGCACAAAGAGGAAAGCAGTGTTTCCAGATTATAATAATAATGCTTTGAATGACAAATTAGAGATGACTCGGAAACAGATATAAACCACAATTCCCAGAAAAAAAAGCTTCAAAATAATTGTGGTTGGGAATCAGGCAGGTAGGAGAACAGACTTCAAACACCCGTGGCTAAGAATCAGGCAGGTAGGAAAGCATTAAGCTCAGGTTTTATTTGTGGGCAGTGACACATGTGAAGCTCCAAGGAGATCTACAGTCTGCTGGCCTCAGTTTTATGCTTTTTTAAAAAAAGACATGTAAATCTCAAAACACCTCATAAACTTTTCACCACTTTAGACAGGCCGAATCTGCATACGGAACCTACAAAAGAAGATCCCACAACAAGTGGGGAGGGTTTAGTTGTATCCATCCCAGTAGCCCAACTATGTATGCCAAGTCAGGTCTGTTCCGTGTGGGCTGCCCTGGGTGACCCTGCTCCGGCAGGGGGGCTGGACTCGATGATCTCCAGAGGTCCCTTCCAACCCCTGCCATTCTATAATTCTATGATTAGTTACCAACTGATCACACAAGCACGTTTATGTAACCACAATCTATATTCTTGTTAGATATTTAATGATTTTAGACCATAAACAATCAGCTTTATCATGGCTGCACTGTTTAATGACAACACAGATTCAATAAAAACATAATCCAACAATAAAGCGTGACTGGAGACTTGTTTCTAAACCAGGTAACGTCAGTGACCTACTCCACAGCACCCACTCACAGACCAAAGCTTCACCCCCAGCTCTTTCACCCAGAGAATGACCGGGAGGAACAGGGCAAGGCATTTCTTAAATAGGCTTTGCTGGAAAAACCTTTGTAATGGGAAATCTACGCTAACTGACGAGGAAATGCCAGTGGGACTCTTAAAACCTTACATACTCCTAAAAGGACAGCTGCTTACTGCAGCGTTTCAGTCCAGCAAACAGCATATCGGGCACGTTTTCAGCACGCGAACAGATATCCGTCACCTTCCGAGTCCCTTGCTCTGAAGATCTACCATGGCTTTAGCAGAGGGCATGACACGCTTTATCTTGCTTCACTGGAATGCAAAAATTAAAACTCCTGCTTTCAAACAATTTTGTAGAGATGCGCAAGCAAAACACCACAGATATAACACATGAACTTGACTGATTCCACACACACTTTGCATCAATAAGAGGGAAAAAGCTCTTGAGAACTGAGCAAAATTTGGAAAAGAGCAACCCAAAAACATTTCCAAGGCTTTTTTTAGCTTTCAATAGTTGGATTTTTCTCTTCTGTTCAAATCAGAGACAAAGTTTGATTGTAACATTAATAATTACACCTTCCAATCATGAAGTACTAATGCTGGCTTGTTACATGTCCTGTAATTCATCCCAGAGCATTCAGCAGTGTAGCTTTAGGCATACTAAGAGAACAGTACCACAGAAAATTACTGCTTAACTAACAACATGGTAAATTGTTAGGTACAATGTGATGCATTCCAATTCATCCTGCTTCGAGCCGTGGAGGAAAAACAAGCAAAGATGTTAGAAAGCAATAATGTAGCGCTAACAAATCCAAAATACGTACCTGAAAGCAATTTCAGAAAGATTAACGAACACTGCTGGCACTAAACCTTATTCTACAGCTTCAGTGCTCAGTATATTCATTTACTACAAAAGCACCTTGTTTGAAACTTGGTTCATAGCAAGCCTGATAAACTGTAAAGGTAAAAAGGATGCAACGTAGGCTGTCACCCCAGAATTTGATGGGGAGCTGGATTTGCACCCTGAGCGCCTGATGTCTGCTGGGAATTCAGCCTGTGCTTTTCACCTATTCATTAGCTGTTACTTTTTTAACTGTTGTAGCAGCTCCACTGCAGCAGGCTGGGAGCAGAAGTCAGGAACGTCAGTTTTCACAGAAAGACTCCATTTTCCGACACCATTTCTTTTGTTGCACAAATCATCCTATCATCCAACCAGAAATTAAATTAGATCTTCCAGCTCTCAACAGCAGTCAATGATTAATGTTACTGAGAGAGTTGTTTCCTGCCTTCCCTGGTGAAGAAACTCTCTCAGACACATTAACGTTCCAATGAGTGCTGCTGACCGTTCACCCAGCAGATCACTGCTTTGGCCTCTCTTCTCCATCTTGATCAAGTTTCCCATTTTAAAAGAGTATCAAGTCCTGTTCTCCAGCAATGCCTCTTTTCCCTCAAGGCAAACCTGACCATAAGCTCTGCCCCACAGGGATTTCTAGTTTTGGCCTCTGTCCAGACTAGGGGATTAAAAAAAACAGCCACTCAAACAGTGCCTGAGCCAAGCCAACAGGGAAGGGACCCACTCTCACTGCAGACATCATAGAATGATAGGGATGGAAGGGACCTCTAGTCCAACCCCCCTGACATCACAGGCTTGTGTGTCCGGGTTGTATTCTTGCTGTTTCCAACACAGGTGAACTCCATGTTCCACCTCTGTCTCCTCCCTTTCCTTCCTATTCTCTTTAAAACCACTGCAGCCCTTTGACAAAGATCTGACTCTGGGAAGAGCCTATGTCATTTAAACAGACAGTCCAGGGCCAGCAAGCTCCTACAGCTGAAAACTCTGGTGTCTCAAAGAAATGAGAAAGCCTTCAGCTTCTAATTCAGGCCTAGACTGTCTGGGGAAGATCTGGGATCTGACTGATTTGGGATGCTGAGCAGTGAGCAAACACAGACCCTCCTGGCCAGAAGGACAGCAAATCCCACACTGGAAACCAATGGTTTCCTTCTCCAGTGTCCACTGACAAGGATACGTTATCAACAGCCAAAAATGTGGACAAAGCTTAAGGTATTGTGAAAAAAAAGCTGCAGTTTAAATTCAAAAATTTAAACTTCAATTTAAGAAAATTATTAACAAGAACATGACCAATGCAGAAGACCAGTAATTTACCTACAGATATTATTTCCTAGCATTTTAAGACGCTTTTCAAGAGGAAAGAAAGTAGTTACTATCTTTCTTTTAATTAAAGGACATGCGGTCACTGCTCAGACGTGCCAAAGGCACACAAGGTCCAAACAACCAATTTCAGCAAGCTTGTCAACAGCAAATCAACAGGATGGGGTAAAAAAATACATTACTTCTGCCTGGAGGAAAAATCCTTGTTAAACAGTTCAATTGTGTACTGTGGCTTTTTAAGATGAAGTCATCCAACGGCAGAGCAGTGTCAGCATTAGTTTGTCCAGGGAATCCTCAGTCCGGGCTAGCAGCATTTAGATCCACGTCCTACGTTCCGCGTGCAGACCGGCGAGCGAAGCGCGTGGTGCGGAGGCAGCTGGGACATGCCGCGGCTCTATCTGCACCACAGAAATGCTGTGAATACCCAAGGCATTTCTTCCCCTTGAATGAAATACGCTCATCTTTTTCACACCGTAGAAAGAGAAGCTCGTATAAAGACACAGGAAAAACCCTACAGTGATACCAGAACTGTATTGTTTATTATAAGTAACTTCAGCACACATAGTGGGGGTGGAAGGTTTGGGGTTGGTTAGGGTTTTTTTTTGTTTTGAGGGGTTTAGTGTGTTGCTTGCTTTGGGTTTGGGGTTTTTTTTAATTGTTTTCATTGCTCAGGGAACTCCTTCAGGATTTTTTAAATCCCATAAATAAACGGATTGTTGCTGGACAAAGCTCAGAGGTTAGCTCAGTCACTTGTTCCCAAACTGGTACTTGACACTGACTAGACTAAGAAACACTCATTAAAATATTCAACACTCATTATCCAAAACAAAGGATGGACTTCGTGTTCTGCCAGGCATTCTGGATGCAAAATGTAGCTCAAGGCACCGAACAAAAGCCACATTCAGAATCAATGTATTGCAGAAGATCTGCAATAAGGTCAGTCTTTCATCAGCTCAGAGCAGGACCTTGTCCCAGAGAACCACAGATGTGTGGTCGTGAAAGCAGCAGAAAAAAAAAAAAAAGAGAGCAGAGAGCACAGCAGGGCAAGACTCCTTGGCCAAGTTACAGGGCAACTGAAGAGCTTCTACCTCATCTTCTGTGGTGTTGGCAGTGCCACAGCAGGTCAGTAACAAGCAGGTGGAAGCAATCGTTTCTCCAGCCCAACCGGCCGCAGTCCCCGAATCACACAACTAGCACAACCTTGCCAAGGTTCGGAGTTTCCTGCGCATTCCCCGAGATGCATCTACCTCAGCAGCCCACGATTACAAACATAAGACATTTTCAGAACTACTGACATCTTAGCTCGTCATTTTAGACATAAGAGTTTTAAATGACTTTTGAGCCGAGTCCTGAAGCATAAGGCAACATCTCCCCAGAGCAGCAGAAGTCTACCAATGAAGCAGCACAGGGAACAAAGACACGGATCTGTTTGCAGAGGGTGGGCTTCTAACGCCAGGAAGCCTTTTAGAGAGATCAGTCAAGAATGTTGAGAATCAAGGTCGGGATTTTTTTTTCCCAGCAAGTGAGTATTGCAGTGAATGAAGTACAACAGTAATAGGTAATAGAAATTAACAGAAGAAATCTGAAGAACACACGTGGTAGAAAGCTGTAGTATACACATTGCTACTGCACATCGTAGGGGAAGAAAATGGTTTGAAAGGTTTTCCAACTATTCCTAAGTCTCTTCTGAACAGGTGAGATTTGTTTGTCCAAAAATCCACAACCCTCGACCCAGTGCTGCATCAAGGACCCGAGGGAGGGAGGGAGGAGGACTACCAAATACCTGCTGAATCTGGGCTTGCTTTCCAACACAGGCTGCAGAGGTAACAGGAACAGGCCCAGCCCTGGGCAGGGAAAAGACAGTAGCTTGGGTGGCACAAATCACAGCTCATTTCATCACGAGAGGCTTCGCTAGCAGAGGAAATGGGGAAAGTCACCGCCCTAGAGAGACAGACTGCCAAAGAGCAGCTCTGTGAAGCAAGGATCACTCAGAGGTATTTATTCTCTATCGCTAAGCATTTTCATAGCGAGCGGAAAAAAACAAAACAAAGCTAAACCACCCACAAAACTTCAGTACCTAGTCAAACCGGTGAACTCAGAGATGCTGCAGGGAATGACAGATCGAACAGGCTGGAGGAAACAGGGCCAGAGGAAAAGTACAAGTTCCTCACATGTAACGAGTCACCGCCAAGGGATGGGAAGATGACTACAACAGAAGAAAGTCACAGCGCAATAGGTAGGTTGCCAAATATGCACGGCAGTAATGAGAGCGAGAAATTAACAGTAGTCATAAGCCTTCAGCCTCGTGCAACAGCTTTGTCTTGTTTCACTTTGATCACCTTGGAGTGATACAGCAGCTTTTCAGCTCAGTAATTTTCCAAGCAGACTGTACTCCCTCCCAGCGGCAGCGCAGCCAGAAGAACTGCCGCTCAATTGTAAGTCAACTGACAGAAATGGAGGAATCTCACAAGAAGTCTTCCCATGTCACTGCTTGAATGCAAAAGGGTAATTGTTATTTAATATTCTTTAAGAGCGCTAGCCAACCCAGCAGGCTGTTTCAGTGGCATGCAAAGCCTAGTACTGAATTTGCTACAATCTTCTGATGGGAGGATCTAAGTATTTCTGCATCCATCCGTGAAGTGCTGCCTCCCACAGCATTTTCAGCTCTCAAACAGCGACACGGCCATGCTACTCCTTCCCCACCCAGCCTTCCCTAAAAACCGTGCGGTCAGAAACCTGTAAAAGACGATAATAAATCAATACACCCCCTAGTCCTGTGCTGCCATACACCTCCTGCCTTTAAGGCACCCTTCGGCTATTGAAAGCATTTATGGAATATCGGGGAAATCTCTCCCAGAAAAAGCACTTCTAAGGTGAAAGCAAAGTGCAAGTCATTCTCTGCTGCCATTTACCAGCAACCACGTCCTTCCATTTGACTGGAAGTCTCTTGCTTGTTGAAGAGAAGAAAAATCTCTTTAGCATCAGTAAAGCGGCAAGTACGGTTCAGCCTGAGCTATGTAAGACTAAGGACTTAGACGACATTAATGGCCACTGTAAGAGCAGAGAAGGGCTTCCACCTCTTCTGAAAAATGTGACAAATACCACATTTACCTCAGAAGGTCTAAAAAGCACAGACTGCAACCAGGGATCAGACATAAAACCCAAAGGCCAAGAACTGCAGCCATGCTCCTGCACCAGTCCTTAACAGCTAAGACCAGACACGCTCACTCTTCAAGCCTTTGTTCCTAACTCAGTATTTAACAATGGTCGCCAGCAGCGTGGAGCAGAAAAGCGCAACCCCTGGTTTCACAGGTAGCAGAAGTGAGATCATGATACCCAACAGGAAGAAAAATAGAAAGCGTCTCAAAATGAAAAAAGCTGTTGCTAGGCAAATGCATGACATGTCTTGCCAGAGTGAGAAAAATTCAGGGAGTCCAGATAAGAGCTGTGGACAAGCTTTTTCCACACAAAGGCCCTGGATTTTCCAAGATATCACATTTGTAGAAAGGAAAACCACACTCTTTCCTCATAAGGGGCTCTTCCCCACACGATCTGTCCTCACCAAAGGCAGCCCCGGCTGCTGCAGCAGAAGGGAGCTCGGGTGAAGTACAGAGCTCCCTATGAGCTCTGCCCGCCAGTGCAGCCCAGCCTGCCCGCAGGGACAGGGCTCCCCAGCAACCCCAGGAGATAGGCTGGCACAAGGCACCTCGGGAAGCAAAGGCAGCCCCAGGACACTTCTGAAGACCATTTGCCCTGCTGATGGAGCTGCCTCAGGTCAGACATCAGCAGCACCAGTGTGCCAGCCCTGATGTCACTCACCAGCTCCAGCACACGATCCCAGGCTGGCGGACGTCAGCTGCAGCGCTGCCTCACCTCTCCAATAAACATCAGGAGTTAAACACGCCGAGGCCAGCCAGTGCTAAATTTCAGGTTTCCACAGCAACAGGAGTGATGACACAGCGCACCTGTCACGCATCCCTGGTTATCGAACCCCGTTGGCATCTGCATTCCAGCTCGTGGTGTGACATCGGCTTGAGGACCCCCGGTTGGGTTTCCAAAGGCTGCAGTCCTGGTGCTTGAAGTATAGAGCCTAAGCTGCCAAAAAACCCAAAGGGGGACGGACACAGTGCTCAACGACCTCCCTTACCGGTTCCAGGCTGCGACAGTCATTTCACCACTCACCTCTGAGCTCCCTTTGCTCACGCTTTGCTGCACTAGTCAATGGCTTAGGCAGCCCAAAGCCACCTCCTCATCAGTAGGATAAACCAATGCAGACAACACAAATCTAGAATACGGTAAACTCTGAAAAGTGAAAAGACCATCCTTGGAGAAACTATACATCTGTTCCAGTACTTCAGCAGTCCTGAAGACATCAGCATCACTGAGTGATTTGGATTGGAAAGGGATGCCTCTACTCAAAGCTCCTGCTCCCAGCACAGACCAGCTGGTTTGGGTCTCTGTCCAGTTGGGTCTTCCAAAGCGACCCCTCAACCTCTCTGTCCCAGTGCTGAAGGGTACTACAAACTGAGGAGCAGATGCACAAAGAGATACGCTGCCGGTGAAACATTCTGGGATTACTAAAGGTACAGCCCCATGAAGTTAACAGAGTATTTCTTTGATGAGTTGAAACAAATTGCTGCACAAAGTATATGTTGTAACTCTTATTCATGGAGACTTCAGTGAAAGGACAAGGACACAACCCAGCAAAGACTACCCTTAGTTAAACAGCCCGTAGCGGCCACACCCAGAAAGAAGCTTGTGAGGAAGGAGAAACACTCCCAGGCCGCTAATACCCTAACAGCATCTAGTTTTTAATGAGCTTCTTACCAACTATTACTGCTAAAAGAGGACTGGTACCAGAACTGTGGGCGAGCACTAGCACAAGACCTAGCCAAGGCGATGACAACACAGCAGAAGAAAGCCCTCCCGCTGGGTAAGACCATGAGGTTCAGAGGCGGGGAAGCACTGTCAATGGAGAAGACGGGAACCGAGCTCCATCCTACTGACTGTGCTATCTATTAAGCCTCTGCTCAAACAGCGAGTACCAGGGAGCCTACGGTGCAGGACACTGTCAGGACAGGGGTGTCTCGCAGTACTGCTGAGACCAGCCTACCCAGCCAGGGAAAGCCGCAGAGCTCCCCTGCACAAGAAACTGAAACAAAAAGTGCCAGGTCAGGCCAAATCTGTGGGAACAGGCAGGGTTCACCACAATTCTCTCTGGACTTGCACGTGAATTTTTAGCATTGTGTTTGTTATCTCTTGCCTGACCTCCAGGAGTTAACCTTTTTCTACAGGCACTGGAAATGAGAAATAAAATGTTAAGTGACAAGACTTTACCAGGCAGAACCGAAACAAGACAAACAGCAAGGATGAAAATCGCACCTCCAGCGCTTACCTGAGGCAGCCACAGGACTGTATGAGCACACAACAGTCAAATGGAACTCACTGGAACAGCAGAAAGCTCACCTGCCCTAGACGGGAATCTATTTTTAATCCCTTTGGGCTGAACTGTACCAATTTACCTTGATATAAGACAGGTGCCAGCACAAATGGCAGGGAGGGACCACAGCTGGAGCTAAGGAAGGGCGAGAGGAAAGCAAAGCCACCCGTCCTCCCCACCTAAGCTGCAATGAGATGTTAATTTAGCTCCTTTAATGTACAAAAAAACCAAATTGCATCTTACAAGCAACCATTTTTGTCACAGTTGGTGAACGTCTCCTAACCATAAGGAAAATGCTACTATTCAGCCAGTAACTTGATGAGATACAAGAAGCCTCCAGAAGTTCTGTTAAGTAACTGTACCTACACAAAGCCCAGACTGTTAGTGGCCAGTTTCATTGTATTTAAATACATTTAGCCACTAAAAAGGGGAAAGTCCCTACTCGGTACAATGCAACGCGCAGTGCTGGTGTACTACTTAAAAATACAAACAACACAATTTTTTGCATTCCAATAAGAATAAAATTGGAACCCCCCCCAAAAGTTGTAGATACATAGCACTGCGAGCATTTCCGCGTTCAGCAAACGCTGCTGCGTGCAGCAGAGCCATGCCTGAGGGTGTGCAGCATCGGCGCCGAGCAGCTCCCAGCACGGCACACGCCTGCTCTGGGGCTCCGCTCGCCCCGTGGGTCCTCCCAAACCCCCTTTCCTGTTCAGCACAGCGACCTCTGCATCTCCTCAGGGCTCCAGATACTGATCCATCTGTCTGTCAACTCTAGGACTGAGACTGCATTTTAAAAGAGATAAAAAATCACATACCAACAGAGCCAGGTAACAGTGAGGCTTTAAAGCACTGCCACACTACCAGAGCTATGGAGTGAAACTGCACAGACACCAGTTCCGTATCCCACACAATCTGCAGCTGTCGTTCAGTTCACTAAAGCAAGATTTGTCCATACCAGAGTATTTTCACACTTCTGGCTCAATAGTTACAACCCATGGCTAAGCCAATAATTTACAATACACGTAACATCACCTTACAAAGCACAGAGGTTAAGCAAGTACCTTGCTGCTCGCTTCTCCAACAAGCCGTTCTGTTGCTTCACTAGTAGTGCTAAACCAGCACAAACAGAAAGTAGACACATGGTTTTGTCCCCACACCACGTGTCCCTCTCTCCACAAACATCACCACAGGCAAACTCAAGAAACTTTTGTTTTCCCCACCTGTTTGCTACAGAGTTTATTCATTTAAGGTTTCCAGAAGGCCACAGAGGAGTCGTCTTTAGACAAACTTCCAACAGGGTTTTAAGCCAAAGCTTTGGAGCCATGAGATCCAAACAGCCAATTTGATACCTCACAGCCACCAAACAGTCCTGTCCCGCCCTCCCTTCTTCACACACCCTCCACCTGCACCCCAGCAGCTCCTGCCACATACCTCTGACTCTCATCACCCCCCTGGCAGCCACCGCAATCCAACAGCCCAGCAAAGAGACGCAGCACTCTGGTTCATGGAAGGGCCCAAGAAGCACAAAGAGAGCAGGCCCTCCCTCCAAGCAGTGCAAATGCACTGGGTTTGTAGGAACTGCTCCAGAAGCCACCACCTGACACCAGCAGCCCCACCTCCCTCTGCACAGGCACCGCCCCACTTTTGAGGCACCATCACACCCAATGATTCCCAGGTGGAGCCAAATGGACACCAGCTGAAGGTCCACATCACACCCAGCTGTGCCTCAGCCTCCCCGGCAGCAAGGAACCAGCCGCAGCACACAGCCCAGCACCTTGCACTGAACCCATACATCCAGAGTTCAGTTCATCTTAATGAACCGGGCTGAAGAAACTCTTACAGGAGCAGCCAGTTCAGCTCCATTTCCAGATGCCTGGGCTGTCTCCATCACAAATGGCCTCAGTGCAGCTTCCTCCTTCCCACTGCAAAACCTGAGACTTCTGCAGAGACTTTATTTTCCTCCACTTGTCACAGAGTTAGGATGCTGGGACCACCTGGTCACCACCTGTCCACCAACTCCTTGCCACAATGGGGAATCAGCATTCCTAACACCTTCATCGAAACCTTTGCAAGAGGTGCAACACGCACACCAAAGCTTTGGGGCTTTCTGAAGAGTTGGGCAATGTCAGCAGCTCTCCAGCGATCCCCACATAAAACTGCCAAACAGATCCAGCTCTGCTTCATGGACACCTGGGTGGCAGCACCCAGGGTCCGCTCGCTTACCTCCAGAGCAGAGCGGGTTTATCCAGCAAGTCCCACCACAATGCTGCTCAGATCTGGGAGCTAGTCCAGAACAGCCTGCAGCTTCTGTGGCCTTCAGGGCACGAGTTGGCTATTTCAGAGGCAGACAATCTCCTGGCCCTTTCTGATTGAAATTCTAGAGATCTCTATTACACAAGTATGCATATAAATACAAAAAACTGGAAGGACAAAAAAGACATCCTTTAGCTGACAGGTGTAGATAGAGCAGCCAACAGCACACCTGGGCCAGCAGAAGGCTTCCTGTCCTGAATAAAAGCGAACAGTAAAGAGAGCAAGACATAGGCAGATAACCGGCAACATCAAGATGGTAGTGCAGCTTCCAGGGACTTAAGGCTCAAGGACCTTTCAGAGGCCAAATCTGGATCCCTGAATTCAAAACCAAGACTCTGAGACAATCTGTTTGTAACAGAAAGACAGCCTTGCCTTTTCATTCACATCTTTTACTACTATTATTTCTTTTTGGACACAGCAGACTCAGGATCCGATGACCGCAGGACTATGGTTTCCATTGCACACTGTCCAGAATACCTTATCATTAGCTGGCCATAAGGAGAGGTGGTGAAAACTTGTAAAACCAGCCCAGAATTTTTTTTTGAGAAAAAATAAACAGTCATTTATTAAGTTTGTTCAAACAAGCAGAGAAAAATGTTTCAGTGAAACGTCTCTGCTTTCATTCAGCAGAAGAAATGAAGCAAGATTTCATACAGACACACCGAAAGCTAGGAAGAAAAGGTGCCTGGCTGGCATTCAGCAGAAAAAAATAAAATACTGAGAAAGTGAAGCAATGGCTCTATTGTAGTTTCTCAAAAAGTCAAATACTTTCATTGACTTATTTCAGAAGTTGATGACAGTTTACATAAGTTACTTGACAGCATCAAGGAGACTTCATCTCTCTCTCATCGGAGGAACTGGAGAAACAGGCAGAGGATGAGGGATGCAAGCAAAGCACAATGCCAAAAAAAAAAATCCCTGTGGTGCTCATCCCTTCAACACATCCCCAAAACCTTCTTCCTTGCTGTCAGCCTATCTTCCAGATCACTTCATTCTTGGAAGAAAACACAACCACAACCTGCCCCATGGGCGCAGGGGACAGAAGAGAACGGCACCCACTGAGCTGCGACAACACGCATGTGCACACTGCCCAAGGGTTACAGAGCAGCGCGCTCAAGACCTCACTGCCAGTCTCTCCAGGAAGAGGCCAGAAGCAGAGCTTTTTCCTTACCACACCAGCTACCAGATAGACAGTTGATGAGGAAGTCACCCCAGGATGCCTTTTACTGAGCGTTACTCATCGCTCACAGACTGTATGAACATACTTCCATCCTCAAGCCAGCATTATTCAAAACCAGCAGCTACTGAAGGAGAGAGGATGGCGTGACTGTGCACTGTTCCGAACGGTTCTGCTCTTCTCCAGCAGATAAACTACATTAAAAAAAGAAAACCTGTCTTGAGTTGGCATGACACCAATAAAACAACAGTAATCTCTGCAGTATGGCACAAAAATAGGGTACTGTAGCTCAACTGCAAAGCACAACTCATTCACGGAGCTGCTTCTCATATCCTGCCAGTGTTCTCAAAATTGTAGATCTTTCTTTTGATTACAGGCAAAGTTCCTAATTCCTAGAAATCAGGATCCTGACAAATATCTACATCCTGCCAGTTAAAAGAATGGAGGAAGGAAAAAATGACCAATTACAAGCGTACGCAAGGAGCGTGTTGCCCAGTCAAAACATCATCTGGAAGATGAACATTTCATAATACATTTCAAGAATCAAGTTTTTGGATTGTTTTTGTTGGGGCTTTGGTGGTGGTGTTTTTTAAAACTCTTAACTGCAGTTAGCTTCCAGGCCTGCACAATTTAACCACATCTCTGATTTTAAAACAAGTTACTGGTAAATTGACGCTTCTTTGCAGAAGCCAATCCCTCTCCAAGGCTTTTGTGTTTCTTCCTTCTTTTTGGTGTGTGGGGGGGAGAAGATGTAGGGAGCACTCCAGCATTAGTTGCTCCTCAGGTTAAGAACCCCATGCTGGAAAAAGTCGGCATGCCAGCGGGTTAAAGTGCTTCTGAAAGCTACAGTCCTAGTCCAGGCTGAAGGTAAACCCCTGGTAGGTGCTAATACTGAAATGGCAGCAGTTGAGCTGGGCTGAGCTGAGCACTCCAGCAGTACAACCACATTCCTTTCTCCCAGAGAAGTCACCCAACCAGCCGCTGCATTGTTACCCAGCTCACCAAAATTAACAGTGTTTGCAAGGTTACACTCCATTTCTTTCTAAAAGGGCACAGAGCTACCTTAGTAGCATTTCTTTTACTGCTACAGTAAAAATCTCTTATTCAACACAATCAAAACAAACATTTATGAGGAAGTTGCAGTGAAAGCAAAAGATGAAGAAATTTATGAAGGTGAATGAGATTGTTTCTGTTTCCTGACACCGAAACTTACAAAACTCTAACTAAGCGGAGCTACTTCTGGACACTGATACAGCATCTCCCACTTCCTGTTGGCTGAGCTGTTAGATAACCCATGCCTCACTGCTATTAGAAGGCGCGGAGGTTCCCAGCTCGCTCAGACAAGTCTCAGTTTATATGCTGCAGAGTTTGATTAGGCAAGGGGGCCTGGCCCCACATAATCCTCTGGGATGAAGAGGCTGTCAGCTTTAGCCTGATTCTGCTGCCAAACAGGCTGCATCTACCCCAGACCCTGCGCCAAGAGCACACAGCTGCTTCACATGCCCCCCCCAGGCAGCGTTACCCCTGAGTCTGAGAGGAATCGAGATAAAAGCAGAGAGCCCCACAGCTTCTGATGTGGCCTCTGGATCTCACAGCACCTGGAGATAGTCCATCTTGCATACTGAGCTGCATTTGGTTTAGAAAGGATCGATATCATAGCGTGTTGAACCTCTCATTGTCCAAAGACACAAACCCACCCCAGAAGCCGCAGCGGTGCACTCTTTCCTCCCATAACACCCCAAGATACTAACTTTGATCCCTTCTCAAAAGCAAGCTCATTTGGCACTCACATCAAGCCTGGTCTTCTTTTCAAAACAAAGCACAAGCCCCGTATTAGAGATTGGTTAAGCCTAACTCACGGGGAAGGCCGTGCCCCTGGGACTGCGAGCACTGCCGTGGCAGCAGGAAGGTTCTGCTCAAGAGGTGTAGGGCTCACAGTCCAGGTTTGCTTCCCAGGCAAACGGTATCGGCGTGAACCCGCTGACAACCTGGCGTTTCCGTTTACCATTGCACAGTGCCCTCCAACGGCCAGCCCACAGCACGGGTCCTGCAGGCACCGAACCCGCGGAGATGCTCATCGTCCCCTGGGGCACCTCCCCTGCGCTCACAGGGCTGGAGAACAACCTGCTCGCTTCACAGCTGAGCCGGGGCGCGGGAGAGACAGAGCTCTCTCTAAGTGGGTGTACATGTAACACGGAAATTTCTTCACTCCCTCAGACCCACATCTTAGTACAAACCACTTTAAATATCTCCACAGTAATTTTATATTAAAACTAGGATTTACTCCGTGTCAGTAGTAGTGGCCAAACTATGCCGATAGCTCGTGAAAAGCAGGTTCAAAAGGCAAGCTTCTCCAAAAATCTATTGACCTACTGAGAACCACAGCCTACTAATTTTGTTATTATGCCACAAGTGCATACGCAAGCCCTTTCACTTATTAAATGCTTCCTTATCCTAAGGACTTTTTAATTATCATTTAAAGTTTTGCACGCTAACCCTGGGAAGCCAATGCACTTAGAATCTATAAAACCAATTCAGATTTTTTTTTTCCATTTAAAAAGTCAATAAAAAAGTTACTATTCTGAATTACTTATTAGAAAGACACTGCGGTCACCAAGGGAGGCCCCTGCTCACACTCTGATGAAAGAGTTATGCTTTTATATAACCAGAGTATTCAGAGCAGAAACAACAGATCTCCTCTTTTTAAAGAGCCTGTGCTCACAAAGCTCTTTATGGAGATGTATCTTCCCAGGAACTCCAAGTTTCTTTCTCTGAGCTGGAGCTGCAGAGCCAGACGGTGCACCGTAGGCGGGCTGGCCCCTGCACGCTGCTCTGCCCATCTTCCACCTCACAGCTGAGATTGGGCGGCGATCGGCAAGGAACCACAGCGGCCTACGAGCTGCTTCTCTGGCGCAGCACCCACAGAGATGCCCAGTGCCCTGGTCATCCATCCAATGCTCTTCCAGTGCCCCAGTGCCCAGTCCTGGCTGCTCCAGGAGCCAAGCTAGGAACCAGTGCAGCACCAGGATGCAGCTGAGGAGCCCCTTCTCAAACACCTGTCCTGCCAGGGGCCCTGTGGGGACAGCCTGGGCTCCCCAAACCTCCAAA
Source organism: Actenoides hombroni (assembly GCA_024336885.1). Taxonomy (NCBI): domain Eukaryota; kingdom Metazoa; phylum Chordata; class Aves; order Coraciiformes; family Alcedinidae; genus Actenoides; species Actenoides hombroni. The sequence continues at coordinate 50,212,593 of WUAM01000431.1, read as the reverse complement.
AGCCATCCGACTGCAGTGCAGAAGCAGGCTGTGAAGCAAGAAGCAGTTTTAGCATTTTCATTCATGACATTCACGACTATCTAGAACACAGGCACTTCCCCCAACAACTCACCATCAGGCTTATTTCAAAAATCCGTGGTTTGCTTGAAAGGCAAACTAGAGAAACCCAACACCAAACTCCGCTATGTCACTGCTTTGTCACCGAGTCAAGTGGGAGAGGAAAATTTCAAGCCTTTTTCCCTCTCTAATAAATGCAGTTAATCAGTAAGCAGCGCGATAAGATAATTCCTTCTGAAGCCCTCGCAGCCCCATCTCATGGACAGCACCAAAACATACACAGGCCAACTTCACTAATGTGACGTTAAAGCGCAGGGAACAAGACACCCTGAAGGGAGATAGTTCCAGAGCAACAAATCCACCAGGAACATGTAAACACAAGAGACAAAAGCCAGCTTCCCACATGCCCCATTTTGGAAGAGTTTGCCCCGAAAGAGACGCTTTATCCCTCTCATCGCAGCCATGTTCCACGTCACCTCATGGCCCGAGCTGTATTTCACCAAGACATCATTGTGGCAAGCCTTTTTATCCTTTACCCTGATGTTAAAGTATAGACAAGACAATGTTTGACAGGAATTCATCCCATCCACGGGTACCTGAAAACATTTTTTGCTTCTATTTACCAGAAGTGCTTCAAAAGCATCAAAAGGAGAGTGCCACGGAGGCTCCTGAGGTCCCGAAATCTTCCAGGGTTCCTGTCTCACATGCAATGCTTTGCCCAGGACAGTACACGAGAACTAAGGTGAGACAAAGAGGTTAAGCTGCAGTGACTACATCCAGAACTATTTATTTTAAGACATATGCAATTTTATCTCATGCATCAAAGTATTTGCATGAACATAAGCTCCTTTTTGACAATTTTTAATGCATGACAAAATGTCATCTCAATAGGAAGCTTATAATTTCGGTTTATTCAGTCACAAGTCATGGAAGTTGAATGGAACTTGAAAAGAGAAGAATGCTGGAATTGGAGAGAGCAGCTTCACTCTTCTCCTGGATTTTAAAATAAAAAGAGACACTCTTTCTTCACTGATCTTTTTCTGAGGATGCATTCTTTATTTAACCAAATGAGATACAAGGAGCTGAAAGTTTTTCTTCCACTGGAGCACATTGAGAAAGGGGAACACCTGTGGAAATGCCCATTTTGTCTGGGCCACATTCAGCTCAATGACTCAAGAAACCCAAACTGAAATGAACGAGACGTGTATTTCTAAGGGACACACTACTTCCTTTCTTCTTACAGGAAAAAAAAAACAAAAAACAAGGGCTACTAAAAAGTACATTAGATTTATGAGATGAATTCAGAAATTCCTAAAAGTCAATGGCACTGAGGTACTCAGCAGGTCAGGAGCTCTCTAAACAAGCAGATGTCAGAAGCTGAGGCAAATCGCATACGTCACTTGGGCTGGTGCTCCTGGTTTCACTCCTTTTCACTGCAGACCCATTGCTGTTAACAGCAGGAGCGTTTAACAGAGGGTGTCTCGCAAACCAAGCGTGTGCCATGGACACGCGGCTCCGGTTCAAAGGAGCCCCGCTCCTCACAAGCATTTGCAGCTACCGAGGGGTGGCGAGTTTTTAAATGTGCTGCTATTTAAGGATTGTGTGAGAGCACCTAAGCTTCCAGCAGCCTACATAAATATTTCACAGAATCACAGGCCGGTTGAGGTCAGCAGGGAGCACTGAAGGTTATCTGGCCCACCCCCCTGCTCAAGGTACAGTTAGCTGCCCAGGACCGCGTCCAGATGGCTTCCCAAGAGCTCCAAGGATGGAGACTCCACCACTAACTGGGACACCTGTGCCAGTGCTAAAGTCACCCTCACAGGGAAAAACTCGTAGGAAGTGAATTCTATTTACAGCTAATTTTAACTAACAGATTATTCTCAATTTCTTTATAGTTCATATTTATGAAGAGGTAGACATGAGAACATTGAAAGGAAAACGTAGTCTGACGGTGGCTAAGTGCGACGGTCGGCTCGTGACTCAGTACGTCCCTCAACCGCCGCGTGTCTTAACGCCTGTCAGAGATTTGAACAACACAAGAACAGATGTCCACACTGAGAATTATAGCTATTTACAGAGATTAATGTAGGCACAAACTCTGCCAACACTTAAGCATATGCTTAAGACACGAAGTAGCCTACTGACATGCACATCTACTGTACAAGTAGAAGTTAAGCCTGTGCTTAATTATTTGTAAGAGAAATTGCTATTTTTATGGAAAGCCATTAAGCAAGTCTAGCTTACATTTAAGGAACTACTTTTTCCAATCAGCAAATGCGCTAGGACTCACAGTCCTACATAAGGCCTACTTAAACCCCTACATATAGGCAACAGAACTGCAAACTGTGCTTCAGAGCAGAACAAAGAAAAATTAATAGCCAAAATAAGTCCACATACATGACTCGGCTTCTCAGAACCAGCAAAGAGATTTTGCTTTTCAAAACAAGACAAGCCCAAGCCAACGCTAACGGGAAACCCTTGCGCACATAAGCCAGCACGCGATGAAATTGCCAACACGCTTGGCCTTTCCCAACCGCTCTTCAGATTTACCTTTCACAAGGCTTGCTTACAGCTGCCTTCCCCAGGGAGACTGTCCTCCTTCAGTGCTTCCCTCTGTCCATACCTTCACCACAGCCTCCACAAAGCTGTTGGCGCACTGAAACCACAGGCCGTTGGGCTGCGCAATGCCGCCTGCATTCTTCTCCACGCTCCTCCTCATCCTGTCCCTTTTTCCTCTTTCTTCCACCCTATTTCCAATTGCAGTCTCCTGTGGTATTTTTAGATCATCACTGCTCTGTTGCACAAAGTGTCCGGCACTGTCACGATCGACAGCAATACAGAAAACAAAGAATGGGTCCATTGTTCCTCACAGTTAGGGTGGCTGCAGTCATCACTGCGTCTGTGATGCAGGACCATCGTGGGCCATCGCGCAGAGACCAAAGGCTTGCTTTTCCTGCCGGTGCTTTTTCAAACGGTTCGATTTTACCTCGGGAGCTGAGCAACAGGCACTTCTTACCTGGACCACCACGGACACCCCAATAGCAGCTGGGGACACAGCACCACCAGTGCAGCTGCTGCCCCTGCTCCTTTGAGATTCCTTCCACCTCTGAGCTGAGGTGGGGAGCAGGATGCCGAGAAGCACAACCAGCAGCTGCAGTTCTTCATCCAATGGATTTCTCCCTGTATTCATTTCTCTTTAACATTCTGTGCAAGTACCAGCGTATGTCAAGGAAGGAGGCAGGGACAAAAGATACCGGCGAGTACACAGCAAAAAAAGCAGCAGCCAGACTCCCGTTTTATGTTCTCTTCTCAGCTGTGCATTCGGGCCATGGCAGGAGGGCTCACAGGTTTCCCTTTCCCTCACAGATAGACTCCCTAAAATACCGAAATCCGTGAAAGCACATAACCACCACCAACCAAGTGTTTTGGGGTGGCCGCTTTGGGGCAGCCAGCCCCCCGGCCCAGCCATTCCTCCAGCCCACACAGGCCCTCCAGCACTGGGAGCAGGCAGGATCGCTCGCCGCCGGCCACCAGCAGCTGGCCCGGGTCACCTGAAGCATTCCCATGCTGCTCAGAGGACTCCTGCAGCTTCAGCTGCTGCCTGCCAGCCTTGTCCTCGCATGAAGGCTCATGAAAACACCCCAGGGAGAAAAAGATTCCCCTCCAATGTTGCGCTCGCTACCCTAAGCGCCCAAGGCTCTGGCAATGCACCCGCTTCTCCCCTGCCTTTGTGCGTATACACAGCATTTTAAATCAGACTGCGCTCACAGCTTTAGAAATCAACAAAAGCAGAACTAACCACCCCCCTTTATAAAAACGCCCACTCCGGCCAAAGAACCTCCTTTCCAATTAGAATTAAACAGTACAGTCATGTTGATCTGATGCCATTCAAATATAACAGGTAATAAAACTGTCTGGCAGTTTCTACAGTAAGAAGATTATTTTTTTATGCCAGATTCTTCTATAGCACACAAAAAAATGACAGCTAGCCCTTCATGTTTACTCCCGTAAAAACAGAATCAGTATTGTTATAATTATTATTATTCACTCCTTTTAAAATACCACCCAGGCAAGCAATATGCCTATCCTAACAGCTGGTATACTGAAATCACACAACAGTGACATAGCCTGGCCCCGGCCTGATGCTTCATTACGCTGCCTACTAAGGAAAAGGAGTATCTCACCAAGGCGATGAAATAAAAAGGGCATGAACTACAATTTTTAACATTCACATAAGATGAAGTGGACTGTTCTGCTCATGCATATTTAATTGGTCAGCACTGCATAGAGTCCTGCAGGAGCCATCGGTTGATAAAGCCGGAACACGATGATTAGCTATCACCAGTTCTACCTAGTTATCAACCTCCATCTGCACAGGCACCAGGCGGTGTCTGACACCAGCTCCCAGTGCGGGGACCAGCGGGGCGGCCTTCCCCAGCCCGCTCCGGCCCCTTCCCGGGGACATCGGCGGCGCCTGCTCCCACTTACGGCACCTCCATCGCCAGCCCCAGCTCTTTGTTCGCCACCAGTCCCGCTCTGAGGCGCCCGGCGCGGGTGAGGGGCGGTGGTAGGCAACCGGCCGCAGGAACCCGGCACGGCCCGGGAAACGCTCCGCGGTGGGGACGATCCGGCCTCGGGGGACCCTTCCGGACCCCCGCGCAAAGCGCGGAGGCGCCGCCCAGACCCTCGCAGCCCGCAGCCGCGGAGCTCCGGGGCGGACGGACGCACCTGCCAGGGCCGCGGACCGGCGGCTGCCGCCGGCGCTCACCGGGACAGGACGCCCCTCTCGCCCGCGGACCCGCCGCCACGTCTCCCCGCCCGCC
>WUAM01000431.1:50180988-50207613 GCA_024336885.1 Actenoides hombroni | reverse complement strand
TGTCAGGAGCTGTCAGAGCCAGAAGGTCTCCCCTCAGCCTCCTTCTCTCCAGGCTCAACAAGCCCAGGTCCCTCAGCCGCTCCTCACGACCCTTGTGCTCCAGCCCCTTCCCCAGCTCTGTTGCTCTTATCCTGCTGGCCACACTGTTTATGATAAATCATGATGGCTCAGTAACTGTTTTCCCCTTACTGTGTTTTTACAGCCAAGGGTAAAGTGTCCACTAACAAACCCCATCACTAGAGAAGCTTTCAGCCCCCTGCCTGACAGACCTACCATCGTCTCTGTGTTCAGGTATCATCTTACACCTGTTTTCTGCTCCACAGAGCCAAGGGGAAAGGGAAACTGGAGATCCCTTTTTCTGGAGAGATTCCACAGGCAGTCCCCTAAGCCAGAAAGTGTTTTTCCAGCCTTTACAAAAGCTCTTCCTGGAGAAGGGAGGATTTGACCTCTGCCCAGAACACCGCACACAAGAGCTACAATAGTGAGCTGATAAAGTACAGCTTGGGAAGGCGTCAGCCTTTGTCCTCACATGAATGCCTCCTGGTCATAAACTACACATGGTGCAGTTAACTGGCATGTCCAGGCAGGGTCTTCCCCAGCACCAGACTCGGAAACAGCTCCGGTTCCCCCTGCCTTGGAGGAGCTGCTGAGGTGTCCCCTCCAATGACTGGGTCCAAAAGAGCTGCCCAGCACCAGGCTCGTTCGGCAGTTCTCCTGTCATGGTAAATTCTGCTCTAATACTCTTTCTCCTGAGCTCAGCAGATCATTTTGAAACCTGGATCTAGCTTCTTTCTCTTGCTTTTCCATAACCTACTTTGATGCCTTCACAGAAGCAGGTCCACCACCTCTCATCCCCTGCATGCCACATCTCTGACCATTCCCTCCCCAGGGGTCCTTCTCTTCAGTTCCCTGTCTTGCTTTAACTCTTCAATATTACATCTCCAGAGCTCTGAGCAAGAGCACAAGTCACTTCAGGCTTTTTCTCAAAAAGCTACTTCTTCAGTAGTCTCCTGTGCCAGTTTGCCATGATAGCAGCCCTGCCTCATGACTGGGGATCTGAGCAGAAGGCAGTGGTAAACTGAGTCCACACCATCTGAAAGGCTTGCTCTGGGAAATTCAGGTGATACCTGGATAGCTCAAACTGTAAGATTTCAGGAGTCCCTAACCCCCTTTTTTTGTCTGTAATCACTTTCATAAACTGATCTCAGTTCTTTGCATGGCTGTATCCTCAGGTATCAGCAGTGGAGACCATCAGCTGGAAACTGGTAGGAACCTGGCCTGGCCTGGCCTGTCATGAACATTTGTGTTTCTGAAGTCTAGAATGAAAAGGAGATGGATGACTGTAATTCAACAACCGTAACTGGACTGTCATCCCAACACTAAAGCTGGTGATGCACAGAAGTCTTTCTGCAACCCATGATCACGAAGGGAGCGCTCCAGACGTGTGCCAGCCAGGCCATCCCTGGGCCTCTGACACCACAGCAGTGGGTTTTACCTCCACGTCACAGCAGCGACGTGGCTGTTTGTGTAAAATCAGACGGCACTCCCATCAACAGGTCCTCCCCAAGGGAAAGATACGTACGTACACCAGCTGAATGAAAGGATCTCTGACAACAGGGCAGAAAATCAGCGCGCTCTGCCACTACCACATCAAGCCGATCAGACTGTAAAGCTCCAGTATCAAATCCGTGGCAGAGATTACTTGTTTATTTGCTCGTGAATATGACACGCATCATTCCTCCTCAGAATTGCATCTGCAATAATGGATGGCCCCGCAGAGATGTAATTCGTTTGAGAATGCTGACATCAAAAACCTCTAGGCACAGCTCGGATGATTTATAACTGGCCTCTTTATATAACAAAGGCCCATTCATTATTTACAGTTTTCAGAGGAAAAAATAGATTAAATCCATGTTATGGATGGCAGTTCTCAATTAAAGCTGAGCTTCATACAACTGCGTAAGAGAAGGGTGCAGCTGGGAGTGAGAGGGTGCAGCGCTCCCGGGTAGGTGTACGTCGGAAGGTGTAACTGGAGAAGTTCCTGTACCACAACAGGCATCTTGCCTCGGATAGTGGCGTGAGATTGATGATGCTTTTGGACCTTCTGCAGCGGTCCCAAGCAAATGTGCAGCGCTGGGCCAAAAAGGTGGAGAGGGGGGTTCCTTCCCGAGCCCAGCTGGCAATTAGCTGTTGGCCTTGGGCTGAAAGGTGATATCGCTCGTAATTCCTTTAGCCTCAGCAGCAGTGTAGCACCAGATGCTGCTCCTGTTCAAACAAACGCCTAATCTTTTCGTAAATCTCCCCAACCGCTTCCTCAGCGATACCCCCCAGCAGCAGTCACCCTGGGCCGGCTGCACAGATTAATGCGAAACCTCCAGCCCGTTAGCGTAAGCACATGCTTGCCACCCCTTCTTTTGCTCATAAACAGACGAATAACGCCAATGCATACTTCTCTGTAGAAAAAAGGAAAGTACTTTATCTGCTTTCCTGCAGGGACCCACAGCCCATTGGCTGTTAGTTCTCTCATATGGCAAATAAAAGTCATAAAAATACCTGAGCGTGTGCCCATTTTTAGCCTCCAATCAGTTCTCCTTGGAGGAGATTTGCTCAGGAAATTGTTGTTGTTAATGTGTCTTTTTTCCCCCTTGGCGTTACTGTGTAAATGCTCAAACATCCTCCAAGTACAACTGGGATTTTTTTTTTCTGTTTCTCAGTGCCAAGTGATAGACCAGATTTCGTTCTAAAAAAATGGTGGGAAGGATCAGAGCTATCAGGGATTAGCAGGGTACTTTTTCACAATCCAGCAGTCCGCTGTTGCATGATAGACAGGGTCTGCTGAGCAGAACGAAAACGTAAAGAGCATTTTATGTTTTCATCACATAACCATATATAGCATGGGAGAATTTAGTTAACAATAAGCTGGTAAGCAGGAAAAATTCCGAGTTTGTGTTCAATATGTTCTTAAAACCCTCCTCACGAGCTCACTCTATCCCACTGCACTAGACCTCTTCCAAATCTCAAGCAGGTATTTTAAATCTGTTTCTCAGAATGCTAGTGAAAGATTGAGAGGACTGGGGTCAGAAGTGGCAGGCTCATTTACCAAGGAGTACACTTGCCTCCAGTCTCTCTCAATTACTATTTTCTGGATACTCTCAACAAAAGTTTTATAATATACTTGTCTTTTTCTTTCTGCATTGCACCATCGACTTTCATTTCTATCAGGCACATATTTTTGTTTTACTTTCAGGTCAGCTGGATACACAGTACTGCACTCTCGTTATCCCTTCCTAGGTCATTTTTCTGCTTTTCCCCACAATGAATCGGTGATACTTGATCTCACGGTCTATGGGCTCTGAACTCCCCCAGCGTGAGACAGCTTATAGCCCATCGTGCTTGAAGTGAACAATTTCCAATTACAGTAATTATAATTACAACAACCTTTTTCTTTTTTTAGCTTTTAGGTTTTTTTATTAATGAGCAAACACTTATGGGAGTTTCATGCCATATTCTGTGATTCTCAAGTAGTTGTGTCAGATCTAATGAAGTAAGCGGATTTCACTTTTCGATCATTTCAGCGTTTTATTGCTGCTTGTTTCTAAAGTTCCATTTTTATGGACACAGGGATGAAATTCATCTGACCTAGTCACTCCGGGATCTTTTTATCCCCAACACAGAGAATCAGGAGCTTTTGAAATGCCATTCAAAGCAGACATCTGAAAAAAGTGAAATGCATGTTACCATGAAAGTGCCTCTTTCTCTCTATTGACCACAGAAAGCCCAAGGCAACGAGCTCCAATAAAGCGCCCACGTCACAGGCGCCCGACCGCAGGTGGGAAGGGGGCTGTCATTCACAGGCAGCCTACATTCACCTGACCCCATTTTCTTAATTTTTGAAAATTAAATGCAATAGTTTAAGAGCATGTTGCAATTTTGAGTATGGAGTAGGGGGCATTTTAACTCATTTAACAAGTAAAGCAGCAACCCACCTAGTACCTGAACAGCCTTCGCAGAGAGAAGAACAGAGTGTGAACCCCTTGGCTGCTGTCGATGCCTTCCAGACAACATCCATTTCTTGTCTTAGATCGTGTCACATTAGCAGGCACCAAGGAAATGCACTTGAGAGAAAACCTCTCCCTCAGAACCCGGCGGTTACTAAAACTGCTTGGCCACAGCTCAGCCCAACACTTAAGCGCTTTGCTAAACTGAAATGGACTGAAGCGTGTGCTCAAGATGAAGCACTTGCTGCTTCAGGGTCCCTAAGATTACCTCCTGTATTTTAAACTCCTCTATTTTTTTTTACATTAACTTGGAACTATTTCACAAACTACTCTGTGTCAATTGCCTATTAAAAGAAGTTAAAGCAACACATCTCCAGTTAGTGATCTGGTCAGGTTCACTATAATGAACAACACAGCAAGAACTAAAACGATGTTCCAAGCTCTGCCAGTTGTCTTGTGTACCTAGAAAACATATGTTAGCACCTGAGCAAACCCTTAATGTCACCAGCAGTGTCATATGGAAAATTATTCCTTAATTTCAAGTAATGCCAAATTTTAGGAGGCTACTAAGCCAAGTGTGAATGCAGAGCTCGGTGTCTCCGGCTTGCACGTGGCACTGTGTTGGCAAGTCCCGAGCACTGCAGCGCGCTGCGTAAAGCAGGGCAGGGCAATAACAGCAAGCACAGAAATGTCTGTCTCCGTGCACTTCTTGGCTGCCTGCTCCTTGTTCAGCTTGCACGCAGCAGCTCCTCTTCAAACAGAGCCCAGCCACCACCTCACCCGTGTGATACCATCTTCCCCGCCTCGGCCCACCCTTCGCTTCCAGCATTTTCCCAAGAACATTAGTTGAGGGGGCTCATTCAATGTCTTTATACAAATCCTACAGGAGTCCTCTCTGGGGCCCTCAACAAGCTCGTTGGGACAATTGTACTACATGTACTTGATACAAAAGTGTTAATGAAACATTGCTGTGCATTTACAAGAAAACTTCAATAACTGCGAATGAAACAAAAGCCCAGTGAACAGGCTGAAACACTGCAAAAGCTTTGCTGTTTCCACTATTTGCAGCCCTTACACACTGCAAAATCTTTGCTATTTTCATTATTTGCAGCTGTGGTTTGTTTTCCTGCTGGACTTAACTGTACCAGCTGCTACTCAAATATTGGGAGATGCTACTTAGAAGGTCACTGTCACATGCCAATATATAGACTTTACACTGTAAATCCGTAGTACTTTAAATCAACCACTGACAGCAGACACAAAGGAAATCTAAATAAACCATGATCTTCACCAATACAGATGGTTTGGGTTTTATCGAATTGGCTTGAACAGATTAATAGAGCCACAACCTAAGCAGAAAATGCTCTTTAGGAAATCAGATGGATGCTTCACTGGCTTACCAAACAGCATTAAGGTATTAAACCACTACCAGAGCCCATCCCAAATGAGAGGCGGTTCTATTCACTGGGAGCTGTAAATTCACAGCAACAGTTTCTGAACTACTGCGGCGAAATAAGAAATGATGGCACAGAACCCCCCAGTGAGATAGTCCACACAGCCCATGCACAGGCCCCTGGCCACAGCTCCCCTGGCTGTGAACCTCTGAGCTGCACTGACTGCCCAGAAGACCCGGGGCTTAGAAACCTCCAGTTGCTTCTCCTGCAGGAAACAGTTACTGGGTTTCTCCAGCAAGGATCTTTACTTTCTTATCTGGCTGTTGTTGGACTGTGGCCACCAGGAATGGGCATGCGGCAACAACACTTTTCTTTCCAGCCAGCTGTTTGCCAACACTTCCCAGTGCCTCGCGGGGACAGTGCAGCCAGGAGGGACAATGGCCGTCAGCGAGGGGGGACAGGAGCAGCGGCGAGGCAGAGCTGGATGCCCTGGCTGCAGACCGGGGCTGGGCACCCTGGCTGAGCCTTTGCTTTTCCTCCTGGCTTGGGGGTACAGTTTGGAAGCAGAGCAGAGAGGCCAAAACCAGCCACCAGCCATGGAGGACTCTTTCCACCCTGCCTGTCCTGGTCTCACTGTACCATGCCGGCCACACCATGCCATGCCGGCCACACCGTGCCACGCTAGCCACACCGTGCCATGCTAACCACACCACACCACGCCGGCTACACCATGTCGTGCCGCACCGCTCTATGCTGACCACAAGCTACCGGAGGCTGTGGTGGTCTCAGGGCCAGGAGTGAGGTGGTCCCAGGGCCAGGAGTGAGGTGCTCCCAATCCCACAGGGCCAAGGCAACGTTCCTTGCCCAGCCCGCAGCCCCACCACACGCTCTGCTACCACTCTGCCTCGAGTCACTGGCGTGCTGAGGCGCCGGTGCCACCACCGCTAGGAACGGCACAGTGTTAATTACATGAGCAACCGGGCTATTTTTAAACAAGTGTGGTTACGCTTGAGGTATTGAGTGCCCACTGCGGAACCGATTGACTCCCCGGCCTCGTCAGACGCAAAGCGCAAATAGTCTGGTGTGAAAATAGGGCACGCTGCATTCGCTCGCTCCCGCGGCTTGGATGCCTTTGGATGCTGCGTACGGCAGCTGCTCTTAAAGATCACGCAGACGAGCTCGCGTTTCGGTTGGTGGGGTACTAGCTGCCTGTTAACTTTTGCAATTCCCTTGACTTTTAAGCCGTTGATGCACTGTAATGATTTCGAAGGGGATTTTTAAAACATCCCATTCGCAATGTACCGCTAGTTCCACTGAGCTTCACAGATCGTAAAAGTAATAATGGAAAGTTACAGATTTTATCCTACTGTCTTTTCAGTCCTTAGTTTAAAATAGAATTTCATTAATTTCACAGAGGAGAAAATAAATCTACATCGCATTGAGCCAAGAGAAGGCTGTTTACAGACACGCTTCAACATACTTCAATATTTAATGTTGCTACCGAGCAATCTTTCGCTCAAAAAAAAGGCTTTTCCCGCTGTAAAGCTTGCCAATGGTGATAATTTTTCTCTTTTTTTTCCCGGAGAAATTGCATAAGAAATTTTAACTTTTTATCAGGTTTACGTTTGAATGACAACATTGCATCTTATTTTCAGTATATGTCTTTCTTAAAGCATTATTAAAATGCCTAGGGGCTGAATATGGTTCTGAACACAGAAAACTGGTTCTGAACGTAAAAGATTAACTATTTAAAAACATGCTCGGATTTTGGACATTACTGAAAATGTCATAGAAAACTCAGCAAAGTTATAAACTGAATTGCATCAAACTCCCACAAAACTGCTTTTAATATTTGATTACTAAGCTGTTTTCTCAATCCTGTTCTTTTCTGGTTTCATTACTTTATGAGGCTGGCACAGTCATCCCCTGGCCCACATCAAGATACCCTTTTTACATGTCTGTGGTACGGTGTGGTAAAAACAGCCGGGCAGACACCTCGAAAGATAGCAACCTTCCTGTCGTCGGGACTGGACAGAGTGTCCTCCAACGACGGCAGCGCTGTGAGTCGGGCAGTTAGAAGTCCCACACTGAAATGTCCTTTAGCTGCGTGTCATCAGCAGAAATGTTCAAGTATGAAATAGCTTTAGCCAATATCAGCTGAGGCTTCGGAGTGGCCGCATTTTAAGAGGATCCATTTCATCAGCATTAGCCACTGAAGTCAAAGGGTGGATTAGTCTCACCATTGTGCCAGGCTGCACCGTCCCTACCGTCAGTGGAATTTTTCTGTCTTCAGCGGTAGAAGGTCTGACCCAACTTTTGGCTGGGTTAATTGTTATCCTGTTTCCAGTATACAATACCTTGGGCATGAGCAAGACGCTCGCCCCTCCCTCCCGAGGATTCTACTGTGTTGTAACTTCCCTGCGGTTTGAAGGCTTTGGATGTGTGTCAAACAGGCGCGGGCAGAAAGTGCTGATACATTATACATAGAGATCTCCTTTCAGAACTTCCTACCTAATGTCAGCGGTAATGCAGAATAATCAAAACAACTTCAAAAGGAAGACAAATCATTTTTCTTTCTTGACTCCAGCTCCGTCATGATGTCGACGAGCGCCAGCGCCAACAAAGGAGCTGCAGCAGCAGAGGCTGGTGATGCCAGCGGCAAGAAGGGAGGCCCACCCGTTCCAGCAGCATGGCCGCGTGCCACCAGCTCACCCCGAGCTGGCAGTTGGCAGCAGCTTGGTCAGGGGTGGCAAGAAGAGGGATTAAACATAGATTTAAGGAAAACAAAGCAGAGAACTGGAAAAATGGGTCTTCTTGAGAAACGACTCGGAGACAATCAGAATGAGCATTGACAACTGTTTTTGTCAGGCGTTTCTTTACAAAACTGTTCTGGTTCTCAATTAATATTTATGCTACTGTGGCATAATGAGACTGCTATGAAAATGATATTCCTTCAAAAGAAACATTAAATAAAATCTACCATAAGCCACCTAAGATCAATTGTTTGTTTTTCCTTCACTTTTAGCTGATTTCAACAAAGCATTCATTTTTCAAGTTGTCTCTTCCCTTGTTAATTAACCACTTTCTTCAATGGCCAAAGAAAGGAAAATTCACGTCAATCTACTTTGCTTTTAGGGAATGTAGATTCAGTACAAGTGAGCTGATCTGCTTGATTTTTCTCAATCAAAGAGGGCTTTTTGATTTGGTTTGGTTTGGGTTTTCTTTTAAGACTGATTTTTAGGTACATCTAAATGCTCCAAGTTAGGACCTAAACTTGTAAACGCTGAAGTCCATGAAGCCAATTTTGTATTTAGGATCTCTCTACCATGGCTAGTCCTTTCCCCTCACAACAAGGAACAGGATATATAATCTGGCTTCGGTTAATGTGCTCCCAGTTCTGTGCTCTTACTTCTAAAGGAGTGGGTCAACAATGCACATCTCTAATGTTCCCTGAAACAGGATTTCTCAGAAGTAGCAGGGTTTTACCTTCATGGCAAATTCCAGACTTCTCTTTCTTTGTAAATTTGAGGCAATAAGCAAAGTTAACATTAAAGAAGCCAAGGGAAGGCCTGTTTCTATCAGTAACTCATAGTTTACAGGAAAGGAAAAAAGCAACCATTTTTTTATATCTTAAAAAGTCTTAACAGAATTGTATGACCTGATCTCAGAGGTGTGGTATCACAAAGGCTTTGAGAAGTGGCTGCTAATTATTCTTAAAGGTCTTTGATGTAGTCAGTGGGCTGTTTTTTAGACATTACAGGAAATCCTTACAGTTTGCCACCTCTCATGGTATGTCAGCTTTCCAGTCAGTCAGGTAACTTGATAGGGTGGGTGACTGGAGGCTACACGTCCCCAGAGAGCTGTGTCATGCTGGCAGGAGGCCTCAAGCTGATGAGAGACACAAGTACTGCTGTCACAGTGCAGAGGCTTTTCTTCTGCCTCCATAATGAACCTTACTTAGTTTATGAGAAATGCAAATATCATGAGATTTGTTATGCAAACTGTTCCTTTCACTTGGATTTCACATTCTGTTGGTGTTTAATCAATCTTGGTTTTGTTCAGATGACTGAGAATTCCACGCAGACATCCCCAAGGAGGAAAACTAAAAAAACCCAACAAACTAACCCTGAAAGCTTTATGGAAAAGTGATGAAAAGTAAAGTTTCTTAAATTTATGCATCCTGTCAGGCTCAGTCAGCAACATATGGGTCCAGTCTCCATGTGACACTCACCAGTGTAGGTAGATGGTAGGTGAGGGAGAGCATCCAACAGACCAAGAGATGAGATATGATGAGAGACACACAAACTTTTAACAGGTCCACTGAGAAATATGGTTGTTTCCTATGAGTCATACAGGACACTCACTGCAGCACTGCCTGATTCAGGACTATAGCCTCTAATCTCCACAGCATCTACAGAGCAATGCCGTCTCTCCTGTTACACCACCCAGGGCATGTGCCACACCGCATGCCACCCCCCAGGCATCCTGCCCCCAGCCTCACTCCCCTCGCTGGGAGCTGTCCTCACAAATGCTCTGAGTACTGTTCACCCCTCACGGGGAAAAAAACCCACCTGAGACTGGTGTAATTACACTTCAGGCTCGTCTAGTTTGGTGTCTTGTCTCTGCCTGTGGCCAGAAGCGAACAAGGCAAGCCTGCAGTAACACCTCTGCTACATAACCTCCCATCTTCCAGTAGCTGGCAGCACAAAGGCTTCCTGAGCCAGAGTCTGTATCTTTGTATTTTCTAGACTTTGGCATGTTTGTCTTTTCTGAACTGGTCAAAACCCTTTTTGAACCTGTGCACGTTTTTTGCGTTATCCTGGAATAACAAATTCCAACATACTGTGTGAAAAATTACCTCCTTCTCTTTGCTTCTCTATAATTTTTTTCTCATTTTATTTCTCCTGTTTCTTATATTATGGTTAATAGGGAATAATTACCAGCTGTTTACCTTCTGCAGAGATATATGCTTTCACTGGCTCATAGCCCTCTCAGTTCCTTTCTAGGCTGCAGACCTATAGCACACTCAGTCCCTCCAAATACACAAGATTTTCTTAACTTTAGTTCATTTCTGTGGCCCTATCACACCTTTTGTTAAGTCTGTTACATCTTTTCTAGGCTTTAGTCTCCAGGATTTTGGGAGCTGAAGACTGGACGTAATCACAGTGAATGTGTCAAGGGATTTAAACTGCAGCATTTTACTGTATTCTGTTCAGTTTGCTATTTCCTTTCTGGTTATTCTGAAGCAGTCCTCTTGGGAGCAGCTGATTGGGCTGTTCCTGACAAGCACGGGGTGTTTAACCAATGGTTCCAAAAACGTACCGACAGCACGGTAGGAACCTGAATAAGTAGGGCAGGACAGACCACTGCAGTTTTGTACTGGGGTTGGCTCTCTGCGTTACTCTGCATTCATCTATATTAAATGTCACCGTGCTGTACCACTGCCCACTCATTCAGCAGCATGGAATTATTGTGCAGCTCTTCTCAGCTGGCTTGGGTTTTTTTTCATTATCTCCTACATTTGAATAATCACCAGTAAAACTTTTCACTTCATGATCTTTAGCAAATTATTCACAAGCATACCTAATACTTGTTTGCAGCACGGATGCCTAAGAAACTCTGCTTGTCGTCTTTCCGCACTGTGGAAACTGAACATCCTGTCTCTTATTCTATAGTCAATTCCTGGCCCATGGAGGGAGCTTCATCACCTGTGACCCCCTTGAAAGTCTCCACAAACCCCAGCTCTGTCAGGCAGATCACTCCCGCCCCCGCGCTCGGGAACTTTATCAGGATGATGTGGCGGACACACGAAGGCAACAGCCCACTCCAAACGCTGCTGACTCTTCCCTCTGTTTTATATTTGCCCACGTGCTTACCGATGCTACCGTTTCTGCCAGTTGGCCTACAAAGTTGGGCCTGCTGGAGGGTGGCTCCCAAGTTCCACCTCCCCACCCCGCAGAGCCCTTTCGAAACTGTGGAAACCCTGGTCACGTGCCACACCTCTCCGTGAGCAGCGATTTGTTTGATCTGACCTTCAGAGTGACCTTGTAAAAAAGCCATTTCAGCAGTTTTGGTTCTAAGCAGTGCTGACTTGGGGCTGGACTTCAAAACAAGAAGAGGCTCCTCTTCTCCAGTCTGTCCATACACAGCCAATGGAAGCATTCCTGGTTTAGATCCTAGAACATTTTTATTTCTCTTTAAAGTGTCATGTATGATTTTTAGGTTAAGTATCAGATACGGACAATGTCACAATTACCATGCTGAATGAGTTCTAAGACTGAAAAAAGATCAGAAGATGTTTTTTGATGCTATTGCCCTTCTAGTAGTCAGCCTGAAGCTCAGTTATCTCCCTTTTTGAATTTCCACATGAAAGGCTTTTCTACTGAAGCAGACAGCTAGTCTCTACATTTTCAGCTGCAGAGGATCCACAGCCTGAGTTAGAAAACAGGTGAAAGGAGCAACTCACCAGATAAGTCTCCAGTTCTTCCAGTACCTGCTGCAGGCAGGAAGATGCATCCCACCCACATGCAGGAAAGGCCTCGAGGACAGAGGACATGGTTACGACTGTCCATAGGCACCATTTCTGCCCAGCCACACCGGCGGGTGCACAGCCCTGGCTTCCGAAGGGAACGGGCAGGATTTGTGTGAGTGACTGCCATGCACCTGCGAAGGACCCGGCTGCACCTTTCATCCCACCAGCAGCACCTTTCATCCCACCAGCAGCCCGTTTGCTTATTGACTGCCCTTCAGGTTTCATCAGTGAGCAGCACGGAGGCGGGTGACCCATTCGGGATGATCAACCACTGAGAAATGGCAAGCCTCAGATTTAAACAGCCCAGTCACAAGTGATGGCAAACATTACATTCAGCATGGATCTAGATCAAGTCCTAGGGGCAAACACACGGTTAAAGACTGAAAATACCACATGCTTAAGCCAGATTTTATTTTAAAACTCTGTACTACTTGTATATTGGGAGACAGTTAATCGGGGGCTGTGACAGATCTTGCCCAAAAGTAATTATTTGCCATTGTCACGCCTTAACAGGCTGTGCCCCAAGGTTATGATTTTGTGCAACCATGTTCTGTTGTCTCTGCTGTTATTAACAGATTCCGTAGGCCCCACTCCTTTTTAACCCCCCCTGTTCGTGTCCGTAGCGAGATCAGAGGGGCACACACCTAGCACGAGCGTTTTTGTGTACACTGTTCTGCATCACTGTTTGAAATCACAGAAGCTACTGTAGAAGGAATCCTTATCCTCAGCATCTCACATCTGCTAATACCTTCCACCTTGCTTTCACTACTTTCCAGTTGCCAGCTATGATTATGGTATGAACTGGTCAGCATGGACAGGGACTCTTCTGAACAGCAGAGAGCTGTGACAAGAGTCCCACTAAAATTCAGGTTGGAAATGATAACAAGGACTGCAAGCAGCAAAAAGGGAGTGAAGAAGAAGCTCCATATCAGGAGGACCTGCTTGCAGCTCAGCATGTATTTGCCTCCACCCCACACAGATCTTCCGGCATCTTATTTTCACTGCTTTAAATCACTTGTGTGATAAACACAAAACCAAGGTGTCGGGCAATTTTATTTACACTAATCATACCCACTTTGCTCTTGTGCCTTATTCCTGAAGTCCATAATCTTGTCTCCATCAGTAAAACTGTTGCATCCATTCCAAAAAGGCCCGTTACACCCATTACACAGTAGTGGGAGATGCCCAGCACACCCTTGCTTCTCACCATCCAACCCAGGCTGTATTCTTCTTAAAAGAGACCAGACTGACGGCGCTGAGCCAAGGCTCCTAAACTCTTCCATATGTATCCGGTTTGTCTTTCTTACTTCAGTCATTTTGTTAAAATAAACTAGCATTAAGAGCAAATCACAAAGGAGAGGGATGCTTTAAAATTCTACTTTATAGCTACACCAACATGAAAGCTAAATACAATCACTCCTGTACTGCACCATGAGGTCCTGTTGAAATAACTCAGAAGATTTATATCTATTTTGGTATCTGATAGTTTTTTCTTAACCAAAATGAATTCAACCAGCCTTTAGAACCTATTTAAACCACAGACATTCTTGACCTCGAGACCGTTTTTACAGCAGAACTGCCCCTTACTAGCAGGTCGCTGGGTTGGTCGCTACCCCCGAATGAAGAGCCCTTGTAAGGGATCTGTGCGCGCAGCTGCTTGCGGGGTAAGGGTGCTCGCACCAGGCCTGCCCGGTAGCAGCACGCCGGCTCACGGCTACAGAACGGCTCATGGCAGTGCTCGGTAACTGCCGAGCACGGGTGCACGTATTCAACAGGCCACGGGTTAATACGGACCAGCTACGGACACTCTGCCAAGAACGTGACACGATCTGCATCGCGATGACGGAGCCAGAGAGGAGCTGCGATCAAGCTGCTGCGACTGACAGCAGAAGGGAGGTCCTGGTCAACAGCCACGAGGCAAACAGCATGCTGGCGGAACAAGGCCGTGGAACAGGGCTTGTATCTCAGCAGCGCTGGAAGGGCAAAGCAACTGCCACTCCCAAACGCTAGTGACCGTGTGGGTCGCCCAGGCAGTACTCGCGTTTGTTCTCACTCATACTGAGCTTCGCTATCTCTATGAAAAGGCCAGGTTAGGTCAGCGTAAATACTCAGGGAGTCGTGTACATCTTGATTTATCTGAAGGGATTTTCCACAAGTCTTGGACACCCTTATCTGATTTTTCACCTTCCGTTGTAGCTGCCGTAGCTCCAGGAATTAGAAATACTCCAGCCGTTTCCCTCCCCTCTTTTGATGGTCTGTTTACCACTGCCTCTGATCAAAGGGAATTTTGCCCACGCGTGCAAACACGCACACGCTCCATTTTAAGGCCATTACATGAATGCTGTTCCCCACTTTGTCAGCACAGGCAGTCTTCTGCGGAATGTAGAATATATTGCCACTTCCTCTGTGAGAAATGTAGAGAGTGATGGGGAAAATCGCTGGAGTTGAAGCCAGGAAAGGCTAATTAGATAAGCCAACTCTCCTCCCAGTGCACGTCAGTTTACATTAATAATGAGATACACTATTAGGGCTATCCCTAGTTTTGCAATGTCATCTTTATGAAGGAGAATTTGTTTGCTTACCTCAAATTCAGATGACCTCAGAAACTTGCTTCTAGTAGAATTCAAGGCAGGCCAGTCAAAACAGATGTTTTCCAGAAGCTTTTGTATTCTCATGGCAGAGTCACAGCCCCACTTCATCATGCCTGAAGTTTCAGGAGGAGCAGAAGCGATCCCCAAAACATGACCTTTAAAATGAGACAAACATACGATTAATAGCACGCAAACTACTTCAAGTGGGTACATCAAGAAATTTCAGCCCTACCATCTTTTTTCCTGTCATACAGAGAGTGGTTTGGTGTCCCTCCCCCAACAGCAGCAATGCCCTTTCCCTTTCTGTGCCTTCATTCTGGGTATATAAATTCAGACAACACTAACAGAGGCTCCAGAGCGTTTCCAAGGCACAGGGAGGTCTTTGGGTGAAACGCCTGAGACAGATTTCTTGCAGATCTTTATTAGTGTTCCCTGCAGCTTCTGCTGTTTGGTTTTCTACGTCACGGAGAAACCAGCTTTTTCTCCATCTTCTATCTCGGCCATCTAAGCCCGACTGCCACGCTGTCGCATCCCAATGGCATGACTCAATTTTGAGGAAGAGGAAGAAAGAGTTATTAGAAAAGAGGCAAAGAGAGGGGGAGTGCAGGAGTGAGTAAGAGAGATAGAGAGTAAGATAAAGAGAAAAGGTTCTCACCACCCGTGGATCCAGGGACGTCTCACTGGATCAGTCCAAGTCTTCAGTTCTTCGGTGGTGGGTGCACACTAAACAGTATTTTTCTGTCCCTTTTATACACCTGAGGTACCTGGGTGGCATTCCCAACTTCCACAGGAAGTGGCCTTGATTTGTATGAACTCCATGAGCTAGAAGTAGTGTGGTGCCTGCCATCCCCCTCCCCCAGGGCACAGTCAGCAGAAGCACTTCACTAAAGAAAAGACAGAGTCCCACCTATGCAGAACCTGTCTCTTCCTTTTGTTAAAGCCTGTCTGCAAGGAGCCAAAGGGGGGGCACAGAGACATTAAAAGCAATCAACACCTCTCCCTTCCAGCCAGGTCTTCCCAGGTCTTATCACCACGCAAGGTTTGAGGCGCACAATAGCCGGGCTCCTACACACACCTCTTACAGCAGTTCTTGGATTTGTATGTTTAGCTGCTGCCAGTGGAGAAGTCAGTGACCTGAGAAAGCCCGAGGACTTCATTCAGATTACACATTGGTGTAAACAGGACCTAATTTTACTGAAGGCTAAGAAACCAGCAAAAGGATTACTTATTTTTAAATGATGGATGAATTGATTGTTTCTTCCCTCAAAGCTGTTATCTGCCCTGCCTCCCAGTGGTGCTAAGGCTCAGAGCAGCCCAGGAAATCTCATGAAAGCCAACATCCTCCACCTCGCTTCCAGCAAAAGCAGCAACAACACCGACAAGCTCACACCGGCCAGGTGTGCTCTGCTGGAAACACCTTCTTCCTATACAAGGTTTCAAGCACATTAATACAGGGCTATGAAGATTTGGGAAAAAGTGACCTTTTGTGGTTTTCTCCACATAAAGTGTCCCCAAATAAAGTACTTCAGAAAATACCTGTTCTTGAATAAAGCATGCTATATTAACAGAAGCACAAATATTAGTACACTGACTGGGTTGGGGTTTTTTTGTGAAGCCCAAGGGTTTAGTCATCTTCCAGCCACAGTGAAGCAAAGGCTCGTAAGGAGCAAGTCCCCTGCCTTCTCTACAGGCCGGCTGCAGCCCTGGGACACCCTCTCCACTGAAAAGCATCACTCAGAAAGGGATGGAAGTTTGAGCTTCAGCCCCATGCAGTGACTGTCACAATGTGGCGTAAGTCCCATCAGCTCAAGCAGAGGCACTTAGATATTAGTGTTTAATGAGCTGTTTGGTTCCATTTCTTTTCACATCGCTTTTAAGAAGTTCTGTGCATTCAACCAAAGAAAATGGTAATAGCACAATTTATTAAATGAACTTCTCAAAGAATCTTAAAACACAGGAACACTGTAGCAGTGGATACTGCAGCAATTATAGTTTAGAAAGTAGAAGAAACTTGTTGGCATTTTGATGGAATTTTCATTAGTGTGATTGCAGTATGAAAATGAATCACTCATCTGTACATTAGTTGAATTATCTTTATAAATGGTTCATTTGCAGGCTGAGGAAGCTGGGACGCATACCATGAAATCGATGATGTGTAAAATAGACCTGAAATATTTTCCATCAGTTTTCTCGTACTTTGTCTAACTCGAACTCAATCCGCAAATGCATCTGCGCGTTATCAATAATACCAGCCATAAATGCAGTCTGTGTGTCTGCCCCGTGGGCGGTGCGTGCTGTGGGGTAAGCCAGGGGCAGCGCAGCCCCCCAGCCGCTCCCCCGACCCCCTCACTCCCCACAGCAGGCTGAGGAGAATAAGACAGGCAAAACTGTGAGTGCTGGTGGGTTGAGATAAAGGCAGGTGAAGAGGTAAAGCACAAGGTGTGCACGGCAGCAGAGCACAAGAAGGAATTCTTTCATTCTTTCAGTTGGGACAGCGGGGCTCCCTCGCCCCAGCGGCAACTAGGGAAGACAAATGCCACGGCTCTCCATGTCCCCTTCCTCCTTCTTCCCTAGTTTGTATTACTGAACGTGACGTTGCACGGCCTGGAACCCTCCTTGGGTCAGTCGGGGTGGGCTGTCCTGGCTGGGTCCCCTCACAGCTCTCTGTGCACCCCCGGCCTGCTCGCTGGCAGGGCAGGGTGAGGAGCAGAACAGCCCTCGGCACGGTGCGAACACCGCTTGGCAGTGCTCGACCCGTCTCGGTGTCACTAGCGCTGCTCTGGCCACAAAGCTACTATGGAAAATGTATTTGCCCAGAGACTGGAGATGCAGATGATTTGTGAGAAGCAGAGTCTCTCTTCAAAACACAGATTCAGAACCTTCTAATAATTAATTAAAAAACCTTTTTCTTTTTAGTATCCTTCATAAAGACCTGCCACAAAGACATCTGATTCCATACTTAAGCTCACGGCACGCATGTTGCTGCAAGATCAGACACCCTTTTCAATATTAGATTACCCGTGGAATTTAATTGTGGAATGCATTCCAGAAAACCAAATGATTTGCTATTTATTCTGCTTTTCCCCATTTGGACTACAATATAGAATCATAGAATGGCTTAGGCTGGAAGGGTCCTTAGAGATCATCTAAAGTACATCATCTACAAGGTACAACCAGGTTTGCATTGTTTATTTGGATGTGTCTGCCTGAAAATTATTTTACTTCAGCTTCATCTTTCACAAGGTGTATTCTGACACCAGAATGATACTTCTGCTCAGTAGCTGAATTCCAGGGTTTGTAGGCAGGTTTCTCTGTACAGAAGAAACGTGAGATACAGACAGGGGGTATACTCTAAATAGACATTTTATGTACCGTACGCAGAAGGCAATTGCACCAGTTCCTTGCTCCAAGAGAGAGAGACTGCACTGTAGGGGCCTTAACTGGAGCTGGACCTCACCGATGACTCACCAGCTCCCAACTGTACGACCTCACACAACAGCAGCTTTTCCCAACCCCAGGCATCTCGTGCGGATGAGAAATAAGTGCTTTAGAAGCACATATCACAGGGATATCTGGTGATAGCTGTCATAACAACCACTATTACCTACACAGCTCTGGAAGTGTATGCGTAAGGCTGACAAAAGCCATCTCGATGTCTTGCTATTTAGGATTAACATTACAAGATGTTCTGGTGTGGGATAAGGAATCACAGTTAAGAAAACCCGTATACCAAAATACTCAAGGAGAGTACTCAGTGTAAGTCTTTCAAGGAGCCCAGAAAGGCATTTCACCTTTGGCTGTAAAGTCCACATCGGGCCCTTGGCCAAGCATCCTACCATCTCAACACTCCAAGCGCCAGAGACAACGGAAGAGAGGGAATGAACGAAACAGAGAAGAGGAAAATGAGATGAAGGAATTAGTTAGAGGAGAACTGGGAGGATTGTAGTGAGCAAAAGGGTGAGTAGGAGGAAAATAAATCTGAGACGTAGGCGGGTGAGAGGTACATAAAGCCATGAAGATGATACCAGATTACAGATTCGTGAGTCAAACGCTGAGGCATGAAACAAGCCTACAAAGGCTATCCCAGATTCTTCTAATTCACCCAGAAACTTCTGCAGATAACACTCTCTGCCAGATTATGTTAGGCAAAACCAATATTCATCTCTGTGGGTTAAGTCATGTTTAAAGAGTGAGTCACAGAGCTGGTGCGAGTACGGGAGTCTGAGCGGTTCCGCAGGTTCAAAATGGATGCAAAATGCAATACAGGAAAAGAGCGGGATTAAATGTGGTGCAAAACATAAAAATTGAAATTATTTTGACAGCTCTCACCCTGAAAAAGGTGGAATTCGCACAGCTCATACTTACATGATAGACAGGTCTGGTTTTTCAAGATCTTGCCACAGGTCTAAGACTTCACTGAAATCAGCTCTCCAGAATATAGAATTATTTTCCTCCAGACTTATTTTTGCCTCCTCAGCAGTGTGGTATTTGTGTACCTCGGAGCAGGGATGTCTTTCTTCCAACCATGCCTGCAAAAAGAGGGAATATTAGAAATGATCTTCCTCTGAAAATGGAGCCCGCATGTACATCCGTGGGGATGGGGTGGGCCTACGCCAGGCTGGGATGTCAGCCCACTGGAAAACAAGCTCTTCACAATGAACAGAGCAAATTTAGGCTTTGAAGATGAATGAGTTCAGTCCACCTGCCCTTTGAATTACACTCACAGACATTTTTCTTCATCAACCATACAGGAAGTTAAGATATTAACCTGGCAAACAAAAAATGGCCAAAACCAGGTTACATGAAACCTGTGACATTTTATCTTGACTTAAAACATTATCTACACTTACTATTAATTTCTCTAAGTTCACCTTTCTTTACAGCATCTCCTAAAATTCTTGGCCTCAGTAGACAACTCAATTTTTCTTCCTAGACTACCAAACACTGGTATCTGCAGTTACCCTTTTGGTATGTCATGTTTCCGTGGGCTATTTGCCTATAGCTAACCACGGTCTCACAGACACCACTGCTCTGCAAATCAGAGCATTTCAAAACACAATCCTGCATTCGATACGGTGCAGAACCACTCCAGCATTCCTAAGCTGCTCATCCTCTATGCTGCTAAGAAAATCACTCAATTTTTAGACAAATACAGATTTTGGTAGAGAGAAATTTGACTTCCTTTGTTAGTTGCTTCAGTGGGTATTTCACTTCTCATTCGCATAGAAATTCAAGCAATTCAGGATGCCATTCTGTATTTCTATTTTCCCAGTATCCTTCCCCAGAGCTGCAGAGCCATGGGGGACTCATTAATAACTAAGCGCATTCTCTGGCTGAAAGATTTTTGAAACTGGAATTAATTTTGCTAACCTGTAAGCCTCTTGCGTTGGGCACTCGATCCGTGACCCAACATCAAAGCAGTGGCTTTTTGCTGGCGGCGGCAGCATCTGTTACAGCAGCATTAGCACACTGACAGACTGCACGCCTCTCAGCTGACTTCTGCTCGGTCCTCGCTGGCTGCGGCGGCTGCCCCGCTGACTGTGGACTGCCTGCCTGCAGCAGGGGAGACATTTCACCCATCCTGCAAAGACGAGAGTGGAAATGCTGGAAAACTTGCCACTATCTTCTGGCAAGTATTCCCTCAGTGCTCCCAGAGCACATTCATCATTTTACTTGAAAATAAGACTGAGATTGTCACCAAGCCTATTAGCATAGTAAGCTATCTAAGTGTAAAGAAATGCAGTAGCTGCAAGGGTGGGTGAGAAAACCGAGTGTTTGGCCGTCACAAACCAGCCCCAGGAGCGCTGAGTTCCCCTCGGTAGCGCTGGGGGCCCGCGGGACACGACAGCCACAGCTGGAATGAGAGGCAGGGCGATGCTGCCGGCCCAGCACCAGCAGGGATGGCGGGAAGGCCTGGGGAGGGTCGGAGCAGAGCTCCAGGACAGGTCTGTGCCCGAGCAAGCGGAAGAACAGGCTGCAAAGCAAAACACCTTGGACGTGGTTCCCGGGAACAAGAGCAGAGGCGGCAGAAGCACAGCTCACCAGGGGCGATTTCACACGGGCTGAACCAAATCGCCCCCGCGCGCCTTGCTGAGAAGCTGTTGCAAAGACTAACCCCTCTCCCTGTCCTCTTTGGAAACAGCTGGGAATGGCTTTGAGCCAAGTCAGGACTTTCTGCCCGATCGGTTCTTGGCAGAGCAACGAGGTGTTTCCTTCAGGGACTGCGCCGCCCAGCTCTCTGCTTCCAAACACAGACCAGCAACTGGGGCTCCCTCTATGAGTGCTTTCTACTAGTTCAGAAACGAAACAAAACAAAACTACAAGTTATCTTTTGACAGATAAAGCATCTCCAGCCACTGTTACATATTCATGCTGCTCTAGGTATTTTTGCTGCTAGCTTGGGACATAACATTTCCAGTGGGAAACTGGGGGAGAGGTTTCTGCAGCTCAGAACTACCCTGAAAACCTTGCAGGATTTGATGTAAATATTTTCAGACTAGATTTGACTGGCCTTTTCCCCTCCACAGATTCAATTAATAAGTACGGGATAGTGAGGAATAGACAAGGGTGATTACAAAAGAAAGTGCTGTCCCACAGATTCTTTGGAATTTGCAGAGTCAGCGTATTTCACCAGAAACTTAAGGTCTGCTTTTCAGACTGCAGCTTTACCTCCCCACAAGCCAAGCTGGACCTCTCCCTAGGAATGGCCACACTTCCAGAGAGCACTCAGGCGTGCACGCGAGGGAAGGACGCGTGCGGCGAGCTGAGCAGGTTCACACAGACACGATGTCCAGCACACCATGACGGCCGGGCAGGACAGTGGAACGCTAACTGGTTGAAAAGGAGTTCATGACTCGGGATGTTGATCTTTCCCGATGAAATTCAGCCCTGACTGGCTAAGCACCAAGTGGAGACTGTTCTGGCATTTCTATATTCATCTCCACCTGGTGTGCTTGGAAAAAGACCCAGAAGAATGCATCGAGTGATACCTCTTCTTGCCAGAAGACCCTCCAGGTCATGGCAGGACACGCTCTCCGGGGAGGGGATCACAGATCTCCTTGACTCAAACAACCCTTAGAAGAGCAAACTCCTTCTCTGACACTCAAAGATCTCTAGGTAAATCAGCAGCAAGGAAGACCTACATTTCCATTAGAAATACTAAGTCTTAAGCTCCCTAAGGTTCGGCAGATTTGCATTTCTGTACCAGAGAAACCTTTTTTTTGTTTGCCCCTTTTTAAAATTCTGAAGGCAGTCTTTTCTGCTGACATTTACATGTAAAGGACAACAGCTGGCAGAGAGAGGGAAGCTGGGGGCTGGACATCTCAGTCCACTGAAAGCAGGCTCTTCAGAGCTTCTCTGCCAAGACAATAATCTGCAATAATTCTGAGAGCAAGATGGTTGCCATTTACATGCTGCTGAAAGAACAGAAAGTAGTAAGATACGGGTGAAATGTTTATGCCATTATTTCCTTACTATTTATTTCCAGTAACTGGCAGCTGCGAGGCTTTCCAGTGGCACGATGGGGTTGCCAGCTGGGCAGCCTCACTATGGAAGTGGAGCCTTAACCAAGGATTCCAGTTTCTGGGAAACAAACACGCAACGCGTGAGGACTCTGTGAGACAAACACTATGTGCAGCAACGTTAACCAGACAGGGTCAACTGGGACCTAAACCTTTTCTTTACCTGAGGATGCAGGTTGAACACCACAGGGAACCTGCTTCTCAGCCTACCCAAGCAAGAGTCAGGGATAATTCTCCAGAGATATGTTAAATTATTCTAGAACAATTCATACAGTGTGACATTTTTATAAGCCTTTGCAGTTAATTATCCTGCTGAGTGGGAGAAGGATTAGTAGAGAGAGAAAAAAGAGATTAGTTAAGGTATTGAGTCTTCCATGTTGTCAAAAACTTGGGTAAGTGTACCTCTGTCGCTGGCTACACAGCTATACTCAGGCAACACATTACTCTGTCTTCTGCCTGATTTTTCATCAGACATTAACTTTATTGTATGCCTATGATTTTCTGTCTCTTAAAGCTGATCGGTCATATGACCTGGTTTTTCGCTTATCTTAAATAACAATCCTGTCTTTTCAAAATTAAACTGTGGGTTTACCCATCCATTACAAGCACCTCAGCAAAAGTTCTCTGGCTTCAAAGTAAACAAACCGACTCTCTCTCATTTTCCAGACACCTCCATCCCTCTTTAAATTGCAAATGAATAAAAACTTTGGAATGAAATGACATTTTCTTGATGTATCTTCCGCCAAGGCAAGGGTAAGGTAGGTTTCTCCTCCCAGGAACTCTCACCGGTGCAGAGCTACCGTCCCTTCCAGACCTGCTGGGCAGCCCGGCTGTGCCAGCTGGCCCTGGCTCCGCTGCGCGCTCTCCGTTTCTGCGAGTGGGTCTGTGCCAAACAGGACCAAAGGTCTCGCACCGTCCCGGCATGGGGCTGCGGCAGACGGCCGGGCTGCAGCAGCGGGCGATGCCGGGCCAGGCCCCGTCCGCGCGCCCGCCGGGAAGGCCTGCAGCGCGTGTTCCCGCCACCTCGCTGCTCCCCCAGCCACCCTCCCAAAGCCCCCTCTTCTCCTCCTCCTCCCTCTGACCTTCGTCTGCGCGCCCCAAACGCGTTGACCCCCTCTGTCCCCAGATCACTGGTCCCAGAGTCAGAGTTAACTGTCTTCTTCCCCACTTCTCTCCCTTCTGTTTTTTCTTTGCTGCTTGTGTCATTCCCCCATTTCTCCTCCCCACTGGATGTTCCCAGTTCCTCCACTCCTCTCTCTCTCTCCCAGGCTCTTTGTCTCTTGAAGTTATTCTCCTCAATCATATTTTTATGCTTTGATGGACAGATCTTTGTGATTTGAACACCACAGTATACTCAGGTTCATAGACCTAAACCTGTTAGTTCTCAAACCCACCCCCAACACGGAGCCCAAACGAGTGCTCTACACCAGACCCGGTCGGGTTTAGCCGAGCAGCAGCAGTAGCTGAAATAATTAATATAAATCTGCCTTTGAAGCAAGCTAAGTCAACAGATGCTGATTCACCAAATCGAATAATTACATGCTTCCTCCTGTGAAAGTTGGAATAAAAGGGTCTATTTCCCAGACACTGGGTTTAAGCAGATCAACAAAGAGGAAAAGAGAATACATGTTTATCTGGTTGCGCACACACTATATAAATATATTATTAAATACTTTTTGTCCAAATAGCAGCACTTTTGGAGAAGCTGCAAAAATGTAACGTAGATGTGTCTGCATTAAAATTGTGGACATTTTCATAGAACACTGCCCAGAGAGCACAAATCACATCTACCAGCTACCTGGTGCTTAGGCATTTCTGCTTTGTTTACTTTGGGACTTTAATCAAATGAATGCTACCAACCTCTGACATCATAAATCAGCCATTTTTAAGGGGTAATGGGGGCATAATATAGTACAAGTGGATGTATTTCTACTTAGCTCATGCTTCTCTGCATATTAAGTCTTGAATCTGCTCCAAATGTCTATCCAAAAAAAAAAATAAAAATCAAAGGAATACATTTTTACTGCGTAGATGTCTGCTAACAAATTCCTGTTTATTTCAGCACTAAATATGTGATTCTCTCTGCATTCAAGAGCACCCTGAAAGATTCCGGTGTTCAGAGAGAACACAGACACAAGGCAGTCGTAGAAGACACTGCAGTATTTGTGTACAAAGGCTCCAACAACACCTTCAACCCATGTGAAGCTCGTGATGAGCCCAGGTGTTACAGTCCAAGTTCTTCTGGTTCTAAAAGGGTGGGCTGAAAGTTCCAAGGGTGAGAAGAGCACTCCAAGGTTCTGCCTGTTATTAGCGCAGCTGGTTGGCAGGTACACCCTCTCCCTCCCCTCCTTAACATGTTAAACCAACCTTTCCCACAGCATTTTAGCTTCCATCAAGCACCCTTCTGTAGAGATGTGATACACGGGAAGAGGAAAAAGACCAAAATAATTGATTTTCGTTGTGTAGGAAGTTTAGTCAATCGTGTCAGTACTTCCTGTCTTGTTATATTTCAGCAAAGCCTGAATGGAATTTTTGACTACAGTTAAATGGATGCCAGCTTGCCATTTCTACTTGAAATCCTCCTTCACGAGCATAGATGCTCCGCTGGCGAATTGCTGAGCAGCCCAATCCCCGGCGGGGACGTGCCCACTGCCCTGCGGACTCGCACGTGTTAGAGTGACACACAAAGCGTGGTACCCGCCAGGAATGATGTGCAGCTGCTAAAGAACCGCAGGAGCTACAAGACAGGAAAAGAAGCAGGATGCCGTGACAAGTGTTTTAGAAAAGCTGTACGTGGCCCCTTTGTTGTAATGCCTCTGAAATATATATATAGCTGTGGCTGTTGATAGAAGCCTACTCATGAAAATGTTACATAAAATGACTCTTGAGAAGTTGCTAAAAGCAGTAACTTTCCTTGAAAACAAACAAACTGACTCACTTTCACATGGTATGTCTCTGGTGAGACCGAGAGGTGCTGCTACGTGACAGATAGATCTGTGAACCCTAGAGACGACCGCAGACCCTGTCCCAGAGCTGAACTGCGCGGGCACAGCCGCGGCACCTAACGCTGCCCGGCGGTAGCACCAGCACAGCCCACTCACCAGTACAGCAGCGGTTCCTCACCTGCTGCCTGGGGCCTACGTGTCCAGGGAGCCCTTGCTGGGAATCTCCATGAAGCCAGACTTTATCACACAGTGCTGGATGTCCTCCTCACAAGCTGTTCCTGAAATAGAAAAAAACCATCAATCCACATAACCTATCATTACTTTTATGTCTTAAAATCATGGTAGCCTGTCCAGACATGCCAGACCGCGTGGCAAGAGAGCAATTGTAGGGTATGAGTCCATGACATAACAATCCATTAAGAGCATCTGGATGCATAGCCTGCAGCCACAATAATTTGTCCTTAGTATTCTTCTATTTCCCTCTTCGTAATCGTATTTAATGCCTGCCAGAGTGTGCAGCAGCATTTAAGTCACTGAAATTACTTTACTAGAACATCCCTCTTGGAATTGCTTTAGGGATTATTTAAGGTTTGTACAATACTTTGAATTTGTAAGTAATATTATTGGTTTATTACCTCTCTTTCTCCTGGGGGATTCCATTCTTACAATGAATTCTCATAGAATTCTTGCTAGAATGGCCTGGCAGATTAGTTTCTCCCTTCTTTCTAGCAGGGCAGCAAGTCAGGAGTACGCTAATAACCGATGTGTACTATCTGGGATAACAGTCCTAAGTAAACCCTGCACAAAGGACTCCAGGAATAACGTTCCAGCAATTTCTGATCATAGAAGTGCCTCCAACAGTAGCTGCAGGGAAGCACAAGACGGACTGCCTTTGTGAGCTACAGAAAATAATAGCGGGTTTTTGTTGCCGCTTCAGTCAAGCCAACACACATTACCTTCTCTCAGAAAGAGAAAAGCAGCAAATTACCCACAATGTGCACAGTTTTGTGCATCCAACAGCGCGAGTCACATAACCTATACCGTACCAAAACAACTGCTGAGAGATGAACAATGAAGTACATTAGGCATCAGCTAAACACGCTAACGCTCCCTTCAGGAGCCACGCATCCGAATCACAAAGGATGCCTCGCTCTACAGACTGCAGGGAAGAGTGATGGGCAGAACATTCTGAATTTTCAGTTGTGGAATCACAGGGAGAAAAAAAAGAGAAAAAATCTTTCTACAGTAAACACCCCACTCCCTCCCACACACACACAAAAAGGCAGGCTTCTCAGGTGTGCTCTGATGGTAAAATTGCACTTTTCAAAAGGGTCCAGAGACTGGTTCTGTAACAAAATCTAAGGCCCAAGGTAAGTCCTAAAGTCCGCAACACAAGACTGTGGGATTCCCATCTTTCCCTTTTTTAATGCAGCTAACCAAGCAGCGCCTTGAGATTTAGATGTCTTGCTCAAGCCCGTCTGTCGCTGTTTATACCGGGAGCGCAGAGATGCAGCAACACCAAATCAGTAAAGAGAGAGCCAGGAGAGGAAGAAGAAGCCACTTGATTCATTTATAACCCCGTTTTATATGGCCCAGCCCCATAGGGCGATTGGTCAGTGATCACCCATCTCCTGGGGTGATTGGC
>WUAM01000431.1:50141718-50171791 GCA_024336885.1 Actenoides hombroni | reverse complement strand
TTTTCTTCATCTGTAGCAATATTTTTTAACTTGTTTGTTTGTTTGTTTTTGGACAATTGGTGTCTGGCATGTTGCATTTAAACGGTTAAATATTCCCTCAGAGAAGAGCGGCTTCGTCAGGGGACCGCGAGCTGGCTGGCGCCCAGGCGGTCGGTGCCAGGGACCTTCTGCCAGGTGAGGCTTTTGCTTGCGCCCTGCCCGGCCGGTGCCCTGGGGCTGCCGTGGGCACTCGCTGGGCTGCCGTGGGCGCTGACCCGGCTGCTGGTACCTCCAGCCCACGCACGGGGCTCTTCCCTCCTCCGGGCCGGGTGCTTCGGCGCGTTTCAGCAGTACTGATCTAAACCTGCACCTTGATTTACATTTCTCTGTCTTCCCACCCAAAAGACGTGCATCAGTTGATCATCAAACTTACTGCAGCGTCTCCCCTGTCTGAAACTTTGGTTAAGGAAAGAATAAGTATTTGCTGGGAAGTAAGGCACGGGGGAACAAATGTGTCCCTGAACTCTGGCAGATACCGACGTTTTACTGACCTGCTTTTGTGGCCTTGGGCTAGCTGCTCTGCTGCTGGCTTTTTTCTCCTCTCCTCAATTACTCGTCAGTCAATGTTTATGTAGCCTTTAGAGCACTCATAGGTGTCCAGTTTAAGGAACCGTCATAATTCTGCAGAAGAAAATATTGGAAAAGTTACTTGTGAGGTCAGTCACTCTCTTGGGACATGAAAAGCATGTTTTGACCACCCCAAAATATTAGTGTCTCATTTCCTACTGCTTTGTGCCTATATCTTAAATAGCTCAGAGCCTGAATGAAACTGTTTTAAATGGAGCAACTAATGAAGCATTTCACCACTGGCTTGAATGTCAGGAGAAGCAAACTGAAGGCAATACTGTACAGGGAGCTCCCAGCAATAAATAGTTTCTGGTAATGAGTAACAGTGCGGTGTATTTTATGTTGTGTGTTGTGGGGGTCTGGATGTAAACAGCTGAAGAGTGCCCTGGGCGAGCCAGCGGGTTGCACAGATAGCTGCCCTGGTGCTTGTACAGCCCTACCTCTGTGACTGCTGCTGAAATCCTTGGGCTGTAACTCCCTGAGTAAGGGTCTGTGCTCAGATTTGATCACAACTTTCTGTTTGGTTTTGTTGTTTGTTTTTTTATTGGTCTTTCTCTTCAAAGTCTGGTTCAGGTGTCAAGTGGTATTGGGTCATGTTGTGCTTTTCCCTGTCAGCTTCTGCACTGCCATTACTGATGTTCCTGTTAAGAGTCTGGTTGCTTCTGTGTCTATCCCAAGCCTGTATTTGTCTCTGTTACTTGTAGGTATCACAAAGATTATTTTCAGTAACTTTTAAACTGTTCTCTTCATTTAATTTTCCCTTGTGAGACAGCCAGTGAATGTTCTAGTCCCTTGCTTTGTAGTTTGTGATGTTGAATTCAAAAAGCCGCTCGCTTGCTTTGCTTTGAAGCTATTTAAACTAGCTAGAAGTTATTTTCTGTGTTCTTTTGTTGTGGGTTTTATTTTGATAGCACAAGTAATCGTACTGGGCCAGAGAGTAATGTGCTACTTGCATTTAAATATGGGGAGGGAGTTGATTAATTTTGTTTTGATTATGAGGGGGTTTGATGTTCTTGCTTGGCTGTTTCCTTTATCTGGCCTCTGTTAAATGAAATGCTTTGTGTAGCTGTAATTGAATGCAGGATATTAGCGAGGAGCTTCTGAAACCTAACCCCAGCTCTGTCTGTGACTTACTCTATGGCCTTGGGCAAATCACTTAACCCCTCTGTGTTTCTGCACTTGTCGGGGTGAAGAACATGGTTCCCATTATATCCCTAGGAGACTGGCGGTGCCGGAGCACTCAGCCCTGCTTTGGAGGTGCTGCGCTCGGTGCCGAGCGCTGCTGCTGCACCTTTGCTTTTTGGCAAGCTTACAAAATTGTCCTGTAAACTGTTGGGGTGTGTTTAGTACTGTGTGGCTTTTTCTTCATGTGTTCTTCTATCAATTAGAAGTGTGGTTTTAGTTTGATGGTAGAGATGGGCAATTTCAGCGAGTTGGTGGATGCTTTTGTTTACCAAATGGTGTACAGTTATGCACAGGGAGATGTAAAGCAGCGGCAGCATCAAAAAGGGGGGGGAGGGGGGGAAAAAGTCAGTGGTTGGCAGAATAAGCAGCATGGAGAAAACAGGAAACAAATCAAGGGAAGAACCAGGTCATTTGCCAAAGTGACTTTCTGCCGGAAGGAGGAAGAGGAGGTAGCATGGAAGGGTTTGGAGAACTAACCTGAAATCTCTCTACTTGTTAAGAGAGCTTTGCAGGGCAAGGCTAATGTCACTATTTGCCTAAAAGAAATATCATTTTGTTATTGCACATGCATAGACCCGTGAGGTGGAACTCGGCCAAGAAACTGTTGTCTGACCTTGTTTCTTTACAGATGGATCCTAATTTGAAGTTTGGTGCAGGGGATTCTTCTTGAGCTACCGGTGGTCTCTGTGCACTGACGGTACAAGCGCTTGAAGCTACGTCTGTAATGCAGTACCTTGGTCCAGTCACAGACTGCGTTGGATAAAGGTCAGTTTAGGAGAATATCTTTAATGTCCATTTTAGATGCTGCCAGGAAAGGTGTATTACGTGTAATCTCCAACCTCGTTAGCAGGAAGTAAGCTTTGTTTTCCACAGTAAAAAGTAGCTGTTGGTTTTGTTGTGGAGGGTAATATCTAGGAAAATATCTCTGTTTAAAAGATTTTCCATACCAAACAACATGGTTTATGTGTGCACAAAAATAATTACTTTTTCCTTTATTAAAACAAAGCCATGATGTTCTATAACATGAACCTTGAGAGGCAAGGTTACAGCCTCTGTAACAGGCACGTTGAAATCCCTTCGGAGTACACCCAAACCTACAGCTTGAACAAAGGTTACCAACTTGCTTATCTTCTGCAGAGATAACTTGTCTTGACTTGGACTTTAAATGATGGGACGTCTGCATACCTGTTAATGAAAAATCCTTGTGTAGATAATGGTTAAAATTATCATTTTGTTGCTGCAAGGGGCCCATCTTCATCTTCAGTCTCCATCTTCAGTCGTCCTTGCTTAGCCTCAGGCATCTTGGACCGTAGGCTGTGGTTCTCTCTTTGTTATTGTTTTCTGTTAAATCGATGGCGACGACTTAATCTCTTCCTTGTGTAGAGTCCCGTTGGCTCACAGTGATCAACTCTCCTATACAGGAATGTCCTTACACAGGAATGTCCTTCATATTCATTTTCATTCGTAGCAATCTTAGCATTTTAATAGGAGCTATATTGGTGAGGACACCGTGGCCACCAGTGTGATCCTCGTGCTTCCTCTATCAGGAAGGTGTGTTGCTTTGGTTTTGAAATGAGGTACAAATAAAAAAATCTCTTGGAGCTGGGAGTAGTCCAGTTGCATAAGTCCCCAATCCTCACAGTCAAAAAGGTATAGCTGAAACACCTTTCTGGAAACACCTTTTGTAAGTGAGTGTTTGCCCTCGGTACACCATACGAGGCTGGGGGTGTGTGTTCCGACTGCAGTATGAGCTGAGAGAGATGCCGTAGCTGTCTGGCCGTACTGTGCCAAGGCGTACCTTCGTGGCAGAACAGCCCTGCTCTAGCACGCACGTTTTGCCGAAGCAGTTTGTTTATGTAGAGGGAAATGACAGGGCGAATTGGCTATGTCTGTATTTCTCCAGCACCCTTACTCTGCACAGGTATGGCCGTTCTCTTTTCCCACCTCACTCACGGGGGAGTTGATAAATGCAGCAGTAAAGTTTTGAGTGTGGGACTGCAGGCTGATGGCCCTCTGGCCTGTAGCTGTGCATGGGCCTCTCTGCACTGTGGTGTTCCCAGGCTTTATCCTGCCGCTGACATTTCAAAATTGATGGTAAGGGGAGATACAGAGGAGTCAGTTATTCGCTAGAGTTCACATCTTCAGGTCTTCTTCCTTTGGTGGGTATTAGTGCTGATGTTGCTGCTCCTTCTCTGTTAGTGCGCAGCTTGTGTAAGGTGCATTGTTTCCCATCAAAAGATACAACAAGGTGTTAAATTGATGATGCTAATGCTTGTGGAAAGTGAAATGAACCTCTGCTGTTCAGACTAAATTCTAAGTAGCTTCTGCACGATTTGTGGTTACAAACCGCTTGAAATGACGTTTGTAACAAATGTTTTCTCTGAGGTAAGATGAGGTGCTACTGTGAAGCAGAACAGATACACTCCATGTTTAAAACTTGTGCGTGTGTATTTATACACACATGTGTGTATAAAACTCGGGGCTGGATGAACAACAGCAGCAGATGACACAGCCGAGCTGACTCGTGTGAGACCTGTTGCTTACCAAAGAGGGTCCCCGTGGATTGCTGATGTTGCAGTGATAGCCCGAGTCTCTGAAAGCACTGTTTGAATCTTTTGTGGTTCTTTTGTGTGGTGAAAGTCTTGGACTTGTCAGGTACTACGTATGCTCTGGTATCTTGGGATTTAGAGGTGTGCTACTTTGCCATGAGTATTTTATCTCGAGCCATAGTTTAGTCACTTGAATTTTAACCTTTTTTGATGGGAATCCTGAGTCACCGTATGTTAGGCACGTGTTGGCAGTTTCAAGGTGGGAACTTTCTCCAGGGTCAGAGAGCAAGGAAGAAGGTGTGTAGGGTCAGGAGTTTGTTACCTTACTACCTCAGTTTTGATTAGCTTACGCTCTCAAGCGTAGTTCGGGCATAGTTGTTTCAGAAAAGCGTGCCTGAGTGTCAGACACGGAATGGCTGAGCCGTGGGAGCTCTGACACACAAGCAAGCCTCTGCTGATCTCTGGTCCGCTCTATTTCCATTGGAGCGATCCGGCCATAGGCCGATGTGTTTGCGGTGCCCGCTCTGTGCAGTCAGCAGTCTCCGGGAACTGGGGTGTGCCTCTGCACCAGCTGCCAGGAACCCAGTTGTCTGTGGTGGCTGGGCAGAGTCTGCCTGTCCATCATGTAACACGTACCAAGCCGTGCCTTTTCTGATCACCACTGGGAGCACTTGGGATGATACTGAAGGGCACACGCTGTGTATGGTACACTCTGAATTGCAAGCTGTGCTTTTTTGCCTGCTGCAAAGTGTGTTTGGTTGACCTAGAGGAGTTGAGGCTTTAGCCTTGGGATTCAGTTTACCCCACTTCTAATGTACAACATTGATGGTACTTGACGGAGGCCACCTCAGATGAGCAAGAGCACGCCTCTGGTCACAGCCGACTTAAAATTGTTATCAGAACTCCTGAGGTTGCCTTTCTCTGAGGCCTTGCAAGAGCTGGGCTTCACTATGGTGATGGAATCCTGTAAGGATGCATACAAAAGTCAGTGTGTTTCAGAACAAATGACGGGTAGAAATCGGTCCCCTTGATGATGTAATTTTGGGGGTGTTCAGTTGTCCTAAAGTAGTCATTCAGTGAAGTAAGTAAAACTGTTACATAGCTATTAGTAGCTACATAAATTGCTTGGCTTCAAGCATGTGATTTGCATGGCAATCTAACCAAAGCTTAGCTGTGTTTGCAGTGAAGGTTATTTCCTTGGCCCGTTCGTGCTGATTCATGGTATTTCAAGTAACTGCTTTATTTTTATTAAAATGTCATAAAGATTAGCTAGGAGGTTTGAGTTGTTCAAAAGATACTTTTATCTGCCTGTCCAAACATGTTATGAGGAAAATTTCATATCTGTTTTGAGTAATATGTGATCTGTCTCATGTTTTAGAAGCAAATCTAGCTTTATTATTTGCCTCTCTCCTTGTAGAAGCTGTTGTTAGAGGCAGATTAGTTGATTAATACATTTTTAATGAAGGACGATACTCTATTAAAGCATTTGGCCGGGCTCACTGAACTGAGGATAGAAATGCAATATCCTGCCATCGAAGGACTTCGGTTCCGACTGCTGCTTTGTGACAACTGGAGAGCGAGGAGGAGCTGCAGAGGCATTAACTGAGCCCGACATGATGATTATCGGGCTGGGAGATGGGCTGCCTTGCAGCGTCCTGAGGTAGCAGTTCACCTGGAGATCCTGTAACCCTCACCGACAGCTATTATCTCATTTGTTGTTTGTACCAGCCAGCGACAGTGGAAAGTTAGGTGGCAGCTACTTCTTTTGGCTGTAGGCAATTCACAAATAAAACAGCTACTGTTTTTGTTTCCCCTGATATTTAAAGAGCCCTCTGAGAATTTGTGCGGTGAGAAGTTGGGCTCCTTGTGGGCTTCACTACCCCTTCCTGCGTGCTTCACAGTATAAAAACATCTTGCGTTTAAGCAGCTGCGTTGGACATATTCATCCCGTAACTCACTGGAATCCTCTCTCTTTTTCTTATGCCTTAAACCCAGCAATAGCTAGTAATAGCTACAGGAATTGATGCCACCAGCTGAGGAAAAGCAAACTTTGCACGTTGACCAGTTGAACCATCCATATGCTTTGAATTGTGCTGCTTGGGACCCCTGTTCTATTTTAAGCCCATGTTTTTTCCTGCTGTTTGAAGCCCACTGCTGCTTTTTTATGTGGAGAGCCCTGGCCTTAAGCTGAAGCGTGTGCACCTCTGTATACCTCCTGCTTTGCTGTGCAAAGCAGAGCCCCTTTTTTCTGAAGCAGTCTCTGTTCCTCAGAGTTAAGCTGAATTTGCTGGCTGTGTTAGCAGTGCGCAGAGGTGGGGAATACCCCAGTCGTGCCTCGGGCTGCCCTGCCTGGCTGCTTCAGGGCCCATTTGCCAGTCAGCTTTACAGAATGGACATCTGCATTAGATACTTTGCTTTATCTCTGCAGTGTTGGAAAAGATGAATAAAATGACCCATAGGAACAGTTGTTTTGTTTTGCTTGCCTAGGACTTGATATTGGTGACAGGGTTATTTTAAAAGAAGCGAAACTGGAACCTACCCAAGAGTGGCTCAGGAGGTGTCTTTTCAATGACAAAGTTCAGTTCTCAAACATATTAGAGCTGTTCTTTGATTCTCCATCCATGGGCACATCTTTATTCTCAAAGCTACCAGGACGTAAGCTGGGCTATGGACTTGAGTCTCTGAAATACAGGTGTCTGCTTTGAGAGAGCCATCAGGGTGCTCTGTGGGCTCTGTTCTCTGGTCAGGTTGCTCGGACTGGGGTCCTGCAGGTGTCCGTTCACTTGCTCTATTTACCTGTCTTTGTTTCATGCTCCCTTTTTAGCTTAAAATCTGAATTATGCTCAAGGTGAGCGATGGGTTACAGCTGAAGATGGCAGAATAATTACTTCTGTCTCTTAGGAGAAAATGTAATTAGAGTAATCGTGGATTTGCTAGAAAGTCCTTGGAGGAATCCCCCTCGGGAGATTAGTATGTTAGATGTGCTATCCTGGCTGCAGTTGGGAGGTGCACGTTCAGTCTTCCTGTGAGCAGGTTTTGGTTTTCAATGTTTCTTTCTCCAGTAACACATAGTAAAGAAATAAATCTAGTAAGTACAGGAGAGCTTTTAAAAATGTGCAGACTGGTGAACATGGAAAATTCAGATTTTTTGTTATTATTTTGTTGTTGTTGTTACTGTTAGTGTATGGCAACACTGTTCCTGCTGCCAAGGAAAATAAGTAGCATGTGAGCACGCTGCAGCTCCGCGTAGAGTCCTGGCTTTAGAATGTTTGAACAGAGTTTCCCAAGGAAGACTGAACTACATTCTCATGTTGTTGGTGTTGCCGTATTTCGGAGCTGCAGTTTTGCTGGTGTATTGGAGCAGACTTCCCTCTGTGTCTGGCAAACCGCGTTTCCTTGTTTCACAGCCCTGCACAGCCTGACAGCTTTCTGTTTGGATTACGTTGTTAATGGCTCAGGAGGTGATTGCGAGGGCTCAGTGTTTGCCTTGGCAGCGGTCAGTCAGCTGCTGTTCAGGTTTCTGCACGTGATCCCCTCGACAGGTGCCCAAGAAAGGCTTCGTTCGAGGGTAGATGGAACCAGGAAGCTCGTTTGCATTTACCTGGTTTTTGCTTTGGTTTTTTTTTCTCTTTTTTGATGTGCAGTGATGGCTCTTGTAATCCTTCGAGAGTGAAGAAGTATGGGACAAACCCAAAATATCTGAGGACCAGGCCTTTTCTTTGTTTACTTTTTTAAATGCACAGTTAGATATCAGTGAAACATCTTGATATAGCTTTTTTTTTGTCCTATTTTAAATCCAGAGACCTGAAGTAGTTCAGAAAGGTCTCTCTGAGCTTGCATCTTGTACTATGAGTGTGTTTCATGACTCTTCCTGAAATATTGATGTCGCTATGTTCAAAAACAACAGTCTGTGGCAACGTTTGAGAAACTATTGTGCTAGGAGCTGTGTGACCACGTGAGCTTGTTGTGCAGAGCAGCATGCTAAGGAGGTGATGGCAGGTTGTGGGCTGTGCACATGTTGTGAAGGGACTGATGACTGATTGTCAGGCTTGTTCTGCTTCACATCATCATTTTTTACAGCCACAATGAATGAATTCTGAGAGTAGATCTTTTGAAGAGTGGACCACTGCTTTTATTTTATTTCAGCCTTGTTCATAAATAGTTTTTCTCCTGCGTGGCATAGCTTTTATAGTTTGTAGAGCCTTTTTAAATAGTGATGCCTTTTTTTTCTCTTCAGAATAGTGACCACTGTGAAAATCAGCAGCGACCACCTCTCTTCCCTCTGTGTTTGATTCACTTTTGGTTTCTGTGTGTCTGTCCTGCACCCAGGTCCCCTGGAGCTGCTCTCCTCTCTTTCCATCCACTGCTGGCTCAGTATTAGTTGACATCTCTGCTGCTCCATGCTGTCGGTTCCTCCCGTCTCCTCTTTCACCTCGTGATTGCTCCCCACCTTCCTCTGAACTTCTGACATCGCTTTGTCCCAGCTAGCCCTTTTCATGCAGGCTAGGTGTCAAGAAACTTAACTCTAAACCAATTTGTCACCCTGTCACTGGAGGACTCCTTTGTGCTCAGCCCCACGACACCTCTCTCTCTCTTCTGACCACCGGTGCCCTTCTGCAGTCTCCCAGCCAGCCACGGGCTCCTGTGCTGCCCCGCGCTCACCAGCAGCCTCGCCTGTGCTCGCCGCAGGGCCACTGCTGGTCCCCGAGGGCAGCGTATGTACAGTGGGCAGGCAGTGATGCTTCCAGGAGGCTCTGCTGGCCTCTGGGGATGTCAGTGATGGGGTTGTTGGGGACAGAGACGGTGCTGTCTGCGTTCCCTGGTGTCAGGGTTAGTAAAGGCTGCTGAAATACCCGACGCGTGTGGTTTTGTTGCTTTCTGCAGCAATGATAATGGC
Organism: Actenoides hombroni; assembly: GCA_024336885.1. NCBI lineage: Eukaryota > Metazoa > Chordata > Aves > Coraciiformes > Alcedinidae > Actenoides > Actenoides hombroni. Next base: position 50,162,554 of record WUAM01000431.1, on the reverse strand, counting down.
ACAGCCTGCAGCGCAGAGAGGCTCAGCGGACAGGGTTGTGCTGCCCGAGGGGAACAGTTAATGAGATCTCCTCTGTTAGTGGTGTCTTCCAGCTGGCAGTTCAGCTCTTTGAGGAGGTGAAGTGAATGCAAGTTTGAACTTATACCCCCCCCCACAACAAGCCAGTGTGCTGGTGTTCCCTGCAAGTATCACGGGCTGCCTCTGTTTGTATTTTAGGTATTTCCATTTAGCTATGCATTTGTAATAGAAAACAAATGCAAGGGGTTTTTTAACATCTCACCTAACCCTTTGCATGATTAATTAGCTCATTAATCAGTTAATGAGTAAAGATTAAGAAAGACTGTGTGTGCACCAGCGGTATGAGCTGCTTTTATTTGTCTTGGAGCGAGAGCAATTCCAAGAGCCCCTGGTATTTTTTGTTTTAAGAGCTGTGCATATAAAGATTGTCAGCTCTTCCCCCAGTAGCCCCCACATAAGGTATTAGCAGGGCAGGGTCCTTGACTGCCACGGGGCTTTGCACAGTCACGTGTGTTTTATATGTATCTGAAGAGGAATGGAACATTGCATCCTGCTCTAAAAGGACTTTGTCTAACGTTCCAACAAGTTGGGATTGAAAACATAAGGAACTGCTTCTGTCTGAGCGGATGTTCAGTGCAAAGAAGAAGCGAGTGTCTGTCAACCCCAAAGCAGACGTGTGGGTGAAGAGCCCGACCTGGCTTGCTTGCAAAGCAAAGGCTTTGCTGGCTGGGGGCAGGACTGTCCCTAGCCCCGTTTGGGTAGATAAAAGTGGGAAGAAGTCAGTGTGTTGGCAGTGAGCACTGCTCGGCAAGGCGGGGTTCGTGGGGGTGTTAGGGGCAAGGCTCGTGCCCGGTTCAGCAGCGCCTGCCTGGCTTGCCCAGGGAGCAGAACCGCGATGTGCCCCGCGGGCCCCTGAGCCCTGACCGGGCCGGGCAGCCGCGGCAGCGTGCCTTTGCCACGGCGAGGCTCCGCAGCCGCCCTACGCCACCGTGCCGAGGGACCGCGTGGACTGCGTCATGGACCGCTTCCCGGGTGGCATCTGCACGAGCTGTTCTGGCCCCGTGGGTTAGGTTGTTAATGAGAGGTTGCTCTGCAGAGAAATTTTTGGTTCTGGTTTCTGGTTAATACTTTTCTTCCTTTTTATATCAGGAGAACAATGAGATTTGATGGGGATGGGGTGATAGTTGAGAAAGAGCAAAAGCAGGAGAAAGAGGAGAAATAAACCAAAATACCACAGTGAGATATTCAGGTGCCTGAGTCTGAGCTTGAATCTCTTGCATCTTGAGATGAATTCCCTAACTCCATTTACGCTATTTAGGAAAACAAGGGATCTTTTCACAAAAGTTTCAGGTTCCCCAACTGTGTCAGTGACTTGCTGTCATCCCCCCAGCCAATTGCCTCAGTGAGCAGCCTCTAGCTGTTTCAGTGGGTCTCTGTATGAATTTGGATTGAATCAGACGGTGAGTTCACGCGATACCTGGTGGTTCTGGTTTATTTTGTAAACGGGCAGGCTTGGAGCAGCCTGTGTGCTGGGCGAGCGCTGCCGTGCTGCGGCTCACCGATGTTGCGCGCGCTGGGCTCCCGGCCAACAGCTGCGTCATTTGAGTAGCATATTAAGTGCTCGTGTAATATTTATGTCTCCCTCATAAGAGATATTTAGGACAAGAGACAATTCAGCTTTGCAAAAATAGAAACTAAGGCAGGTGTCGAGAGGGTTTGGTGTCAGCCCCAATGATTGCCAGTTTTGTTAGCGACGGCGCGTGGGCTGTAGGGTGGCACTGGCCTTCCTTTGCACCACCTGGCTCTGGCTGCAGGATGGGTCAGCAGACCTTACCTGGCTTCAGTGATCCTTTAACTTGGTTCTACATTTACGCTGCCAGGGAGCAGCAAGAGCAGGGCTGCTCCCCATGGGAAAGCAAGTGACAGGCTCCCAGGGTGCATGAGGCAAGCAGGACAGACCCCGCGATTGCGGACAGGTCCAGTCAGAGTCCAGGCCATAAGGTAATGCCGTGGTGATGAGGCATGTCCAGGGTCAGGCTGGGAAGTTGTGAGATTCGGGGTTAGGATCAGGCCCAGCGATGGTCGGAGGGGTCCACGCTGTTGAGGCAGAGCCAAAGGGGACACGGACATGGCCACAGCTCACCTGGAGACTGGCCTTCCTCCGATGCAGCTCAGACACAGTTGTGTTGATCTGCAGAAACCAGTGCAAGTAACTTAAGCTCCAGTGCAACACATTTGGGTATTGCAGGGTTAGTAACGAGGAGGACACGCTGATCAGAATGGCCTGAACCCTTGTGCCACATCGGTTATTAAAATGCCTGGGCACCCAGGAAGGTGATTAACTGGGCAAATGTAGATGAAGACCACCTAGGAATGCTGCAGGTGGTGGTTGGAGGGGGGTTACACACGAGTAGATGGCTTCTGGATTTTTTTGACAAGCAGTTAATTGGACGCTGCCTGTCACCACAGGTAGCTTAAATTGTAGAAGCTTTCTCAGAAATCTAACAGTGCTGGGGAAGGCTGGGATCCCCCGCTGCGTGTCTTGCTTCTGTCTGAGATTGCAGCCAACTGCAGCAGCCCAAGGCACAAGAACATCAGGAATCTTTCAAGAGCTATAATTTAAATAAACTTTATGGAAAGTGGAGATCCCAGTTTGGGAGAAAATGTGCTAGTGCTCAAGGGTTAGGGAGCTCGTGCACTTTCTGCAAAGCTTCAGGCAGAGGTACGCACGTACACGTCCCAGCTTCAACTGGCTGGTCTTGTGTGTTGAACCACAAATTAGTTAGCAACTTCCTCGGGTATTTGGACACCGAGATGTGGGATCTTGCAAGGGAAACACTGACGTGCAGGGCATTCCTCAGTCTGTCACGCGAGCACACGTAATTACACATAGCAGAATGATAATGAAGGACTTGCTGTGAAAATAACTGCCTCATGACTTCAGCCTGGGCTTGAAAACGGAGCCCATGCCCTACACTGTTCCAGGGAAGCTGGTTTCAAACGTGGCTTTGGGTGACCAGCAGCAACAGAGTAAAATGATGGAGAAATGGTTTCCAGTGCTTGCTACACTAACTCTTTTCCCTAACTTGTGTAAAATGCTGGCAGGGCGCTAGCAGCATGATCTTGGAAAGGGATTCGGAGACCACCTTCGATGAGGATTCCCAGCCTAATGATGAGGTGATGCCATACAGCGACGATGAAACGGAGGATGAGTTGGACAGTCAGCAGCCTGCAGTGGAACCAGGACAAAACCAAATAAACAGAGAGGCCGAGGAGAGCCGAGAGCCGTTGAAAAAAGGTAACATCACGACAGAAACTTGATTTGGGAAGCAAATGATCCAGAATAGAGAGGCTGAGCCATTCATGGATCCGTTTGCTTTTGTGCTTGTTCGTTAGGTAGGATTTAGAGCGTCTTATCTGAGTCTGCACAGGAGTAACTGGTGGCAATTCAGTGAAACAAATGTCGGAACAAAATCAGCTTCTTTCCAACTTTCAGCCAGAGTTCTGTGCCACTGCTTGTTGCACAAAGCTGATGATCTGCACAGTGAGCTCGTGTTAATTAAGGCAGGCCCTGGACGTATGTAGCCTGCGCTCTGAGAACTGCTTGAACAGAGCTTCACATACTTGTCTTCCATGTCATCTGAAACTTAAACCAGCATAAACCAATTTGCTATGTTTAGCCAGTTGGTTTGCATGTATTTCTGCTTTCCAAGTCTTGTGCCGATGAGATTTCACCTTCAAAGCTAATTTTGTAGCCTTGTGATCTTCTTTATTTGCAGTAGTTTCAGAATCACAGAAAGGAAAGGTGAGCAGGGGCCCAGAGACCTCTCAGGTGTAGTCCATGTGCTGCTGCCAGCATAGGAACATGAATGGGAGGAACCTCCCTGGCATGCTTCAGACATACCTGTTCTTAACCTCTGTCCAAGGAAAGTCTGTAACTCCCCTAAATAGTTTCGGGTTTTTTTTTTTCTTCCCAGTGCTGCAATGTGAGTACTTTTTATTTAACCACTGCCTGGTTAATAGATTTCTTCCTGTTTGTGTGGCAATAGGGAACAGTTGATCACCTCTCATTTTATAACCACCCATTACATGTTGTCAGTATTTAACTACCTAATTACATGTTTAGGGGTTTTCTACGATGACTGAGTTAACACAGTCTATAGAATAAAAACAGTTTTCTTGGCCTCTCATCCTCTCCAGTATTTTCTTGTGTTCTTATTGTGACTGTTGCTCTCCCCCTGGCTCCCCCCTCTTACTTTATCCAGCTATTTTATTTCATGGACACAGTACACCTCAACCACAGGTTTGCACCGCAGCCTAGCAGAAGCACAAGAAAAAGTTAAAACAGAGAAACAAAACTAAACCAAGACCTCCTACACCTTCAGTTTCTTTTTGAGACGTGCTGAGCCTTTTCCTTTATCCTGGAGAACTGGAGAGAATCTGAAAGCAGGGAGCTGAGTTTTGATTGTGCCCTCCTGATATTTCAGTGCAACCACAAGTTCCTGCTGTCTATGCAGTTAACGTTGCCCAAATTACTCTCCAAACTATGGACTAGAGCTATGGATATGGCAGAGCTGCTTTGAGCTTGGCCTGAGGGCAAAAGCTTTAAGGAAGTAAGAGCTGCTGCTGTGTAGGCTCACTAAGCCAGCACTTTAGTCGTGGAGCTTGTGACAAACTTTATGTGGTTTCTGTTGTTTTTTCTTCTTTAGACCTTTTGGTGTTTGTTTTTGTTTTTCTTTGTTTAAATTATTTTTGCCTGCTTTTCTGGTTAATAGAGAACTCTCTGGCATAAGTTGCAGAATTTGTAGAACCTGCTGACTGGTTCCCTAGCCGTTATATTCCGGTAGTGCTACAAAAACATCATCCTTTTCGCTTCTTACTTTTTTCCCCTCAACAAAGATGGTTTCCCTTTACATTCCTTTAAAGATGATGAATTATTGCCCTTTATGTTCTTTTAAAGATGATGAATTACTGATACAGCTTCCAAAACAGTAGGTATTTATATCACTTTTAAGCATTTTAAAGCAGTTTCTGGGAGCTTCCTTCCTGCAGGTTTTATGTAAGACCCGATTTTCCAGTTTCCCATCTGAGGTGCTAAGATCGTATCAACACTGCAATCTTTTTGTGAATGTGGTTCATGGAGAAATGTTCTCGTAGGCATTTGCCGTTTTCTTCAGTCCTGTCATTAGTAACTTTCTCAGTTGATGCACTTCAGCAATGCTTCTCTTCTTTCAACCCACAACCTGGTGCTCTGGTAATGTTTTGCTAAGTTTTACGTAAGGCAGCTAAACCCCTGTGACTCGCAGCGCAGGATTCTGCGTGAGCCCTGCCCAGGGTGCACAGTGTATCTGCACCATCTGCTCTGTGTTTTCCTTCATCCAGTCTTAAATACTACACCAAGATAAATATTTTTGTACTGTCTTCTCAGTGTGCAAGCGATGTGCCGGCAATGAAAGTTGTATAGTCACAGTAAAGATCCCGGCTGCACCAAACTAGAACTTGCTTTGTGTGTCGCACGGAGGCAAAAAGGCATTGCGTCTGGGTTGGAGTTTTTAGGAGCGAGTCGGCCTCACCCGGCCCGACTGCCTTACCCTGGCCCTCACGGCAGCCCCGGAGCACCTTCACACCCGCTGCGCCCAGGGCCCCCACCCTGCCAGTTTCACCCTAGCCGTGCTCTGCAGGCTGGATGTGCTTAGGTCACAGGAATCCCACGAAACCAAAAAGAGCACCCATTAAGGGCAGTTACTGTGGGTGGAAGAAAAAGGGGAGATGATTGGCTGATCTGTCAGGAAAGCTGGATTTCAACCTGCTGTCTGGCTGTCCTTCCCAGGCGGGCAAAGCACTCCTGCCAGTCACCCTTAGAACTTGCTGAAGGAGTTTCTTTGACGTGGGCAGAGCCTGCACTGGTGGGTGTGGGAGGCAGGATTAATAGGGCTATTGGTGATGCAGGCTTGAGGGCAGGAAAGGGATCTGAAGGACCTTGGAGGGAAAGAGGGTGCCTTGGAAAGGGGCTGTATGTCAAGTCAGGTTTCAAATGTTAAAGATTTTAAAATTTAAAGATTGCTCAGCTGCTTCGTAAGCAATTTTATCAGCTTCTGGTCCAAAACTTAGAAGGCTGTTGCAGACAGGGCCTGTTAGTTTTGTTGAATTTTATGGCAAAATGCAATTCATATTCCCGAGTTTCCAAGCCGTTGAACAAAATCAACGGCTGAAGAAATAAAATGAGTGCTTTGGATCTTTACTTTTTTAACAATTGTAACTGAGAACTATTGTGCAGGACAGTTATATGAAATAATTGTTTTGAAAAGTTGGGTGGACTTCTTCATCTCTAGAAAGACTGAGAAACCCTGTTCTGGGGGCTTAGTGTTTCACAGGTGTAACAAAAGCAAACCGAAAGAGGGGAAGGAAGGGAATTTAGTATGAATAAATGTTACTCTGATAGGTTTCCAGTTTCTCGTAGACCTTCCACATTGTTCATCAACATTTCTTCCTAACTCAGTTTATATTTTAATTGTTAATAGAGACAAATAGCCTAGAAACTTCTCAAAAACCTTAGACCGTGTGCTAAAAAAGCAGGTACCAGTCTCGTTTCAGTTGAAAGTACCTTGAAAAGATGGCATTTGAGAGAAAACCTGAAACTGGCGTATTTGTTCCCTCACGTTTGTACGATCAGGCAGTGACCCATTTTGCCGTGTCTCTTCCAGACTGCAGCTGGCAAGTGAAAGCAAGTGATCAACGCTTCTACGAACAGCCCCAGTTTAAGAGAACAGTATTCCTGTGCTTCAAAAAAAGCAAATATGCAGTAAGTTTTCCTTATCTCAGTGATGTGCTGATAGTACTTGTCAGGGTGAATACCCTCTTAATCTCAGTAAGACCTTTTGAACCACTGGTGATGAGTGTAAAAGCCACAGTTAATGCTTCCTTGGGTTTCCAAGAAACAAGTGGAGAAGCATAGCTGGTTTGGGGCTTGTGAATGGAAAATCAACGTATCAAGAGACTTGTTTAAGATAAGATAGAGAATTAGAAGCCAGGTGTCCCCAGTCCAAATTCAAAGTAATTCAAAGTCCAAAGTTTTCAAAGTAATAAAGCAGTAGTGCTTGTATGTGGTGCTGGTTGCAAGTGACAGAGGTCTGGACTGTGAGGTTACACATGGACCAGCCAGCTTTATCTGGATGCGTTGGCTCTGGTGATTGCCTTGTACCTACTGAGATACCTGCTGTGTAGACTTGAGGCACTTTGGATTACCTCGTGTCGAAGGGAAGTCCGTCATGCTTGGACTAAGTAGGGACTGGCATTCAGGAGAGTTAACCTTTGCTGGATCTGACCTTGTCCCTCCTGAATAAGTCTAATTAACAGTCCTTTGTACCTGGATTCATTATTTGACATTTGGTGCCTGAGACCAATTATATCCCTAATAGTGATGTCACATATTTAAATCTTTCCTTAAAGATATGCCCTGTACATTTTTCATGGAAGAAGAATCTGCTGTTGTGAATGACATTTGGTTTCCTTCAACAGGGAAATGCAATTAAGACATACAAGTACAACCCTATCACTTTTTTACCGCTGAATCTGTTCGAACAGTTTAAAAGGGCAGCCAACTTCTATTTCCTTGTTCTTCTCATTTTGCAGGTAAGAAAGACAGAGAGAATACTAACTGTGAAGTGAATCTGAGGTGCTTATCTACTGAGCTGAATAATACTTATGACACAATTCAGTGCTATCCTGTCAGGAAACTGCAGGGTACTTTGTAAGGGACAGTATCTGAACTACTGCAGAAAGTAAGCCCATCTTAACAGAGATCTGGAACAACCTACTCTAGATTTGGATCAGCTAGGATGAGGTAGTTGCAGAGTTGATGAATTTCATGGGGAAAAGGTGTTTCTTTCACGCTGTGAAGCACGGTGGCCTTAAGTTCCACTTGTGAATCGGAAATGCCGACAGAATTTGAGCAACTGCAACGGTTAAAGAGAAGCTGATTCTGGTGGAGGGCAGCACAGGCAAACTCTCCCACGAGAGTTTTGCTCATCTTTGCAACCTGAATTAAAATGCTCTCTGATGTGTTGGTTTTCTTTCTTACATTACAGTCAGATCAGTATTTAACGTCTCTGAACTGAGCTTGATTGATAATCCTGTATTAACCTCCTTTTATTTGTCTTTTGTAGTCAATTCCCCAAATATCTACCCTGTCATGGTACACAACACTGGTGCCCTTGCTCTTGGTGCTGGGAATAACTGCAGTCAAAGACCTAGTGGATGACATAGTAAGAAACTTCTTTTGTTAATGTGAAAAGCAAAAGAAAACGGCGCAGTTCATTTAACTGTGATACGCAGCAGAGAGTACATTCTCTGCCTCTGGTTTTCAGGCTCGTCACAGAATGGACAACGAGGTCAATAACAGGGCATGTGAAGTCATCAGGGACGGGAGGTTTGTACTCTTCGCTTTGTGAGTAACAAGTGCTGCCTTATTACTAAGTTTCATCACAGATCTTAAACCATAGGCAACAGGGAAAGTTCAGCTTTTTGTTCTCTACCCTCTGTGTGAAAATCTAATAGAAAATGGAAGAGAATTGCCCAAAGGAGTAATTTGAACTTAATTCTGTGGCACTAAATCTGTGTGAAGAGCAACTTCTTTGGCAAGAAGGACAGAAATTCATATGTAGCTAAGAAGGAAGAGAAGAGGTAGGTTGACTTTTAAGTTATAGACCATCAACTAAATTGCAGTTTCCAGAAAGAAAAACCACACCGAGATGTAACGGTTTTGTACTAAGGAAAGTTCAGTATTTCAAGATTTATAGAGTGCATAGTGTTCTAGATTAAATAGTAACAATTATTAAACTATCTTGATATTAGGTTCAAAAACACAAAATGGAAAGATATTAAAGTTGGTGATATCATTCGTCTGAAGAAAAATGCTTTCGTTCCTGTAAGTGCTTTAGATATATTTGTTTTATGTTTCTACAGAGTTCTGTGCGAATCTTGACTCGGATTTATCTGATACCTATTTATTTGTTTTTCCAGGCTGATATTTTGCTGCTATCCAGCTCGGAACCAAACAGTCTCTGCTATGTAGAGACAGCTGAACTAGATGGGTAAGGCTCTATTTAAGGATGTCTTGGATTTAATTTTGGCTTACTGGTGAAGTGTGTATTTCATAGGAAGTGCTCAGCTCGCGTAGATCTCACCATCTGTCATGTTGCTTTGTCAATGTTGTTTTGGTTCGTGTGGTCAGGAAAGCCAGTGCTGGATTCTTTTAGAGAAGTCTATAATGATCCAGACCTCACCTAATGAGGCAAAATGTTAGTTCCTCCAAATGAGCAGCGTGTTCCTCACTCAGCCTCAAGTAACCTTAAAAACAATGACTGACAACATCTCCAAAACAAGGCTCTGTTTGCGTTGTGAAAGGTTCGCCCTCTACTGGAGCTTTTAACAGCATCAGTTGTTAAATACTGCTCTCAAATAAACATTACTTCAAACTTAATTATTGCATTAGTAAGACAGTGCTTGTGAGAAGCTTCACATCTGTACTGCGAGCAGAGGTAAGGGGTAGGATCGCTCTTGTGAAGCAGAGCAGCCAGTGTGGCTCATGATCGCCCCGTATCCATGCAAGCGCATCGCTTTGCCGAGCAGGAGTCTGGTGCCTGTGGTGTGAACTTCATTTTGTTCAAACGTCTTTCCAGTATCCATGCTTTTGATAAAATGACCTTTTTATCCTTTCCTCTTAGTGAGACTAACTTAAAATTCAAAATGGCCCTTGAGGTAACGCACAGACATCTTCAAGAAGAAAGCGCGATGGCAGGCTTTAATGGTTGGTACAGTTATATTCTTACAACCACTCCAATGTTGCTCAACCAGTTTACAGTGCAAGTAAAGAAAAGGTGGGTGGGGATGGACGTGCTGCCACTGGGGCTTGTGATTCAGGGCTTACTGGCTGCCTGGCTTTTGTCACGAGGTGAGGTAAACAAGTTACATGAGGAAATTGTGCTGCTGAGCAAAATATGGTCTGTCTGAAAACGAGATCTTTGCCGTGAAAGTCTCATAAAACCAACCTCGAGAAGTAAAACTGCTTCTATGGTGGGCACAAATCAGCGCGATTTTATTTAACTGTTGTGTATTAAACATATTCTCCTCCAAATATTTTAGGTCTGATTGAATGTGAAGAACCTAATAACCGACTGGATAAGTTTGCAGGAACATTATTCTGGAGAAACATGAGCTATTCACTGGATGCCAGTAAGATTTTGTTACGCGGATGTAAAATCAGGAATACAGACTTCTGCCATGGAATGGTCGTATTTGCAGGTATTTATGAGCCGAACAGGGCTAATATTTACTAAAAGCATACCCCCTTGAGTGTAATGACGTCATCGTTTTGTAAACACTGACTATATTTTATGTGCCAGTTGTGTAAATAGTAATACTAGCGCTTGTTTGTGTATTGTATCTTTCCGGTTTTTTCTTTCTTTCTTTTTAGGTGCTGATACGAAAATCATGAAAAATAGTGGAAAGACGAGATTTAAAAGGACAAAAATTGACTCCCTTATGAATTACATGGTTTATACTGTAAGCCTTTTTGTATGAAATTCAGTTGTTTGAGTTCATTTTCAAGTGAAAAGAGTGAATGCAAATTTAGGAAACTTTTCTTTTTTTAATTTTGGTGTAGTTAAGTGTGTTTCCACTTTGTTTGTACTCTGAGTTGGGATGAAGTAGGAGGGATTGCTGTTGGCAGGATCTGTGACCCTAAGCCGCAGGGGTAGCGCAACTGACACGGTGCAGAAAGGTGCTTCACACCCAGTTCTGCAGGTGATTCTGCTTGTTGGACAGAGACCCGAGGACGCTGGTCCAGAGGTCTGTTCAGCTGAAAGGTTCCACACCCGTGATGCTTGTCCTTGATCAGCACCATGGGGCATGTGCCTGAGGAATACCCCTAAAACACCCTACAACCCACACTCTGCTGCGTGTGACTCCCTGGGACAGAGAAGGAGGAGAGAGGAGCTGGCCTTTGGTGGGCAGCGGTGCTATCTTGGCATGAGCTGTGGCTCTGCCCCCGCTCCCGGGGTGTTCACATACCCTATTTGTAGCCTGCTTAAATAAATGTGAAAATGATGCTTTGGGAATAGACTAAAATTAGAACCCAGGTTATCTGAAGACACAATTTTGTAGGAAAGGTTTGTTCCTCTCCTTACTTCAGAATGGAACATTACATGTATTTGTAACATGGAGATTTGGGAATTAAGCTGAGCAGATATTTCTGCAGTGTTACGGGCCTCTCTGTGTGTTCACTGCAGATTTTTGTCGTCCTCATCCTGCTGTCAGCTGGTCTTGCCATCGGACACACCTACTGGGAGCAGCAGGTTGGCAACTCCTCTTGGTACCTCTACGACGGACAAGACTTAAGTCCTCCATATCGTGGCTTCCTTAATTTTTGGGGATATATCATTGTTCTCAACACCATGGTTCCCATTTCCCTCTATGTGAGGTAGGTAAATACCTTGGCCTTTATTACTGAACTGGTGATGGGGTGAATTACTTCATTTATGGATTATCGGTGAATGGACTTAATTTCCCTTTGGTGGTAACAAATGCAGCTTCCCATTGGCTGGGAAAGCATCTGAATTCCCTGTCTTACTGAAAAGACGTTGGATACGCTTGACCTCTTCACTGAGATTTTGCAAGAAAGTGATCTGTATTGCTTCCATATTGCTTCATCACTCAAGGATCTCTGACTCTGAATTTCAAGACATCAAGCTTTTGTTATAGTATGAAGCATATCTGCTCTATATTTCGACTAAGGAAAAAATTCTCCCAAGCAGTGATCTCTGACAAAATTGGAGACTTGATCCTGCTAGTATTTCACTCCTCAGTCAAATTCTGCAGTCACAGAGCATGAAGGAAACTACTTGAAAGGAAAAAAAAAGGAAAAATCCTGTTTTCCAGATGTCTTCTTCACTGCTCAGTGAAGTATGAATAATTTTGCTGTTGAGAAACCTGTCTGTAGTGTATTTAAAGTGATCTGACCTCCAATCCGCTTTTATCCAAATTTTCCTTAAAACACTGTTCCCAAGTGGGATTTCTGTTGGTTTCGGGAGCAGCACCACTGATACTTTGGGCTTGAGGAGGTGGAGAGGCTTTTTCCCAGTTACTGCAGCAGTGTTGGAGCTGAGCTGTGTGCTCTGACAGCAGTTTGAGTTGTCTGTGTAGAGGTGATGGTGCTCTGTGACGTGCTGGGAAATGTAACTGTTTTGTCTTACGTTCCCAGGCTGTATAAGCAACGTGAGTCCTGGAAAATAGAGTCCCCTGGATCTAACAGCATGTCATTATTCTGAGATACGAGATGCAGTTGGGAGTGAGAAAATGAGCTTGTTTTGGTTTTTTCCATTTAGCGTTGAAGTGATTCGTTGGGGCCAAAGCTATTTTATCAACTGGGACCTGCAGATGTATTACCCTGAGAAGGACACGGCCGCGAAGGCCAGAACCACCACGCTGAACGAGCAGCTGGGGCAGATCCACTACATCTTCTCTGACAAGACAGGAACGCTCACACAGAACATCATGACGTTTAAAAAGTGTTGCATCAACGGGCACAGATACGGTAGGTCTGTGCCCTGGCACGCAGAGGGAAGGCGCCAGAAGTCCCTGTGTGGTGCAGCTGGCTTGGACCAGCCAATACAAATGAGCAGGAATTTTAGTGTTCGTTTGAAATCAGGTGCATACGGATCTTTTTAGTTTCAACTGAACTTCCACGACTTAGCCCTGGCATTGAGCAAAGCTCCAGTGAAATTAAATTGTTGGGGTTTTCCCCCTTAAAAAGTGGAAACTGATGGACTTGAGTGGAAAATTCCCAGTAGAAAAGTGAGAAATGAGTATTTCACAGAATGCTTTATTTTGGTAGAAGCACTTCAGGGACAAAATTAATCTAGAAACAAATAAGAAGACTTAATAAGAACTGCAGGTTTTCATTTTACTGTTAGCCGCTTCCATTTCCAGCCTGGATTTCCACGTTTAGGATATGCAGTATATGTGCCCCAAAGCCATTGTTTGCTTGGCTCAGACAACGAAGAACGTAGCGTGCTGACGCCACGTGCTTTTTAAACATCCTTCCTCTGGAGAGAGATGAGGAATTTCTGCCAATGAAAGCTGCGTTTAGTCAGCGTGGGTGTTTTATGACGATTTCACTGCAGGCTTTTTTCCTTCTATTTGCTTTGGCATCACTAGTACACCAAATGAGTTTGCTTTCTTTACTTTCTGAGCTGTTCTAGTACAGTAGGTATTCTATATATTTTTTTTACTCTGTGAATGAGTTGTAAAAATGTTGTTATTCTGTCCTGTGCCTTCTAACTGATGGTGCTTGTGTTGCAGGAGACTGCCGGGATGGAGCAGGGCAGCTTCAGAGCCACCCAGAGGTAGGTCGGTCCCATCTGGCGTTGAAGTCCCTGCAGTCTGTAGAACAGGGAACGTTCCCTTGCCCAAGGATGAAGAGATGAAGGCAGGCACAAAGCAATTGCGCGTGAGGGAGCTCAAACTCTCTCTTATTCTGTTTTCTAAGCAGCAAGTGGATTTCAGCTGGAACAAGTATGCAGATGGAAAGTTCTTGTTCTACGATCACTACCTGATAGAGCAAATAAAATCTGGAAAGGAGCCAGAAATTCAAAAGTTCTTTTTTCTCCTTGCCATTTGTCACACAGTCATGGTTGACACTTGTGATGGTGAGTATGCTTGTTCAGTGAGGGTTTTTGTGTAAGGGGAAACAGTAATTCAAATGCAGTTGCACAAGGGAGATGTCTGAAACTAATGCCGGTCCCATAAGCGAGGGGGGATGTCAGCCTGCTCTTGTGAAGGAAATGAAAGAAAGAGCCTACGCCATCTCTGCGCTGAATTTATCTGACTCTGTATGGAAGGGGGAGTGTCTTCAGGATAGTTACAGTTGTGGCAAATGCATGCCTTAAATAACAGCAGGTTTGGAAAGGCAAAGGAACAGTTTATACAGAAGTCTTGTGCTTCTGTGTTACGGGTCTTCTCTCTGTTCAAATACATCTCTGCAATCTCAAAAGCTGAAACCTCAACTAAGGTGACAATGACACTAGCAGAGTCTCCGATTCCACGTACGTACGGAAAAGTACAAACATATTTGGAAACTTGTTTTCAGTGAGGAAAAGCAAGCGGTTTTGGCACGAGGGTTTTACGCTCTTACTCCTTGGCTGACAGCCCCATTGACTTATGCAACTCACATACATCTGGTCTAAGCATGTTGGCAGCAGATAAGCAAAAGGAATAATAAAAATGTGACACAAACTAAATTTAGAGGTTAACAGCTATCAAAGCATTCATGAATGTGAAAAATAAGGCTGGAAGGTTCAATTAAACCACTGCAGAGTAGTGTTGCTTTACTCCCATCTTCACAAGGTCTCTGTGAAACTGGCAGTCTCCTATCCTCTCCTGCTCCTCCTGCTGATGTTTTGGGGGTTGTTTCCACTACCTTTTATCAGTGTCTGTGGTCAAGGATTTGTCTTTTGAAGCTTCCTTTGAAAATGCTTAAATCAATGTATTGAGAAATTAAGACTTCAGATTTTGTTCTCTTTTCTTTTCACTGTCTCAAAGATGCAGGTCAGCTCAATTACCAAGCAGCTTCCCCAGATGAAGGGGCCCTGGTTACAGCAGCCAGAAACTTTGGCTATGTTTTTCTTTCACGAACACAAAATACTATCACTATAAGCGAAATGGGGATTGAAAGAACCTACGACGTCCTCGCTATCCTGGATTTCAATAGCGACAGAAAGCGGATGTCTGTCATTGGTGAGCTTTTGTGGAAAAGGTCGCTGTGTTTCAGAGGTGCCGTACGTGCCAGGGAAGGTGAACTCAAGAATTACAGCTGTGTAACTCACAGTCCTATGACAGATTTTAACCCACATAGCTCTGAGTCACCAAAGGGAGGCTTTGTAATGAGGTGTCTCCTGGATGGTCCTGGTGTTCAGATGTGACCTCAGCTGAAGAAAATCTCAGGTCCCTTTAGTAGAAGCTTGAAGAAATGCTTCAAAGATGATTAATTCCCCTTTTTCCCCAGAGTACAAACAAGTTGCATGTTCCCCTAGCTGTCGGAATACCACATATGGAGGTTGAGGTACAAATAACTCTTTAGTTTTGATGTTAACTACCTGTAAAGAAGTCAGTCTTGAATCAGAGATCTGTTGATTTTAAGGCTGTAATTACGGTGCGTCATACCTCTAGTGTATGTCTCTGCCCAGCTCCTATAGGCAAGTGAGATGTTAATACTTTATGGAGCACTATCAAAAACATAACCCCTGGGAGTTTAAAATCCCCTCCTGTCATGAAAGAAGAGATGCACTTGTCAACCAGGTTACTTCACAGTACTAAAGATGGTGAAGAAGAACCATGATCTTGTACATTTGGTACTTAAGAGCAGAAGACTGAAAAATCAGAAACTATTCCTTTATTGAAATGTACTTTAACATTTTGTCCCTCCTCTCATATTTTACTCCACAGTAAGAGAATCAGCTGGAAATATCAGGCTATACTGTAAAGGGGCTGATACAGTGATTTATGAACGGTTGCACCCAAGGAATCCGAAGAGAGAAGCTACAGAAGAAGCACTAGATGTATGATTCTATTTTATATGCTGTTTTTAAATTAAAAAATGTTTATTTCTGACTATAATTTAATTTTACTTATTTCCTTTTCCTAAGCTATTAAACCAAATGCAGACTTATAATTGGTTCTACAAGTCAGCCCAAACCTGAGAAATCATCAAAGCAATATAAGCTTTCGTGCACCTTCTTAAAAATACAGTCATTGTCTCGTCGTGAGAAGTGAACTTAAATTTTGTCTACCAGCTTTTTTTTCATAGTTATCAGTATTCCAGATCACTACACTTTGTTCTATTTGCCACCTCTTCAGTCTTGCAGTTCAGACTCTGCCTTGCCAGCTACAGGTTAATTTGTGGTGTTTCTGAAATACTCAGGACTAATTGCACTGTCAGATTTGTTCTGTCAGACTTATCAAATGCTTGTGACGTTAACTCTTATACCTGGATTGCAAATGAAGAGTTTTCTTTTGTGGATATGTCTTTTATTAGTATTATTTTTCAGATTTTTGCAAATGAAACTCTTAGGACACTCTGCCTGTGCTACAGAGACATTAGTCATGATGAATTTGAAGCATGGAATAAGAAGTTCCTGGAGGCCAGTGTAGCTCCAACTAATCGTGATGAAGCTCTGGACAAAGTGTATGAGGAAATAGAAAAAAACCTGATTGTAAGTCAAGCTTTAAGTTTTTTGTGTACTTTTGTTCTTATATAAGAAGAAACAGATATTTTTGAAAATAAATTATCCTTGCTTATTAGGGCATTTTGATTTAGGTCTTTTCAGTAGTTATTGGCTTTAGAGCCACACCAGATTTTGAGGTTGAATAGAATGAAGGGAACAGTCTTTTAGTGCTTGTATTTCAGTGTGGTCACCTCTACAGGCAAGAATTTGTCTTTACTGAGTTCTCAGCTTGAGCTGTACCTT
This sequence comes from Actenoides hombroni, assembly GCA_024336885.1. Taxonomy (NCBI): domain Eukaryota; kingdom Metazoa; phylum Chordata; class Aves; order Coraciiformes; family Alcedinidae; genus Actenoides; species Actenoides hombroni. Next base: position 50,146,013 of record WUAM01000431.1, on the reverse strand, counting down.
GACTCAAAGAAATCTGGAATAGTTTCATTCTCTACTGAAAATGAAATGGTTTTCTATGCACATTTATCCTACTAAATACCTGTCTTTCATGTATCTTCCAGTTGCTTGGGGCGACAGCTATTGAAGACAAGCTGCAGGATGGAGTTCCAGAAACTATTTCCAGACTTTCAAAAGCAGACATTAAAATCTGGGTGCTTACTGGTGACAAAAAAGGTGGGTTTACCACAGCCAAAGAGCTAGTAAAACCAGGATAAGGGCTGGAAGATAAACTGGCACAAATGCAGACTAGAAATAAAGCACATTTCTAGAAAAGCTTATTAGAAAGTCCATTAAAATCAAAACTGGAGGAATTTCTATAGCATGCAGAATTTTATCCCAGCCCAGAGTTACTGGCTGAGCTTCCGTGTGACTTCTGCTCCTCCACAAGATGAGCCTCAATGACTCATTTTGTGACTGTCTTTTGTAGGGAAATATCCAGCTACTGCTTTTTCCCAATGCAAAGCAAATGCAGGATGAAATTTGCTTCTCGCACCAGGCTTGCTTGGCTCTGAGGGCAGGTGCCAAAACTTGTCCTTTTACAGTGAAAATCTACTTTTCCAAGAATCCCAAGTGCTGCTGACAGATACTGCTTTGCTTTTCTTACTGCAGCCAGGCCAGCATCTCTCTGACACTGGCAACAGCCACGGTTCAAAGAATCCAGAGCGAGGACAGGGCAAGAGAGCGCAGCATGCTCTGTGGTGATCCTCGTGGTGCCGTTGGGGTAATGTCTTTCGACACGGAGGCAGTGTCTCCACCATCATGTGAAATAGGGCCTGGTAGATCTTCCTTCCATCAATGTCTGATAGACTTTTCCAGCTCACCAACAGATTTTTGCATTCAGAACATCTCGTGACAGTGCATTCCACCCCAGCAATCCATATTTTATAGGACATGTAGAATTCCCGGTTGTTGACTTTTTAATCCATCACCCGCTGCACCTTCATTGCCACAGGATCGTTGTGTGACAATTAATTAACCAGCATTCCCCCAGCTTCTCCATGCTGTCTGTGATTTTTTTTTTTTTATTTTTATTTTCCCCTGCTCATCCACACTGTGGTAATGAAAAGGAACTTCTCATACTGAAACACAACTTCAAAAATTACTTAAGAGGACGTCTGGCTGCTCCCAACAGTTGCTCAGGACAGAACTTTAAACAAATGCTTCCCTCTCTTTTTTAATTGTAGAAACTGCTGAAAATATTGGATTTTCTTGTGAACTCTTAACAGAAGAAACAACAATCTGTTATGGAGAAGACATCAGGCAAGTGAAAAGCACAAAGGATTTATTTAGTGGGAATTGAAACCGGTCTGTGTTTAAAATGATCACAGCAGTAACATCAGCGTGTCCCCCACTGGCCCTTCAGTGACTGAGCAGTATTCTCCACAGTTGCTCAGCTGTACATTGTCTGTTTCTTTCCTTTTTGCAGAAATGTAACTTTCCAAGGCAAGCTCTTATTTGTGGGTAAAGGTGGTGGTCTCCTATTTGCAGGAGGGTGTATGTTCTAGGTCAACAACTGTTGACAGTAGATTTGTCCTGTGGTTCAGACAAGCCTGGAGCACACCTGGAGTGGATTAAGCAGGTCTCTCCCAAGGCCAGATCTTGAGTAGTTGCCAGGTTTCAGTCTCGCTCCCCATCCCTGCACTCCAGCATCACCTGAGCTGGTCTTTCACCCTACCCCGTGCTTCTGGGTGCAGGGCAGGCCTACTCTACAAAGACACGATAGATCGCAAGGTATTCAACACTTGGCCATAGTTTGTCAAATGGTTAGAGCCAAGGAAAAACAACACGGGACTGGGAGAAGAACTAGGGCCTTGTAACAGCGTCGCAACTATTCCTGACTCATTTTTCCATGTGTTTCCTTGTTTGCAAACCAGTGTGATTGTCTTCTCGCTGTCGCTCTAACGCTGCTCAGACCATCACCCAATATATGGCAAAAAAAGTCCTTGCAGCATATATTGCATTTTTTCCTTGCAGATTTTCAGTCTGGGACTGATGTAGCTTATAGTTTTCCCTTGATTTTTCTGTAATAGTATCCACTTCTCTTTCCAGTGCTCTTCTTCAAAGCAGATTGGAAAACCAGAGGAACAGAGCTGGCTCGAGTAAACACTCCTCTCTAAAGATGAACGAGCCCTTTTTCCAGAACAGTAGAGATCGTGCTCTAATAATCACTGGCTCCTGGCTGGTATGTACAAAAAGTGTTCTCCCGTCTATTTGAGATTTTGGGGGTACCACCAAGTCACTGTGTCCTTCACTGAGGACTCTGTCCATTTTGTCTGCTTTGCTAAACCAAGCAATGAAAATTCTTTGGTTGTTGTGCTGCCTGTTGAACGCATCTGTTGGATATTCATGTTCAGAAATATTTTGGGGTTTGAAGGTTGAAAATAGCATTCAATAAAATAAGGAATGTCTCGGGCCTTTCAGATCACCCCAGTAGCTGCCGTCAAGTAAGGCCAAGCCCCAGCAAAAGCACAGGCTGATTTTAAAGGTATTTCTACTTCATGAATATTCCAGTCTAATGGACAAAAAAAGAAGAGCAAGAGATGAGTGCCAGCATTACAGGATGTGTGGCTTCAGTTTGGGCACAGAAATCGCACTTGAGCCGAGAGATGGGAGTGAGAGGGTAGGACCAAAAGACAAGTGTCCTGCTCAGTGCTGCCACGTAGTGCGCTCCCAGGAGCTCAGGGAGCGGAACGGAGCTTGTAGCAGAGAGGTGCTACCAGTCCTTCCGTGACTATTGCCCACCCTGCTGGCAGGCTGCTCCCACGGACACCTGGAAAGGAGACAGGCCAGGGAACGGCTCGGGACCGTCTGCCACGTTTCAGCGTTCAGCCCTAAGCCTCTGGTTTGTGCAGTGAAGTGCACATCTGCGCGTAAGGCAGAGGACGCGGGCTGGGGGTGCCTGTGGGTAATCTGGCAGGAGCATCCATAAAACTGCCGGTCTCTGTTACCCTCCCCTGTGACCAACCTGCCCCAGAGCTAACCCGGTCTTTATGGGACGCTTCCCTCTGTGCTGGGCACGGTCGGAGATGGGCAAACAGGGCACAGGGACGTGTGAACGCCAGAATCTTTTCCAAAGTCAGTTCGTTCCCGTCATAAGAAATAACCCTTTGGACTCTGGGAGAAGTGCTGTGACACCAAATAGAAGCATTTGTTTTTTGTTGATTCCACCGAGTGCATTCTTTTCATTGTTTCTGTAGCTCTCTGTTCACTTCTCTGCACGAGCGTTTTATTAAAATACTACAAATGGTGTGGGGAGCATAATGGAGGTGTGTGGTATAGGCAGCGCTTGGAGGGCGATTGGAAATAGCAGAGAAGGGAACACAGGGTGTTTTTGTTACACAGAATGAAATCCTGCTAGAGAAGAAAAAGAAGAAAAAGAAACTTAAACTGAAATTCCCTAGAACAGCAGAAGAGAAAAAAAAGCAAATTGAGAAGCAAAGGAGGGCTGAAGCTTACAAAGAACAGCAGCAGCAGAACTTTGTGGATCTGGCCTGCGAATGCAGGGCTGTGATCTGCTGTCGGGTGACTCCGAAGCAGAAAGCCATGGTGGTGGAGCTGGTGAAGAAGTACAAGAAAGCTATTACCCTGGCTATTGGGGACGGTGCCAATGATGTAAACATGATTAAAAGTAAGGCAGCTGTAAAACTTCTCTCAGTAGAAAAGATCTCTTCTGGGCGTTTCTCTGCAGTCTCTTCACTGTTACTCTTTGTTCAGAAGACTCCACCATCTATTTCATGACCCACGTTAACATCACTTGTGTTTTCTTAGCTTCTCTGCCTGTGCTTTCCCTTTTTGAGGAAGCCCCTTATGGAATGGTTAGTGGGTTTTGCTGATATATTCTAGCTTTTTCTGTAGCAGCTTCCCTGAGAAGGGTCTTGAATTACATCTGTCATTGTGCTGTGGCTCACAAAAGTGTCATTTACAGAAACAAGCAATAGCTTAGTTGCCTCTTAGCTTGGAAGCATTAGCCATCCTGTATTGTAACTGGTGCTCTTTGAACCATTTCCTGGGAAATCCCACTGAGAAAGAAACTCCTGGGAGATGGTTTGTGTTCCAAGTGTGCTTGTAAAGTGCCGGTTCATTCAGGGGTTTGCTTGCTCTGTCTCATCATTCAGTTATAAAATCACAGAATCATTTGGGTTGGCAGAGCCCTTTCAGCTCATGGAGTCCAACCGTTCTCCCAGCACTGCCAGGGCACCACTAACCCATGGCCCTCAGCACCACAGCTCCACGGCTTGGAAACCCCTCCAGGGATC
>WUAM01000431.1:50106301-50141662 GCA_024336885.1 Actenoides hombroni | reverse complement strand
TTCAGGGAATATGTTTTTCCTCATGTCCAACCTAAACCTCCCCTGGCACAACTTGAGGCCATTTTCTCTTGTCCTATCAGAGTTCTCCCTTGCTCAAGTTTCCCGGTGTCTGTTCTGATGGAACAAGCACTGAGAGAGAACCCAAGTGACGGTGGAGACGTGAGCAGCAAAGAGCAGGGCAAGGAAGGGCTTGTGCACTGTTGTGCTAGTCCTTACTGCAGCCTTTGTACTGTACACAGAACTAAAATAGGGCAAAAGAACCTGAAGCAGAGAACAGGAGCGGGTAGAAGATTTGCCTATGGTCGTGTTGTTCCTCTGCCTTTGTTCAACGTAGTGTGTGGTGTTTGTTTCATTGCCTTAGCTGCCCACATCGGAGTTGGGATCAGCGGCCAAGAAGGGATGCAAGCTGTCATGTCGAGTGACTACTCTTTTGGGCAATTCCGCTACCTCCAGAGACTGCTGCTGGTGCACGGACGATGGTCCTACATTAGGATGTGCAAGTTTTTAAGATATTTTTTCTACAAAAACTTTGCTTTCACACTAGTCCACATCTGGTATTCGTTCTTTAACGGCTATTCTGCCCAGGTAAGAAGACGTGTTCGTGTGCGATATTAACGAGCAGATCCTCCTTTTTGTCAGTGCACAATGGCAAAGACATAACCTGGGAAGCAATGGGAGGCTGAAGTTATCACGAATAAAGTCTGCAGGAGACTAGATGCTAACGACTCGGGCAGTGAGTTACAAACTAAGCCATTGGTTAAGTCACAACACTGAAGACAGTATCATGCCTGTACCAGAAGGAAGGGAGGAAGAGATTGTCACACAGAGCTTTGGAAAACCTTTCCCAGCCCTGCTACTTAGGATGTTCCCGGGCAAAGTGAGACACTGCATGTTTGTATCATTAGCAGGCAGAGAAACAAACCCAAACCTTTTTGTCTTGGAATCACTGGCTGGAATGGCTTGAAATGCGCGTGTTGTACCTGGCAGTGTTTGAAGTTCATATAGTGTTGAAAGACTCTGGGAGTTGAGGTGCATCTCCATGGGCATGACCTAAAGGCAGGCAAATGTCACTGCGTGGACCGTCATGGAGGGTCTGGGCCATAGTGACAGACAAGCAGCCCTGCCTGAGGTTTGTGCTGTTTGCTGTGATGGAAACTGGGGGTGGGTGTCTAGGGCAGAGGGGAAAAAAAAGGACATAAAAAGAAACCCAGGTTCCCAGACTTGCGCATGAGATGCCAAGTGCCCATCTCAGTCACACGTGCAGCTGTAAACCAGCCTGACACTTGGTGGGGGGTGTTGGGTTTTGGTAGTGTCCCAGGTCGGGTCACACCGATGCTTTGTAAGGAGTCTGGCAGCATAATACAGGCTGGAAATAGTTTCCTGGAGCTCTGAGCCAAGGTGCTGCTTAGAATCATGGAATCATAGAATGTGAGGAGTCGGTAAGGGACCTCTGGAGATCACTGAGTCCAACCCCCCTGCCAGATCAGAATCACCCAGGGCAGGCCACAAAGGAACAGATCCAGGCAAGTTTTGAAAGTCCCTAGAGAAGGAGACTCCACAACCAATCTGGGCAGCCTGCTCCAGGCTCTGTCACCCTCACAGTAAAGAAGATTTTCTTCATGTTGAGGTGGAGCTTCCTGTGTTCCAGTTTGTGTCCATTGCCCCATGTCCTAACACAGGGCATCACTGAAAAGAGACTTGACTCCTCCTGCTTGACCCCCACCCTGCAGAGATTTGTAAACATTAGTAAGATCCTCTCTCAGTCTTGTCTTCTCTAGGCTAAAAAGCCCCAGGTCTCTCAGCCTTTCCTCACAAGAGAGCTGCTCCAGTCCCTTCATCATCTTCATAGCCTCCATTGGACTCTCCCTAGCATTTCCCTGCTTGCATTCCAGGTGAACACTGCAGTGGGTCATTTAGTGCGGCAGTAGGGCACGTGTGTATTTTCCCAGGAACTGGGAGGGAAAGGTGTAATCAAAAAGCACTCATTAACTACTGACATTGCTCCGCCTCTTCTTGCAGACAGCGTATGAAGACTGGTTCATCACGCTGTACAACGTGCTGTATTCCAGTCTCCCGGTTCTGCTGGTTGGCTTGTTTGACCAGGTATTCTCCATGTTCTTAACAACAGACCAAACAAATCTAACACCAAGTCTGTAATGACACTGAAACTGGTTGCTTTGGTTTATGTACAGGACGTTTCGGGGGGCTTGTTTGGCCTTTTAGGCTTTACAAAATGTATTTCTCCTCCCAGGGTGTGAGGTAACAAGAAACCCTAAGCAGGGGGCGACCGAAATAGCCCGAGTTAATCTTCTTGCTTTTTGAATTTCATGCTGAGAACAAGAAATTGAAGCAAGTTTTTTGGTTTCCCCCCCCCCCCCCGCTTTCCTTAAGGATGTGAGCGACAAATTGAGTCTTCGGTTCCCTACACTCTATGTTTTGGGACAGAAAGATTCACTTTTTAACTACAAGAAGTTCTTTCTGAGTTTGCTTCATGGAGCTTTAACTTCACTGATAATCTTCTTCATACCATATGGAGCTTACCTGAAAACTATGGGACAAGACGGAGAAGCACCTTCAGATTATCAGTCATTTGCTGTCACAGCAGCATCTTCTCTTATATTTGTCGTCAATTTTCAGGCAAGTAAGCTCAGCTTCCTGATCTGTGTCACTCTGAAAACACTTTCTGGTCATGTTTGTAAACTTGTCTATTAAAAATGTAACAATGTGCACTAAAGCTTCCCTCTTTTGCCTTCTCTCACCTCTGTTGGTGCTCTCTGACTGATGTGTAGCTGGATGAGAGATAACCAAAACACTGTCAGTTTTCAGAGTATTTGTCATTATTTTGACTTAAACTCATTTGGAGCCTCTGTTTGCTTTCAGATCGGCTTGGACACGTCTTACTGGACTTTTGTTAATGCTTTTTCAGTATTTGGGAGTATTGCAATTTACTTTGGTATCACATTTGACTTCCACAGTGCCGGAATCCACGTTCTCTTTCCTTCTGGCTTTCAGTTCACAGGTCAGTCCTCACGTCTTGTGCTTCTTGACCCCGTCTCACATGGCTTTAACTTGAGCAGAGAATTATGACCAAAGTGTCATGGCATGAGTCTGGTGCCTGTGAAAGGAAATGATGCTCAATCCTAACTCGCTTCCAAAGAAGGGTCTGGTCTGTTTGGGCCCAGGTTGTTTTATTGGGAGCATTTCTTTCCTTTCAATGAAGATGTGCTGGAACTTGACATTGCCCTGCAGTAGGAGTCTGCAAATGGAAACTAAGCTAAAATTGGTGGCGCAGCTTAAACTAAAGGGAGTGGGATGGTCTGGCAGGGTGTGTGCCGGCCAAGTGGCTCTAACTGATCAGCAGAGGGTAAAACCCCAAAGAAAGACGGAGCCAAATGCTGTTAGCAGCCCCTGGGGGGTTTGCTGGAAGTCTAAGGAGGTGTAAGGAGAAGCCAGATGGAATTTTTTTTAATTTTTCTTTTCTGAAGAAAACTGTTCTTCCTGATTTTCCCAGTGACAAATCTTTCATATGTTGCCTTGGATCTAAATATCTGCCCCCAAAATAAACTGCCTCAATTTTCTGTTCTCATTTTTAAGCTGAACCCAACTGAAAAAAGGTAGTTGCCTCTAATAGCAGGTTTTTCTTTGACCTTTAGTAATTCTTTAGACTTCTTTTACAATTTCCTTCTACCTGAACACTTCATGTGTTTCAGAATTCTATAAAGATAAGACCACTACTTAGTTTGAGAGGAAGTTCCATGAGATTGGGTGCTTGGCTAGTAAATACTGCTTGCTTTCTAGACCACGTGTGCACCAGTGGTACTGGCAGGACTTTTTCTTGCTTTGTGTGCTTTAAAGCAGGATGGAGGAATGCCCTCATCTCAGCCAGGTGTTTGTCCTGCAGCCTCCCATCGATCTCAAAAGGGTGTTGGCAGGAATATGGATACCTTGTAATAGAAGGGCTTTAGAAAACTCTTCCCTGTTACGCTTCTTTTCCTAGGAGAGTCTCTGACTAAAAGCTTGATGATGTGATACACAACAGAATACCTGCATATTAGGTCCTCAGGAAATAAGCCGTGACTTTTAGTGTCTGTGTTTTATAATGAGTTTACATGATCACTTCATAAACTAATGTTTGCTCTTTTTATTCCTAGGAACTGCTCCAAATGCTCTGAGGCAACCATACCTCTGGCTGACCATGATTTTATCAGTTGCTGTTTGCTTACTCCCTGTGGTGGCACTGCGCTTCTTATCCATGACAATGTGGCCTTTGGAAAGTGATCTAGTGAGTAACGCCTGAGTTATTTCAGTTAGTTTGGCAGGTATTTACTTACAGGAGTGTTGGTGCTCACATTAGAGACAAGTGAGAGACAAATGTGCCCCAGAGAGAATGACTGGAGGCTGGAGCTCAAGCCTGGTGGTTGAGGGAGTGGCAGCAGGGCTTTCCAAAGGCCACCTCCTGCTAGCTGGGTAACAACTGCTGCTGTGACATCTTCCCATTCAAAGCAGGGCGTACCTTTGGGTGTTCTTATTTCCCAGCATCTTCCTCGTGTGCTTCCGTGGGATGCAGAGCTCAGCACGCAGTTCAGCATGGGCTAGTTCACCCTTTGTCTCTTTGTGAAACCACAGAAACCTGCTCTGAAGCCCTGGTGGCCTGGCTTTGGTTTTTACCTGGACCGTGGGGGACATTGTTACGTGTTGGAGTATAGGGGACGGTTTGTGTTTGCTTCTATCCTGCCTTGAGCTGGCAAATAGCATATGGGCCTGAAAATAGTGAACGCTGTGGTAGCCTTGTTTAAGAAGGTGATAAGGAAGTGTCAGCGTGAGCACGAAGGAACAGCTTTCCATTACGGGTCTTCGGTCCGCTTCACTGAGAGACACGTAAAGGTAAATGAAAATAAGCAAGTTCCAAACAGTACATCAAGTATTCCTGAAAGGGTGATGTGCTGCTGCATCTACTCTTTTCTAACAGAATCAGGTTTAAACAAGAGAACCCCCCTGTTAAGTAGCGTAAGGACATCAAATGTGTCAGGTTCTTTCCCCAGACAGGAAAGACAAACCAGCAGCTTTCCCTCGCGACCCGTAAACTCCTCTGTCTTTGCATGTGTGAAGATTCAGAAGAACCGCAAGAAATACAGGGCGGAGGAGCAGCAGTGGAAGCGCAGGCAGAGCGCCTTTCGCCGAGGGGTGTCTGGCCGCCGTTCCGCTTACGCTTTCTCCCACCAGCGGGGATACGCCGACCTCATCGCGTCCGGGCGCAGCATACGGAAAAAACGGGCCCCGTTAGACGCAGTCCTGGGGAACAGCGCAACGGAGCTCGCAGCTGCTCGCGAAACAAGCTGATTTACCGCCCTTTGGGGAGGAGCTTTTATACCAGTGATTGCATTAAAAAAAAAAAAAGAAAAAGGTTAAAACAAACTCAGGATTTTTATTTTTTTTTTTAACCAAATAACATAAGGATATGAAGATTTTGATGTTTTATCACAGAAGTTCCTGATTTTGGACTACTGGAAGCACGGAAAGGCCAAGAGTTCTCTACAGAGCTACTGATGCTTGTGTGACTGCTCTCTGTTTGATGTGAAAGTGAAGGATACGTGTGTGAGGGTGTGAAAACCCAGTGCTGTAATTGGGTTTTTTTTAAGTGATGCCTGGAATTGCAAACTTTTTTCACTTTTTAACAATACGTTGGCATAAAACTGCAGCTACATTTCATGGTTTGTCTTTGGAAGCAAACTGCTAGGTAGCAGTTAGCTTGTGTGCACCATTTCACTGAACTGCACGGTCACAACGGCAAAGCTGGTGATCAGGCTTCTGAGAGGGCCCTGGCGAGTCTCACCCCAGCGTGTACAGATGAGCTTAAGGTGGAGCTGGTGACAAACTTTGGTCAGTACCAGGTTTGACTGGGAATTCTGACACTTAGAGGTGTGGTTTCTGTTCCTTTCTCTTCCTTCACCGGCTGACTACAGCTTGCTGCACTCAATCGAGAGATGGCTCTGCATCGTTAGCCTGGGCGATGCATCATTGTTCCTTTCCCAGGCAGTGACTTCCCCTGGAATGAAGGCGTCCAAGTCAAGAGTGAACAGGCTTTTTCTTGCTTGCTGCTTGTTTCTCTGCCTGCCTGTCTTTCCAGCTCCAGAAGCGGTTTGTGCCTATTTGTACAGTGTATTTATGAGCAGGTGTCTGGTCTCCAGAGAGCTGCCCTTGGTGCTGGCAGAAGCACGTTCACTTCAGTTTTAGCTACAGCCATTGGAAAGGGAGAACTGGAAAAGGGGCACTTTGAGGTGGACATACTTCACTGAGTAGTGAGTCAATTCCTACAGTGTAAAAAGTGATTTTATGAGAGCCCCTTTCCCTGGGCACGTACTTTTACTCTTCAAGTTGAGATGTATGAATGTTTCATTTTTACCTACTTCTGACTCCGAGACTAACACTGATTACTGAAATGGTTTTATAGTAAAAATCATGATATATGGCTCTTGTTTAATGGAATGTACATTTCAAAGATTTAATGCAAATAAATATTTGAAAATTTACAGCTTCTTTTGTCATAAATATGTAGGTAAGAATGGTGAGAGGAGTTTAAGTAGGAAATGGAGGTAACTCCTCTCTCATGGAGACAGATGGGGTTGCTCACTACAAATAAAAAAAAAGCAAATCCCACCACGTGTTGGACTCTTAAAAACGGGTGTGATGTTAAAATACTCAATATGTAATTTGGGGTGGGTGTATTTGTTTTATTTCTAATGAGACTTACTAAAGACAAATATTTGTCATAGGTAACAACTGTTACCAGGGGGCAAGAGGATGGGGCTAGGCTGCCCAGAGAGGGTGTGGAGTTTACCTGTCTGGAGAGACTCCAAACCTGCCTGGATGCTGCAATGCTGGGCCCCCTGCTCTGTGTGACCCTGCTCAAGCAGGGGGGGTGTCACCCAGATGCTCTCCAGAGTGCTCTTTCAGCCCCACCATTCTGGGATTCATCTCCTGTCTGCTTCCCAAGAATGTGGAGACAGTGTGTTGTGCAAGGCCAGTGGTCTAATGGCCACATCTTGGGCCAAGTGCAGGTGGGACCCAAAATGCAAAGGGGGACGCTATGGAAGGAGGGAGGCGGTGAGATTAGACACAGTGCCGAACTGCAGTGCTCGCAGGTGAATTACTGTGAATTCACGGTAATGAACGTTCACTCTCCTGCACCTCCTGACGCACAGGGAGGGTGCGATTCGAAGAGAGCTCCGGGCGCGTTTTGGACTGCCTGGGCTGGCAGTGAGAGGCGCCGGGACCTGACGTGACTCGGCAGCGACAGAGCAGCGGGATGTGCGGGGACAACGGCGGGAAGCACCGAGACCCCAGGAGCGGCGAGGGGCGGCAGTGGCGGCGGGTAGCAGGAGAGGTGGCGGAGCAGGAGAGGCGGCGGGGAGGCAGTGGCGGCGGGGAGAAGCGGCGGGGGAAGCGGCGGGAGAGGCGGCGGGGCAGCAGCAGCGGCGGGAAGCGGCAGCGTCGGTCCTGCCGCAAGCGGCGGGACACGGCTTCCTTCGCGCCGCTGCGGGCACGTGACGCATGAGCGCGCTGCGTCACGTGCGTCAGCGCCGCATCACCGCGCGCAGGGTCCCGCCCCCCGGCGGCTCCGCCCCGTGGGCTGGGGCTGGGGCGGGGCGGCTGATGCAAGAGGGCTCGGGGCGGCGGAAGCGCGCTGACGGCATTTCCGGCGGGCGGCTGCGGCAGTGCTGGCTGCGACCATGGCGGGAGAGGTGCTGGCGCGGACGGCGGCGCTCGCCCTCGGTGAGGCCCTGCGGCGGGCGGGCTCTGCGGTGCCGAGCCTCGGCCCTGCCCTGCCCTGGAAGGACCGCGCCGCTCCGCGCTGGGCCGGCCCCGGCCCGCGCCCGTCGCCACGGGGGAAGATGGCGGCAGCGGCGAGCTGCAGCTGGTCCCGGTACCGGCCGCTCTGGGCGGCGGCCGCGGGGGAGCCGCTTGTCTCGGGGGCTCTGGCTTAGGACGGGAAGGAAGGAAGCCTCGGGAGCGGTTGGAAGGGTGCCCTGGCTAGGGGTGGCTTGGGCGCGGGGCGGGCGCACTGGTGTGGGGCGGGGGTTTGTGGGGGCCTTGGGGGCTTCCCTTGACCCGACGTGACTCAGGGAGTGGAAGGGTCCCGGTTTAGCAATCACTCGGTGCCTGGGCAAGGAGCTGCAGCGGTGCTGGCGGAGCTCCGGCGCGCAGTGCCGGGATGCTTGGGCGTTGGCCTCTGCCCGGGCACTGTCAGAAGGGGGTGTTAATGTCCGTTCGTTTTCTGCCAGTGGGTGAGCCGAATGGTCTGCTCACACCGACTGTTGTCCCCTTGCTGACCTCCTGCCTGCCTAGAAAAAGCTAAGGCCCCAACCTCTGTTGTCTGCTGTGTGACCAGTGACCTTCAGGAGTTCTGTGTCTTGGGAGTCCTTCAGACTTCAGCATCAGATATTTACGGTCTCCCTTGAAAACATGAAGTAATGCTTATCTTGTTTGACTAGCTGGTTGCTTTTGAAGGTTTATTGCTGCTGATAACTGTGACGTTTTCAAGACCCTCTATGTGTCCCGTTTCTTCCTGACTAGTTCCATAGCCAGTAATTTTATTTTTTTTAAGGCGTTCAGTAATTGCCCCTGTTTGTCCTGTATTACAGAAGAGCTGTACGTTTCTGAACGAGAGGGCAACGATTCCACTGGTGATGGGACGCAGAAGAAACCATTCAAGACTGTCCTGAAGGTAACTGTGGAACATGCCCGCTGTTTGTCTGGGGAGCATGAGCTGTGCTTTAGGACGGGCAATGTCAATGCTTCATCAGTTGTTGCAGCTCTGACTGGAGGGCCAGCAGTAGGATGGCTGCTCAGCCTCTGTAAGGATGACTTTACTCATTTGCGGTGCTGTTGATTCTGTTATTTCTCTCTCTAGGCTTTGATGACAGCAGGAAAGGAGCCGTTTCCTACTATTTATGTGGATTCGCAAAAAGAAAACGAGGTCTGTAGCATTAGAGCTAGAAATTATTTTAATGTGCCTTTGTGTGAAGGGACACAAACTTAATCCTTTATTTTCTGCTCTCTTCTTGGATTGATTCAGAGATGGGCCATTATTTCAAAGTCACAGATGAAAAATGTCAAAAAACTGTGGCACAGGGAACAAATGAAGAATGATGCTAAGGAGAAGAAGGAGGTAGGTTGGCACTGATGCTGGGCTGGAGGAAGCTTATCGCCTTGCTTTTCTAAAAACATGAAACACCGTTGTCACTCCCGCCCTTCCAAAAAAGGTTCGGTTTGCTCTTTACCTGTGTCGTTGTTTTAGACTTGTGTTATTTACAGCTCGCCTGTCTTTAGATTTGGGCAAGCACGTGGCCGAAACGGGGCGAGTTTTGTGTAGTTGCAATTGCCTTTAGGTTTTCCAGAAGAAAATGAGAAAGGCGTCTGTTGTTTCTCATCCTGGTCTTGACTTGAGCAGGTTTAGGCCCCCGCGGAGCAGCATCAAGGCTCTTTAGGACATCTGTGTCTGGAGAGGTACAATGTAGTCTTCAGTAACTGTAAAGAGCTGGAATCTTACCAAGTCTGGTTACCGCTGTTTAATGCATTTCCTTTTTAACCAGGCAGAAGATCTCTTGAGAAGAGAGAAGAACCTGGAGGAAGCTAAGAAGGTTGTTATCAAGAATGATCCTAGTCTTCCAGAGCCAAAATGTGTGAGTAAGATCCTGTGTGCTCGATATATGGCCTGTGTGACAGTGTCTTGTCTGTGCCACCACTGAGCCTGTCTCTGTGTTGTGGCTCTGGCAGCTGCTGACAGCCACTGTCGTGTTACTGTCCATCAGTAGGACTTTGGTTGTGTGATTACTTGTGTCCTTTGGTATAGAGACTTTGGCCTTTCTTATTCTGAACCTTCTTAGTTCACACATCAGACTTCTCTGTGTCCATCTGCTGGTTATAGATGACAACTGGTTGTTGGTTGGAGCCTTGCACTCTCGTTGCTGCTCATGGGGAAGGAGCAGCCAGGCTCAGCTGTGCTGCAGTCACAGCCTCTTCCAGGCCAGTGCACAGTCGCTATCCTGAACTACCTGGGCTGTGATCCCTTGGGAAGGTGTCTGCTGGGTTAATTGTTCTGACTGTAGCAGCATCGGTACCCCAGCTATGTGTACGAATGTACCTTTATCAGGACCAGGTCCTCTGCTTCTTTCACCACTAACTGAACTCATCCACTGACCTTCTTTAGAAACTGATTCAGAAGGTGTTCAGAGTGCCAGAAAAAGCATCTGAGGCAAGAAAGTGCCAGACAGTGTGTTCAGGTCTTTTGGCGTTTAATGCACCTTGGATTTCCAGGGTGGAGCCAAGTCCCCTAGTCTCTAGGCATGAGCTGTTACATTTATTTTCACCTCTCCTTTCAGTCAAGTGCAGAGAGAGCTTAAGAAGCTGTCCCGGTCCTTAGTTTCTGTCTGACAAACTAAGCCTGCTGCATGGAAGGGACTCCATGTGAGGTCTGAAAATGCTTCCCAACATCTTGCCTGTCCTGACTAAAATATTCTTCCCTTACCAAACAGCTGTTTGGTATCAACAGCTCTGCTTGTACCCTGGATGGAGCTGTGCTTGGGGTGCTGTGACGAGGAGTCTTTTGAGGAGGGGTGTATCATATGCTTGTATTATAAGGAGTTGTGTGGAAAACCCTGTCTAAACAGTGAATTGCTTCTCTGACTAGTGTTATTCCCTGCTTTGCAGGTAAAGATTGATGCTCTGGAGCATTACAGGGGCCACAGAGTGAAGATTTTTGGCTGGATCCACAGATTACGCAGGCAAGGTAAACAGCAAGCGTTCAGAAGCTACTGAACCAGTGCAGACAGGACAAACACAGTAGCCTTCAAAATGTGGGTGCTTAGGATGAGTTGGGCACCATCTGGTTCTTAAAAGTTCTAAACCATTGCTTAGATGTTCTCTTTGGTTTATCACAGTGATCACTACAGCACAGAAAATTGTATGATGTATGATCATATAGACATTTTGTAGCTGAAATCTTGTGGGATTTTCATTATGGAGGCCAGTCCTGCACAATGTCTTCAGAAGACTTGTTTTGTGTTTTAAACTAACCCTGAGAACTAGCATCTGCTCATAGTGAAATCAGCAAGTGGGAGATTTAAGTTAAAGTAGCATAACTACTTTTGCAATCAGTTTAGCAAGTGACACTTGCTCTCAAAAAGGGGTGTTCTAGCTAGCATGGGGGCTTTGGTCAGGGCACGGGAGCGCACAGCAGAGGTGGTTCTGGTTCCACGGGTACTCGTTCGCATTGTCACTGATGGACTTGACAAAGCAGTTTTGGCTCTGGATATCGTGAGCGGTTTCTAGCAAATTATTTTTGTAATTGTGTGCTTTTGTGGAGAGCTGTGTGGCGAGGGCGATGTCGCTTTGTCCATGTTAGGTGGCCCCTGGGCCCATGTGTTCAGCAGGCTGTGGGCAGACCGCTGGGGTCTCCCTGGGGACTGGAAGAATGCCTGAGGTCCAAGCCTGGTATTGCAATCCCCACCCTGCTGAGGCTGGACTAGGCTTTGCTCCTGGTGCTTGCTGAACCTTATTTCAACTTGTTATACAAAACCCAGCTCTGAGAAAGGTTTCTGTCACTGTGCTAACATTTCAGTGCTCTCCTGGAGCACTTTCAGCTTCTAAAATGAAAGAACATGGTCTGAGCCCTTCTGTAAGTCTGCACATTAGTGATGAACACGGCTCAGGAATGGGTCTGTTCCAGTGGAGCAGTGAATAAAACCGAGGGTCTCTAGTTGTTGTTTGTGGCTTTTTTCTCTTTTTAACTAGGAAAAAATTTGATGTTCATTGTCTTGAGAGATGGCACTGGTTTTCTTCAGTGTGTCCTTTCAGATGAACTGGTAAGTTGTGATGATTTAATCTGTTCTGCCATTAAATAGGTGAAGTGTTCATACCTCGTTCATTTTTCTTTCCTACAGACAATTAGAAGTTCTCAATCTACTGATTGAGTTGTGTTGTTGTTAAAGTTTATCTCCTACCACTAGAGGGTTTTTAGTCATAGTGAGAACTATTCAGAAGTGACTATGAGTTAACCTTGTCTGCGACTCAGATACATGTAGTAGGAAATCTAAAAATGAAAACTTACTTTAACTGTGCCTTTGTCTTCTTTTCTCTCTGTAGTGCCAGTGTTACAACGGGCTGATTCTCTCTACGGAGAGCAGCGTTGCAGTGTATGGTACACTGAACCTCGTGCCTGAAGGCAAGCAGGTACTGGAGTTGGTGTGGTCGTGTTCTCCTCTTCAACAGCTTAGCCTTTTCCTGATGGAAGGAGAAGCAGAGGTGGAAATTATTAGGTTATTTTGGTGGGAATTTGGTTGTGAGGAAAGACCATACCTCCCAAAGCTGCTGCTGTCACCCACTGTTCAGTATGTGAGAGATGAGCTATGTGACTGTTCTGCTTTTGCCTGAAACAATTTTCCACTGCTACAGAATCCCAGACTGGTTTGGATGGGAAGGGACCTTTAAAGGTCATCTAGTCCAACCCCCCGTGCAGTGAGCAGGGACATGGGCAACTAGAGCTATGCCCCATAGATATTTCCTAGAATGTAACAGTGGAAGATTATGTTAGGTAACTGACATAGCTTTATTCTCCTAACAAGAGGTTTATGCATTTTTTTTATTTTGTGAGGCTAAGAATTTGGGGTTAGGTCTCCTCTTTTAGAGAGACGCTTTGTCAGCTTTTTGCCACACTTTGTCCCAGCACTTGGCAGGTGTGTGAACTGGGCAGTTCACTATAACTTGTTGCATAAAATTTCCTTTATAATGGTGCTCTGAGATTAGTGTCCGGGCAGGTGTGATTTTTAGGTCTCAAAATACAAGGGTGCTTATGCCCTGTGCCTCTCTCCTTCCAGTCCAGATCTACACACTGTTTGTTACTGGTCAGAAAATGGTTTGAATCTGGCATTAGGGCTAAAGCCATCTTGAGCGCCTGTGCCTGAGGGATGGTCCATAAAAGGGTTTCAGACTGAAGGCAGGAGAGAAGCTATTAGGAACCGCTATCTGTGATGGCAACTCAATGTACTCATCATGACACACTGGCCTGTGTCAGCATATTTATTGAAAATTGCTGTAAGGCTTCTGTCTTGGTCATTGAGAGGTGACTGAAAGACGAAAGTGAGTTGTGTCTGTGGTGCAGAACTGAACTTGTGATGCAGAAATAGCGAATGAGCTCAGGCCACTCTTGTTGTATTTTAAGTAGTCCCTCTTAAGACATGAGCTGCTTATAGCTATGTTCTCTCTTTTTTCAGAAGAAGAATCAAAAGCAGTAATGTTGAGATTGAGAACAGATGTATTTTAATCTTTCTGGTCTGTGAGTTTACCTCTTTAGATAGATATCCCAACTTGTTATCAACTCTTGCAGTGAGAGCTGTTGGTTTGTGTGAGCTGGCAATCTGTGTTCTCCTGTCTGGTCTCTTGAATAAGTACTAACTCTAGGGAGAACAAACACACCTGAAAAACAAACAAACAAAAAATTCACATTTTGGAATGTCATATTGCTTTGGTGTTTCGAAGATGTATTAGACAGTATTTGAGCAAAGTAGTCCCTCACTGTGGCAGTCTGTAGTGTAAAACAAGGTCAAAGCGTTAACCTTTTGTGGTGCTTTGTAGATAATTCAATTTTCTTGTAAGCCATGTACTGTTGGCCATTACCGGCATGTTTTGCAAATGAAATTTGGATAGGCTTAATTGCTCTCATTGTCCCTGCCACTTGGGTCCTATCCCCAGAGATGGAGGGAAGGTTAGAGAGCCAGGCTCTATTAAATGTGAGTTCCCTCACTGTTGTGTTCGCTGATCAGAAGAGAGGGAAGCTCCTTTCCTTCAGAGCTTACACTGCTGAGGCTTCAGAAAGTAACTGCAGCCACTTGTTTAAACAACTTCATATGCTTTGGTAATCGTAAGGGACTAGTGGTATGTTACTGCTCACGAAGCTTTGGATGTTGAGAACACTTGACTTTTACACCTCTCATCGCAATGATGCAGTGCTTTTAGTTGGCAAACCCACCACGTTTGTAAAAATGTGTTGATTAGGCTTCAAAAAATCTGCATCTTTACCCTGAAAATGCTGTGAACAAACCAAATCCCATTCAGGGGGACGGAAGCCACGTGGGGGAGCTGGTGAGAGCAGGAATGAAGAGCTTTGGTGTGCAGCCCGCCAGGCTGAGCCCTGCCGCGGGGACTGCTGCTGGTCATTTGGCAGCAAGCAGGACAGGAGATCAGCCAGCAGGAGACTTGCTGTTGTCACAGGGTGGGACACTGCCTGGTGCAGAAAGAGTGCTCGGATATCTGAGAGACAAACCAAACAGCACACAGAGTGAGCTGGTTCTTCCTCTGTTGCTATCCAGTCAGACAATGTGGCTTGAGCAGTACAAAGAACAAAATCCCTTGACTGTTGTGCTGCAGTCTTGGGGCTACATTTTCTTCTCACAGGTGGGAGCACTCTTCACTCTGTGTGTGTGTGTGTGTGTGTGTGTGTGTGTGTGTAGTGGTCTTGGGGCATATGGGAAGGTTCTTTGCACCAATGTTTTGTTGTAGCACCACACAAATGACTGAAGAAAATTTACTCTATCCCAGCCAAATTTAGTATACAGTGTAAGTCCCCATAGAATGGTTTTGGTTGGGAGGAACCTCTGAAGGACTTCTGGTCCACTCTTTTCTTCAGGAAGATCTAACGTGTAATCAGGCTGCCAAGAGCCTTGACCAGGTGTGTTTCTGAACATTGGTCTATGCTCTAGTAGTTTTTTGGTTGTTTTTTTTAATATTTATAGCCGATTGAAATCTCCCTTCCTGCAACTTGAGGCATCTGTCCTTTTGCTGGATGCTTCCAAAGAGAGTCTGGCCCCATCTTCTTTATAACCATCTATTAAATAGTTGAAGGTAGTAGGTAGTTTCCCCCTGCTTAGCTGCCAGTTCTTCCAGCTGAATAAACCAGCTGTCCGTGTTATATTGTACTTGAACTGAATGCACGTGGAAGGTTCTCGTTATCCAGCTGTACTGCTGGATCCCATCAGTCTGAGACCCATGGTGGCTTACCAGTGCAGTTTGAGGTGAGGTATGACCCAGTTATGCAGCAGCCACTTTGAAAATACTGCAATTAGGATTTCAGCATCTTTTGTTTTAACTGGATCAATATCTGCCACGATGCCAGATGGTGACATCCAATGGGCAAAAAGTAGACTCCTGTAATGTTTGTTTCTCTTCACATTGTCAGGCTCCAGGAGGCCATGAGCTGAGCTGTGATTACTGGGAGCTTATTGGTCTGGCCCCAGCAGGAGGGGCGGACAATCTACTCAACGAGGATTCGGAGGTTGATGTGCAACTTAACAACAGGCATATGATGATTCGAGGTGAAAATATGTCCAAAATCTTCAAAGTGCGCTCCATGGTAGTACAGGCCTTCAGGGACCATTTCTTTGCCAACGGGTACTATGAAGTAAGTATGTTCTCCCTGTCAGCGAGTGACTGCTTTAATGTCTTGACGTCAAGGCTGTCTTTTTCTTTTTCTTTATGGAAACACTGTGTAGAGTTTCTACTTGACCTGGAAGGGGCAAAAGAAAAGCTGTTTCTTAGGAAACTGTTATTTGATGGCTTTCACAGACATAGCTCTCACAGGTGTGTAGACACTTGTGAGGCCTGTAAGTGCTGCAGCATGATTTGCAGCCAGCCTGCATGGCTCGGTAGCATGCTGAAGGGTGTCAGACTCCAAGAAGTACTTCTGTGTGTGCTCCTAGAACCTTTGTAGATGGTGTTCTGGAAGAGTGTGCCTTACATCACTGCCCTGTGGTATTGTCATCTTTGTCCTTAGTCCTTCAGTCAAGTAACAAGGGCACTGTTCTTTAACAGGTCACACCACCAACTTTAGTCCAGACGCAGGTGGAAGGAGGCTCAACTCTGTTCAAACTGGATTATTTTGGTGAAGAGGCATACTTGACACAATCCTCACAGCTGTACCTGGAGACCTGCATTCCGGCGCTGGGAGATGTTTTCTGTGTGGCTCAGTCATACAGAGCTGAGCAGTCCAGGACCCGCAGACACCTGGCAGAGTATGGAGGGAGTGAAACTTCTTTGTTCTTTATAAGTGAATTTCTAACACAGGGCAGTAGCAGGCAGTTGGATCATGTAATTACAGTGAGCAGACATCATCGTGCCGATGCGGAAGGACTGAGCAAAAGTATATTTGGGGGTAATATCTTGTCTTGGTGAATATTCAGCTGGTCATATGTTGACATTTAGTGAAGGCAGAGCTGGGCAAAACAGAGTTGATAGTTTTTAGGAAGCTTTGTCACTTTAGAAAATACAGTTTATATTGGGTTTTTTTGTGTGTTTTTATGGCTTTATTTCCTTTACAGTGGGAGAAATTAAAATGGGGCAGAAGTGTGTGTTTGGGTTGTGGTGGTTGGCTTTCTTGAGAATTTTTTTCACAGCTAAAGATTTATTGCTTGTGTGTAGTTTAGCAACAGTGTGACTTTTTGTTTCAGATACACTCACATTGAAGCCGAATGTCCTTTTATAAGTTTTGAAGATTTGCTGGACCGTCTGGAGAACTTGGTTTGCGATGTAGTAGACAGAGTCTTGAAGTCACCTGCATCAAGCTTCCTGTATGACCTAAACCCGGTAGGCAGCCATGTGGAACAGTCACAAATAGCCAAGAAAATCTGACCTTTAGCTTTTCCTGATCAGTGTGTTCTTTTGGGGAAGGCAGGGCATGGCAGCGAGCTCTACTAGCTTAGTGTTGTTAATAATAAGAATATTCAATAGCATCAAAAGAATGAAAATGCTGCAGGGCTGGTAATGACTTTTCCAGAAGCAGGGAGCTGTGGGGAAAGATGTTCTCTGCTAGAGAGTTCCAGGAGCCAGCAGCGTGCTGGGATTTATTGCAGTGTGCACCGTACCCACTGGCAGAATAAAAACCTCTACCCCACAGCTCGTAATATTGATTGGCCAGTACTTACACATGGAGCACAAGGGAGCAATGAAACAACTGGTGTTTTACTTTCCACCCTGGAATGTGGAGCTCTAAAGCTATTTCCATTTGTTAGAGACCCTTTGTCTTCAGTTGCCTTTGCAAAGAAGATGGCTCTAAGGGACTGCTAACTTTCTCTGTCCCTCGGTTTTTTTTCACAGCACATACAAATTTGGTCATCCCTGTTATTTTGACCTATTTGCCTGATAAACACTGGGAAGCTCAGTTTTGAATTTGGACAGGAGGTAGGAAATAACAGAAGTACAACTCACTTCACCAGGGCAGGTTCTGAGGCCGTTCTGTGCATAGAGAGGCAAGTATCTCCTTTTGTGGCGTGGCCCAAGGAACCTCTGCCGATGGCTCAATCGGAAACACCTACATGTGTGGTGAATTCACACGGAAAAGGAAACTGCTTTGAAAATCCTTCCACTCTGCTCTCTCCCGCTGTCTTTTTCAGCGTCAGTTCAGTGGACTTTACTGGCCTTGGAAGATGGTTGTGTTTGGTTCTAGCTTTTTGGTAATGAATGTGGTGTGTTTATTTGGTGCCCTGGCAGCACTGGGTTAATGGTTGGACTTGATCTCACAAGTCTCTTCCAACCAAAATTATTCTATGATTTATTTATGAAGTAATAATTTGTTGGTGTATGAGTAGAAAGAGTAGTCTGTGTGCTTCAAGTCTGGATGTGGACTTCCTGATAAACTAGAAAAGTAGTATTGTTTAAAAGTGGTACTGTTCTGTCTGTCTGATTTACAGGGCTTCAAGCCCCCCAAGCGTCCTTTCCGACGAATGAACTATACTGAAGCCATTGAGTGGTTAAAGGAACATGATGTGAAGAAGGAAGATGGCACTTACTATGAGTTTGGAGAAGTAAGTCTTTCTGAGGCTCTTTAGGCATTAAAACTAAACAGACTTCCACTGCCCTGCACGCAGGGTGTGTAAGTCTCCTGAAGAACACTGTTTGGACCATGATGCTGCTATGCTAACTGGCTGGGGAAATCTGTTGTGTTTTGTTCGGTATGGTATCAATGAAGAGTGGAATTCTAGTCCTGTTTAAGTTAAAGTGAATCTTGCTGTAAGCTTTGGTGAGGCCTGGTTTTTTTTGTCTAGACTGCTGGGAGATGTAGTGATGTCGTACTGGGGAATGCAAGCGTTGGCTGGGTTCTCACATCATGTGACTTGAACACTGGAACAAATAGAACAAATAGAATCAAACTCTCATCTGTCAGATGTTCCTTGTCTCGCTCTTCAACATGTAAGATAAAATTATTTGAAGGAGCTCAAGATGACCTGATAGTGTAGCCATAGTCATCAAAGGATTTAAGAGAAGTGAGATTTTTAGGAGGAGACCAAATAATTGTGCAATTTCAACTTTTTAGTGTTAAGGTTTGTGGAAAACATTATTGGGGAGAAAGGAGATTGGGCTCTTCAGTGGTTACTGGTTGGTTGGAAAGTCTGTGTCAGGTTAGGCTTCCCTCGGTTTTCCTGTCTGAAACATTGGGAAGACTTGTATTATAAGTGTTGGGCCCTTCCTATTTAACATCTTTATTGATGATCTTTCTGTGATAATTGAATAGATGTTTTGGGATTTTTTTTTTTCCCCTGACATATATTTTTTTAGATTAGTTATATAACTTAAAGTAAGCTAAGTTTGTGTTAAGCCCTTAGACACATTAGGTGTTGGTCCGAGTGGTCTCTTTGTTTTATGCCTGATACACGTGGGACTCAAGGTATGGGAGTGGTTTTGGTTTTGAATATTAACACAGCCTTCTTTAACCTTAGGATATTCCCGAAGCTCCTGAGAGACTGATGACAGACACCATTAATGAGCCAATCTTGTTGTGCCGATTTCCTGCAGAGATCAAGTCTTTCTACATGCAGCGCTGTCACGACGATTCCCGGCTCACCGAGTCTGTGAGTTGCTGTTGTACATGGTGTGTCCGGATTCTAAACAGAGTGGGGAACATCGGTGTGAGCGAGCGTAAAAGGATTGCTCCAGGAAAACCTTGGAGAATTCTTCCCAGGTCTTAGTTTGGGTGTCTCTTGGCATGGCCTGTTGATCCTATAGAAATAACTAGACTTCGAAGTGCTAATAAAGTGTTGGTAGATCACTGTCAGCATGATCTTCACTGACCTCAAAGTGCTGGTCTAATGACAATACTTGTGTTGCTTCTTGGAGACTGTCTTGACTGAACACCAGCGGGCTGGCCGCTGGGGAGAGTGGTGGTCATTAGGAATGCAGCTGGGCTTGTGGGTTTGTGGTGTGGGCTTCGGAGTTTTAGTTTGGTTTGGGGTTTTTTTTGTTGTTGTTTTTTGGGTTTGGTCTTTTTTATACAGTTCAGTGTGGCCAAGAGTATTAGAGATTAAGTTAGAGAGCCTAGTCAGTTACGTTTATTCCATCTATAAATTGGATCTGGAAGGAATTGCCTGCCTTCCTGCCAGAGAATTAAAATCACATGATAAAATGTGTTGGGGAAATAGATGTTTAAATTTTTCTTCCCTCTCCTGCAGCAACTTTAATTGTACTGGTTTGATGTTCCATTGTGTGTTGCAGGTTGATGTGCTGATGCCCAATGTTGGAGAAATTGTTGGCGGCTCTATGCGTATCTGGGACAGCGAGGAGCTCCTGGAGGGCTATAAGAGAGAAGGCATTGATCCCACTCCGTACTATTGGTACACTGATCAGGTTCGTGAAGCAGACTAGATGTACCGCTTGTCACATGTGATACTGAATTATTTTTAACTGCTCTTAACATGATGCAGTCTAAATTGAAACACATTTTGGGTGGCCTAAAGTAGATAATGGTTTAACTGTTGGTAAAACACAATGGGCGACAGTTTTTTTCATTCTGATGAAATTGCTGCTATTTGCTGCAGTTGAACGCTGCCCGTACCAGGTCACCCTCACTGGATCGGTCTGTGTGGCTGTACTCCTCTCGTAGTGTCATCTGCAGTGGCTGTTGTTAGGTAAAGAGAGGTTGGTCCTCACAGACCTGAATGGCCAAGCTGTGGCCTAGTGTAAGGAGAGGAAAAAAGGAGGCAGTGGAAAAAGAATCATTCAGACTTTTTTCCACCTTCCTTTTCCCCTCTTCCAGTCCTTACGTTGCCCCAGGAAACTCGGGACAACTGAGCACATGTATCTTGCCTGAAAATAGTCCATGTTCCTCATCACTCAGAAAATAGTTTTGGAAGGGTTTGGGGTATTTTTGTTTTTGTGTTTTTTTCCTAGCGGTGTTACTGTGGTTAGAAATGACAAGAAAATGTCTAATACCTACTGTCTGATTTTAATTTCAGAGGAAATACGGTACATGCCCTCATGGTGGGTATGGTTTGGGACTGGAACGGTTTCTCACCTGGATTCTGAACAGACACCATATCCGGGATGTCTGCCTCTACCCACGCTTTGTCCAGCGCTGCAAACCGTAGCCACCCTTGTCATGACCTCCTGGAAAACTGAGCGACTGCTGCTTGGGAAAGAATGACACACTCTGCTGTACTACAGCCTGTCTGAGAACAGGACTTGCTACAACCTGTTACTAATCCAAATATTGATTTAGGGCGTGAAAAGGAAAATAATCACCCCCCTTTTCTATGGGAAAAGATGCTACTGATTAACTGGAAGAAGCCTTAGAAAAAAACATTAGGTCCATTTATGCTCTCCAGTCAACATAAAACAAAGGTCCTGAAAATGATGAAACAAGATGCTCTTCTACTTTTAATTTCTGTGATTTAGAAGTATGTTTGGCTTTTAATGTTGGTTGGGTTTTTTTTATTTTGACTTAAATCTGTTTTCTCTTGTGGTTTCTTGTTGGAGAAATCAGGAGTTCTTGATTCCCAAATACTGATTTCTGAGAGTAGTATGAAGAGACATCATGTAAAGAGCTCAACAAAGTGTCACAATGGGAATGGTTATATTAAGCCCTGCACTTTCTTAGCTCCTACTGTTTTTAATGGAAGTTCTGTTTGAGTTTCAGTCACAAGATATGTAATATTGAGCACAAAAGTCCACTGCAAGAGATGTGGGTTGGTGGTCATTTCTTGGGTTTGGGGTTTGGTTTGGGTTTTTTTTGTTTTTGTTTTGTTGTTGTTTCATTTGTTTTTGTTTGTTTTGTTTGTTTTTGTTTTTTTGTTTTTCATTTTGGGGGGGTTTTGGGCAAGTTGGGTTTTTTGTTGTTGTTTTGTTTGTTTTTTAGGTTTTGTTTGGTTGGTTTTTTTGGTGGTTTTGGGTTTGTTGTTTTTTTGTGGGTTTTTTGTTGAGTTTTTTTAGGGGGGTTGTTTTGGTTGGTTTTTGTTTTGTTTTTCCCCCAAGTTTATTAGTTAGAAATGATGAGGCTGATGGTGAGGGAGCTTTGCTGCTTTTTCCTGGCAACTGCAGATGAAGTGCTGTCCCCATCCCCTAACATGTGCTGAATTACAGTGGGAGGGGAGGTGGTGCAAAAGCACCGTCTGTTAGCTTGGGGACACCACGGTGTTTGGTCCCTCCCAAACTCCGGTTCTGCTGTCTGTTCCAAACCAGCAGTGACTGACTGGAGACCCAGAGGAGCTGGTAACTGAAACACGGTTGGGTTTCAGCATCCTGGGCCGAGTTCCTGTCTTCTCTAGATGAACTGTGGTTCACGCAGTGTTCTCGTGCATCATGCTAAAGGGTGTTTTTGTAACTGAGCAGTTCCATGTTTCCTGGCTAGCTCTGTTCTCTTGTGCTCCTGCATCTGAGCAGATTCTCTGGCTGTAATCAACTTATCAAGTAGGATTAATTAAATATTTAATGTGTTGAATCATCTGTATGCATTTTAGTCATAAATAAAACACTTCCTTTTATTTGAGAGAGTAAAAAAAAAATGGTAGGTGCATCATTTGCTACCTGCACCAAGATTTGATCTGGATTTGCCCTTCATTGAATTGAGCTGTGCAATGTCCATATTTTTGTAGTAAATGACTGGTTTTCTTCATCTTGCATGTTACATACAGAAACTGGTCTAAATTGGCAAAAATAAATTATGGCAATGGTAGTTCTTGACCTGCAGTGTCTGTTCTGTTCCTTTCCCCTTCCCTTTCTAGCTTTTGTTTGCTTAATGTAGTCTGAAATGTCTGTGTGTGTCAAAAGCCATTTTCAAGTGCAGTAACCACATATTCCAAAAAATTGAATTAGTTTTTTTCCTTTTTAAACCAAATTCCCATTAATTAATTAAATGCATGAATTTTTATAATTTGGACAGACCCCTTCAGCTATGTGCTTGAAACATCCTAGAGAGACTGAGAAACATGATGCAGGAGGATGAATGAAAGATGCTCTGAGAAATGAGCACTGCTAGGATGGTTTTTCTGTCTTACATACCTCTTTGAATTGAACTTTTTCAACTGTTTTTCCAGTCCTTTTGTGGCCACAGTAGAAGACAATCTTGCCCAGTAACATGCCTCAGCTCTGTCATGCTTGCCCTATTCTGAACGTAGAACTTTAAATACCTGCAAAAGCAGAGTTAACAGTAAATTTCCTGTGGTTTGGAGGATTGTTCCCCTGGTTTCTGTACTTAACACACATGCAAGAGGAGAATAATTAACAAGCTTGACTGCACTAAAATGCTGCTACTTCTTACATGATAACTTAATACCAGTGAGCCACAGGAACACTCACCCCAGTCCAGAAGTTGAACATGCCACCACATAGTAATAGCACCCATTCTGGTTTTGGATTTGTGTGGGTGGTGGATTTGGGGGATTAGGGGACCTCAAGAGGCTTCTGTAATTCAGAATATTTAGGAATTTATGAACATATAAATACTTTTTATTAAAAAAAAAAAAATCCTTCAAGTGCCTGAAGTCATGGGAAGGGAGGAGGTTTGGGAAATGATATTACTAGAAAAAAAAAAATCCCTTGTTGGCATTCAGTTTTCTGTCCTTAAAACCATCAGGGCTGAACTGCTTGGTAAAGGTTAAAAGCCTCCCTGTCAGCGGAGCTACTAGAGGAAGGTCTGAGGACTTAAGCAGTGCTTGTGGAAGAGGCAGATCAGATAAGGAGCTTAAAAGGTGACTGGGATGAGAGATGCTGTTGAGTCTCTTTTAGAGAAGATTTCAGCCTGCAGAGCACAAACATGCCTGTTGCAGTAAATAATGATTCAGGCAGGTTTTTTTACTGATGCACTGGGCTGAAACCAAGACCTGTGTTTTTTTCTTGGGACCACAGTCCCAGTATCTTCCCTGGGGAGATTAGTCCAATGGCTGATTGTTCCCATTGTGAAAAATTTTCCTTGTGTCTAACTAGAATCTCCCCAGGAGTGACTTGTACCTGTTACGCTTTGGCTTTCCTGTGGGACTCCTTGTAAAAATGAGTCTCCATCTTCTTTGTAGCCACCCTCTGAAGATTGAAAGGTGGTGATGGACCAGGCTGCACGGAGAAATTGTAGTGTCTCTGTCTCCGGAGAGATTCCAAACCGGTCTGGACAATGTGAGCCTGGGACCCCTGCTCTGGGTGATCCCCAGATGATCTCCAGAGGTCCTTTCCAATCCCCACCATTCTAGGATTCTGTGATTTTGTGATTGCTGTCTTCAACTTTTTATGACTGTGTCCTGTGCTACTGACATGGACCACATCCTTCCCTTTCCACATGGGGTAATCTCTGGCCCTAAAGTTTCAGGACTGTCTGCAGAGATGGGACTAACCTGTGTGACTGGGCATGGGGACAGGTCTTGAACAGAGTTCCTAGAGGCAAAATAAGGGTTTGGATAGTGGAAGATGCTGTCAGTTAATGTCCCCTGGAAGAGGCAGGCTGGGATTGCACCAGGCCCTTCATGAAGAGGAGGTTGGATGTTAGGAAAAACATCTTCCCTCTGAGGATTGTGCAGGCCTGTGCCAGGCTGCCCAGGGCAGTGGTGGAGTCCCCATGATCCCTGGAGGGGTTGCAAAGCCATGGAGCTGTGGTGCTGAGGGACATGGGTTAGTGGTGCCCTGACAGTGCTGAGGGGAATGGTTGGACTCGATGATCTGAAAGGGCTCTTCCAACCAAAATGATTCTATGATTCTGAGGGACAAGAATGGCTGTAGATGAGGATCCTGAGTTAACAGCAAAGGCTGAGCAGATCTCAGGCGGTGGATGAAAATCTCAGCTTATAGAGTCCTCTGGATTTAGAAACAGAATTTTTTTATTTTTTTTTCTTAAAGGGATCTGCAACTTCTTTCACAGAATCACAGAATTTGAGAACCATAGACGGGTCTGGGTTGGAAGGGACCTCTTTAGAGCCTAACTGTGCAAACCTAAGGGATGCCCAAACATCTACTTTATTTAGCCTGCCAAGAAAACCTTTGAAATGTAACCCCTGCATAAATGCAAGTGATGCTAGTATTAGTTTAGCTTTTCCGCAGAAATTAAGATATTGGAGTCTCTTGTTTGTTTGGTTCACGGGGTGCTTGATCTCTCACCTCTGAGCCCTCAGGCCTCTGGGTAACGGTCACAGGAGAACGGTGGAGAACAAGGTGGGGAACGCAGCCTAAGGCACTCCTGCTTCGGTCCCATCGCCTCCGCCACCGCTCCCCGGTACCGCCCCCGCTCGGGGGCGGTACCGGGGGGCGGTGGCGGAGGCGACGGGGCGGTGGAGTCCGAGGAGGGGCGGCAGGGCCGTCTGAGGGAATGCAGGCGGCCGCCGCCAAGATGGCCGCCGCCGCTGCTGCCGCTGCCGCCGGGCGGACGGCGCGTCATCGTGAGTCTGCGGGCGCCGGCCGCAAATGGCGGGAACGGGCGGGGGGACGCTGAGAGCTAGAGGCGGGGGCCGGCTGAGCGCTAGCGGCCTTACCGCCGAGGCCGCGAGGGCGGGAGGGCAGCGGGACCGCCGGGACCGGGTTACACAACGCGGGCGAGGTGCCTTTGCGTAACGTTTGCCGGTGGAGCCGGGGCCTCCGCGACCCGGGCTGGGACCGGGGGGTGGCGGGGGCCGGGGTCTGCGGGGCTGTCCGCGGGGGTCGCGTCTCCGCACTGCGGCCAGGGCGCTGCGGGGACCGTGCTGCGCGTCCGGCTCGTTGCTGGAGCGCGTGGGTGGTGCCAGACAGGCTAATGATGATTTTTACCTCTAATTAGCTGAGGGCTGTGAGGTTTGGGGGTTTTAATTGGAGAGAAATTCGTCGTCTGGGATTTTTTCATTGAAAAGAGGTTGCTGTCAGGCTCGGGTTCTCATTGTTCGGTTTGGAGTTTCATTTCAAATAAAGCACTTTCCTTCCCAGAAAGTGTGTAAAAATCATCTGATTCACAGGGGATGATTTCACTCTAAGACCGGGGGTGACGAGGAGCTGTGAGTAATAAACACAGGTGCAAGCCAGCATCACAGCTGTTCGAGCCCTACGGATGTACATTGTATATACTGCCTACGTGTTACATATGCGGTCTAAATATTATATATAGCACCTACAAATGCGTATTTATTGCAGTTCTTACAACACTCTTACAGTTCTGTGCGCCCTTCAGCCGGAGCTCTTTGCCTTGCCCCCTGTACGTACAACACGTTACCCAATTCCTGCTGTTGAACGACGGGACGTCCTCGCGTGCTGACCGAGGGGCACCAGGTGCTGACCCCGGGACCGGTGCGAGGGCATGCACACACCAGGGACTGCTTCTTTTATCAGGCCTTGGCTCCAGAGGCTAACCCGATAGTGCCGTTTCTAAAGGTGACAAAAGAGCGCTCTTACCGATGCCGCGCCGAGCTGGGATCGTCGCTGGCACACGTCCTGCGCATTCCGCGTCCTGCGCTGTGTGGTGCAGAGAGGAACGTGCCCAAACCTCACCTTAAGTAAAGCAAATGATTCCTGGGGGTTATTTACAGTGCAGAATGATCCATACAGCCATTGAAACTTCTCTTTCTGTTGCTCTGTATAATTTACATACAGTGTCAGTAATAACCTGAGAATTCAAATAATGTAAGTACTTGAAAAGAGTCTTTCAGGCATCAGTGATGCTTGAAGTTCTTTAGTTTGCAGCCTTTTGTATCAACAGACACAGGCATCCGCAGTGACACACTCTTAATCCCAAGTAAGAAGCTGGATTTGCGAGGTGCTTTTCACCATCATTGATTTCAGCAGGTTTTGAGGGCGTTCAGCATCTGTTCAGGATGTTATTAGGGAACTGTGAACCGTAAGATGCTCTTCTCAGCGGGTGGATCGGCTGCTGAGGAGGTCTGTACTGTTGGGGCTCAATTGCTGCTGAGCTCCCGCAGTCTGACGAGGGAAGTGTCGCACCAAACAATTGCCGGAGAGCCAGGGATGCAGAATATAACAATTTTTTTCATCTTGGGCAATTCACACTATTGTTGCACTGAAAAATATCATGTAATGACTATGAACTCCTGAGGAAAACAAAGCATGCTTTTGAAAAGCAGACTGTAAACAGCATGTGGGAGGTAAAGTACCTTGGGTTTTGGCTGATGCTGAAATCCAGGAATAATATAAGTTGCCTAGCTGGGTAGTGAGAAAGAAAACTGGTCACGTCCCTGGGTCGATGGACTCTGAAATGACTGCTCGGTGTACCCGGTGCAGGGTCAGACTAAGGATCTGTGTGCCAGCGGCTTGCAGGTGCTCACCCATGTTTCTGGAGTTTGCTGGGGACCCTGAATTAATGAATGTCTAATCTACCTTGTAGTGGTGGCATGAAAATGTTTTGTTTTCTGGAGTTAGCCCGAGTATATCTGTGCCACGAGTTGTTACGTAGCTTGGCATACCCAGTGTGTCAGCCCTGTGTAGCTTCTCTTGTGCTGTCACCAGTTATTTTGGATTTATGATTGGAGCTTAAAGATTAGTGAGGCTTTTGCTTGGTTTGAGGTTACTGCCTGGTATCTGGAAATCTGATAGTATATACAGAGCGTTTAAAGAAGGGCAGAAGCTTGCCATTGCCTGACTTTCTTTGATTCCAGGAGCTGGAGCTTAAGGGAGAACACGCCAAGCAGCACAGTACTGCCAGGCGTGTCCGCAGAGCTGCCGCGGGGTTAGCACCTCTCTGGCGAGGAGGCCGCTCAGCCCAGTGTGGGGTTATTGATGTGCTGTTATCTCTCTTCCAGTTGTGAAAAGCAGCAGTCAGCTGAGGGTCCCAGCGCGATGGAGAGGACAGGCAACGGCAGCTGCAGTGACAGAGAGCACGCCGCAGATTCAGCCCGAAACGCGGTACGTTCGCAGTGAGGTGTGGGTGGGTGGCACCCGCTCTCGCCGTCTGTCTCTCTCCGATACACCCGCCGTGCTGCTTTACTTGCGGGGCAGAGCTGGTTACCTAGTCCAACGCGGCACCCGCCGGGCTTTATCTAGTCTTTTTGTGCATGTGTGGTTGCTTTTATCTGGCTGGCTGCACTCACCGAGCTTCTCGTTTCCACAGTTGTGTGGGGCAGGGCTGGCCGGCCTTGTCCCTGCAGAACACAGGGCGGTGGCCCGTGGGGCGACTGGAGGCAGGGCAGAAGCAGTAGCAGAACTAACAGTGGGATAGTAGCATTATTATTTGAAGTTCTGCTTCCTGGGCTTTGTTCGGCAACCTCCTGCTAGACAGTCCAGGAGGAAGGGAATGGAAACAGAGATCCCAGCCCTCCAGGACAGGCATAGGCTTCTCTCAGTGCCCCTTTGTAAGACTTCGGCTTTCACGAGAGGAGGGCAGAGCAAACTGTGCAGCCTCTGCTCTGTCTGCTCAGGAGTTGAGAGATCCTGGTCACTGGGCTCCCTTGGGCCAAGGAGATGTTTGGGTGGGGAAACCCACCTCCTTGGTGGGAGCTGTGATCAGCAGCTGCTTCTGTCAAGGCTGATACTGCCATCTGCTCTGCTCTGCTGGCAGGGATGTTATCCTTAGAACAGTGTGCTGGGCCTGCACCAGGAGAGAAACCCACTGTGGAAAAAAAAACCCAAACCAACACCCCGAAGAAAAACAACCCTGCATCTATTTTATGTGTAGAATTGCTCTTTGTAGCTTTCACTGCTTGGGGAGACGAGACATGTCTCCAAAGTAAGGAAGGAAAAGTCCCATGTGGGTTGCTTGTCTGTTTTCTGTGGAAGCTGCCCCTTGGTTTGGTTGGAATCTACAGCTGGGGTAGTTCCTTAGACCCTGTTTTATAACCTTCCTTACAATATTCAGCTACAAGATAATTTTCTCAGTATACTTCCAGTTAAACTCTGCGTTGCAAAATGATTATATATTTTTTAAAAAAAGTAAAGATGATGTAAGTACTCGTTCTCTGGCTACTCATGCTTGTAGTTCATATTTTTGCTTAAGCAGGATGAGCTTCTAAATAGGATGCTGCTTTTGCAAAAGATAAGCCGATTTTTTTATAGTAGTAAAAATAAAACCAAAGCAGTGGGTCCTTGGGTTTTGAAGTATCTCTTGCTTCCACAGGAAACCTAAAACGGGAATCTTGATGTTAAACATGGGAGGTCCAGAACGGCTGGATGATGTGCATGATTTCTTACTTCGTCTCTTCCTCGACAGAGATCTAATGACGCTTCCAGCGCAAAAGTGAGTAACAGGGTGAACCCCTGTGTTACACTCCGTGTTGGGTGTTGCTGTCTTGCCCGTTGACTCAGGCATTTAATTTCTGCTTATATTGGCATTTCTTAAGACTGTTTCATCTTGTGACCAGTCAGTGCAAGAAGCAGTGTTAGAACTCTCTCGAAATAGGTGTGCCAAGATTGTTCTTTGCAAATTGTGGTTTCCTGTCACTCGGTGGGTTTGGGAAGAGTGACGGGATACAACACTAAACAAGCCAGGCCATGCTGGTGTGCTATAATTTGGGGAGATTGCCACAGAAAACCCACTACAGCGGAGAGATCTGGGGAACGGGATGATGGTCTGGGTTATGGTATTAATACATGTACCTTTTGAATGCTGTAGTAAATTAGCACCGTTCATTGCCAAACGCCGCACACCGAAGATCCAGGAGCAGTACAGCAGGATTGGAGGCGGATCACCAATCAAGAAGTGGACGGCAGTGCAGGGAGAAGGCATGGTGAAACTGCTGGACAGCATGTCTCCTCGCACTGGTACTTCTCTACTCCCTGTGCTTGTAGATTTGTTTTTGTTTGTTTTTTTTTAGTCCTTTGATTATGGGAAAAATTTTAGATGGCTCTGAGGATCCACTGAGGCTGCACGTGTGCGTGCACACAGTGAGTAAAACCCACCTGTCTGTGCAGGGCTTCCTGCTCATTCATGTTCTACACATGGTGCTGTTGAGTTTCACAGGGGTCACGACGGGCTCACGGCTGCCGCGCGCTTGCTCGCAGCAGTTAGAGGGTGGTGCAGCTTTCCCTGCTCCTCCTGCTGCTGCCTGCAAGTGCCTTTCCCTGTTCGGGGCCAGCTTGGCTGGGATGCTGTGCAGGGGCTGGCCCATGTAGAACAGCTCTGAGGCCAGAATGTAATGCTACAAAGCCTTTTGTATTTGCCTTTGTTATGCCAGCCCAAGCCTGAAGAATAGGTCACTGCCTGGGAGGGTGTCGGGAGTCTGACCGTTCTCCAAAGCCGCAGGTGTCTTTGTTCCTTGGAAATGTTCCTCTGCACTCATTGCTTGGATGTACCCAGAGCTTTTGAAACTTCATCTGAGTCTGTAGCTATTAATAATGGATAAAAGCACACACACCAATTAGGCGTGCTGTCAGGGCTGAAGAGGAGGTCTGTTGGAAGAAAAGACAAGGTTTTGCAGATGGACACTGCATGGCTCGGTTGAGTGATAGCAGGGAGCCGCACCCGGGGACGTGAGCAGGAGATAAGGCCTAGCAGTTTGGCTCAGGTGGAAGTCTTTGCCAACTCTTCCTTGATGATAAGAAAGCTTGAAAGGTGAATACAGACTCTCTCCCCTCTTTCCGGATCACAGA
This sequence comes from Actenoides hombroni, assembly GCA_024336885.1. Classification (NCBI taxonomy): domain Eukaryota; kingdom Metazoa; phylum Chordata; class Aves; order Coraciiformes; family Alcedinidae; genus Actenoides; species Actenoides hombroni. The sequence continues at coordinate 50,111,866 of WUAM01000431.1, read as the reverse complement.
ACCTCTCTGAACCTTGCTCCCTCAGAGCAGGGAGCTGTAACTTGTAGGGATCACCCTGTGCCAGGATACCTGGTGGTGGGAGATGGGTGCAGACGCTTCGGTGAATGCCTGTTTCCTGAGGGCTTCAGCTAATGCATTTTACTGGGCAGCCGGCATGGGTTGGGTGTGCAAACACGGACACCTGCGGTCGCTCGCCTGCCTGTGTTTGCTGTGCCTCAGTCCTGGTCGGTCTCTCTCCTAAAACCTCCAAACAAATTGATACGCGAGTCAGTTTTTGCCCAGATTAAGTGCATTCGAGGTGGAATTTGCACCAGTTTAGCTGAACTGCTTTCAAATTGGTTGTTAGCTTAATTTTACTTCAGCTTGTGCTGTCAATCGGTCAGCAGCTGTGATGAACGAGAAGTCTGTGTCTCTGCTGCTGCTTGCTGATGGTAGGTCATTTGCTCACAGTACGGTTTATGCTGCAGTTTCTTGCTATGTGACGTTAAAACCATGGAGTTAATAAATGTGAGCGGCAGGACTAGAAATCCCACTACCACATTCACGTAGCAGCTCCAGGGTGATGCCCATCTCCCGTGTCTTGCCTCTCCTGGGACAGACGGAAAAAGACAGTGAATCACCACTGCTCTGGCAAAAGCCAGGAGAAAGGGTATGTGATGGTTGGTTTGTCTGAAATGACCTCTCTGGGGGTCACCTCTGTTCCAGTAAGGTATTTCTCTGCCTTGTGCTTTTTTGTTCTTGAAGCAGCAACGTATCTTTGTGAGTAGAAGGAACTAACGAGACCAGTAAGCTGCCCACTAAATTCCTCACTGACCTGTTAGCTGCAGGTAATGCTTCTCATCCTTCACTCCAATAGGGACACTAAGTTTTTTTCATAGAAAAACTGCTGGCGTTATCTGATTCCTGGCTGTTTCTTAGTTCTTTGTGGCACCTGCTTCAGGCTTGCACAGAAAAGGGCCAGAAGAAGATGACTGGTGAAAGGCTCTGGAAGGTGAAAAGTAACACTCTTGGAAGGCTGGAGTCAAATTTATTTCATTTGTTCAGCATGAAGCATATGATGGTCAATCCTTTTTTCCACAGATGCAGGGACTGCAGCATTCCAGGCAGTAGTGTTGTAGCAGCAGTGGCCCCTGAAGGGTCAGGCTCCCAACAGGTTCTGAAGATAAAGCTTCCAAAGTTTATCTGTTTCTCTCAGCATACAGCTCCCGCTCGCTTTTGCTTGGTGACAGCTTGCCATGAAGTCCCACCCGCCACCCGCCCCTGTGCAGTTCTTACACCTGATTAGTCACTTGGAGCCCTCCTTTTTCACCTAAGGTAGCTGCAGCTTTAAAAATTGAACGTGCTAAGCATTGCTAGCAATGGAATTGAGTGCAAGCTGTTTCCAGTACCCTTGCAGCCCTACCGGGTGCCGCGTTCCTTCGGCATGGCTTGAAACAGTTGGACGTGCTTCCAGACCGAGCTACGCGCTTGGCGGTTGTGTGTTTACAGCTGGTGCAGCACTCGTGTTGGACAGTATTGGCAACCACCTCCAAAGCTGCCTCCTAAGTCCACCCTCTGATGTACTGACTAGTACTGTACATTTGACGAGTTACACTTTGGCAGGGCTCTAGTAGAACGCAGCAAACAAACAGCCTCACACGTGTCCTCTGGGAACAATAGAATTTGAAAATGAAGCTCTGTTATTACAGGCAGAGGTCTCAAAATGAACCAGAGTTCTTCCTCCTGCACGAGTGGGGCTGCATAGGCTCAGTAGTCTGTAAGAATAAATCACACAAACATGATAGGAAAATCTGCTTCTGTTGTTGGGTTGGGTTTTTTCTAGTGCTGGCATCCAATAGGCTAATGTCTTGCAAAGGTAATTTAAGAAGGCACATCTTGCTCTTTTGTTTTTAGTTATAATGGTTCTTAGTATTTCTTACGAGCTGTATTTTAGCTGAGAGTCCTTTGTCAGCAGAATGAAAGCTCACAGGATGGGGGGGCATGTTTTTTCTGCGGATTGGCAGCGCTTTGCAAAGGGAGATGTTGCTCTGTTTCCAGTAGTTGTGACTCTGACAACAAAACGAATATGTACACAGATATTAAAATCTCTTCCCTGCTGCCTGTGATCCAGGACAAAAACTAATACTGTGAGAGTATTGCAAGGAATTTCCAGGTTGGCCGTATTTTTTCCCAGTATGGCCTTTCCCAGGTTAAACTTCTACTGTCTTTGCTATGGTTAGGCAGAGTTTTGTTTTTAATGCCATTTAAAAATGTTAATGAGGTTACTGGCTCCCGGGGCTGCTGAAGTTGGGTCATTATTTGCTGCTGCTCCCAGCTGGGAGCTCTCTTGCCTCCTGCAGAGAACAGGAGCTGACTAAACCTGTTTTCTGAATCCTGCCTAAATATATGCAGAGGGACCAAGCATGGGACATCTGCTTGCTTCAGAAACCTGTTAAATGTTATTTCAGAGCTAGTGACCTGGAAACCCTGAAAAAGAAACTTTGCTTTTGTTCTTCTAAAACACTCTGTCCTCTCCTTAAAAAAACAAAACAGCAAACCTCCTCTACCTCCCTCCCCCTCACCAAACTGTACTCCCCAGATCTCAAAGCTGACACCCGGAAGGTTAGAGATGGAAAGTGGAAAAACCTAAAATGTGGTCCTTGAAGAGCATAATATTGCCTCAAAAATAGTGTTTAAATAGGGGAAGTTTTATAGGGAAGACACCCAGAAACCTGAATGAGAGAACACGTGTCCCTTACTCGGCCCCACTGATCTCCTGCCCCAAACAGCAGCTGGTCCTTGGGGGTTTATCTGCAAAAGGAGCAGGCTTTGTGGGGTGGGGGAGGCGTCTTCTCTGGCGAGGTTGGACCAGAGCAGTTGCCTCACACGACGGTTCCACCTTCTCTGGTTTTTAGCTTTGCTTTCTAATGTCGCTAACTGAGGGCGAGGAGGTGGAAGGTGGTGAAATAGAATTGCATCTGCATAAAGAGGTGAAGGGAAATGGCAGGGAGCTGGGGTTCGCTGAGGCTGGAGCAGCAGTGGGAGGGCACCTGGAGTGAGCAGGCGGCAGCTGGGAATTCTGCCGGAAGGCTCTGCAGCGCTGGGACTGAGGCCCCGGGCCGGCAAAGGAGCCGGACTCCTTCATGCGCTGAGGGCATCCTCTTTTGATGGCTTCCCTATTGGTACGGGGAGCACGAGCGAGGTAAAGTTCCCTGGGTTTCTTGTGCTGCTGTATGAGCAGCCAGTGTCCGTAAGGTGCAGGGCCTTCTCCCGACTGAGGCTGATCCCTGCAGAACAGAGTATCTCAGTGCTGCCACGTCAACTGGCAGCCCCATTATGTTTGGAAGTTTAGGTAAACAAAAATTCCTGGAACTGGCAAACGGCTTAAGCCACGCATTTCCTTTTGTATGGCAGAATGAAGAAAGCCTTCTCTTCCCAAAGGGTTTTGGCATTTTTGTTACACTGGTGTATTTAAAACATCTGGTTTGTGATCTCGGTGAGCAAGTTTAGCTGTGCTGCTCCGAGTCTGTAGCACGGCTGTAACTGCGGTCAGGGCGTAGTAGTGTTCATGTAGCACCTCGTGGTGACACTTTTTTACCACTACATCCTTTAAATCAGAACTTGCCTAGTAAAATGTCAGCACTCTGTGCAGTCTGGAAACCACGCCTCTGCTAAACGGGGTAAAACCAGGAGAGTGGTGCTTCCTGCAGAAGCAAACAATAGTATAGATCACTTTTAAATTCTAGTGATGGCAAAGTGAGTTACCAGAAAAGTACTTGGCCAGAGAAGGATGTGTTTATACGACAGTGGTGTAGAAAAGTAACCAGAAAATTATCAACGAGTTTATTTCAACAGCTTCCGTCTGTCTGGTTCTGTACTTTGTAGTTCATTAATAACATGTTATTGAGAGTTCTTGGGAATTTTTTGCCATTTTTGCCTTGTGCTTTGGTTGGCAGCACCTCACAAGTATTACATTGGCTTCCGGTACGTCCATCCTCTGACAGAAGAAGCGGTTGAGGAGATGGAGAAGGATGGTGTTGAAAGGGCCATCGCGTTCACGCAGTACCCACAGTACAGCTGCTCTACCACAGGTGAGCTCTGTCTGGCAGCAGAGCATGGGCAGGGGCGAGTGTCAAGCTGTCCTGGCCTCCCAGAGTGCCCCTTCCTGTGGCTTCGCTGCCAGCTTCAGGGCCTCTCTGCTTACTGTCCTTCCCGATTTTAGCTCAGGGTAGCTTCGTGTGCTCAGTGTTGCTGTGAGCTAACATAAACCACAGGCTCAGGAACACGACCGAGGAAGCTTTCTTCATGGAAACTAGAACAGTAATTGCTCTTCAGCTAAAGAATGGCTTAGCGAGTTGTTCTTGGCTGTTACGGTGTGTGAACTTTGGTATAATTTGTATAGGGTATGAACTTGGATATAATTTGTATATGGCACGAACTTTGATATAATTGTTCTCATTTGAGGCTCTCGGTTCTGATTTATGGTTGCATTTTAAAACTGTGGCATTTTAAAACATTATCAAACCTTGCTGTGAAACTGTTTTAATCTGAGGGGTTGCTAATGCCTTGGCCAAACTAAGGTTCTTAATTCTCTCTTTCAGGAAGCAGCTTAAATGCCATCTATCGCTACTATCATAAAAAAGGGGAGAAGCCGAAGATGAAGTGGAGTATAATTGACCGATGGCCCACACATCCCCTTCTTATCCAGGTATGGCTTGGCGTGAGAGCAACAGCAGTTAGCAGCCAGCACGAGAGGTGTGAGCTGAGCAGGAACTGGTGTTCCCTGGCCTTTCCTTAGACTGGTTGATGCAGAGAAACTCGGTATCTTTGCATTGCCAGCTGGTTTTACGGTGACAAAGAACTAAGGAAACACAGATGTTTATTAAGTTGCCTTTTTAGAAATACTTGCCACCAGTAAAAACACAGTGTTAAGCATCAGGGACATTCTGAGGAGATGCGTCCCTTAATTCAAGTCTTAGCTTCAGAGAAAGCTTGCAAGATTTTTAACTCTAGAATGTACTAAAAGAAGATGAGCCCATTTGCTGATTTAGGCTATGAATATATGTATATGAATATATATATTCATAAGGAAAAACACTTGAAGAATAACAGGAATGCTTCCGTTTGAGGGTACATTTTAGTTATGGTAATGAAATGTGTCTTGTCTTCTATGAATGAAATGGCAGACGAAGGCTGGTTATTCCGTGCCAGGCGTTTTGGCATGATAATGTGTGAGGGTGACCATCGTGCACATCTTTTAAAAGCACAGTTGTATTATCATAACAGCGTTGGCTGGCAGAAAGCTCTAGAGGTCATTAGTCCAGGTTCCTGCTCAGAGCAGCTCTGTGGTCGAGACACATACAGATCCCGTTGGTTTGTCAGGTTCTTGTCCAGCAGCAAAGAGGTGATGCTAGGCACGGCACTGGGAAACCTCCTTGCTCCTTCCCTTTCAGAGAAAATGACATTTTTATCTTTGTTGAGTTTTACAATTTTTGTGGTGTGCTGAACAGAAGAAAAAATGTCTGAAGAAGGGCAAGGCGAAGCTGCCCGCACTGCGTGACAAGCTGCCAAAGTGTGATGCTGTCC
>WUAM01000431.1:50089462-50106201 GCA_024336885.1 Actenoides hombroni | reverse complement strand
CCAGGACGTGACACCGTTACTGTGCGCTCCCTGTGCCTTCCGTGCACGTTCTTGCCTCGCGGCGTTTCTGATTCAGCTCTTTGCTTTTCCTTTCTGAACAGTGCTTCACTGATCACATACAGAAGGAACTGAACCTGTTTCCACCCGACAAAAGGAAAGATGTCGTCATCCTCTTCTCGGCTCACTCGCTGCCCATGTCTGTGAGTTACGCCAGCTCGTTTCTGTCGCTGTTGGACGACAGTCCCGCCGGCCAGGCTGAAGGGGAGAACGCGCGGCTCGCGCAGCCGCTGGGCACGGCCACTGCTCTAGCAGTGCCTGGCAGATAGAAAAGAGAAATATGAAGGCGTGTTAGTTGCAGGTGGCAGCTCGACAAGGAGCTGAAGGCGAGGCACGTGAGCTGTGGTTACTGTCCCACACGCCGACTCAAGTCTGCGCTGTTGGCCACCGTTGAGGATGGGGCGCTGGGTTAGGTCAGGCTCAGTACAGCTGCTCTCATGGCCTCAGGAGCTTGCCAGCTCAAACCTGGAACGTAATGGGGGGAAAAATGTGGTATTTTCTCCCCTCCAGAAAGCAGTAATAACGCTTTCCCTGAAGGAATGAAAGTAAAATCTTGGCACAGTTGCAATAAATGACTTGGTCCTCTGTCAGCTACTGCAGCAAAACGGCTCTCAGGTAGTTTTTACAAAATGCAGTGCTGTTACCGACACGGAACCTCATCTACGTATGATGATAGAAAAATTTGTCTTTTATCATGGGAAAGAGGAGGAGGAGAAGTGCTGGTAAAGCAACTTCATCACAAGTTTTCCTGGGCAAGAATACAGTTTTTCTTCCCTGTTTCGGATGAGCCGGGCACTTGGTATGGCCCATCCCGGGCACAGCCGCGTGACACGCTGCATGCTCACCTGCCCCTGTCTTGAGGTGGCCTTTGCCCCAATGTGTTCACTGGAGGAAAAAAGTCTGGTGTTTCTGTGTTGAAGGTGGTGAACCGTGGTGATCCGTATCCTCAAGAAGTGGGAGCTACTGTCCAGAGGGTCATGGAGAAGCTGAACTACTCCAACCCATACAGGCTTGTGTGGCAGTCCAAGGTATGTGCTCAGGAAGGCTGTAAAACTCTCCAGGTGATGGAGTTGAGGAACTCCTAGCTTAAGAAGATCGTTGCCTCAGGGCCTTTTTCTCATTTTCAGCAAGTATTTCTGCTGGAATAGAATCCCCATCTTTTACTCAAATTCAGTCTTTCCAGATACTCTAGCCAGTTTCTCACCTTTTTTGTATATTGGATTTTTGATGTGTCTATTAGAAAGCCTATGATCTCATAACATCTAGTTTGGTGTTTATATTTCTCCATCAGAAGGAAGAGTTGAGCACTCACTGGATTTTTAAGGTGTTGCTTTTTGAAGATCTCTGAGCAGTGTTTCCAAAGCCAACACTGAGATCCAGGCATAACGAAATGAGCCTAATCCAAACTCATTTGCACATCGTTATTCTTGACAAAGACCTCTTGCCTTACTCTGTACTTATCAGTACAACTGCAAACAGCAAGGAACACAAGTTTTACCAGAATTATGCAGTACAAGTAACCTTGTGTCTCAGGGGCATTACACCTGGTACGCCGTGGTTGTCTTGTTCTTAAAATTGCTCCAGCTTAAACATAGTCTGGTCTGTGTTGTCCTGCCTAAGACAACCTGGCTGTTCTTTGTAAGAATGATTTCATGAAGCTTTTTTTTCTTTATTTCCCTCCCCCTTTTCTTACAGGTTGGACCAATGCCTTGGCTTGGTCCACAGACAGACGAGACCATTAAAGGACTGTGCCAAAGAGGAAAGAAGAACATGTTGTTGGTCCCAATAGCATTTACAAGTGACCACATTGAAACGCTTTACGAACTGGATATCGAGTATGCACAAGTTTTAGCCAACGAGGTAAGTGTTCTGTAGTGTTTAAAATTGTTTGGATAGAGGTGCTCCGACATTACTTTTCCTGGTTTGAAATTTGCTTTCTAGTTGCTCTTTGTAATGTGATTTGAGGCAAATGTAATTTTTCTGTAAGTTTAGAATTAATCTGAACTGGCTTAACTCAAATAAATTTTTAGTAACACAAAACAAGTGGGAATTTGTCTTTCTAGTTCTAACTACTGCTACTGTCCGTACTAAAAAAGTATCACTGATTTTTGGCACCAAAATGAAATTTTGCATCATAGTTATTTTTGCTGTATTGAAAAACATAGTATTACATTTAATTTTATAATGTTGGGGCAACTTCTGAACGAAGTAGAAAGGAAGACTTTGAAGGCTAGCTGGTGAAGGTTCTAGCAGACTTAACTGGTTTTCTCCTTACTTTTGATTCAGTGTGGAGTTGAAAATATCAGAAGAGCGGAGTCTCTTAATGGAAATCCACTGTTCTCCAAGGTATCTTCTTTGTTGCAATAGTTGTAAAAGTTTGCAGTTGTGTGTTTTCTACTAGATTATGGATGTTTTCTTGTAGTTTTAAAGTATTTTGACTTTAAGAGTGAAAATGGAAACCCCCATACTTAATCTGTGTACCAGAAAGTGTTTTCTTTTACCACAGTTTGTCTTGTGCTGCTTTTTTTTTTTTCTTTAAAAAAAAAAAAAAGTTCAGTATTTCAGGTTGACAAAAACAAAAACCAGTTTTGTAGTAAACTTTTAATGAAGTATTTTTAATGAAATATTTCTCTTAAGATACTATGCCAGTGCAGTATTAAAGCAGGATTTTCCCGTGAAGTAAAGGTGGTGATGGTTAAAAAGCATAGTCTGATGGATACACAATTTGACAGTCTCACCCCCGAGAGTGACGCACCTTAAAGCGTTTCTGTATTTTATGCAGATGTGTTTGCTCCCTTCTGATTTTTAATGAACTGTCTTTCAGGCCCTGGCAGACTTGGTCTGTTCACACCTCCAGTCCAACGAAGTCTGCTCTCGGCAGTTAACCCTCTGCTGCCCGCTCTGCGTAAACCCCGTCTGCAGGGAGACAAAAGCCTTCTTCACCAACCAGCAGCTGTGAGGGGCAGCCGGGGGGAGCTCCTCGGGGTGACACCCGAAAACTGCAGCACAAAGGAAAGAGACCTCTCGACAAACTCCTCTGTTACACACTTACAGGCTGGTGGTCTCAGCGGCATTAACCTCATGGAGCAGCGAGGAGAACTCGACTCTTGTTTAATTTCCTTTTCTTAAGTTTTCTTTATTTGAGAGGAGTTTATAGAAGGTAGGGAAGTAAGGGTGTTAATCCTGCCAGTCGCGAAAAGATCCTGTTTCATCTGATTCTGATTGGACTTTGCATGAACCCCTAAGTGCGCACTGAAAACCTTAAAACAATTTTTATACAAATCAGCTTCTATTTCCTATGCAGGGATTTGTTTGTATGCAGTTTTGTCATGAGCACATTAATTTCAGCTTTCTGGGTCAAGCATACAATTGTTTGTTTTGTTTACGCTTAAGGTACAGTCTAACCAGCAGAGTCACTGTCTCTTCTGAGTGAGATTTTTCAGGTGTGTTTGAAGATCAAGTGACTTCTAATGCTTTTTAAATAACGTGTATATTTTTCTAGAACATAAAGATAAGGCTTTGTTTTGGTTTGGGTTTTGTTTTGTTTTGGTTTTTTCCCGCCAGAAACTTCTGGTGAAAGCTTAGCTGGGATAGTAGAACGCACAATGTTTGTTTACATTTTCTAGAAAAAGCACTCTCATTATCTGCAGGAAAGCCTCTGCATTTGACAAGCATGAAATGAAAGGAGTAAGCCTGCCTGGGTGATGCTGAGGAACACGCTCGGTTGAAACAAACGGTCTGTGTTTCTAATCTAGCAGCGTGTAGGGAAGCATGTTGGTTTGTCTTTTGAGCAAAATGGCTTTTTAAAAATTGTTATCAAAAAGGGCTTTTTCTGTTTGGTTAGGTAAGTTGAGGAAGTTGGGCTTGCTCTCCAGAAAGTCAATGGATCTGCTGTGTGCTTTCTACTGTGCCACAGTGCTGTGGGTGTTGTGGGATACCTGTGGAGTTCCGTAGGTACCATTGATCTAGCTTAATTGATGTTATTTAAAACTGAGATAAGCCAGGAGTAATTTACATTGCAGATGCCTGAGGGCAGGCAGCCCTGGCAGCTGGGTGCTTGCTGCTCCTTTGTCAAAGCCCAAATTTTGTCTGTTAGATTTTCAGCACTGCGGGTGAGCCGGGAGTACGAGCTCGTAACCCAGCTGAGCTTCTTGCTTGTCTTGGCAGGCGTTTGGGTGCGTCTGGGCTGCCGAATCCACTCCCAAGTAGCGATAGTTTTGTAGAGGAAAAAACTTTTCAGGGCTGTATTCCCTCACTGTCAGCACCAGGACTGTATTCAGGTTAGTCTTGGGGTAGGAGGGGCCTTTTCTGAAGGGCTGGTCCCCCCCAGCATGCCTGCGCTTGGCATCTGAAGTGGTTCAGGTCAGGAGTAGCGCAGCCCCTCAGTCAGTGATCCTCTGCACAGGCACCTCTCCTCCAGGTGGGACGGAGGAGGAGTGACGCTGTGACAGCGTTCTGCGGGTCTGAGCCATAGCTGTCTTAGTCTAGCTGTCAGCTTCATGGGTATCGATGTTTACTTGATGTAATTAGCACTGAAATTAGGCAGTACTTTGGCAGCACAGTTTGTTTCCTGTAAATTGGCCAGTTGTGATGTTTGAGGAGCGGATGCCGTGCTGCTCAGGCAGTTAGGCTGCCTTATGCAATTATGAGGCGCAAAGAATTTGAACCTCTGATCTTTCAAGGATAGGGTTGTTTAAAAAGAAAATAGGTCTCTGTTGTTATAACAGGGGGTTATCTTGTTCGGGTTTATGTTGAAAGAATTAAACATGGTACTAAAGAAATGAACGAGCAGCCTGTGGGCCAAGTATTGCCTCGGAGCGATGCAAATCCTACTGTACAGCCTCGCTAGGGCCTGTGGCACCATACGTCTTCAGAGTTGTTTGACGTGTCCCCACTGCCATACTGCAGCTTCCGAGCATGGCTGGGGTGAGACAGACTTGAATTCCTTCAGTGCCAGCACCTCTGACGCCACTGCTGTCTCTCGTTGCTTTAGCAGAAAGAAGTCTTCCTTGACCCGCCTGTTTCAGTGGTGGGGAGCTGGGAACTGGGGCTTTCTCTTCTCCCTTTCCTGCTCCATTCTCGGTCCCTGCTCGCTGCCTTGGCAGGAAAACGGAGCACGGAGCCAACTCCTGCCCTTGCTCAGGTGGAGCAGGTGGGGTTATTGTGTGCGGAAGGGTGAGATTTTCATAGAAAAGCTTTGAAACGGTGTCAAAGGAATAAAAATATCTGCAGTATGTCTGGGAGGGGAACACTGGCCTTAAGTCTCCAGTTGGACAAAACTTTCTGCGTTCCCTTTTCCCTGCTTGACACTTACGGGTCAGTGGAAAACAACCTGTCTGGTAAAATCTTCCTGTTTATGCTTCCTTCCTACCAGCTGAAGGGTAGGTCCAGATTGTGACCAGCTCATTTAGAAGTGTGGCCGAAGCTAGAAAGTGAAGCTAAACTTCATCTGGACGTTGTGATACTATAAATACAGGTTGCCTTTTTATTTCCCTACTGGCGAGAGTACTGAAAATATTAGCCAGTGCTAATTATGAGGCATTATGTTTGTCACCAGTAATAAAAGGTATTTAAAATTCACTTTTTAGTAGGCTAACCACAAGTGAGATAATTACTAAGCCTGTTCCTGCTGTTAGACCATAATGTAGAAATCACTTCATTTTTTAGCTTTTAGCAGATGGATCTTGTCTCACAGTCTTCCTCATTCTGCTGAACAGATCATGTAATGTCACTCTGTCCTGATGTTTAACGTGTGCTATTTGGGCTTAGCATAGCATCAAAAGCCTGTGGAAAAGCCACCTGAGCAGGGCAGCTAGAGCTCTGCTTGGCAGTCTTCATAGAGGTGGAGATAATGTGGAGGCTGATAAACGGGGGGAATTCTGCTGCTGTTGAAATCTTGTCATCCTGGGTTTTCTGGTGGGGAGCATATCTGACTATGCTAATGGTCAGTGGAATTCATTTGACCCTACTCGAGATGCCTCCAATCTATGTGTTGACATCTGAGCTGGAATCCTAGTTACTGCTTCTGGTCGAAAGATTGTTTTGATCCATGTTCCTGAGGAACTGCCCATCTCTCGAAGCAGATGCTCCTCGAGAGTTGGCTGTGTTTCACTCCGTTGCTGCCTCTGCCCCCGAAGGAGCACGGCGCACGTGTCTAATATGAGGAGAGATGCACCCTGTCCATTTACGTGCCTTCTTCTTCAGCCCTCTGCCAGTGATGTGTAGCTGCTGCGTTTGGGGGATTGCAGTCTGAATCCCGTGGCTGTAGTCAGTTAGCCCCCTGGCAGATTCTAAACCTCTGGTGCTACTAACTCTGGACCCAGCCTCGCAGATCCTGAGCACTTTCTGCTCCGGCTGGAGCAATTTGAGCCACGGAAACGTCAGCATCTGGGAGACTCTGGTCCTCGGGCAAGAGTTTTGATTTTGTTCACGATCAGTTACGCTCCCTCAGCAGTACTTTGTTTCGTTTGCAAGCATTTATCGTTTACATACGCCCTGCAAAAAACCAACGGGTTGGAAGTGAGGTGGAGAGATGTGTCGCAGCTGCGCCGCACCCGGCATCTCGGTGGTAGGAGCCGAGTCCTAGGGCCGGGCTGGAGCAGCGGGGACACTGAGGTCCCTGTCCCCGTGGCCAGGCCGCTCGCTCCCTCTCGCGGTGCCGATGGCGGCGCGGGCTGAGGAAGGGCTGAGGCTGTGCCTGCCAGCAGGAGCCAGAGCCGGGCAGGGAAGCCCTCGCACTGCCGTGCCACTGCGCTCTGGCCTGGGGGTACCTGCTGAAACACAGAGCAGGTCAGAGCAGAGCCCTCGGGAAGAAAGTGAAGGTGTTTGCAAATGGAAGGGTCTGAAGAATTTGCTCGTGATAAGGGTGTTCTCTTGATTTTACTCTCTGCAATTTTGCTTTTTTTCTTTTTTTTTTTGTTTAGCTGAAGCTTTTCTCTTTCGGCATTTATAAAATCTCCCTTGTCACTGACTGCGTTTTAGAAAATGTGATGGCTTCCAAAAGTGGTGCTGGGAAAGGGCTGTGGACAGTGCCCGTGGGCTGACCTGCTCCCCTGGAGAAGACGGTGTTGCATTGAGTTGGTGGGGCTGGAATTTTCCTATGAATAGCTCAAAGCTCCATTCATTTTCGCTTTCTGCCACACCCAGAGAGCTGGAAATCAGCCTGAAGTGTAAGTTGCAAGAGAGGGAGAAGTTGTTTTTATTTTTTTAATGCCAGATGTGTACAAATACCTGCTTTTAGTCCAGCATGTGTATCTCGGATTAAACAAGGACTTCCATTTATTGTAACACAAAAAAAATTGTATAATCTTACTGTGCATCATTTGCCATAAAGTTGGAATTTCGATTAAATTTTTTTGAAGAAATGACTGAGCTGTGTGTCTTTAGGAGCCCATTATGATGGCATTTGATGTCCTCTCTGTTCCTTTCCTTTGTTCTGCACCAGAAGCAAACGTGATTTGATTTGGACCAGTAGTGAGCCGTGAAGCCGCAGTTCCCTCTGACGGAGCTGGTTCACTTCCTGCCCAGAGCTTTCCACTGCTGGGTGTCCCTGAGAGGAAGGGCCTCAGATGTGCAGCGAACGCTCCGCTGCGTGCTGGTCTCGGCCAAATCCTGTGTGGATGCCTGGTCCAAGGAGCCAGACTAATGTCACCTGGAGCAGGGCCTCGGCACCCACTGGGACACACTGGTGTGGCCCTGATGGGCCGAGTTACTGGCTGAAGTACCCAGCCGCGATGGGCCCTTGACAGCCTTTGTGGGGAAGAAATTGTTCCTCAACTCCAACCTAAACCTCCCCTGGTCCCTTGGTGGAGGTGACAGTTGCGCAGTGAGGCTTTCACACAGAAAGCCTCCTGCCTCTGGCTCAGAGAGCAGCACCTTCCTTTGTGGTTTCTGTATAATGGGTCAAATTCAGCTCCAGCCTTTGTATTGGAGGCACAGCCTGTTCCCCTGGGGATGAGCATGTTCAGGCTGGTGTGAGCTACACCTCACCTGCCTCCTTGCCTCCATTTGCCACCATCTCGCTGTGTGTCCGGGACAACACCAAGGGACACTTCAGGATGTGTAAGTGGATGTAAAATGCAGAGGTGTGGGTGTGCGGTTTCCTCACGCTGGGAGGAGGTGTGGAATCGAGTGTCATTCTGCTTCCCCTGGAAACAGGGGGTTTGGGTGCTTTCTGTAAAAGCGGGCTCGAGACGATGGAGAGCAAAAGATCTACGCTAGTTTTGAATCCCACCTGTGATTGCTAATTTATTCAGTTATCTATTAACAGTCTCTAGGCAGCTTATTTCTTATGTTAAAAATTAAGTGCTTGATTGATTATTTTCTCAAACAGTGATGAGAGTTGCTGTACACTTAAGCTGGTCCATTAGTGAGGAGCTCTCATTACTGGATTGCGATGGGCAGAGCGCTGGCTGGGTAGGAGATGGGAAGGGTGAAGGAGAGCGGTGGTTTTATGTCCTTTCCTTCCTCTGGCATTTCAGCCACTGGCTTTGCCATTTTCCCTGTGAATGGAGATTTGGCCCAGTAAAGAGGGCAGAACTTGAGCAACCGCAAGTTTATTTGAATCCAAAAGAATCTCTTTTACCATTTTGCCTCTAGAAAGTTAATAGCGGGCAAAAAACGGCCAAGCATCAGTTAGTCTGTTGCCATCACCTACCTGCTGGCTTTGCCTTTCTCCAGCCCCCAGTGCAGCGGCGAAGAGAGAAGCTGCTCCGTGTTCAGCTGGAGCAATGGTCCCCTGCTGCTGTGGCAGCCAAGAAGCTGATTCCAGCAACTTCTCACCTTTTGGTAAATCAGCTTGTTGCAGGTTTCTGCTGAAATTTGCATGGGGAATCATGACCTCAGGGAGAAGCTGCTCACCCCTGAGCAGACAGGTTTCATGGTGGGGTCGGTGGGACGTGGCTGAGCGACGGGCGATGCCACAGGCAGAGGCAGCTCGGGCTCGCAGCGGCTGCACGGCACTGCACGAGGCATGTTTTCCCTGAACCTGGGAAATTATGGGATTGCCTTGGCAACAAGGTCACTTTGTGTTGGGTAGCGGGGGTTTGGGTTGCGGGAGGATGAATATTCCTGGCCCATTAACAACAGGTAGGCTGGGCTCCCTGCTGCCCCAGAGCAACCCCATGGAAGCGAAACCAGCACATTCGTGGCAAGTGTGTTTTCAGAGTCCAAGGAAACGGGCGTCTATTTGACGTTAACCACAGAGGCAACATGTCCACCTGCTTTCCTGCTCGCCTCACAGAGGGCAGACCCTGATACTGGCCAGCAACCAGGTCCTTGCACCTGCACCAGGGCTGGTGGAAGGCTTAAACCAACATGTACCTCCTGGCTGGCTCAGACCACCATCGTGGCCACCCGAGCAAGCGCAGGCTGCACTGTGTCTTTCATCCTCTGTCAACAGCACTCATCTTTTAGCAGTGCCACCTGCGGTGCGCTGGGCAAGTGAGTTATTTGTAATTCATAATTTTCAAGCCCTCAGAGGCAAGTTCTGCTCTTGCACATGGAGCACAGGGATTTGTAAATTTGGACTAGGTCTAAAAATCAGCCTTTTGTTTTCCTGCTGTATTTGTGCTCATCAGTAAGTGCCAGGAAAAGGTTATTTAATTTGCATCTGTTGGCCTGGCTGAACGGATCCTTTACGTGGCTGCCTGGAGACGGATCATCTGGAGATGGATTGTCTCTGAGACGTGTGGCCTTTTATCCCCCCAGGCTCAGAGGTTGCATCGGGAGCGGCTGCCCGCTGACATCTGAACCCTAAAGGCCAAGAGATCAGGAGGCCATAACACGGGGAGAAAGCGCCGAAGCTGCCGCTGCCATTGCCCTGGGAGGAGGGGAACGCGCATATCACTCGTGGGGCAGGGAGAAGGGCCGAAAGCCCCGAGGCCGGGGCCGCCCCGCTGTGCTCTGTAACAGGGTGGAGCTGGTGCCTGGCAGCGATGCCGCTTCTCACCGGCCCCGAGGACGGCTGCAAGGGCTCATCCCTCCCAGGACCGGACCCACTGCAGAGGATGTGGAGTTCGAAGTCAAACCTCTGTCTCATTACCTCGACGTCAAGATACATCATCCACTGAGTACTAAAGAGCGACATTACCGCCTGCTGATTTATGGCAAGGTTTCCAGGGTCTCTCAGAAATGCATGTGAAGACACATTTACACTCCCTAGTGGCGAGGAAAACCTGACACAGCGGCAGAGAGCAGAAATACTCCGGCTGAGCTGAAAGCGTAACCACGGCACCTACGCTGCCGTGCCTGGCCAAAGCTGCTATAAATAGCAGCGTCTCCCCAGACCGCGCGGCCGGGCCCCTGATGCAGTGCCAGAGCGGCTCTCAAACAGCTCGAACCGCAGAGCTGATGAAGGCAGCCGAGGGGGAGAGGGGCTGGTGAAGCGTCCAGCAGTGGCACCGGGGACCGCAGGCATCACCGGGCTTGCGCTGCAAGCGTGCCGACACACCTCTGGCACCGGGGAGCCTGCCCGGTGTAAGGCGGAGTGAGAGCTCCACATGAGTGCAGGCTTCTGCTCGACATTTCTGTTGGTGTCTGAGATCATTTGGTTTTGTTAATTTTGCCTGGGGTAAATACCTTGAAGCCAATTTACCTACTCTAATAATTATGTCAGCAGAAGTTTGACCAGAAGACAGCCTGGTACATTAAACAGCAGCACTCTGCTTCCACTAACAGAGATAAAATGAAGGTATTAAGTGAGATTTTGGGATTATTGAGCCTATGCATATGATTTAGATGAACAGTATCCTGCGTTATCCTGCCGAATGACATCCTGCTTCCCAGCAGCATGGCAGTGCCTCGTTGTGCTGGTCTGAACTGTGACTGCTACGATGGGCGTGGAACGCTCAGACTTGGGAAAACAGGGCAGCAAGCACTGCCTAACGTCACTGGAAATGCTCTGCCTTAGCTATGTAAGGCAGGCTCGGAATATGCAGTGGGGACATGTGAGACTTAAATGTGCAGTGAATAACATCCCAATGTCCCCTGCAAATGTATTTATAAAATTGGGAATCAGGATTGCAGTAAGTAAACTATAAGCTTGGTAGTTTTGAGGGGTCTTTGTTCAGAGTCAGCGTATTTGTACAGCCTTGCTCTGACATGGATGCTCACAGGGAGGAAAAATGCTGCATCCACAGGAAGGAAAAGAAGGAGGCTGTTTCTGCCTGACCACACGTCCCCGGGTTTTTCTCCATCTTCTCTGGCCGGCTCTGTCGACTTCATCACGATCCATGTTCTGCCCAGATCCCTTCAAAAGGCCCAAGGCAGCAGTGCACGGGATCATGTTTTCCATATTCTGCATTTCTTCAGGAAAACGCCCTGCATTTGGCACGGAGGTGGTGTGCTGGGCCGTGCCCTGCTCCAGCCTGCTTCCTTCCCAGTGCTCCCAGCATTGATGTCTCCCTGCCTGGTAAGTGATGGAAGCTGAAAATCTTGCCTGGAGAACGTGAAGGTCTGTCGGTGGATTATTGGAAACTGAGGGGGTCTTGATGCGAGCCTGCTTAGCAGTGCGGAGATCTTCTCTGATGGATGAAGTCAGCACTAATCCACTGCATCTCGCCTGGGAGATGCTCTGCTGACAGCCTGGTGTGAGCGCTGTGCCTGCCCAGAGAACAAACGGGGACCAGCGGTGGGAACCAGGAAGGTGATGTAAATTGTACCCTCTGGAAAGGTCTTCAGTGCTTAACAGAAATCCCTGATGCCAACCAGCATAAGAGCAGTGCTGCAGCCAGCCCAGTTCAGCTCTAGGACATGCAGCGTGCTGGGGAGGTGAGAAGAGCCCTGTGTGCCCAGACCTCAGGGGGGACAGGGTGGGTGCGCTGCCGAGGGGCTGGTTTCCCCCCGGGCTGATGGAGAAGGAGCTGTCCTTGCAGAATCCAGAGCCTTCGGTCATTCTTTTCCTGTCATTTTTAAGGATGATCCATAACGTGTGAACATCACCCGCAATCGAGGCCTAATTGCGTTCCTCAAGTGGGCACGCTGCATTTTCAAGGAAGTCTTAAATGAGCACTTAAGCAGCGCTGCTGCTGAGTGCTGGCTGCGGGTGCCGGGGGAGCTCCGTGTCCCGCTGCTGCGCCGGCTCCTCGCAGCCAACTCCCACAAGCGCTTTTAGCGCGGAGTTATTAGGCCATTATGGTCGACGATTGTCTTTTACTGCCTTTGATTTCTTCTGTTGTCAGGCGTGAGGAAAGTGATGTGTAATGTGATCCAAAGTGTTCTTGTTTGTTTTAATCTACTGTTTTAATATATTATGGCTTCCTGCCATTACGCCTCTCTGCGCTGGACCCCGGAGCCCCTCGCGGAGGTTTTATACGTGCAGAAGCTGAAAGGCATTTTTCCAGCGGGTACGTCATAGGGCAGGCAGAGCTAATCTTAGGTTTTTATCTTCTGCGTGCGTACGTGCCCGTGTGTGCAACGATGCCGGTTGTTTCCACCTGAACATCAGCAATCCCACCGCGGTGTCCTGCCTCGATGCCTATCGCAAGCGTTTTCTCCTCCTGGTTGTTTTGGTTAAGCACCTGGCAGCCGCGCGTGCTAAATCACGGTGGCATCGCAAAAGCTTCTGCTGTTTTCCCCCAAAAGAAAGGCGGTTGCCTCACGATGACACCTCGTAACGGGATGCGACTTTCTCTGCGCGCTGCCTTCGGCTCTTTCCCTACAGATCCCTGTGAGGCTCCAAGCTGGGGCTGAGCATCTGGCTCAGAGACGCTGGCGACACTGGAAGCCAAAGCCCCGATGCCAGCGCTTCATCTGCAGGCAGGAGGGGCCGGCTCGGCAATGGCTGCTGTCAGGGTCAGCCTGATGGATGCACTGCGGCCCCGGCACTGCCCGAGGAGGAGGAGAACGTGGCATCTGCTCCTGCGGGCCAGGCTGCGCTGCAGGGGGCAGGCGAGGGGGAACACTTTGGGGAGCACCCTGCGCTCCCCACCACATGCCGGGGAGCCCGGCCGGGGAGCAGGGACACCAGGCAGCCTGACTGGCCCAGGGCACCCCTGTGTCTCCATGCCCACCACGCTCGTGGTGTTTTGGTTGGGTTTATTTTTAACAGTTGTGACAAACCTGGTATTTTTTGAAGCATTTCAACTTGGAATGATCGTATGAGCCCCCGTGGAGTGAAGACATGGTGAGCGAGGATGAGTTCACAGGAGTGTGCTGCTCCAACAGGGACGGGGAAGACGATCCCCTCGCTACAGGGCACGCGGTCTGGTAGGGACCCGAGTGCAGGTGTCACGACCTGGCACGGGGAACAGACACAAAAGGAGAGAGCGGCGATTCTTGTCTTGGGAGGCTCCCAGCTGCTGCCAGCCTGCAGAGGGGAATGGGAGAGCTGTAGCTGGGAGGTGGAAGCAGCTCTGCCCAGGGATGCCTCTCTGGCCGCCGCAGCTCCTACACTGCCCACCCTCGGGTTGTAAGGGCGTGCAAAGAAAAGCTGCAGCTGTTCAATGCCCTTTTGGTCTCATATTGGTGTGTTTTTCAGGCCCACATTTGACTCAAACATAAGCCAATAGACTGAGGAGGGTGAAGAAAAACCTCATGCAGGTGATGGGGTCCCCAGTGCCATGCAGGGCACGGCTGGTGCTGTGTGCAGCCTGGAGCTTCCCCCGGGCCCACGGGAGGACATGGAGCACCAAATCCTCACGGGGTTCCTCTACTGAGCGGGGCCCCTTCTCCACCCCCCGAAGTGCACGTTGCTGTGTGTGCAGGGGCTACACGTGGGCGGTGCAGAGGGTGCTCTGGCGAGTCTGCCAGGCCTGGGTTCCAGCAGTTGGTGGGTAATGCCCAGCACTGGCAGCACCACTCCCTGCTGTGGCACAGCTGGCACTCACCCAGGCCAGTGGCTTCAATGTCAGTGCAGCCGGGCACTGGCAGAGCCGAGGCCTGGCTGCACTGACATTTTCTGCAGCTGAAGCATGTTTAGAGGAAGCCGAGCAGCGTGCCGGACTGGCACAGCACTGCAGCTCGGCTGGAACCCTGACGCACACTCAGCTCATCCTTCAGCTTCTTGTCAGCCTAATGAAATGGTCCCATTTCCTTCTTCCAGATGTGCCCACTGCTAAGTGCCTGCAAAATGCGTTCCCGGGGGAATGATCCCTCAAGTGAAATGGAAACGGGCTCCCCTGGGCCGCGTTAGTCTCAGTGTCATTGCTTTGATTGTTTTGCTGTCGAAGTGTCCTTACCCTTCTGGTGGCCAGCCATCCTCCCAGCCCTTCCCTGGGACTGGCAGCCATCCTGGCAGCACTCGCCCCAAGGTCCTCACCGCTGCCTTCTTCGGGAGGAAGTTTGCTACCCATGGCAGGATTGGGTCAGAGCCACATCTGAGACCATGGGCTCCTTTTCCTGGGACAGGAGGTTTGGGCTGAGGTGGCATTTGCCACTTCTGTTGCCTCTGTGTGGGGACCAACCGGTCGTAGCTGTGTAAGGGGGGGAGCGTGGGGCAGAGCACTCGCAGAGCTGCTCAACTCTGTGCCTGGGCTGGGAGCAGGGGGCTCGGGGGTCTTGGATCCCTCCCTGTCCTCAGGAGTTCCCACTGCACCCCAGCCAGAGGGTGAAGGTGGAAAGGAGACTTGAACAGCAGTGTTCTGGGCTCTTTGACACAAAGTGCTGAAGAGGCAGGTCTGCTTTTATTTGCACCGATAGCCACTCAGCAAAGTTAAATGAAGCAGTGTAAATTTAATTAATGGCAGAATGTGGCTCAGTGGCGAGAGAGGGATAGGAAGAGAATGAGCAAGAAAACGAATTCTTCTGTGATTTCATTAACCCCAAGGTTAAAAATCAGTGTTAAGGTTAGATTTAAGATAATAAAACCCACGGTGCCTTTCCACAGTGACAGTGCTGCAGGCCCTCGGCTGCCCCGTGCACAGCCCACGGTGCTCGCCCAGGGACAGAGCATGGCAGGTCCCCGGGGGCTCGGGGTGCCCCGCAGACACCCACAGACCTGCACCCTCCCCAGGGCTGCACCTGGGTGCACCGAGGTGGCCAACCATGCTGTGGGCTTCGGAATGGCATCTTCCAATGCTGCCAAAGGGCTAAAGAAGGAAAGGACCCATTTGTTTTTAAGAGCTAAAGGTAAGGAAGTGCTTTTCTTGTTCATTTCGTTTTGCATTTGCACTATTTATGATGAGATTGCTCAAGGAGAAAAAACAAACTAGCCCATAGCTGGAGTGGAATGAATGGATGAATGCAAACCTGCTACATTCTCCTTACTGTGAAATTTCAGTTGGTGGAACCTCCTGTCTCCTCTGGCACTGCTGCTCTGGGGAACGTGTGTGGTAATTACTTAATTTTACTGTAATCACATTGAGTTGTGTAATTTCATGATTTACATAAAGTGGTCGCCTCTTTAACAAGCATCTTCACTTCTGTAATGTAGACAGTGAGTTACCACCTACTCAACCAATTTTTCGGATTTTCTTGGAAAAGCCAGAGCCCATTGGAAAAGGACAAGGGTGAGGAGGCTGAGGCTGGTGACCTCTGTCTTTGCTGGTCCATCCCTCAGCTGGGTTTCCCTGGGCAACGGCCAGACCCCCTCTGGTAGCGATGGCAGCGACTATTGCTGGAGGACGGGTGGTTCCTCAGAGGAGTCACCCTCTGCGACCAGGACCCGATGTGCCCGGGGCAGGCTGAGGCAGGATTTGCACACAAGTAGCCAAGCTCTGCTTACAAATGCAGTTGCACCTGCTCGTCCCACCTGTGAGATCCAAACCTGCTGCCTGCCCTGTCCCCAAACCTGTGCCTGGGGAGAACGGTGGGAGCATGCGGGTCCCTCACAGGTACTGACATAGCAGAGGAAGGATGGTTCATGTTCCCATCACCCTCCCTCCCTCTGAAGCTGTCACCCCCTGCCCTGGGGGATGAGACCCTCTCAGGGAGAATCAGGATGCTCAGCAGGCAGCAACACGCATCCTGTTTTCTTCTCTTGCTCTCAGCCTCTGGAGCAAAGCCATTGCTCACCCTCTGCTCAGAAGCTATGGTGTTCCCAGGTGGGCTCTGCTCATTTTCAGTCAGCTTGCAGAATTCCAGGGCTTTTCTCTACAAAAGACATCAAATGCTCACACGCCAGAGCCCCCAGTGCCTGTCTTGCCCAGGCAGAGCTCCAAGCAGTGCAGTCAGTGTGTATGCACCGTACCAAGCATGCTAAGCAGAAGGAGGAAAGGTTAATGTGGAAAGTCTGTGCCGGAGGAGACCCAGGAAAGAGGGTCTGCACAATGCTCCCCTTGAGAAATCATCCATGGGCTAATGAAGTCGCTTCTCTCCCTGCTCTGATTTCTCCCTGTTCCATTATGATCTGTATCTGGCACTGACTACATGAGCTGTGTTCATAGAACCACAGAATCATTCTGGTTGGCAGAGACCTTTCAGATCATCGAGTCCAACCTTTCCCCCGGCACTGCCAGGGCACCACTAACCCATGGCCCTCAGCACCACAGCTCCATGGCTTTGCAACCCCTCCAGGGATCATGGGGACTCCACCACTGCCCTGGGACAGGGCTGGACAACCCTGGGGGAGAAGAAATTGTTCCTCATGTCCAACCTAAACCTCCCGTGGGGCAACTTGAGGCCATTTTGCCTTGTCCCATCAGTTATTCCTTGGGAGCAGAGCCCGACCCCCCCCTGGCTCCCCCCTCCTGTCAGGAGCTGTCAGAGCCAGAAGGTCTCCCCTCAGCCTCCTTCTCTCCAGGCTG
>WUAM01000431.1:50063085-50076387 GCA_024336885.1 Actenoides hombroni | reverse complement strand
AATTAAATTAAAAAATTAAAACAAAATATAAATTAAAATAAAATAAAACAAAACAAAGCCCCCAGAGTGTGGAGAAGTGGGAGGTGAGGCAGCCGAGATGACGGGAAGGAGCCCAGAATCTCAGCAGCTCTCAGTGCTAATAAGGTTCCTCTCCACCAAGATAACAACTGTTCAGATGTTCGACTTTAAATATGCAAGACATTCCATTGATTTTTTATTAGCGGGTTTGAAAGCCTGAGGTTAAGCATGTGCTGAAATATTTTGCTAGATCCTGGAGACAGTGTTAGCAGAGGCGGGCAGGCAGACGTCCCTCCTGGCTAACAGAAGACAAAGAGGAAAAAAAAAAAAAAAAAAGAAGAAATTTTGCTCTAATCTGCCGACATTTAATAGTTTTCAATACAATTTGCATGAAAAAAAGAATCTCATCACACCGCTTTGGAAGACCCATGAACCCGCTGCAAGCAGGAGCAGTAGTGACTGACGTTCCAGTGTCTGCAACCCCATCAGCTTGAGCGGAATCTGCAGGAAAGTGGAGACTTAAAAAATTTTATTTCATTCCTGCAAGCCCATCTCAGTTTTGGTTTCCATGTGAACTTCACATGCTTCTAATTTAAGTTCAATTTTTTTTAGTCACTGAGTATCACCAAACTGAATATTTCTATTAATAGTTAATTTTCTGCGACAATTACAGAGGAACCTCGCCAGCCCCTGCATTACAACTAGCTACAAATCCTGAAAAACACCTAGAAGCATTTCAGCTGATCAGTGTTGCCTTTAAAACTTATGTTTGTAAAGACTGAAGCACAGGGAAATTTACTCTCTCGTTAAAGACAAATGCACAGCAAGCAGCCCCCCAGTCTCCCCTCCGCCCTTCTGCCGGCAGAGCACTCATCCCCCGGGAGCTGCCGTGGTGCTCAGCACCCCGAGCAGCCCTGCCCACCCCTGCCCAAGCCCTTCACTGGCAGGCTGTGGGTCCCACTGGGCTCCAGCCTTGCAGGGCTCCAGCCCTGCACAGGTCCCTTGGGAGAGCTGCCGAAGCTGGCGGGTCCCTGCGGGGTGAGACCCGCAGTGCAGGTCAAGTCCTCCACGGATCTGGTCAGAGCTCAGTGAAATGCTGTGGTTTGGCATTTTCTTGTGACAGTTTTTTTTAACAGACAGATATCCACCAGGCTCCCTTGTTAATGGCTGAAACAATGTGCAGCTCAGAGCGATCAATCTGCAGCACGTAACGCTGGCACTACGGACACCAGAAGCAGTGCTGCACATCCCTGCAGGCACCAATATTCCTGTTGGCTGCTTATGCACGCACAGAAAGACCCGTTCTTTTTATAGAAGCTGCTTTTGCCACATGTAGGCCAGAACTGACGGCTGCACAGCTCAACGCTCTGACTGGCAGCACCGCACCAGTGCTCGGCCAAAGCCCACCCTCCAAACCCCCCGGCACGCGGCAGGGATGCTCCTCGGAGTGAGCCGGGAGCCTCCCTCCTCCCTCGGCTCCTCCGCCTCACCCCGCACTGGTGCTCAGGGAGGGAGACAGTGGGGAGATGAGGGCATGGGGGTCACCAGCTTCAGAAGGAGGACAGGCAGGACACAAAGTGGCCTGGGGCTGGGGTGGTGCCTGAGCAGTCCTTGGTTTAAGAGGAGCTGCTTGCAGAGCTGGGTGCTCTGTGTGCTTTGTGAGCCATCTCAGGGAGTACTTCAGAAAGTGGGCTCTGCAGGACTTGGGTGTGTGTGTGTTCATGTGAACATCGCTGGTGGCTCATACGTTCAGAGAAAGGCCATGTTCCATACCTATCATAGAATCATAGAATATCAAGGATCACGCCTGAGAAAGAGGGATGGGGACGGTGCCACTGGCAGCAGATGGGGCAAACTCTGCTCCTCTGCATCCACGCTGCTTGGAGCTGCGCTTGTGGCAAGTGTGTCAATGTGGAAATAATGACTGCTCAGTCAAAGGACAAAGCATTGATGTGAAACCTTCCGCCGGCTGATGTCACCATAGCCGGAGCTGCAGGGAGCCTGGGAAAGTGATGTCCCAGAGGCACAATAGCTGCTCTGTAGGGGGGCACTGGGTGGTGATGCTTATGGGCAGAGGGGCTTTGCCAACCAGGCTTTGAGTCCACCAACTGTAGAGATAGGCACAGAGGGACCTGTGGAGACTACAAACCCATCCCATTTCTCCCTTGAAAGCCTGGCACCAGTTTCCTTTGGATACTGGAAGCGTTAATGAAACAGCTGCCATGACCTTCTGTCCCGTCCCACAGACAGGGTGCAAGCCTGGCTCCTAATACAAAAAAAAAAACCCCAGCAGAAATCTGAAGTCACTCCATCTCCCTTTTCAGGCATCTCTACTTTCGAACCCATTAGGTGAGGGGATTTTAATCAGAAACCCTGGAGCACTATTTAGCAGTCTGAAATTTCTTCATGGTCTGCTTCTGCTGAGAAAAAGCCTCCCTTTGTCTTTTATGAAGTTTTTACTCTCATGGCAAAAGTGACTTTGGACCTATGAAACAAACAGCAGATGTTAAGAAGGAGCCAAGTAGAGAACAATATACCCTTAATCCAGCAGTAAGTAATTTCTCTCTATCGTTTGTAAGGCTAAGCCATGAATATTGATCTCCCATATGTGGTTTCATGCGGGTGTAGAACAAAGTCAACTAAACCCAGTTATCTGTCTGATGGACCTAAAAAATATTCCTCAATTTGATTTTGGAGAGAACTCAATGTGAAGGGAATTTAATTATGCGAGTAATACTGAACACAATGAAATGACCATCAAAAGGTTTTCCGAAGGTTTAAAATGTTGTTCTTTCGCTATGATTCACTTAAAGCAACCTCTTGTATATCTGTGTTACTACCATCTCTTAAAAACTAGGCCTCAAAAATCAATTTGATTACCTCTCTGAATTAAGTATGCACAAATGAAAGCAATTGAGATCGATACAAATTAGGTTAAGTACTCCACTGTGTACAAAATCATTATGTAACAAGAAACAATCTGAATGAAGATGCAAATAATCACATTGTCGGGATGCGTGGCTGGTGCGCCTTCACCTGCCCATTTCCATCTGCTGTACACACATGAAACCCTCTGGATGGTTGTAATCCCTACAGATGCCCTCTGATGGCATTTATCTGGAAAAACAGAATGTGCCTGCAAATGAGAAGCGTAGCACAAAGGGTTAATTCCATTCTTCCAGAGAAGAGCCCGTTATGGGAGAGGGTCTCTTTGCCAGCCCTCCCATAACAGCAAGATGTTCCCTACACCACAATTCCTGATGGGAGATCCAGGGACTCCTACAATGCTCCCAGAAAGAAGTGCATGACCTCTCTGTTTCCTGCCAGGAATGGGTTTTCTCAGTACTCAGCCTGATTTTTCCCTCGCTCGTAATTCTGTCACAGACAGAACACCTTCCTCTCTCTGGGTCTTGCATCCTTCAGCTATTTGAGAAGAAAAGATGAATGTGTTTGGGGACTTGGTTCTTTTCTATTTCTTTCTGGCATGTAGCAGGTCTCAGGCTATTTGTGTCCAATCTCTTGTAAATCTGCTGGGTGGCTGAAATTGGGCTGTAAATTCTGCGGGGCAAGGGCTGCTTCCCCCCGTGCTGCAGTGCTGCAACACCCCTCTCAGCGCGGGATCGCTGACAAGGGCCGCTAAGTACTGTTGTAATATACTTCCATCATTAATACAGAATAATAAATAATAGATAGGATAGGGCCAATTTATTGCACTCTAGGGTGAGAATAAGCAGAAGCTTGTACAGTTTTGATGTTGTCCCTGTCACCGAGCGGCTGCGAGCTCTAACCGTGCGCTGAAGCCATCTCTGCAGGGCAGCCCCCGTTTCTCTTCTGTGGCTGAGGCAGGGAGCGTCCCCTGACACCCAATAGCCAGCCCTCTTTGCAAACGAGCCTTTCTGCGAAAGGAACAGACCTGTTTCTCACAGATTCTTGTTTCAGCGTTGGTCATGAGCTCTCAGGTCTCTTTTCCAAAGACTGGGGATGTGCAAGCTCTCCCTCCTACTGGGATCACCATCCAGCTGGTGCAAGCTCCTGTCATAGCCTTGCTGCAGGGCAGGCACTTATGGGATCTTCCTTCTCCCCACAGACTCCTGTTTTCACAAGAAGGGCTGCAACTGCCCGGTTGCCCGTGAGGCCCCTGGCCCTGGGTGCAGTGACAGCCCTGGGGCACCCTGCTGGGAACCGGCGATGTGTGGAGGGCCGTGGTGGGGCTCCAGGAACAGACAGGCACAGACCTTGCACAACTGCATCAGCCTCGTCGAGGTGCCAAAATACACTCATGCTGGTTGGAGCCCCATCTGCTTTCAGAAGCACAAGCTGACAGCAGCTGTAGAAGCAGCAGCTTTTCAATGCCACCGCCCTGCTGTGAGAAGCAGTGTCAACCCCTCTGCAGCACCCCTGTCTCACCGCAGCACCCCCAGCTCTCACAACAGCAAGGCTGCTAAGGTACCTTACCCAGGCACAGCAAACCACCAGATCCTTCAAACAGCACGCTGCCAGCCCTTCACTTGTAAAGCCTGGGAGATTTATGTTTCCTCCTGTGCTGGAGATTCTCCCTTTTGAATCCCGAAACAGTTTCCAGCTGAATTGCAACACTTTTCTGTAACGAGGATTTATATTCCCCTCTTCAGAGCACGGAGCTGCAGCCAGACCTTCCCCACAGCCAGTGCTCTGCCTGTTGTGGCAGCACCTGTAAGAGATGTGCCAGCACATCCCCTCAAGTACCAGAATGCAGCTGCGACCTTCTCCCCGCAGAGAAAGGGAAGCGCTTTACAGGAAAGGCCTGGGGATATAAAGTTGAGGGGTGCAAGCAAGCACTGAATACAAGTCTGAAATCTTAGAGTGGATTACAATTTGAAATATCTTGTGTTCTTGTTTGGTGCTGATTCCATCTAGCAGCTTTCCCGTAGCCATGTCACTTTGACACACTCCCAGGCTGTGGTTCCCTCCCAGCACCTTACATGTCCACGTGAGAGTCGTGAGCTGAGTCCCAAGGGCCCAAGAACAGACCTGCTGAGTCCTTGCTGTGGGCCTCCAGAACCAGCTTGTTTTCAGAAATTCTGACTCATGGGAGAAAGCAGGAAAAGATTATTTCCTTTGAATGGCTGTTATCGATAGGGTGCAATTCTGAAGAAGAGGAGAGGACAGGAGCAAAGCTCTGCAGATTTATCTGGGAAAGCCAGACCTCAGCTGCTCTCCTGGCTCTCTGAGCTCTGCTGGCACTTCAGACAACCACTGCTGAATACAGAAAGAAGAGCGGGCGTGGGAAGAGCAACGTTTTTTTCCCTAGTCTCTTCCCATTTCCTTCTTCTCAGGGGCTGGTAAAAGCTCAGCTTCAGCAGGAGAGGCGAGCATCCTTCCCCCCAGAGCACCAACACGGTGGCATGTGGAGGTGAGGAAGGGAATGAACTCCCTCCAGGAGGGGCCATGGGTCTCCCACCCCCACAGCCAATGTGCTACCACGCAGCTGGTGGATGGGAGATGGGGTGGCTCTTCAGCAGGCTCTGTGGGTGACAGCAGCTCTGCCAGGCAGTGCTCCTATCACCCAGCAGTAACAGCTACCTGGCATTGAGTGGGGCTCTGGTGTCGGGTCTGTGCAGCCATGCCCCTCAGGACACCTATTTGGAGGTGCAGGGTCAGGACTGGATGAGAGAGGAGAGCCAAAATGCCACACCCTGGTAGGATCCAAGCATGATGAGGGAGAAATTTGGCAATAAAGACACCAAAAAGCCAGGGGAGAAGCTTTGGGACCTCACACCTAATCTGTATGAAACTCTTCACATCAGGAATCTGTGGTTGTGGCTGACACGGTGCCCTGGTGCTGCTGGTCCTTACCAGCACTAGCTGGAGGAAAGATGTCTGTGCTGTGACAGGGGCTGCCGAGGAAAGCAGCAGAGTCCTTGCCTGATATGGGAACAAGCGGGCATGATAAGCACAGAAGGGAAACAGAGAAGAAGGTGTGTGGGCAGCTCTCTGAGGAAGACTTCCTCTTGCTCTTCCTTTATCTTCTTCAGCTGTGTGCTGCTTGCCAAAGCTTAATGCCTCAGCGCAGGCCCCCAGTTCTTAAATGCCCATTATGACAAGATGAGATCTGCTGGAAAATCACCACTCCTCATAAATATGTTCCCTGCTTACTTAGAGATATTTTGGTCTCAGAGACAATTTGTGTTTTGGGAAACTGCCAGCCTCTACCGCTTGTCTAATAACTCCTTTGTGCAGCATTTACCAGTGGTTTGAGTCCCCTCTTTTTCACAATGGAGTACTTGGATTTTATAGCTCAAAACCCCCAAATAACCCCCAAAAACTCCGATTTCTTTTTCATTGCATTTCTATTTGCCATCAGTGAGTTGTCTGGTTGATCTTACCACTGAATCCATTTGAGATTAGGCTATTTTGTATGATTTCTGCATACAAAAGTCCTCTATAAATCAGAGAGCCTTTGATGCAAAAGTCTGCAAGATTGATAGTGCTGGATACAAAATCTTTTACCTTGGAAAAAGAGATGTATTATCTGTCCCACTGGACATAATGCTTTCTCTGCATATTCATCTCCAAAGTATGATGGGGCTTTTTCTAGAGAAGACAAGGGACAAGACAGGAGTCTTAAATACAAACAGATTGCTATCAGAAGAAAGGGAGCAATTTTTTTGCTGTGTCAAGCAGGGATAAGATGAGAAGCAAAGGATTTAAAAGACAAAAAGGGAGATTAAGGCCAGTCATTAAGGATTTTTTTGTACCTGTAAGCTCTGGAAGAGATTGCCTAGGAAGAGATTGCCTATGTAGCCTGAGAAATCCCCATCACTGGAGAGTCTTGAAGAACGGGGCAGATTGTCAGGACAAGAGATGTTTCAAGTCCTTTTCAGCCCTGCTTTCCCTGTTTGATTAATTCTCTGTACACCTGCAGAGCCTTGCTTCCACTCTGAGGGCAGCCACAGGGGAGCTCCTCTGATGCGAGGACTCTGCCACTTTTAGTGCTCAGAGACTAAGGACAGACCTGTTGGGCTACTGGCAAGAAGCTTGTCACCTCTGAGTAACGGCTAATTGGAAGGGATGAAAAAGCCACTTGCAACTGGTGGATGGCAGGGGTATCTAGGACAAGATTTTGTGCATAATACAAGGGAGGAGTGCTAAGGATGAGCAACCAGGGCCACAGCACAGAAAAAAAAAAAGCACAAAGTTTGAGTCAAAACACCCTTATAAAGAGCGAGGGAAGAAACCGTATTGGTTACTGGAAAATAATCCTTTTGGCAAAAATAGTCTCTCCTTTACGTGTCCCTTGCTACAAATAAATTCTGGCAGTTTTCAGCTGCAGAGGAATATTTCAGTTTGGGATATTTCAGTTCAAATGGTGATGGCCCAGAGATATTAGGAAAAAAAAAATCTAATAAGGAAATAGTGAAGAACAGATTGGAAAAGCTCAGAATGAGTAACACATGTCGATTGACTAATTGTTCCTTAAAAACCAAAAAACAAAAAGAAATGCATTTAATGACAAATGTGGCCAGATTTATCTTTATCAACCAATCAAGAAACTGACAAAAACTGTTTGCTTCACAAAAACAGTATTCAAATTTCTGCAGGGCAGAAATGTCTGCAGAAACGATGCGGAACAAAAAGATAGGGTGGGATATTATTTCAGAAAGTTGGTACATGAGAAATATAATTTATCACCCAGCACCACAATTTACCGCATGGATTGTTCAAACACAACCACTAATCTATATCTGAAGAGAGCACTGATATTTCAAGCCACTAAGCGCCTTTCAAAGAATCTTTATGCACTTGTATATTTAGCTCAACGCTAAGAAATAGTTTTATATATAGACAATGCACTTGATACAGATGTTATTATGCCTTAATTTTTAGCTGTAGCTACAGAAAACAAAATAGCCTCAAAATCCAGGGAAAGTGGCATCAGGAATGGCACTGAAAGGCAGAGGATGGACAGACAACAGCCCGCCCGTACACAACCCATCCCTCGCCATCATCTACAGCGTAAGGCTTGGAGGGTACGGCAGGGTCAGCGGTATGAGTGGGTGTGAACTCGGTGGGGTGTGGAGACACCGGCCCTTGCTCCTCTGCTACAAACCCCAGTTCACGAGGGCCTTGGGCCAGGGAGAGGCCCCAGAGCCGCCTGCCCCGGGGAGCTCGCCCCTCTCCTGGCCCTCTCCCTCCTCCTTTGTCCTGCTCTCCTGGCTTTTCCGTTCCCCTCCATCCCTCTCCTGTGCCCCATCTCCCCCCCGTCGCCCCCTAACCCTCCGCTCCCCGCCGCTGCTGGCAGTGCAGCCGCCGCCACTGTCCGTGGTGCTGACGGTGCCGCCGCCGCCTCCGCCCACCGCGGCTGCCGGGGCTCTGCCCGCCGCTCCGGCAAGTGGGGCTCAACGGCCACCCCCGCACCTCCCGGGCACCGCTCCCCGCACATCCAGGGGGCAGAAGGCCGGAGCCGGCTCGTCCCCGGGCGCGCAGAAGCTCCCCGAGCCTCGCTGCGTGGCGAGACCCGCACCCGCGGCAGGCAGCGGTCACGGCGGGGAAGCAGAGCTGGTCCGTACACGGGCACACGGAGAGAGACCCCCGGGGTGGCGAAGCGAGAGACCCCCCGGGAGGAGAGAGCGACCCCCGGGAGCTGCCGCTGCCCCTCGGGCGAGGGCAGGTGAAGAGAAGCGGGTCTGACCCAGCCGGCCCCCTCGACCCGCGCTGCGGCCCGCGGGATGTAAATCCGGCGGGGTCAGCGTTTTGCACAAATGAATCATCGATGGTGTTTTGGTATAAAAATGTTTAATCATCAATACCGTGATTCAGCAAGCGGGAAGTGTAAACAGGCAGTGCGGGCGTTCTGCCGATCGGCCCGGAAAGCCAGCGGAAGCACCGGGCTGGCCCGGGCAAGCTCCGCTGTGCTGACGGACCCTGGGGCGGGCTGTCACCTCGGGGACACCCCACAACCACCGCACACACGGAAACACCCGCTCTGCACCCGAGGGGCTTCATCGGGAACGGTGAGCCCGGGGACCCGCAGGAGAACACGGCACGGAGCGATCTGAGCCGCGTTCCTGCGGTGTTCACCCGGCAGGGACGGGGTGCCAGCGGCCCGGGCTCAGCGCTTTGCAGCCGCCCGGGCACTAGGACGGGGCTCCGTGTTCAATTAACCTGAACCACGGTTGAACCCTGCCCTCTGAACTCCCCGCCCTGATAAATACATTGACTCTCCTAGAGATCATTAATATTTTTCACCCCGGCAGAAATTTAGGGACTTCCCGATGGGGCCGCAGCCAGCCGAGGCTCCACGAGACCTTGCCGCGGGCGGGGGCGGCAGGCGGCGGGCGGAATTGCCCTCCAAGTAGAGCAGATTTTCATCCCGTTCGGGAAAAACTTACAGGAGCACGGGGCAAACTGGCTGGTTTTCAGTAATGTGAAACGCTTTCGGCTTATTCCCCTTGCTCAGGGGGATTTAAGTAGGTGAGTAAAGGGGAAGAGGGAAGCACTGAGGCAATGATGCTGCATATTCACACGTGGCAGTAATAATAATAATAAAAAAATCGATTTGCCAAAGGGAATGATAATTTGCAAAGGTCTTTCCCGCTCCAGCTCCCACTCCACGGGAAACCCGTGCCCACTCGGCCACCGAGCTCTCTCCAAACTTTACTCTTGGATGCAAAGGCATGTAGGGGAAACTGGAAATCCAGAATTATAGCTGCACAACTCCAAGTGTACGGCAGAAAATCAGAAATCACATCTACGCACCCGCCACGTGACAGCTATGCTCTCGCCCAGCGGGCACGTTGCTGTGATTTTTTATTTTCTGCCCTATAGGTAGGTCTCTGTGGGGAACCCCCCACCCGGGACCAGTGCTGGGAAGGAAAAGCACCAGCAGCATTACTGGAAATGAGCCGTCTCAAGTTCCAGATCAATGAAAACTGGGTCCACGCGTTTATGCTCCTGTTGCCAGCATTAATGCTCTTTTAATCTTCTAAACATTATCTGCATCGATTTCCCTCTAGATACGCGTTTTGTTTGAGAAGGCGACATCACCGCGTGCTCCGGAAAAAAAAAAACAACAGTCAACAAAACCCTTTTTCCTTCTCTGGAGATATTCAAAACCCGCCTGGACAATGCAATCCTGGGCTAAAGCTCTGGGTAAACCTGCTGCAGCAGGGGAGTCGGACGAGATGCTCTCCAGAGGTCCCTTCCAACCCCCACCACGCTGGGATTCTTTTCTCTGATGCTCCTGTTGCAGATAAATCCAATCCTCTGTTGCAGACCTTCACTGGGCTGAAAATACAGAAGAACTGGATACCCAGGGAATGTCGGAAAGGACAGGAGGAGTTTGCAGTCGCTGTTAGAGGTGAGAGGGAGATCAGCATCCTTGCTCTGAGTCTTCCTTCTCCCATCCCAGGCAAGCCAGGCTCTGAAAGGAGCTGCAGAGCCAGGTTAGCCCTGTGGCACGACCAGGGCGGCCCTAGGGAGTCTCCTTCCCCTTGAGAAAGCCGAGAGGAGACCCCTGGAGACCCCAGACCAGTGGCTGTTGAACCCACAGCATCTCCGGTTAGGGGTCAGGCAGGGATTACAGCTATCGATAATTCACAGCTCTCCGTCCCTCTGCTCTGCCGCATCCCACCGCCGTATGCAGAGACACTGTGCACCCACCTCCCTGCCGGAGGGGGGGGGAACATCCCACTGCCTCCGAATGGCCCACAGGCCCCCCTGAGCCCCCGCGTCCCCCGGCAAAGCCACGCATTGCTCTGCCGCCTTTCCTTAGCGGGATGTGAGGAACTCCCAGCACGGCGGAACCACACGGTGCCGTGGCGGAGAGCGGGGAGGAGCCGCCGGGACCCCCAGTTTCCCCCCGGGCACCCCTCCGCGTGGGCGCTGGGACGAGGGGCAGCCTCCGGGAAAGATCATTTGTACTCGCTCCCTGCTCATCAACAGCGCGCGGGGATTAATATGCCCAGGTCGGAACAAATCGAAATAAAAGAAGGACGGACTTGTCGGAACGAATCCCCCCGGCATTCCAGACCGCGCTCGGGGACGTGCCGCTGCCACAAGCTGGCGCACCCCGCCGCGCCTGCCGTCTGAGCGCCTGCCCACGCGTGTCCGTTCGTGTCTCGGCCTGCCCGTCTACCAGACACCCGAGGCCACCAGATGGGCCGTTTCAATGCAGGGGATGCGCAGCCGGCGCCAGGCGGCCCTGCCCGATGTCCTGCGTGACCGTGGGACCGGACACGGAACCGAGCGGCGCCGAGCGCGGTCCCGCTGTCACCGCTCTGCCCTCGGGCAGCGCTGCGGATGCGCTCCCGGGCCCGGCACGGCCCCCGCCGCAGGGGAACGGATTTCGCCGGTCTTCGCCCCTCGAGCCCCCCCAGCGCGGTGCGGGGCAGGCGCTGTCGGGTGTCGCTGCCCCCTCGATCCACCCCAGCGTGGTGCGGGGCGGGAGCTGCCGGGGGTCGCTGTCTCCCCAGAGTCCCCCCATCCCGGTGCGGGAGCTGCCGGGGGTCGCTGCCCCCCCCCCCGCTCCCGCCGGCCCCCGCAGAACAATGGGGGCTGCGGTGCCCCGTGCCCCCGCCAGGGGGCGACCGCGCGCCCTCCGCGGGACAATGCGGACGGGCCGCGGGGGCTGCGCGGGGCTGCGCGGGGCTGCACGGGGCTGTGCGGGGCTACCGGGCCCCCACCCAGCCGCTCCGCCCGTCCCCACCTGCCCCGGAGCCGCGGCCTCCCCGCCCCGCCAGCGCTCGGCCTCTCCCGTGCGCCCGGGAGAGGCATGAGGGATGCTTGCGGAGAGCGTGAAGCGGTGCGGGGATAGCGCCGGGAGCCCTTCAGCACCCGGTCCGGGAGAGCTGCCCCGGCCCCGGCAGCGGCCGCGGAGGGATGCAGGCCGGTCCCAGAGCGGCCCCCCACCTGCCTCGCGCCCCGCCGAGCCCCGCCGGCGCCGGGACCTGGGAGAGGCGGCGGACAGGCCGGCCGAGAGCCCTTGTCCCCGCGCCCTGCCGGGGCGGAGCGCGGAAAGGGGAGGCCGCCGAGCCAGGCTGGGCCCGGTACCGGAGGGAGGCGCGCTGTGGAGCCGGCCGGAGCGGCGCTCGGCTCCCGGAGGGTCCCGCTCCGCTCCCCGCTCCGCTCCCCGCTCCGCTCCCCGCTCCCCGCCGGGTTCCCGCGGGGCGCCGGCCCGCACCTACCTGCCAGCCGCAGGGCCGACATCCTCTGGAACTCCGGTTCCTGCAGCCACTTCCACATCCTCCGGAAGGTCTCCCGGCCGGACTTGAGTTTACTCCAAGGCTTAGGGTTCCGCAGCAAGTCCGAGAGGGTCCCCTGAGAGCGGCACAGCACCCGCTGGGCGAAGATGGCCTGCGGGATGCTGTAGCGCTTCAGCTCCGCCGTGATCCTTTGTGCCACTTCTTTGGTGTTGATCTCCTCCAGCTGCCCCGAGCTGCTCACCTGCGAGCCGGAGGAGGAGGAGGGCGGCCGGTCGCGGCCGGCGGGCAGCGCGGGCCCGTGGGGCGGCGGGCGGCCCGGGTGCGCGGCGTGGTGCATGCCGTTCAGGTGGGGCATCATGGCCGGGGGGGTCCCCAGCCCCCGGGAGAGGTGCTGGTCCCCCCGCGCCAGCATGGCCGCGTGGGCGTCGAAGTTGGGGCTCAGCATCTTCTCGTGGCCGGGCGGCCCGTAGCCGTGGAGGCCCTGCTGGGCGTTGTGGAGGGGGCCCAACCCGTTGCCCAGCGGCGAGAGGCTCTGCCCCATGCCGGGCATCTCCTTGTAGGGCCCGTAGAGGTTGTTGACGGCGGGCAGCCCGCGCTCGTCCCGCATGAGAGCAAAGCTGCCGCTGACGTTGCCCGAGAGGCGCTGGTGGTGGTGGTGGTGGTGGGCGTGCGGGTGGGCGTGCGGGTGGTGGAACTTGTCGGAGACGGTGGAGATGGGCGGCAGGGGCTGGAGTGGCGTCAGGGTGGTGTAGGTGCTGCTCATGCCCATGCCGGGCGGCGAGGACTCGCAGGGCATGCTCATGGCGTGGTGCAGCGGGATGGAGAGCTCGGGCCGGTACTCGGCGGCGCCGTCCAGCAGCGAGGCCATGCTGGACACCATGGCCGGCCGGGCGGCGGCGGGGGCCAGCTCTTGGTGCGGCGGCGGCGGCGGCGGGGGGGGCACCCGGAGCGGCCCGGCGCTGCGGCCGCCGTGGTGCGGGCTGGGGCTGCCCATCAGCTCCGGCTCATGGCCGGCCGCCCCGTGCAGGCTGCCCAGCGGCTCCATCGCCATCTCGGGGTTCATGGCGCAGGCACCCGGCTCCCCGGCGAGGCATCGACGGGC
>WUAM01000431.1:50052522-50062853 GCA_024336885.1 Actenoides hombroni | reverse complement strand
GCCGCCGTCTGCGGGCGGCGGGAGCTGTCCAGGGCGCGCCGCGCTCCGCCTGGCCGCGCCCGCGGGGACGGGCCTGCGCCAATGGCGGGCGGCGCCGGACGGGGCGGGCACCGCCGGCCCTTAAAGGTGCCGCGGCCCTTTGTAGCGGCAGCGGGGAGGGGGAGTCGCTGCCGGGGCTTCGGGAGGGGACGGGGCCTCTCGACACACCGCCGCACCGGGGATCCGCGGCCCGGGTAGCTCGGCGACGGCTCTGCTCCCTCGGGGAGGCGGCCCTGCCCCGCAGGGCCCCGCAGCTCCCGCCGGCGCCCCAGGCTTCTCCGGTCCTCGCCGGTGCCTCAGGCTCCATGAGCTTCCTCAGGCTTCACGGTCCGCTCCGATTCTTCAGTCCCCGTGACCCCCCTCGGGCTCCTCTGTCCCCTCTGGTCCCTCAGTCTCTGTGACCATCCCGGGTACTCTCCGGTCCCCTCAGGTGCCTCAGCTCTCCCGTGACCTCAGGCTCTTCGGTCCTCTCCTATGCTTCAATCCCCGTGACCCTTCTCGGGCTTCTCGGTTCCCTCCGGTCCTTTCAGATGCCTCAGCCCCCGTGTCTCCCCTCGGACTCCCTCGATCTCTTCAATCCCCGCCGGTGCCTCAGCCTCCTGTCACGTCCCCGCGGTCCTCTCCGGTGCTCGTCCCTCCGTGACGCTCCTCGCGTCCCCTCCGGTCCCTTCAGCCCCCTGGGTCCCCGCAGGACCGGCCCCGAACAGGACCGCACTGACTCCCGGCAGGCGGCAATGCCGCCGGGCCCGCCGGTACCGGTGTGGGTGTCGGTGCCGGTGCCACCGCCCCACGGTCTCGACTGCCGGGACGGACGCGCAGGTGCCGTCTTTGTGCAGCGGCGGCGATGGGGGCCGGGGAGCCCCGACCCCATTTCTCCGCTTGGCTGCCGGAGGGTGAGTAGCGGGCCGGGCCCGAAGCGGTGACGGGGCTGTCCCGGAGCACGGCGGAGCCCCGGGCGGTAGCGGCTCCCTGGTCCCCCGGCAGCGGCTGTTCACCGGCGGAGCCCCGTGAGCGGTGCCAGTCGGCTCCGCAACCCCGGCGAGGCCCCGGGGTCCCGCCCGGTCCGCTCTTAACGGCACGGGCTCTCTCCTCTCCGCTGTTTTAAGCCGCGGCAGGGGGTTCACCTGCGTTACTAATTGTGTTAAATACAGCAGAAAGCGCAGCGCAAGAAAGCGTGTCAGGAGTACACGGTGGTACAGCCACCAATGAGGGAGGGGATCCTGCCCAATCGCTTCACTCTGGGGAAACCCCCCTATTGTAGTGCTGGGTCCAGCTTCAGAATCCTCAGCACAGCAGAGGCAGGAACCTGTTGGAATGGGACCAGAGGAGCCCCAGCAATGCTGGGAGGGCAGGAACCCCTCTGCTGGGAGGCCAGGCTGGGAGAGTTGGGCTTGTTCAGCCTGGAGAAGAGAAGGCTCCAGGGAGACCTTCTAGTGGCCTTTCAGGACTTCAAGGGGCCTGTCAGAAAGATGGGGACAGACTTTTTATCAGGGCCTATTGGAACAGGACAAGGGGTGATGGTTTGAAACCAAAAGAGGGAGATTTAGACTGGAGAGAAGGAAGACATTTTATTTTACCCTAAGGGTGATGAGACCCTGGCCCAGGTTACCCAGAGAGGTGAACCATTCTTGACAAGGTTGGCTGGGACTCTGAGCAACCTGCTCTAGCTGAAGTGGTGGACTTGGCAGTGCTGGGTTAATGGTTGGACTCGATGATCTTAAGGGTCTTTTCCAACCTAAATGATTCCATCATTCTATGTTGCCCTTGCCAAAACCATCTGGTGTGCGGCAGCAGCAGGACCATAGATCTGGAGCTGGGAGCTGCCATCCCCTGTGCTGATCCAGTGTGTCACTGGCAGCTGGATTCACTCTGAGCTGTGCCCACCTCACAGTTCCAAAGGCCCCTGAGTGCCCTGTCCCCCGCTGTGGTGCTGTGCCAGGGGACTCCATCGCTGTCCTGCCCAGTGGGGTCCTGGGAGGAGGTGGGCAGTGGGGGCTGTTCTGGCCCGGGAGGCAGTGGTGGGAAACAGCCTTTGGGATTAGGGTCAGTGGGGATGGGACCCCCTGGCACGGAGCTGGCAAGCAGGGACCTGCCTGCTCTGGTCAGGCACTGTGCCCTCTGTTAGGCACCTGTGTCGTCTATGCCAATCCCAGGCTATTCTGTGCCAGGCTGTGTCATGCTGTGCCATGCTGTGCCTGGCTGTCGGGCTGTACTGTGCTGTGCCGTGCCATGCTGTGTCGTGCTGTGCCAGGCCATGCAGTTGTTCCCAGCAGTGTAGTTCCCTCTGCTGCCCACCCCCCCGCCCTTTTCACTTTAATCAGTAACGTGGAGACTTGCATTTTATGTCATCCTTATCTTGGGCCCTGATAACCATCTCTTCATTGGTAAAGGTCCCACCCCCCCACTTTGTCTTTCCGGTAACGAAGTGGGGGATAGATGGGGGAGAAATGTCACCTTTTTGAGAGTTCAGCTTGGGTTGGGCACTGGGCAGAAAAATCCTGAAAAAGGGCCAAGGGGGAGAGGCGTGCAGGGGTGGTGTGCTGGGGGTGCAGGGAGCCATGGGCAGGGTGGTGTGGGCAGCGTGGTGGGCAGAGTGCCCACACCAGCCTGCCTGGGCCTGTGTATGGGTAGGGATGGACGCTGGACATCCCTCTGCTTTGGGACATGCAGAAATACTGTGGGGGTTGTGAGGAAATGCAGCTGGTGAGTGAAAATGGCAAAGTCCAGTCCAAAAATGGCTGTATATTCTTCTGAGGTAAGACACAATGTGTTACCAGGCCCCCCTCCAGGGCACCCGGACTCTCCTCACAAATAAGTTGCATATCACAGTATTCAGTTTCCCTGCTGATTTCCACTTTGGATCCCAAAGGCCAACGATCTGTTTCCACACTGCCGCCGCTGCACAGCTCTGGAACTCACAGTATTTTCCAGACTGCTTTTTGGCACTAACCAAATGGGTATAAAGTGAAGCTCCCCCATGCCAGCTACCCCTGTCCTTGTCAGCCTGTGGTGGGGAAGAAGAAAGGAAGGAAGGAAGAAGAAAAAGCCTGGCATGAGGTGCCTTTGTTCAGGGCAAGTTATGCGTGAAATCTTTTTGTCCTTCCTAAAGGAAGGCAAAAGTTGCAGTTGATTTGGGGAAAAGAGAGGCAAGTGTGGCCCTCTGAGATGGAGGTGCCGTGGCGGGCAGGCGGGGAGGGGAGTGGGTGGGCAGAGCCCAAAGGCAACCAGGTGCTGCAGATGTGCTGGTGTCCTTCTCCTCTTTTTCCTCCTTTTCCTTTTCCTCTTCCTCTTCCATCCCCTTCCCCTTTCCTTGAAGAGCTGAAGTAGAAGGTACCTTTAGAATCAGGTACCCCAACCCCTGCTCACACCATCTCACATGAGCATCAGCTGGTGGCAGGACGTGCTTTTTTAGGTACTCAGTTCCATCCCCTCCCGCCATTCCTGGGAACTACCAGTACTCTCTTAAGGAGTGAGAACTGTTACCTAGAAATTAAGATAAGTCATACTTTGCAAACCTATGGAGATAAGATACAAAGATCTTCTAACGTGTTCCATACCTTAAATGAAAGACAACTTTTTGTTGCACAAAAAATGAACTGCACTGTTCTACTTGATTGTGTGTCGATCCCCTTTCCTTTCAGAAGCGCCAGCCACATCCAGCTCTCATAGTATATCCCCAGCCCCTCTTTTTGTCTGTTGGGGTGGACCTTGGCTTTAGCAGGGCCTGTGCCGATGGCCATGAGACAAAGTTCCTTGCCTTGGCGGAGTGGGGGGTGCACGGTGTCCCACAGCAGGAGCCGAGCAGCCGTGTGCAGCTGCGGCGGGGCAGTTGGCCGGGGTGGGTGGGAGAGGCACCTGCCAGCACCTTTGGAGAGCTGGGCTGTGTCCATCATTTCAATCCATGATGCTCTCTTTAACAGAGGAGAGTTGAGAAATTGATTTTATTTTTTTTTCCCGACAAAATATTTTAAAAATTCAGGAGATAAGGCCTGACTTTGACCTTTTCTTTTTAAACCTGCGCCTGATTATTGGCGCTCGGTGATGATGTGATATTACAAATGGTAGTGTCTAATTTTGGTGCCTTGCCAAATTGATGTCAAAATCTTCCTAGCAGTCAACCCACAAATGTATAAATACCAGCGCACAGCGCAGTTGTAACCAGCACGGCGGGTCCGTTGGGGCACTGTGCTCTCGGGTGCCACGTGCTCTGCCTGCTGTCCCACAGCTGCAGGCAGCATGGCCACTGCTGGGGGGCTCAGTGGGGGCTGCAAAGCCCAGGGCTGGGGAAAGCGTGAGGGAGAACTCTGCCCTTCTGCTCTGCAGGCATCGTCTGCTTCAGCATCCACCGCGGGCTCCCTGAGGCCCCCGCTAAACCTTCCTCCCGGTGCGATGGAGGGTGCTCGGGTGTCCTGTGACACCCGTGTGACACAGAGCCCTGCGGCACTGGCAGCTGGTGCGGGCATGGCTGGCAGGAGCAGTGTTGGAGAGCCGGCGCGGCCGCTAGCCGCTTCCAGCCTAACGAGCTTTGGCTGCCCAGCGGGAAGCGGCGTTCCCTGCCCGCATGGCTGCCCTTGCCAGAGGCTTTCCCTCCGCTCTGGGGGGAGGGAGGCTCCTTTGTTAGCTTTCCTCCCTCTCCCTGCCTGCAGCCGGGACTCCCCGAGATGCTGCCGGGTGCCCTCGCTTCCCCTCAAACTGGCAGCGGTGTGGTGCCTGTGGCCGGTGGGATGGGATGGACCTGGGGGCTGAGCTGGCCTGGTCACGTTCGCCCCAGGTTTCCTTGCTTGGCATCCTTTTTCTTTTGGCCATGGGTTGCCTGGGTGTTTGAATTTTAATTCCTCTTCTCTTTTGTTCACCAGGGCTTCGTCCCCGCAGTTTCCTCCGGCACCCACACCCCACAGGGCAAGAGAAGGGCCTGGCCCGAACTGCACAGGAAAGGGTGAGTCGAGGGATTCACCGCCTGTGCCCACAGCCCTGCATGCCCCCTCGTGCTAGTGCAGGATGTGGCATGGGCACGGGCTAGCTTTCCCTTAAAATAGCTGGCATGAGCTGGCCAGGGATGGCACAGATAATTTTCACTTGGTTTTAAACAAATATTGCAAGTGTTTTCTTTAGGTATTTTGAAATGGCTGTCGCAACCCCTTTCTTCTCTGCAGAAGGGCTGGCTCCAGCCCCCTGGTGACGGCAGCACCACTGGATATGGGGTCTCAAACCTCTATTGGCCTCAGATGCATCTGCTGCCCAGGGACAAAGTTTTCCTCATGAGAAGCAGAACCAACCTTCCTTATGGTTGGGACCCTGGTTGAGGTGCTTGCCTCCACTGCTGGCACCCTCCAGCCCTGGCACCAAGGGGCAGAGGCTCTGGGGAGCCTTCCTCAGGTTTATCAGTGGTAAGATGAAGGAAAGGATTGCTCCTCTCCCATCACTACACCAGAAGCTGGGTGATGGGGCAAAAAACCCAGCCTGAGTGGTACTCGTGGGGTTGCTTTTGCTCAAGGATCCCCGAGCAGCTGCCAGCCCCAGTGCTCCCTGTCCTGGGTCCTCAGCAGACAGCAACAGCAGCTCTTTCAATGGTGGGGAGTGCAGTCCTGTGGCACAGTGTGGGAAACAGGGAGGTGCCGGGTGGAGAGGGGGGCCGGGGCAGTGGGTGGGTGGTTGCTTGTTCAGGGGTTTCTGCTCCACTTGCCTCATGGACATGCAAGAGGGGCAGTGGGGCTGTCCCGGCATGGCTGATGGCACACTTGGCTGGTGAGGGCCATGGTTAAAGATTAAAACTGGATCCAGTTTGCAATATTTATCTTGGGAGCAGGAGGGCCCCAGCTTGTTTGGTTTGTGGAAAGCGTTGGGAAACGGTGACGCCGATGTGGAAAGACCCGCCAGGGCTGGTCCCTGCGGGGTGCTGGGTTCCCATGCGGCGAGCAGGGACGCAGCCCATCGACATTACTGGCAGAAGCAGTTCCGGAAATAACAAGAAGGAAGAGGCGGCCATGGCTGAGTTGTACAGACTCTCAATGCACAAGAAAACATTTTATTTAAAAACAATGCATTCAATATTGTGTTTTGGCACACGAGTCAACGCTGCAGGCACATTCACACCAAAGAACCACGTTGCCGAGCGACCCCGAGGGGGCCGCCGCGGTGTTCTCCACAGACGACGCTGACGATGAGGACGCGGTACTCCGGCGCGAGGGGGGCCAGGGCCTCGCTCGCCCGCGTACGCGTGGGCACGATGCGGCGTGCGGGCCGCGGCCACGCCTGGTGCCAAACGCGCCAGCCCACGGGCCCGGTCCCACCGGCCCCGGCGCTCCCCCTGCGGCTCTCCGCGGGAGCAGGTCTGAACGCCAGCTTTGCTCCAAAGTCTGTCGCACTGCGTGCGGCTTTGCCGTTCACCTGAGACTGCGCCCTGGCCCCTTATGAACATCAGCCATTTAAAAATAAACAATGCTTTTAGTATGGCCATTAAATAACGAATCCTTTATTACAATTATGGCAATTTTTTTTTTTTTTAATATTTATCTTTTTTTTATCGAAAACAACTCCATCAGGCATTGAAATGTATAGCCAGTAGAATAAAGACACTGTCATTTACAGAAAACCTGCTTTTTTCTCAACGATCTGTTTTTGCAACCTCCATTCACAGTTTTATTTCACAAATGCTTGCTTTTTGGTATACTGCACAATTAAAACCGGTAGCCAAAATGACTTTGCTTTAGTGTATCTTGCTACCATTCACTGAAAAGATGCAAGCAACAAAAATGCAAACCCAAAATGTAGAAGAGAAGGTAACACATGTATTCCCACTCTTATGTACACCCCCCTCTTCACACCGACCGCAACACCCAGCCCCACACCGTGCCCACCCCGGCCTCCTCTGGACGCTCCCTGCCACGGGTCCTCAGCACCCACAGCACCCGTCCCGGCAGCATGGAGCGGGATGGGGCCACCTCTCACCTCTGGCTGCCTGCAGCCCAGGGCCTGGTGGGGTCTGTGTCCTGCCAGACTCTTCCCTTGGAGCTGGTCAGAAGGACTTCTCTTGATTTTGTAAACACAAATGTTTGGTACTTAAAGATATTGATCGCGTCGCATTACACATACTTTCCTGTAGCTATATTCGCTTGTCTAGACAGTCAGTAATGATAGCAAGTGTTTTCCCTGAACCATCAGGAATTCCTTTAGGTAGATACATGCAGGAAGGGTTTGGGCCAACCAGAAGGGAAGGAAGAGTCTGGCCAAGGCGATAGCAAACAGAGGAATCATGGACTGTCAGGAGCAGGGTGGGCGGCAGCGGCACCTCCCTACCCCGGGGAGCCACATTTGCTGGTGGGGAGCAGCTTCTTTAGCAGAAAGGCATTTTCTGCCAGAGAGAGGCAGACCCAGAGAGCCTCTCCTCCTCAGCTGCCACCTCCTGGGCTCCATTTGATCCTCACCTCGCCATCAGGGCCCACCCCAATATAGCACCTTCCTCTCAAAGTGCAGCAGCCCACTGCAAGTGGTTGAGCCTGGACCTTCTCTGAGGGCACCTCTGAGCCGAGGGACGCCAGCCAGCACTGAAGTCTCCTCCCCACCACCCAGCACTGACCTCCTCCAGCTCAAAGGGAGACCCATTTTTTTACAAACCCAGAATTACATGTGCTGTAAGCCCGGCGTGATGAGGAAAGGGGGCGCCGGGCCCAGACCCGTCAGTGCAAACACCGAGGGGTCACCCCGCTTTGCCACTCTGAGGCACAGTGGAGTCCTGTGAGAAAACCAGCCTGAAAATGGGGGTTTGGGCAAGAGCCCAGTCTGACCATGGGGCATCAGGAGGGTCCTTCTCTGCCTGGGGGAGCAGAGCCCATCCCGAGCTGTGGTTGGTCCCCTCAGTTGGCATGAGCTGCCCTTCCCCTCTGGTCTCTCTACAAAAGCAGAATTCAAAGAACATCTACAAAAACAGGCGAAAACAAAAGATGCACATTTTAAGATGGTTTTCCACACTGAAAGAGCTTGGACAAAAAATATTGATACTAAGAAGCAATTTACTTTGGGCTGTATTGTGCCATTGATTTTGGGGCAGAACTCCCCATTAAAATCAATGATTCTGAAATGTTCAATGTGGTTCTGAAAAATCGATGGGGAGTTTTGCTTAAAAATCAATGATATAATATGGCGCTCTGTCAATAATTTTTCTGTATTCCCATTTCCGAATATTTGCAGTCATTTTCGTGCTTCCTTCTCTGCGCTCGGTGCCTCTTTGTGCCTCTGGAAGGTTCCAGCCATGACGCCAGGGCCATCTCCCGGACCGACGGGGGATCGGGAGGGGGCTGCGGAGCACTGGGGCTCCCCCAGAGCTCCCCCAGAGCCCCCCCAGTGGGGTCTGCTGCCTTCCATCACAAGGGGACCTTGCTGCAAGAGGGACGAACCCGAGAGATGCTCCATTTGCTTTAATTAAACCAGATCAAATTAAGGTAGTGTGCATTAAACCCCCTTTCCGTGCCACTCCCCTGCACAGCCCGGGGGACCCGCGGTGCTGCATCCCTGGTGCTCTCCAGGCTGGGGGTGAATGGGGTGTCGCAGACCCCCCAAACACAGCAGTGGGAACAGGCCAGGGTGGCAAGCTGTGGGGAGACAGAAATTCCAAGTGTGGGCCATTTCCACAAGTTGATTGTTATTGGGAAGGAAAATAAAAGTAAAAAAAATAAATTATGAAAAATTGAAAAACTACACCAGGGGCAATTTAGGGGTTTGATTTCAACTTCTAATTTTCACCTTTCCTCTTGTCTCTCAGGTGCTCTAAAGCAGTAGTTTGAGTGGGGAGAAGATGAGCACTGCTCAGGAAGCACCAACCAAGGTCCTCGGGCATGCCAGGACTGACACCTTTTCCTCCCACGTAGCTCTCGGGGAAAGGCAGGATGATGGGGACTCCACCACTTCCCTGGGCAGCCTGGGCCAGGCCTGGACTACACTGAAGGGGAAGAAATTGTTCCTCAGCTCCAACCTAAACCTTCCCTGGAGCAACCTGAAGCTGTTTCCTCTTGGTCTACAGCTTGTTCCCTGGGAGAAGAGACCTACCAGTGGCAAGTTTGACTCTGAAGTCCTTCCCATCCCAGTTCCGCTATGCAGTTCCAGGGCAGGCTCACCTGTTGCCACAGTGGACAGGCTAACAGCCAGCACCCTTGGCAGTGCCTGTGTCCCACCACGGTCCCGCTGCCGTCAGCGCAGGAGGTATGTGGAGCTGCCAGGGGAGATGTGCCATGAACCACGGTGCCCCAGGCTGAG
This sequence comes from Actenoides hombroni, assembly GCA_024336885.1. Classification (NCBI taxonomy): domain Eukaryota; kingdom Metazoa; phylum Chordata; class Aves; order Coraciiformes; family Alcedinidae; genus Actenoides; species Actenoides hombroni. Next base: position 50,053,565 of record WUAM01000431.1, on the reverse strand, counting down.
CATCCCCGTAGCAAAAAGGGCCTCCTGGAGATACACGTGGTACACGGATGGAAATACATTTGTTTAGGCTAATGATTGTCTACTCTCGACTACATCTAGTTTAAAGTAGTTGTGTCATGTACATGCTGTGCAGCAGCCAAGCAAGACCTGCCAGGGCAATTTCCCGTGGAGCCAGCAGCTGAAACCTGTGCAGAGCACGCTGGCCTCCACACGCAGGCCAATGCAATGGTAAGAATTCACATTTCTTTCATCTGCTGATTAAAAATGACCGCTCCCTACATTAAATTGATAAAATGCCTCTTAATTAAAGTATCTGGCATTAACCACAAGCCACCAGGTGTCACTTGGGGTTCGAGGTGACCCTTCTGCCCCGGTGGGCTCCTTGCCAAGCTGGCTCCTGGCCACTGGACGACCTTCACTGTGCACCTCCATGACCTGCAAAGTGACCTGCCTGCCGTAGCGAGCACGCACCTGCTGTACAGCTCAACGGTATTGCAAATTATTATTGTACCTCATTAACACCTTCCGCAGAACTCTTCCTCCCCTGTGCAATTCCTTATTTGCTGGTTTTGGGAAAAAACCAATCTGTGTGCTCCAGCACTTAGGGAAGGGTTTCCACAGGACTTGGTTGGCACGGGTGCTGCCACAGAGCTCCCTGCTGCCTCCTCTGATGTGCCAATAGCTCTCAGAGGGCTTGGGGGGACTCAGTCCTTCCGTTCTGGATGCGGGGACAGCCTGTCCTTGTGCTCTGTGGGGGTCTGTGCCCGGCACAGCCTAACTCCACTCCCTGGCCCGGGGCCCTCGTGCGCGACTATGACACAAAGAATACGTGATAATATCAAGAACAACTCATATGGCACCATATGGCATGAGACACCACCATCACTGCACAACTATGTCTTCATAACTACAATTGCTAAAGGTCGTACTCTGCTGTAGGACCAGCGATGAGCACGGGACCGACACGGCAGCATGGAGAGCCAGAGCCCCCGGCAACGCTGAGCAGGGACAGCCAGAGCCCCCAGGAATACTGAGCCTGGTTT
>WUAM01000431.1:50031718-50045810 GCA_024336885.1 Actenoides hombroni | reverse complement strand
TGCGGGGGCGGCGGGCGCGGGACGGCGGCGGGGACGGGGCGGCACCGCCGGCAGCCGGAGAGAAAATGGAGGGAGCGAGCGGCGGCGCGATGAAATGGCAGCCGCGAGCGGCTCCCCGGCCCCGGCAGCCCCGGCAGCCCCGGCAGCCCCGGCCAACCCCGCAGCCCCGGCGCACGCACCCGCAGCCCCGTGCCCCCCGCCGACAGCCCCGGCGCGCCCCTCAACCACCCCAGCGTGCCTCCCAGCAATCCCGGGGGTCCTCCGTCACGGCCCCAGGGGTATCTCCCCCGGCACCACCCCGACGACAGTCCTGGGGTGCCCGGAGTGCCCATCCCACCCCCTTGGAGTGCCCTGTGGTGACCTCCCAAAAGTCTGGGGGTGGCCCAGCCTGGTAGCCACAGTGACCCCTCAACAGCTCCAGTGCCACGGTGACTCCCCAAGCCTCATGGGCATGTGTGTGGGCCGAGCATGGCTGAGCCGAGGGTAGCTGAGCCACTCGGGACCCTGTGCCTTTGCGGGGCGACCGGTGCCTGGGCGGGTGCACGACGTCCCCCTGCTCCTCAGCACAGGGTTGCGGGGCTGCAGCATTTCTCTGTGACCCTGTAGATCACCGCATGGTACGTACAGAGTGTAGGGAGCCTACACCACAGCCTGCAGCCAGGCAATGACAAGCCCGATGCTGGTTCAGAAGACTCTTCATTCTGTAAAAGAAGGTGTTTAGGGCACGATACCACCTGAAAGAGCCCTAGCGGTAATTAAACTGACCCATAAATCACCCAGCAAATTCCATGTGAGCTCCAAGAGACCCTGACTTCGGTCATCTGAGGAATGTCTCTTACGAGCATGACTTGTGCATCTTGCAATACCTTCAGTGTTTCTTCAAGCTATGTTTTTTTTTTCCCCTCTAAAGCTCGCCCCTATAGACAGCTCTGCATCTGAGCCACGAGCTCACAGAAGTGCCTTATAAATAATAAATACTGTCTTTGTAGCACCATCCTTGCTCTGGGCTATATCCTACAAGCTCTCCATGCATGAAGCTCTCTTTGAAGAAGAGGAACAGGAGGAGCTTGCAAGGTTGGGTTTTACTTCACAGCATGGTTCTTCAGCCTTCGGTGGGAGCTTGGCCCGAGTACAGCTCAGAGGTCTGTACCCCAGCCCTGTGGGATTCCTGTGGCTTTGGTGAAGAGGGAAAAGGATGGGAATGTAGGAAATGACATGGTTTTGATGTAGGAGAGGTTTTTTACATGACTCTTCACACGGTTTCTGTTGTTGTGTCCCCAGCTTCAACACGTCCACTCAGGTGTGGCAGGATAAACCATCCACAACTTCTCACCTTTAGGTAAAATCAGTTCTATAATGCTGGCCAATGGGCTGCTGGGCAAGTGGGGCTCCCCTTCTGCTGCTGGCCCCATGGTGTCCTGGAGCCCACTCAATGTGTCACCTGGCAGTCGGGCACAAGCTGTGAGTGGACTGCAGGCTTTTCATCATGAGCAGTGACAGCATGGGAAGGCGACACACTGTCCTGGTGGCCCAGGCAAAGCCCCCGACAGCAGAACCTTTCCAGGAGACACTGCAGCCTTCGGTGCTTGGAGAGGGCTGTGTTGGCAATGGCAGGGCTGTGGGAGGAGAAGCAGTGCTCCTGTATCACTGCTGGTGGGGACAGCTTGGCCAGGACAGCCTGGAGCTGGAGGAATAAGGGCAGTAGCAGTCCACCCCTGGGTTTTGGACCCATTTTGCCCCCCAGTCCTGCCCCATTTCTGCACTAATGAATTCTGGAAGGACATTGGAAAGATGCTTTGGCAAGAAACGTTTACAGACCTTGCTGGGTGCCGCAGCAGCTCTCCTTTTGACCCCGTGGTGAGCCCCAACCCCAGCAGCACGTCCCTGGAGCCTATGCATGCCAACAAGTTGCAGTGGAAACAAAGGCAGTTCTTGCTTCAGATTCTTCAGAGATAGCAATATGTCAGGAGCCCCTGGAGAGGCTGAAAGTAAATGAATCAGTGCTAGAAAGTGAAGGATATCATCCGTGCTGAATGGTGAAAAGGAGTCCTGAACAGTATCTTCATTGATTTTCCTGTAATTGACACAGAAGCTTGGCTCGCCCGAGGCTGCGGGCGCGAGGAGTGGGGAGGCCCAGGTACAGAGCTCCCTGCCCCGGAGCCTGGGAACGTGGCTCCTCAATTAGGTGGCTGATTTTGTGTGCGAAGCTTTGAAGGAGGCGGTGGGTTGGTGAGCCAGTATTTTCATTATCCACAGGGTGCTTTGCAAGCTGCGCTGAAGACAAGGGGCAGAGGAGGACGAGTCCCACTGCCTGTGGCTTCCCACCACCCCGGCAGTAGCGGCAGAAGCCCCGGCGTGCAGGTTGCGCCGCGTCCTCGACTGCTGATAAACACCATGCCGCCTTTGCTAGAAAATGCAGCGGTGGCACACAGCAGGAAATCTGTAGGAATTCCTGATTAGATTTGAGGCTCTCCAAGGAGGAATGTTCTTTCCATACGAAACCTCTCCGCCTGCAGCTGCAGTGTCCCAGTGTAGGTGGTGAGGCAGAGCGTGGGCTCTGAACTGCCAGGCTGCTTGTGCTTACAAGCCATGGAGCTGGTGGTGGGTGCAGAGGGCAGGGACTGGGAGAGGATGAGGACCTGGCTGTGACTGTAAGCAGTGTTAGCATCGTGTCCAGGGTGGCTGCTGGGGAGCAGTGCGTGCTGGACCAGCCTGGAGGCTCTCACTGGCCATCAGCCGGTTGCCAATAAGAAAACAACCTCCAGCAGACGCATCCGACAGGATTTTTACTGATGCTAGAAAAGACTGAAGAAGAGAAGTGTGTTTGAAACAGAGACGAGGTTTCAACTAGCTGGAGCAGAGGAGAGACTGGCGTTTTGTCGGAGGAGAAGCGCAGCTACACCACATGAAAGAAGCCAGGAGCATCGATTCGCTTTCAAGGCCGACTGAGGAAACACCTGTTGGGTCGGGTGTGCGCTTAGGAAAGGTTCACACTTTTTGACTTATTCATGGCAATGGGACATGGGCTTTTTAACTCTACAGGAAAGTTGTGCTTTGAAGATCTGAAATCAACCTTTTCTGGGATATCTTTGCGGTTTCCTTCCCTTCTTTGAAGCCGGTGTTCAGGGTCTCCAAGCGTAAGGGGGTCTCGGTCTGACTGACTGCACCCAAAATAGTTTTAAAGTCTCTTTAAACCAGGTGCTTGTCAGCTTGCTGGTGTGTGAAGATCTATGAATTTATTACCAGAAGCGTTCTCTCTCCTCAGCCACGTTTAGCAGCCAAGGCTGCTGGTTAGCAGCATCTCTGCTTGTGCTGAAAATGGGTTCCCCGGGGAAGGTGGTGAGGAACAGGCCACCTGCGGCTGCCGTCACGCTGCCGTGCTAATGAACAGCCCTCTCCCCAAGTCTTAAAGCAGTTGCAGCAGGCAGCAGAGGCAGGAGCCAGCTGCAAATGGAGCGGCACAGGGGATGGCCCTGTGGTGTGTGCACGGGGCCCAGGCCAGGCCCAGGTGGGACCCCAGTGGGTCCATATCAGCACTGAGTCCCCGTGGTTTCCCTGAGTCACTGCCCTGAGCGAAGGCCTCGAGGATTCTGCTGATTCCGTGCGGGGGTAGCTAAATGCTTTGTTGAACGCCTGCCCGAGTGTGCCTAAGTGCTTTCAGCCCGGGTGGCTGCTGAATTGGGATTCTTGGGACAATTATTTTGAACATAAGTACCCAAAGTCTGCTCGAGTCCTCTTCTAAGTGCTAAAGCTATCTTGCTTTAAAAATCTGACACTGCATCCTTATACCTGTGGTCAGAGCAGTCCCAGATAAGTATTTATTTTAATTATATCTGCAAAAGTGCTTGCTGGACATAAAGGGCACACATCTCTTTCTGAGAGAGGCTTTGTCTCAGGCTTTGAGCCCACACTTTCTGGCAGCCCCAGGAACCCGTTGCCTCCATCCCCCTGAGCTGCAGGCACAGCCTGGCCCACGATGAGTTGCTCATGATCCTGCGTGGAGATGCAGTCCCAAGCCTCAGTGGGAAACAATGCCAAAACCCAGGAGTAATCCTGGGGTGTCAGCACAGAGGGCAATTACCTCTGCACTCCCTGCTGCTATAAATGCAAGACACGGGTTAGTTAATCGGGGCTTTGCAAGCCTGGCAGGTGAGAGTTTGGCAGAAGTGACAGCCCTGCAATGGGGGGAAGCTCATGCACACGCAGGGAATGGGATGGGAAAGGCTGCAGGCATTTGCACCAGCGTGGTGGGCTTCACCTCCTCATCCCCACCTCCAGATGCAACGCAAGGCACCCCATGGAGGGCTGTGGCAGTGCGGGCAGGCAGGCTGCCTTTGCCCAGCCGGCCACCGCCTGGGATGGCCAAAGCACTCCTGACTCCTGGGCACTCAGGGGAACGTGGAGACAACTGCCCCAGGTCTGGGGAAATCACCAGCTGCCAGGTTATTACTCATGCTTCACCTAGTAAAACCATCAGGAATTTGCTAACAGCTTCAGGGTTTGAGTCTTCCCTTTTAATAGTGTACCTAAGAAGATCCCAGCAGCTGGTCTGTGGCACTGCCTTAGACATTTCCCAGCCAATTACTGCACCTCCCTCCCAAAACAAACTAGAAAGATCCCAGAGTAAAAAGTTCAAGCGGTCCCATGACAAGGGCTCCTCTCTGGAGTGGAGCAAGAGGCAGAGAGCCCAGCTGTGCCCCCAGCCCTGCTCCACTGCTCACTGCAGGTATGCAAGGCACTGGAGGGATGCACAACACTTCAGGGATGTACGGCACTGGAGCTGCTGCTGCAGATGTTGTCCTCTGCCCCTTGTGCAAACCCCCGTGGGCTGGCACATGGCCGAGGCCCTCGGGACGTGTCTGACTCTGCGTCGGCCTGACCTCACCAAGGACAAACAGCCCTACTCTGGAAAATACTAATGAAAGGGCTAAAGCTGGGAAGAGTGAGGGAGCGATTAGTGGTGTGCATGCAGTGAGCTTCCTGCAGATTACTTGTATTTAGACCTAATCCTCTGCATTGAAAAAAATCCCCAATCTCTTCATTTTTTTTATGGAGTGATTATCATAGACTCCGGAGTGATTGTGTAAAATTTAATCCTGGGGGATGAGATCGGTTTTGGAGCTGCAGCGTGGTGTGGCCAGACACAGAAGAAGTTGGTAAACAAACCTTCCCCAGAGCAAGGGAATTAAGCTCCGGCCGGGCTCCCTTGGGTTCCCTCCACTCTGGGGGACTGAGCTGATGGCTTCAGCCAGGTGCACAAGCAGTGGTTTCCTGAGGTGGGGATGTCCTACTGCCCTGGGTCTCCAAGGAGCTTCCCAGAGCTTCTCTGGAGGCTGCGATGGAAGTGGGTGTGGGGCTGCAGGGCGGGTGGGGGGCTGTGATGGGAAAGAGCCATGCCGTGAGTGGGGATAGCGCAGGGCACCCCAGTGCTCTTGTGCTGAATGTAGTACTGAAGGGGATGGGCTGATGGCACTGTCTGGTGTCGCCTCTGGTCGCCTCCCAGAGACCTTTGCCTTATGGCAAACATCTCAGAAGGGATGCTGGCCTTGTCAGACCATCAGAGGAGACTCCAGGCTGCCTGTGTCCCCAGGCATCACCCGGCCACCACGGCATCACTGCTCCTTTGGCCACTGTCCAGGCCGAGCGGTGTGGTCATCCCGAGGGCTGCGGTTCAAGAAGGTGCTTAAGCCCAGCATTAGGAGCGTGCGCCGTCCTGCTGCCAAGCGTGATGGATCTGTAACTATTCTGAAGTGATCCATGAATATTGCATGTGGATCCACTTATTGGAGCCTCCGCTGCATGGATGCCTGGCTCTGCTTTGAGAGGCGTCTGTCAGGAAATGCAAGCAAGGGAGGAATAGCTTGGGATAAGCCCTTTTGCTGCCAGCAGCTGAGGGATGCTGAGAGGCAGTGAGCAGCCGGCCACGGGAAGGAGAGCCCAGGGGGAACACTGGCAGGCATGGCTGCTCTCAGCTCTTTTAAAACCTTTTTCATAGAATCATAGAATGGTTTGGGTTGGCAGAGCCCTTTCACATCATCGAGCCCAACTGTTAACCCAGCACTGCCAGGGCACCACTAACCCATGGCCCTCAGCACCACAGCTCCACGGCTTGGAAACCCCTCCAGGGATCACGGGGACTCCACCACTGCCCTGGGCAGCCTGGGACAGCCCTTCACAACCCTTTTAGGGAAGAAATTGTTCCTCAGGTCCAACCTAAACCTCCCGTGGGGCAACTTGAGGCAGGTGTCTCACTGCAGACTTCTGACATTGTTTTTAATCCCCAAAAGCAAAGCCAGGAAATCCAGCACATGCTGGTGCGATGGCAGAGGCGCTGCTGGTTCCCAGGGAGGAGGGTTTCCCCTGAGCATCTCTCTCCGGTCTGGTCAACCACCTCTGTGGTCAGGGCACAGGCAGGATTGGAACTGCACACGGAAAGGCTACTCTGAGTGGGGGTTTTGCAGCAATTTACACAGTGACATTAGTCAGAAATTGGAGATTACACCTTGGTTTAATTTTATGCATTAATTAAGAAGAGAGGGAACATAGTATTTTTAGGTAGATGGCCACCGTCCTTCTCCCACTGACACCGCGTGGCTCCGCTGATTGCATTAGGATCTGCCAGGCAGAAGGGAGAGCGGAACTTGGCCCCCTTAATTAAGATGACTGTTGCTAAAGGCGGAATGATGGAAAATAATTAACCCTGTAAAAAACACATGATGCTGAGAAGGAGAAATACATAATTTAGGAATCAGGAGGCCGTTATGCAATATTAATTGCAGACAGCATGTCTGAACAGCACGACATACCGAGAGTTGTGCCGCTCATCACGAAGTTGCTGAACAAGGCCAATTTTGCTTTTGACGTTAAACAAGGAGCCCCAAGGACGCATCTTCGGAGCAAATGGGCTCCACTGGCAGGGCAGGGGGCTGGGCTGCATCTGGGGGGTTCTGCACAGCTCTGCTCATTGCTGTGCCAGCTGGAGAGTCCACTGACCCCGGCACGGGGAGCTTGTGTCTCCCCTCCTAGATCTCTGCTGGGCAGGGACAATCCACTTGCTCTGCTGGCAGAGGCTCAACCAATTTCATTAATTAAAGTTCTAATTGTGCTAAGGGAGCTTTGACCTCCTAGGAGGACCCTTGCCCTTCTTCGCAAAGAAAATTGGATTATTCCTAGTAGTGCTGATTGTCAGTGCCTTCTTTGCTGCTAAAATATTCTCTCTACTTCCTAATCAAATGACTTAAAAAGGCCAAACATGGAACTTTCAACAGCAATAACAAATACGCCTATTTATTTAAACAGGCACGAGAAGGAGTAATTCGATAGGCAATTTCTAGAGAAGGCTATAAATGAATGCAAACAGAAGGTCCACTTGTCTCTGATGATGCTTTAAGGGTTGGATGCTGGATTTAAAAGCTCCTCCAGTGCTTTCATTGTAAAGACAGAAGCATTACTTAGGAACCAGAGAAATGCCTTAGAGATTTTTTGTCCCACCAGGGATGGGGAATAGGGCAGTGGGTAGCTGGACAGTTTCCAGAAGAGGCCATTGCCACGGCTGCACAGCAGACATGACCAGGAGGGTAAACAGGCTTGTGTATCGTACAGACCGGTGACAAACAAGCACTGGGTGGTCTGGGTGCCCTGTGGGGGCTGTGTCAAAGGATGATCATTTCACGTGAAATCAGGCAGGGGCTTCATGCGTTGTCTCCATACCTGAGCGATAAAGGCAAGTGATGTCACTGTGAGGCTGCCTAATCACCTGGCCTGGGTGTTATTGCACCATAGATTAAACTTTTTTATCACATTGGTTCCGATACTTTACACTCAAAGGCAGCTCCATAATTGTGGGAGGGAGAGTTTGGTGAAAAATCAATTAATGCTCATTTCCCATATCATTGTCATTAATGGCAAAACTGATAAAAAACATCTTCTTGTTTAATCGTTAGTAGGTAAAAATGGTTCCATGGGAACCTTACAGGGAAAAGTTGAGACTATGACTGGCAGAGGAGTACAGCTGTAGATAAACCAACAAGAAAATCCTCAGATAGACTTAGAAACTCAGCACCGTTAAGTCGGTGGCTTCAAGGGCTGAGTCGAGACTGTTGAGCAGCTCAATCCGAGGAAACTCCTCTGCTGCCTTATGCACTTCAGCCTAGAGAAAAACGTGTTGCCTTTTACGTAAATCTCAGCCTCTGAAGCCAGCCCCAACCTGAAGCTCCCCAGATTTATGTTTTGTTTGTGTACCAGAAGGAGTCACGTTATTTTAGGGTGCTCCTTCAAGGGCATCCTTCTTGGTCCTCACTTCAGTACCAGGTATGAGGTTGGTTGGACCCAGCAGCAGTGCACAAGACGGACCTATGGGATATACAGTCATGTTAAAAAGGTGCCAGCAATTATTCATGATAATGAACTAACATGATTATGAAATTGCTTCCAAGAAAACATATCTTAACTTAAAGAGATTTCCTCTTCCCAGGCCTCCTGCTGCTGATGGTCCCATGGGGCAGGTAGCTCTGAGGGAGCTCTGATGCCCCAACCAGCGAATGCTTTGGGTGCATCTGGGTGGTACAGAACAAGAGGATTTTGAACTTGTCAGCACCAAAGGCACTGCGCTGGTCTTTGATGCGGCATTTCCGTGGGCTCCTGAGCGACTGCTGCGATTGTTCCCCAACTTTTTGTTTGCGTTCATGAATAACCGGCCAAACTTCAACCTGTACAGAGGTGTCTGTACAATTAAAACATTACCTATTATTATCCACAACTTTTAACAAATTATCTGTGGTAGTTTTATAGCACAGGGAAGTGCAAAGGTGAAATAAAGTAGACACTTGGGGTTTTAGCATTGGTGAGTCACTGCAGGGCTCACAATTAGGAGGACTTTGGAGCTGGGGCTGGTGCTGCCTCAGCTGCCATTAGTCCCCAGTCTTTTATACATAAGCTGTCATGTCCCAAATGCAGAGGTGTGCCCACAGGACACCAGCCCTCATCCCGCATGTGACGATGGGCACCAGCTCAGCTGCTGGCGAGTGGAGCCGATGCTCCCCAGGATGCTGGTGAGACCCGTGGCTCCTCCCAGCACGTCATTGCACGGGGTGTGCAATGCGGCACCGGCCGAGGACGCGGTGATGGCAGGGCACATCTGGACGAAGGAGGAGGTGTCTTGTCTTCCTGACGGCTGCACACTTGGAAGAGGCATGGCTGTGCCGAATCCCCAGCCTTCCGCCGAACCCCCTCCCCGGACCCCATGGGGCGGCACCAGCTTCCTCTGCCCTGCAGCCTCCTTTTCTTAAACACTAAATCAAGGAATTATTTCTTAAATGACTGTAATTTTATTTTCTAGTCCTAGCTAATGAGCTCTTTGTGTAATGAATCATAAATTACTTAGAGCAAGATCTTTCTTTTACTTAGAATGGGTAAAAAAATGGGTGGCGTCTCCAGCCTGCGCCCGCCGTGCCCACACGGGAGTGGATTTTTCCAGCTGAAGCTCAGATATGCGCAAGCCCTAATTTTGCAGATAAACAGCTTCTATTTCATTAAATGAGCTCTGCACAGAATGTTTGTCTTAGTTATTTCCAGAAAATTAATTCATAGGGTTTAATCTGTTTAGCATCTGATTAATGGGATTTTTAATCACCCATAATAATGATAATAAAAGGCTTAAAGGAAAAGGTGTGTATTTGTCTTCGCTAGTCCCATTGTCCTGACGGTCATCAGTGCTGTGCTATAACTCATGATATTTGGCATTGTTTCTTTCGGATCTATTGATCAGATGAAAAAAACAGACCTTGTTTGAATCTGATTCATTTAACCGTTTTTGTAAAATTACCTATTATCAGGAGAGCTAGTTTTGAAGCCAGCATTTCAGTCTCCTTGAGTCAAGATACATCTGTACCACTCACTTCTGTGACACAAATACCATTAAGCCCATGTCTCCAATAATTAAATGCCTGCTGCATGACACCTAAAATCATATTTGTTGTCAGATATGGCACAGGGTACAATAGTGATATATTATAGCATACATTTAGTGTAAGAGTAGCCACGCTACGGCAAAGACGTTTACCTCTAGAGTGTTATACTGGTGTGTATTTGACTTTTACTCTTTTAACCCTCTAAAAAGTGCATGTCGTGAGCACCCACTGCCATCATTAGCAGAGGTCCTTCCTTGCAGTGAGACTGTGCAGCGCGCCTGAAATCAAGCACAACTTAGTGGATATGGAGACAGGGCCTGTCCTTCTTTAAGGCATTTAGTACATTTGCTAAATGTTGTGGCATGGCCAGGTCTGGGATGGCCACCAAGGCCACGCCAGGAGGGGCTGGGGACAGCCCAGGGGATAAGTTCTGCCTTCCTCATCCCCTTTCCCCATTGCTCCCATTCCCCCTCCCTTGCTGCTCCAGCTCCCATCCGACCCCTTCCCTCTCGCCAGGCCATGCCAGTGCGGTGTGGTTGGTGGGGCTGGGATGAAGCTCATCAAGGGCTAGTGCCCGCCAGGTTTTGTCCCCCTGGTGCAAACAGGAGTGAAATGCGCTGATTTTAAAATGTTATTTATTTGTTTATGTCTCTGTTTTTTTAAAGGAAAGATGGTTCTCACAGGATCACTCATTTTGCTGTAGGTGCACATAAACATGGTACAGGAACGTCACAGAAATGCAGAATTAATAGGCAGCCGGAGAAGGCGGAGCAGCTCCAGGGTCACCCGGTTTGCCGGAGCTGGTGGCAGTGCCGCGCAGCCCCAAGCTGCTGTCCTGGCTGGGACAGCCATAGTCTTCTTCAGAGGAGGAACTACATTTTTTTCTGTCTTGTGGAGACCCGAAGCTGTGTATTTTTGTCTCTGCAGGGTGAGCTGGAGGTCAGGGTGCGAGCGCAGCCGGCTGCACTTTCTGGGGAGGAATCAATACTCCCAACCAGCCGCACTCGCACACTGTGCACGGGGAGGGACGGGGAGAGGTGTGTGCTCAGAGTGGCGAAAGGCTTCCTCTGCCTCTCACCGGGCTCCTTCCCTCTCCCGGTCTGAAATTGGAAAGAAATGGATCGATTTTTTACTCTTTTCGGGGTGAGGGGAAATTGCAGATTGAAGATGACTTGAAAGAATGAGATGGATGGGAGTAACTGGAGCTCATCCTCCATGGGGGAGAAAAATGCAGCACAAATGATGATGTTGGCTATCCATCCTTCAGTCAGGGGTTTTATAGGGAGGTCCATCACAGGAGGACCCGAGCACGGGAGCAGTGTGGGCTCTGCTAATGCAAGTGCCTCTGCAACCTTAATAATCCGCTGCCAGCAAATATTCACAAATGGTAAAAAATTGAAAATCCCCGCGGGGTTGCCTGGGGATGTGGGCTGGCTGCTCCTGGCTCTGCCCTGCAGCCTCGGCATCGATGGCCACGCTGCCACCAAGCAGCGAGGGGACGGGGCCAGGGTGTTCATAGACCCTGCAACCACAAACACCCATGCCTTCTCCAGCACAAGAGGCAACAGCCTGGGTGGCATCACCAGGCCCTCCCAAGTAACGTTTTCTCTTTTTTCTGTTAGAACTCCCTTTTGCCCACGGAGGACAGGAAGGCACGTGCCTAATGGAGGTGCTCCCAGATATTCCCACTGATGGCCATCTCCCAGCAGAGGCTGGTTAGGAACTCCATCCTCATTTTTAACCCCCCTTCTTCACAGGGGGCTGCGGGGGGCCAGGGGAACCCCGGTAGGAGCATGCCTCCAGAGGGGTCTTCCGTGGGGGGATGCAAGGTCCCCACGGCTCCCGGGGCTGCTTCCCTCCTACTGCTGCTTCTGTGGCTCCTGCTGATCAGAGGGACGAGCTCTCCCCAGCAGAATGGTTATAAATTCCCAGCTTAGCAGGTTTCAAGCTGATTGCCTTTCCTCACGGTGTCTCTCTGTAAATGAGGCTTTTCACAGATGACGGATAGAGCTGCTCCTCCGGACCATAAATCCACCCCAGCCCAAAGTACCGCCACAACCTGTTTAACAGCCTTGCTTCCCAGCCAGCCCAGAGTTCAACTCCTCTGGATGACACAGCGCTCTGGTGGCAATTCCTCATCAATTAGCCCTGTCTGCACCGCCACAGCTTCTGCTTCGGCAGCCACTCTGCTCTGAGCCGGCTGCTAACCCCAGCTCCCAAATAAACCTCCTGCCAAGGGTCACCCATCTCTGGCCAGCCCAGTGCTCATCAACCCAAATGGACGGGGCTCCCTTCATTCTAGCAGGCTGAAAGGTGCTTTTCCCTTGTCCATCAGGTTCTGCAGGAGACTTTCCTCCCCCTCTTCCTCTTTCCCCTCTCAGGATCTCAGACGTGTCATTTATCCCAGTTCCTGACCTCTGGAGAAGGGGGCACTGCTGGGCTGTGGTGCTCCCTGGGATGCCGGGGCTGAGCAGTCGGCCGCACACCCCATCACCAGCACCCCACAGCCGCCGGAGCCTCGCTGCTGTAATTAGTCCTGAGGGCCTTCTACCCCAATTAGTGACATCCTGCTCAGCACCAAACCCTCCATCACCACTGTTTAGTTTCTCCAGCCTCTGCCTCCAGCGCTCTCCCTTGCCATGGGGCTGTGCCAGCTCCCTGCCCAGCCCAGCCGCCCCCACAGACCCCAACTCTTCAGCTTCCTGCTGCATTCATATATTGAAAACAAACCCTGTTCCCCACCACCTCCTCTGCTCCTCCTTCCTCCCCAGCTCCTCTATTTCTCGTGCCTTCAGCAACACCCCTGGCTTTTGGGGGGTTCAGTGACTAACAACCATCAGCCTTGCTCCCCCCTTTCATAGCCTAAGTAGGACATTAAGCTCGGTATTTCTTTACATTATAATTTACTGCCATAATTTATGAGTTTCGTCTTGTATTTATTGTTTGAACATCTTTTCCCTGGAGGACTTAGGGCAGTTTGAGTTGCAAGGCCCGTTTCTGCAGGCTTTCAGAGAGCTTACCCCATGTTATTGGCTTCATTTATTATCTTTGGCTCTCCCGTTGGCACACACAGATTTTCCCGGGGGTTTCAAACCCAACGGCCAGAGGAGAAAGCTCTGGTTTAAGCACCGAGGTCACCTCGCTCAGCACAGCCACAGCCTGTGCTGTGTGACCCATACGCATATGTCACCTGGGGATGTATACGCAGCCTCGCGTGTGACACACAGGGACAGGGCTGTGTGAGAGTCACCACCCGGGAAGGAGCACCCTCACCCACCCACACACAACCCCATTCCCACGGGACAGGGCTCGGGGTGCGGGTTGCAGAGCGCTGGCTGCTTTACGGGCCAAATTGCTGCCGTTTTTCCCCTGCTCTACAAGGCACATCGAGTCTGATAAGACCTGTGTGTAAAAGCTTTGTAATTGTTTTATAGCAGAAAAACGAAGCAATTCTACTTTGTCTGTGCAAATGGAGCCCCTTCCCTCAAGCAGAGCTGCGGGGGAGTGGAGCTGAGCCCCATGAGGTGTGGGGGGCTCTTCTCACACATCACTCCACATAGTGCACACTTATTTACCCAGCAGGGTGATCTGGCACCTAAAACCATGGGGTCACTCTTAAGAGTGGCCAAGAGCTGCTCGGGGAGCACTGGCAGAGCTGTGGGAGGGACTGTGTGTGCCATGACCCCTGGACCATGGCTAGAGCAGGGGAGCAGCCATGGTGCAGGGATGCTGCTGGTGCTGGGCACTGTGCTGAACCCATGGCAGTGAGGCTGGGCAGTGCCAGGGAGGGGCATGGGGGCCCAATCCACAGGAAATGTAAATTGCTGTAGTTTACCTGAGATCGATACAGCCATGCTGATTTACACTGAGGAGAGGAGATCAGAAGGCACCTCACAGCATCCTCTTAGCGACAGGACCAGAGGAAACAGCCTCAAGTTACATCAGGGGAGATTTAGGCTGGACCTGAGGAACAATTTCTTCATGGAAATGGTTGTTCAGGGCTGTCCCAGGCTGCCCAGGGCAGTGGTGGAGTCCCCATGATCCTTGGAGGGGTTTGAAAGCTGTGGAGATGTGGTGCTGAGGGCCATGGGTTAGTGGTTCCCTGGCAGTGCTGGGGGAACAGTTGGACTCAGAGATCTTAAAGGGCTCTTTCAACCAAAATGGTTCTGTGAGTCTATGGTTCT
>WUAM01000431.1:50005730-50021242 GCA_024336885.1 Actenoides hombroni | reverse complement strand
GCTGAGGGTGGTGAGAGCCTGGCCCAGGTTGCCCCGAGAGATGGGCACTGCCCCATCCCTGGCATCATTGCAGGGGAGGTTGGCCGGGGCTCTGAGCACCCTGCTCTAGTTGCAGATGTCCCTGGTCCCTGCAGGGGGGGTTGGTCTAGGTGACCTTGGAAGGTCCCTTCCCACCTAAACCAGTCTGTGATGCTATGATTTTGCCATGAACTGGGTAACTGAACTGTGGGAATCTCCTCAGGCATCACTGTTTTGCAGGGGGATGCAGTGCTAGCCCCTGGGCAGAGTCTTCTCCTCCAAGGCTGCTCCTTGGCATTATCACCTGGCCTGTGCTCTTCTGGTGAAAGCCAGACAACCCAGCAGGCAGGGGGGGCACTGCAGGCAGTGTGGGCAGGGCAGGCAGGGCTGGTGTCCTGGCTCCAACAGCGGTGCTGGGCACCACGTGCCGCAGGCCACCCCCGCTGGCATCGCTCCCCTTGAGCCACAGCAGGTGAGAAGCACCTCGGCAGACCTGCCGTCAACCTGGGGGGATCAATGAACAATTAATTACTGTCATCAGGCAGGACTCTGCTCAGGGAAGACAGCACACTTATATTTATCAATTACTAATTAGTAGCTCTTGCTTGGCTGGCAGTTGTCTGTCAGCCAAGAGGAGCGCAGCAGCAGAGCTCACACGGGGTCACTTTCTGAGTGGTAATTAAGGATGGATAAACTTGTTTGGAAAAGGCTGGAAGCCTGAACTACAGCTGGGAGGTAGGGGGAAAATCTGAACAATTAAGACTAGGATCTTTCAAAGAGCTTTTAGATGTCAAAGCCGGCAGCGTTTCACGTGGGTTAAATGCCCAGCTCCTGCAACATCCTGAAAATCCCAGCCCCAGATTAATTTTTCAGATGGGTGCTGGCTCAGAAAAGGGGCGGTTCCTTTGCTTTCACTTTCCACCTCCTGTTCCCAGGAGGAACGTGTCCTTGGCCATGGGCACATCCACCTCACCCCTGCTGCAGAGTCTCGGCACGGTGCCCTGGTCCTGGTGGGGCTTCCCTGCTCCCCAGGTCACTGCTGAGGGTGCAGAAAATCAAACACACAGAGAGTTTTTTTCCCAGTGTAGTGGACTGGCGCTTGGTGCTGTAAGGAATGTCAACTGGGCTACAGGCTGAGATGCTGGAGATGGGGGGGGTGGGCTTTGCTGAGGTGGTGACTTGGCTGGAAAATTACTATGCTGACAAGTCTGGGTGAGAAGATGATGTAGAAATGTTTTATTTGTCTTGGTTTTGGAAAAAGACACAAACTGGGAAGAAATGCTGGCAGCAGGATGGATACAGGGGTGCTTGCCCATGTCCACACAGTGTCAAGGCTGGGCAGGACTGGCCACAGGTCTGCTTTTTGCAGAACTGAGCTCTTCAATCAAGTGCCCCAGCGCTGCTGCACCAAGGCTTGTGATCCCGCATTTGTGTCAGTGATCTGGGGACATGCCACAGCCGTGCCTGGGGAGGGAATGAGGAGCCAGTCCTGGCCTCAGTGCAGGAAGGACCAAGATCATGTAGCAATGGTTGGTTTGGAGAAGACCCAAAATGTCCCCTGGGAAGCCTGGGTGGACGCGAGGTGGGAGAGGAGGCCTCATGCTGCTCAGGGGCAGGATCTGCCCTCGCTGGCACCAGGCTAGAAAGGTTTTGGAGGGTGATGATAGGATGTGCTAAGCTACTGGCACCACGGACTGGATCCAGCAGCCTAGGGATCTCTGCCAGCTCTGTCTTTGCCTTTTAATGACCCTTTCTGGCCAGGTTCTGTGGGGTGTCCAGAGCTGTGCCTCTCTCCCAGTGGGCTGGGTGTGGATGCTGGAGCTGCCACGTGCAGCTGTCCCCTCCTGGGCTGTCCTCCACACCTGTGTTGCAATGAGCTGGCCCATGGCTGCTGCTTAGCAAAGTTTCTCAATCAGCTTCCTGTGTTGAAAACAACAGCCAAGGGCTACTGTGGGCTCATTTCTCTTGTAGAGCAGAATAACCCCACCAAGGTGGTTTTGGTTTTTTTTTTTTTTTTCTTTTGTGGTGTCATGAATAAGTCACCACTTAACCATCTCTTTCTGTTGTTTGGGAATGAAATCCTGAGCCAGCCCATCCCAAGGAAGTGACGCTTGAACTCTGACTTCGCTGGAACCTCTGGCTCCACTGCAGGTTGATTATTGATGGTGATAACTATTTTATCTGACGCAGGTAACCGATCCCAAACCACAGTATCTTATCACCTCGGCAGTGTTATCGCCCCCGGAACAGCAGCAGCAGGACCTGCTGGGCTTCCCAGGCATCCGGGACGGTAAGTTACTGTTTGCAATTAACTCGATCAAGCAAAACTCCTATAAATCAATCATGGCTTGGCTAATAAATAAATCTTTGATCAATTACTACCTGCAAAATGTGTAGACAAGGGTCAGCATCTCTGATTTACCACTTTCCTTGTGCTGAATTGGGAGAGCAAAGATTGATGTCAGGAGGGACATCAGCGATCTGAATGCAATGCATTATTTAAAACTTCAGAGAGAATACGATTTTTGAGGAGACTGGGCCATTAGTTCAGCACTTGTATTGATGTTCCTCTCACCGTATTAGGAGTTTTGTTAAGGGTTTTGTACCCCGGCCCCGAGTCCCTACTCCTTTGTCCTTTCGTGCTTCCTAAGGGTCCGGTGGGACCGGTTCCCTTAGGCCAGGCCAGCGGCAGCCGCGGCTCTGCCGGATGTGCTGCAGTCGCTCCGCTCCCGCGGCCCCGCCGCAGCATCCCGCGCACCTCCGCCGATGCTGGGGGCCGTGTTTCTTAATCTAACGACTCATTCCAGGAACCTGGCCCTGCCCTGATGGGCTGCTGTGGCCTCCGGGGACTCGCCGGGTCGGGTTTGCTCGGTCTGGCTCTGTGAGGCAGAACGGGGCGGGCGTCTGCCTCCAGAGAGAGAGAGGGAGGGATGGAGGGAGGGAGGATGATGCCAGGCTTTCGGAAGCTGGGGAAGCCGGCCAGAGTTGCCTCATTAGCTCATTAACTAGCTAATCATGGGATATTTGGTAAAGCTGAGAAAATTTCCTGGAAATAGGGGAAGTCCCAGCTAGGAGCAGCAAGGTCTCACACGGTCCGTGGGAGGTGGCACGTGTGCTGGGAAGATCTGGAGAGGAGTTATCCCCCAAATGTTTGGATTAGAAGATCTCCAGAGGTCCCTTCCAGCCCCTACTGTTCCGTGATTCTGTGAAAAAAGGGAGAGGTGCCATCTGAAACACACTTGTCATCACTGCTGTGAGGAGGGGTGAGTCCCCGGGTGGTCCGTGCTTTGGCCAGCTCAGCGTGATGCAGATGCCAACAGCTCACTGGGTACCCAGCGATGTGGACCTGCTCTCTGCTCTGCCGCCGCTGACACGTAGCGGTATCCTGCGAGCCCCAGGGGAAGAGCCCTGTGCAAACATGGTATGTGGTGAGAAATCGGGTGGAGGAATAAAAGAAGAATTCCTGGCCAAGCTGCGTGCTGGGGAGTGCTGGTGTGGTCAAACCCTTTGTGCTTGTCTTTTTCTGCTAAAAACAGATGTGTGCCTACCCCTCGCCAGCCAGGCTACGCTATGGGAGCCCGGCTCGGGTGGCACATGGGCACAGGGCTGGGGTGGCATCAGCGAGTGAAAGTGCGGAGGAGACGGCAGGAGCAGTTGGTGCTGGTTATCTCCCCTTCAAACAATGCAGTCCTGGCTCATATATTTTTCATCCCAGTTGAGGGTACAGTGTCAGCTGATGACCTTTGTCACACCCCAGTGCTTTCTGGGATGTAAATTAGGGGCTTTTTTTTTCCCCATCTGGACAGATAAGATGGACTCTTACTTGTACATCTTGGAAGCAGATATTTATTGTAAGCCCACTGCTATTCTCAGCAGGTGGACAAAGATAATACTGTCATTATGTGCTCAGAAAATGCTTTGTAAAATTTGGTAAAGTATGCAGCGGACTCTGGAGCAGATAACATCTGCCTTAAAGGACTGTACTGCTGTAAACAGGGTTTAGAAAAATAGCACCCACTGCTTCTCCACGGGAGTATTGATTTTTGGTGTTGGAAAGGGTCAAATTCAAATTGCTGGCACAAAGAGCGGCTGCATCTCCTCAACTGTGTGTCTTTTAACAAAGAACAAAGTCATGCGACGGGAGGGAGGCAGAAAAGGGGACGGCCGCACGCCAGCGAGCCTTTCCCACGGGATCAGCCAGCTGCTGCCCCGCGGGGACTGTCACCGGGCTGGGGATGGAGAAGGCTCCTCAGAGCAGCACTGCCTTGGGGGGGGGTCCCCAAATCGCTCCCCCCCAGTGCAGCTTTCACCCTCAGGAGCATCCTGCCAGGGGCAGAGCTCACTGCAGAGGGGCCGGTTGCAAAGCATGGGGGGGATTTTTCAGCCCTCCTTGCCTGCCCAGAAAGCCAGAGCTGTGCCCTGTGCCTCAGTTTCTCCAGCTGTTAGACAGAGATAACTCCATAAAGGATTCTGGGGCCTGCCTCTGAGGTGGGCTGGGTGGGAGCGGGTATGTCTCTTGCTGCCTGTGAAGGAGGAGGGAGATCTGCCCTGGCTGCTGCTGTGTTGCACCCGGCAGACAGTTGGTGACAATGACATTTTACTGCCTGATTCCAAGCAACAAAGGGTTTTTCCTTTCTTTACAGGTCAAGGTGAGCTAGAAGTGTCTGCATCGCCACTGGAGATTCTGGGCGAGCTGCTCACCAGATGGGAGAGGGCGATAAACTGGGGGAAACCTCAGAGCGGTGCAGCATGTCCCAGTGTCCCAGGTGCATCCCTATCCCTGTGTGAGACATGGGGACATCTGCACCCATGGGGCAGGAGGCAGCTCAGAGCCAGCTCTGCTGAGCCCTGCCTGTGCTGCATGCTGCAAAGTGAGGGCAGACAGACCCAGACACCCGGTCTCCTCTAGACCTTCCTCAGCAGATGCTGCCCCGCTCCTCTACTTAATGCCCTGTGGCCCTGTGCCACGGCGAGAGCTGTGCCCAGCCATGAGTGTGGCTGCTGACCCAGCCTGGGCCCTTGGCTTGGGCTCAGTGCCAGCCAGGCGCCAACAAATGCTGCCTGTTTCTTGCCTGCAATGCCTGGTCCTTCCCAAGGGTGCCCAGTTTAGACATCCTGGTCCCACATTGAGTTTCTTCTGGGGTGGATGCATATGGAGGCTCTGCAAGCAGAGAAAAAAAAATTGCAATAAAGAAGAGAGAACCTCACCGTGCTAGGAGTTAAAAGTCTTTGGGTGATACTGGTGGGACAGCAGTGCCTGGCAGGAAGCCTCTTCCTGCAGGCACCTCTTCCCACGGGTTGTACAGGCAGCTTTGCCCTGGACACCCACCCCAGCTCCTGCCACCACTGGCATTTGGGCAACCCAGATCTGCCCCATCAGAGCAGCTTGGCACTCCTGCTGCCCCCACAGGTACAAAGGCATACTTGCCATGATGTAAAGCCAAGCCCCTGTGGCAAAGCATCACCCCCCAGCACAGATTCAGGTGCAGATGCTCTTTGCCTTGAGTTTGGTGCCGGACTTGCCGAGCACGTTGTTGGCCCAGAACTGGGGCTCGGCGGTCCAGGCGCCGGCCGGAGCCACCTCTGCGGCACAGCCAGCAGATGAGGATGGGGCTGCAGGTCCTGGAGCACTTACAGCATAATGTCAGCTGTGGAAATTCACCGCACAAGTTATTGTCCCACAGGAATGCCTTGAAAATGTTTCCTAGACACAGTCTAACGGGAAGCAATATCCTCTGCAGCAGAAAATAAAATGCAGAAGTGGCACATGCGAAGGCTAATGTTTAAAGTAAAGAATTTTACCCAAAGAGCATGTGGCAGATCCAAATCCCCTTCATCCAAACGTCATTATTTATTAATATTCACATTGTACATACTGTTGGTTTGTAAGAGAGACGCAATCGATTGCTACCTCTCATAAAGCACAAAAAGAGGAAACCTGCTCTGCAGGGTTAGGCTGGAAAGTGAAGGAGAAATGGCAACGGGACCTTGCAAACCAGGCCCTGAAAACTGAAAGTGAAATTTCAGATTTTCTGCAAAAGGCGACACGTGAACAATGGATGACTGGTGCGTTGTAAAAATTAACAAGAATAACAACTGGTGTTGTGTGAAGCCTGTGGGCAAATCTCGCCTGCACATCGTACCTTCCTCGTGATGTGCTTGTGCTGCAGCATCGCCAGGACTTGGGGACTGCAGCATCACCAGGATCTGGTGACAGCAGCATCTCCAGGACTCGGGGACCGCAGAATCACACACTCAGCTGTGCAGGGCGGGAGGACATGGCAAGTATCACAGCACTGCCAGGACACGGGTACGGCAGCACCCTGGGGTCAGTAGGTGCCCTGGGAGCAGTGTGAGGGCCGCTCAGAACCGCTGAGCATGGACAGAGCAGTTGTGTCTAATAAAGATGCAGGAAATGAATGATCTGGGGCACTGGGACCATCCTTACCCACCGTGTTCCCCAAACTGAGAGTGGAGGGTGCACATGTTGCACACCCCGGCAAGGATATGCCCTGAAACCCTGAGAGGGAAGCCCCACACTGATAGCCCAGCTCGCAGGGAGGCAGCTGGGGCCGGGGCTCAGCCAGCGCTGGGCAGCTGGGGCGAGCGAGGCTCCCGCCCTGCCGGGAGGTGATGGGGAGATGATGCTCTTTGTGGTTACATGCAGGAGGGAGTTGGCGTCTTTTAAGGGGAAAAAATAAATGTCTTTCCCACTCAATTAAATGTAACTTAAGGCATTGGAAAAGAAAATGGGCTTCCATTTATGGCTTCGGGATGGCAGGAGGGCAAGCACTTGATAACAAAATCGTGACGGGAGCCCATTTGAGAGCAGAGAGTTGTTTGTTTAGCATATCGATCGACTTTTATTGTGCAAGTAATTAACACGCATTACTCAAACTCCACATTTTTCCAAAGCAAACTCCTTTGCATGATATTTTTGAGCACCACGTGTTAGTGGCTGGCAGCACGAACGAAGAGCCAGAGCAGTGAGAAAACATGCATGGAAGGAAGGGTGGCACCAAGGACATCTGTTTAGGATACTTGTCTCTTGTGAGAAACACACGTATGTGCGTGCACAGGCATGCAAAGGGTGATTTCCTTCTCCCTATGGCCACGGGTCTGCACTCAGGGAGCCCACTGGTAGCTGCCCAGTGGGGATAACTGTTCAACCATCACCGAAGCCAAGAGAATTCCTGCCCTTTGCCCTGTGAGATGTGAAGGACGGCCCCAGTCAGGCTGCACTCCAAGCTTGATGCTTGTTTGAAGCCCAGGCTGTGCCTGCCTGCATCCTCCAAGCACTGCCTGCTCCCTGCCTGCTCGGATGGACGTCAGGAGCAGCAAAATCCACTGGCAGCTGCCCCGAGAAGGGCGATCTTTCAACTTCATACAGCCAAACGCAGGCAGGCCGCCCCAAATCCCCCGCGCTGCCACAGCAGCTGTGAAGAGTGGGTTTAAGCCGTTTAAAAATCCATCTCGCGGCTCATTATTATGCAGACCAATTTTTCATTCATCCGGAATCTACGGCAGCATTTTAATGTGAGAAGCTCCCTACTCTGTTTCTCTTCCCCTGAAGAAAAATAGCTTAATTTCTCCAGTTTGATAGATTTTCCTGATCCTTCAAAAGGTAGAAAAAGACTCTTGAAAATCGGTCGTTGAACTATCCACAGGCATTTTATAATGGCCGTAAATAGGTCTATACTGAATAGCTCTCCAGGCATCAACTTGAATGGTGTCCTTGACACTGTTATTATTATCCTCACTGAAAAAAAAAAAAAAGAAAAGAAAAAAAAAGAAAATAAAAAAGAAAAAAAAGAAAGTCTGGGAGCCTCTCTACACCACGGTTTGTACGTCTCTGCATTGTGAGAAGGCTGGAAGAGCTCAATCCCCCTCGTCATATATCTGCTCCCAGAGATGGGCCATCTGTGCGGTTTGTCATTTCCCAGAATTGTCATAAATTTCATGGAATTTCATGCATAAAAAAAATATCAACGCACATGAGGAATTTTGGGAGCAAATGAAGTATGAGAAGAATTTGGGGTAATGTATTTTCTGCCTTTTGCCCTTTGTCCTTTTTCAGTTGTCCATCTAAATCCCCAGTTAGCTTCTGCTGGAGAATGTATTTTTGTAACTTCTCATGCTATTGTGTCACGTTGCTGATGAACAGCTCCTGAACTCCTGCTTTGGGGGGGGGGGTATTCTTCAGGGTAACCATTTTATAGCACGACAATACATCGCCACATTCAGCACCTGCAAGAGGTTTTCAGCTGTAAAACCCACTTTGGCCCTCCACCACAGCATCACCAAACTTAGCCCCTAAACCTGTCTTTTTAACCTTAGAGCTCATGGGATTAAATCTTATGTCATGAGAGACATTGTGGAAAAGCTCAAGGTTAATCAGTAAGAGCTATGTTCTCCAAATAAATAAGGTGCTTTCATTTCTTGAAAGCCACTCTGATTTTTCCAGCCCACTCGTAAGGGAAAAATAGCGTGCCCTAAAAATGTCACCACGTGTGTATAGATTTCTCTCTATTGAAAATGAGCACAGCTATCAGCTCCTTCTCTCCAGAGCAGCCTTGGAGCCCTTCCTGGGCTCGTCCTCTGGAGCAAGGGGCCCAGGACTCCAGGGTGGGAACCTCCAGGGCTCTGGAGACAGACACGGACAGACTCTGTGATCCCAGCCTGGCCATCCCAGCTCTGGCAGGAGAGGGTGCTCGTGTGGGACTACCTGCCATCAGAGGTTTGCAGAACATCTGTACCCAGGGCAGAAAATAGATTATAAATAGAAGCCCCAGGGTAAGGCAAGGCTGCAGATACCGGCATGGTTTGGTGCATAGCTACAGTGCAGTTAAAACAGGGCTAAAGTTGTAAACACAGAGCATCACCCATGGACATCCACACACCTATCAGGCAAAAGGTGTAGCTTTTCTCAGCCAGGGAATTCAGAAGTTAGCTGAGATCTTTGACTTTGCAGTACAAGCCTGCAGAAATAACCAGGGGTCAGGGGTGGTGGCTGCAGCTTCCATGTCCCCACACTGGGCTGGGCTGGGCTGAGCTCATCCTGGCCGACCTGCTCCCCGGCCTCAGCGCCAAGAAGGCTTTGCTGCAGGCTGTGCCTTCTCCGAAGCACCATGCAAAGGTGGGAAATGCAGTCATGAAACCAGCTCCAGTCAAAATACAGCATGCCCCATGGCTCCTTATTCACCCCAAACCCCTCTGTGCATCCTTCAGCTGTCTGCCCCAGGAGCCACCCCTCACTGTCACCATCGCCTGCCCAACCCCAGCATCCCAGTGACCGAGTAACTGCAGGGATTTATCTCAAAAACGTGGCAAACAAATGAAACACGCCAGCGAACTGTCCCAGAGAGCCTCTCAGCCGCGCTTCGCCTTGCTCTCCCGGAGCTCTCTGCCTGTCTTCACCTGCAGCACGTCTCCTCCTCTTCCCAGACCTTCCAGTCCATCAGACAAAGCCGTGAATTACACTTATTCTTCAGAGAACGGAGAGCAGGGCAGGTCGCTCTGGATTCATTTTGTGCACGGGTTCCTTCCCCTCTGTCCCACCGTGTTTTAGCACCGGCCAAACGCTAAATTTAAGGTGAGGAGGAGGCGCGGATCCTCTGCCCTGCTCCAGCCCCGGCACAGAGCCCTGCTGCGCTGGGAAAGCCAGCGTTGCTGCCGCAGCCTCCCGCTCCCCGCAGCTTCCCGAGCCAGCCCTGTACAAACAAAACAAGACAGCAAACACACATCAATTCCATTGTCCCGGAATATGACAGCTTGCCTCGCGACCTGTCTCATCTGGTACGTGACAACGTTGTTTGCATCCTATTAAATCGGGTGACTTGGGCACTATTTATACAGCGCAGAGGTTCCTCTTAGTGACAGCTTTTTGAATCATGGTGCTTTCTTCATCACACAGCTCACCGCCAGACCCCTCCGCCAACTGACATTGTAATGCTGGTGTCACCACACAGCAGTTTATCCTTCAGCACCAGCAATGCCAGTGGGATTTTTCTGTGCCCTTTATGCAGAGCAGCACCACACGGTTACAGGCAGAGCAGCCTGGCACTGTCACAGGCAGAGCAACACCACACAGTTACAGGCAGAGCCGCCTGGCACAGTCACAGGCAGAGCAACACCACACAGTTACAGGCAGAGCAGCCTGGCACAGTCACAGGCAGAGCAGCACCCCACGGTGACAGTCACTCCATCGGTCCCCAGCACAGCAGCCTGTCTCTGGTGCTTTCTGCTCACCACAGCCTGCTCTGGCAGGCCCCTGTGTAAGGTTTACAGGAGCACCTCAGAAGATGCAATATTTAATTGACCATCTCTGTGAGCATCTGAAGTTTTGTCTATAACTGCTGGGTCCAAGCAGCCTGTCTGGAGCAGGGGCCGTGCCTCCAGCCGCGCTCTCGGGGCACTGGGCATGCTTTGGGCATGCAAACACTGGGGAGAAACTGCTTCGTGACCAAGGACTGTGTGGGACAGATGCCAGCCATGGGGGCAAGGACATTTTACACCCGAGAGCTCATATTTACACCTGTGTGACCCACCAAACTACTACTGCAGCTGCATTCTGGGTGCAGCTCAACCCACATCCTCACCAAGGACCATCTCCCACCCCAAGGATCAGGAGGTGCCCACCTGGAAACAGCACAGAGCAGAGAGCTGGCCACCCCCAGCCTTCTGCCACAGCCAAAGGAGAACTGCTGAGAGGCATGCTCTTGCTGCAAGGCTGAAATCACAGATTCATAAATAATTAAGGTTGGCAGGGATTTCTGGAGGTCTCCAGCCCCAGGCTGGCCTAGACCCAGTGATGCCCCTGGCCACCCAGGGGTGACTCTGCTGTCTGCTGGCCCAAAGCTGATGGGACACCCACCCACCTCGCCCTGAGCGATAGTGGAGGTGCCCTGGCAACCGCCCCCCCCCCCACTGCTTCTGTGAGCCACCGTTTCATCCTTCTCCGCACCCTCTGGGATCCACCCAGTCTCCCCCAGCACATCCCTTATTTGAGGGCTGGCTTCACACTCGCAACAAATTAAAGCGGCTTGGTACCGTGCCGGCTTGGCAGAGCAGACACCCTTCCCGTCAGCAACAGCCGCTAATTGCTCCCGCTTCATTAGGAGAGACAGCCTCCCCCCATCATGTCGCACCCCTCTCCAGGAGCTCCGGTGCTGCCTTTCCTGGAAGTTCTCTCCCCAGACCTCTGCAGTTTCACATCAATCCATAAGTGGTACAAGGGTGCGATTTCTTGCCTGGAGGTGCCCTGCCAGCGTGGAACCCAAGCTGGGCTTTGGTGAGCCCATGTGAGGGACCACATCCTGCCTGACCCCCAAACCACCCACACAAACTGCCCACTGTGTTTGCTTTACGCCCATAGGTAATACGGATGTGGGGCTGTTTATATAGAAACCTGTCCCCAGTGTGCTCATTATTCACAGGCTGATACAGACCATGAGACTCGGAACAGGCTTCCCAGGGCAGTGGTGGAGTCCCCACAATCCCTGGAGGGGTTTCCAAGCCGTGGAGCTGTGGTGCTGAGGGCCATGGGTTAGTGGTGCCCTGGCAGTGCTGGGGGAACGGTTGGACTCCATGAGCTGAAAGGGCTCTGCCAACTGGAACGATTCTGCAATGGGAACGGCTTCACCCCGAGATGTGCAGGTCACGTCACCAGTGAGGGAGCTGTGGGGAGGGTGGGCACCAGCTTGAAAAGGGTTGTTCACTGCGACACGGTGATAATGCCACCATCCTGCTGGGGAGCCCCTTCCCCAGCCCCTTCTCACTCTGTCCTTTCAAATGCATGCGAGGACACGTGGCTGGCAGCACTCCTGCTGTCACCTCGGGAGGTGGCCCTGGGGACAAGTCCCCTGCATGTCCCGCTGCCATCCCTGCCGAAGGGCCCTGTGAGTGGAGCAGATGGCATTTGGTCAGTGTAGTTTAAGCCATCTGGGATTTAGATTAACACAGAGAGAGGAGGGGACAAATTGAGAGCACTAAATTGGGGCGTTTAGCTGCAAATTACAAACTTCTGTCTGAAAACTAATGAAGGTGCTTGTTTGAAGGAGAAAGCCCCTACATTTGTTAGACCAGCCCCTCTCAGGCTTCCCAGGGGCAACCATCAGCTACTGGGATGGTGATGTGCTGGGAGGATGGGTGCAAGAGCTGGGCAGCATCGTCCCTGCTGCTGGGGCTGCCCCACCTGACAAAGCCCATACACCTCTCTAACACCTGCTTTACTCACCAGTAGTCTTGTCCCATCCCCCCCGCCCCAGTGTGGACCCAGATTTTGTGGCTACCTATTTTATATACCACTGGGATCTGAATTTTCAGCCATGTCAAACCTCTGCATTGCTGGGAAACCTAACATCCCAAAATAAGAATCTATATTTAATACCCTAAGCACATCCAACAGTTACATAATTCACATCTATTAGCTAAGTACAGTAATAAGTGCTCTGCATTTTTAAAACACCAGTTAATTGTCTCCCTCCTCCCCGGCAGCGCAGAAGAACAGACAGAAAAGGCACAAAATGAATCCCGCAAAACCACAACTGACAGGTTTAAAAATCTATTTTCCTAGCAGGAAATATGGGAAGGATGGGTGATTAATGAAAGGCTGTGAAGAAAAGGTTTTATCCAGCAGATTAATTTCAACGTGTGTTTAAATCCTTAGCGGAGTTGGACAAGATGCTCAGAGGCGAAGCCGTGGGGGCTCCCAGGGGCTGACCAGGCCTGGCTCCGTCACCCTGCCCAGCTCTATCACCCCCTCACCGGCTCTATCACCCCCTGCCCAGCTCCATCACCCACTGCCCAGCTCCATCACCCCCTGCCCGGCTCCATCACCTCGTGCCTGGCTACATCTCCCTGCCTGGCTCCAGAAGGAAACACAAATGGGAAAGTCCACAAATCGGGGGGGGAGATAAAAAACCATCTCTTGTCAACACCCTGGGTTTCTGTGAGAGGTCTAGGAAGAACCCCCAGTAAATCTGAGCCATGCTGCATCATGTTTCTATTTTGATTTTTGATAGACACCCTTTGCCTTGCAGCACACCTTCCCAGCAGCGCACAGCATCCCAAATCAGACGTGCTCCGTATCTGGAGGGTCCTCCACGGTCAGCCCCCATTCTGAATAATGCTGACGGGGTTTTACAAAAAGAGGAATATTTTTAACACCCGCCTGTGTGTTCCCCTGCAGAGACAAATAACCAGGGCAGGAGAATGAATCTGGCATGTATGGAGGGCGATCATTTAAAGCCTTCATGTTTAGGGAGCAATTAATTATCCAAACCTCCAGTTTTGGAGAAGAAGATATTTAATCTCTTTTAATCCCTCATGACTTGGACCTCTGACCTGCAAACCACGACCTTCGGCATCCCACGCTGCGTCCCCTGGGACCAAGCTGCACAAAGGGCCGTTGTTTTGTAAACAGCCCTTCCACAAATCCTGGGAAGCGTGGCTCAGGAGACCTTTGCTGTTGGCTGCCTCACAAGGTGGGCTCTTAGAAACCGAAGGTGGAAGGGAGCGCCTGGCAGCGTCACGGAGCCTGCCTGGTGCCGGAGCTGTCAGGCTGCTGCCCGGCTGGGCACGAGGCTGGGCTTTGCCAGTTGAGTTCTCTGGCCGAGCTACAGCAGGATTTGGAAGCCGATTGTCTGGTGCCGCACATGCCTTGTTCACGGCATTTGAGCCGCTGCGCTGTTGACATCCATTGTAGGGACTTGTGTTGCCCCTCACCTACCTAATTCAAAGCTGATGTTACCGTGGGCAGAGCAAACCCAGGCAGAGCTGAGTGGGGGCTGCTGTGCATCCCCAAGCGTGGCCCTTCGCTCGCCTGCTGCTTCTTTGGCTCAAGAGCCAGGGCAGGGGCTTGCCGCTTGCTGTCGTGCAAAACCAGACTTTGATGAATGATTGTGAAAGCTCTGGAAAACCCCTCCCCCCAACACAAATCTGGAAATATCGCTCAAACTTGAGGCTAATCTCTTTTAAAATAACAAAAGATGTGTGATCTGTTTATTCTCTTCAACATTTTTCCCTGCGTCCTCGTGACACCAGCGCATCCATCTGAAGTCACGGCCCAGAGGATTGCCTCTACAGCTGCTGGGACAGCCTCGCCTGTGCTTGACCCACGCTCTGGGGATGAGGGTGAAGGCTGGGGTCCTGAGGGGCTGCCAGAGGCGTGACGGGCAGGTATGGAGCCAGAGCGATCACTCCCTCCCAAATGGAATAATTACCAGGAATATAGAAGCTGTCCCCGTTAGTCGGCTCGTGCTTCCAAGTTCACAAGTCCCGTTTATGCTCCTTCCAAATCCCCTCCATCATGCGTGAGACAGCGGCCCGTCAGGGAGCAGCTAGCAGCCGTACCTGCGGGCTTGTATGCAAAGATGAATTGCCGAACACAGCCAAAGTCTCTCTTCTGTGGGAAAAAACAACACGGGGATACACGTGGGGAAAATGCAAACACCGAGCGACGCTCGCCCTTGATTTATCCGCGGAGGGCGGGAGGCGCTGGGGGGTGATGCGCTCCCGTTGAGGGTGGGGTGGGATGCGAACATTAGCCACGGCGGGGGCTGCGCGGGCTTTGCTAACTGATGGAAGGGAAGAATCTCCCTCCCGCAGCCAGAGCTCTGCAACACCTCGTGAGCAGGTGGAAGTCCTCAGCGTACCGCAAAGTACAGAAAATTGACACTGAAACAAGTAATCACGGCGGCGCTGGCCGGAGCTCGCTCCGCTTCCCATTTCCCATGGCAAGCCTTCCCCCGGGAACGCGGGCGCCTGACCCTAAACTTTCCCCATTTTCCAAGCCAATGCACTTGATGGGAACTCATCTCGCCGCTCTCCCTCTGATTACCTACCCCGCGGATCTCCAGGGGTGGGACCGCTGCCAATTTAGAGCTGCCTGAATCCATTTCACTTACCCGGCTTTTCCGAGATTGGATTTGGGTTTGGGCTCTGGGTTTTATTTGTTTGTTTCCATTCCTCGCAGCTCAGCAGATGACCTCGCCGCTGAAATAAATGCCCTTCGGCGTTACCCTCGCTCTGGCGGAAGATGCGCGCGCATATATTGTGCTTCCTTTAAACCAAACCCATGTTGGGGAACGGCCGCTCAGGAAACGATGCCGTTTAAGGGTGTTTGCTCCCCCTTTCCAATTTTTCGTAAGCTAGTAAAAATCAATAGGCCTGTGTTCCCATCTGCACACCACCTGACATCCCAGAATGATCAATGGGGCTCACGGAGGCTTTCTCAGGAAAGCTGAGCACTGGAGTGGCCACGGCAGAACCGAGGTCCCTCCTCGGGTTCAGCTTCCTCCTCTCCCTGGCTCCCTTTGCTCTCCTCTGGTTGGGGTGCACCTGAATGGGCCCAGCTCAGGGAGGACAAGCAGAGGTGGCAGCTCTGCAGCCAAACCCCTCCATCAGCCCTGCTCGAGGAGGTTGCCCCGAGAGGTGGTGGCTGCCCCATCCCTGGCACCATTGCAGGGGAGGTTGGCCGGGGCTCTGAGCACCCT
>WUAM01000431.1:49948367-49974789 GCA_024336885.1 Actenoides hombroni | reverse complement strand
GGGGGGTGTTGGTTCCTCGCGGGGGTTTTCCCTTTTTCTTGGAAAAGCGAGTCGGAAGTACTAGTGGGATCAGGCAGGCACCGCTCCGTGATGTCTGTTCTGTGAGTCAATGTTTCCCTTTCGTTTCTTTTCGCAGATGGCAAGTGGAGGCCAGAAACGGATAATCCAGTTAACTGGATTTAAGAAAGAAGAGAAGGCGGCACTGTGCAGAAGTCTGTTCAAACTGGACTGTCTTTTTTTAGATAATAAGGTATTGTTCACTGAAGTGCCTGCACGTTACAGTAAAAATAAAAAATGAGAGCCTTAAAAGAAAAGACCAGGGCTGTGCAGTAGTTTAGAGTTGTGTGTAAAGAGCCGAGAAAGTTAAACCGTGTCCAGTGATAGTGGTGTTGTTTCGTTTTTCTTTTATTAGAAATACAGAAATTGTACGCATCTTGTAGCAAAAAGGCCGTCCCAGAGTGAAAAGTTTTTAGCTGCCTGTGCTGCAGGTGAGTAAATGTTTTGCTGTCAGATTTCATAAGATCATAACATAGGACTGGAAGGGACCCTACAAGGTTTATAGTTTCCTGTTTTCGTTTCGTGAATGAACTGTCTTAGAAGCTCCCAGTCTTCTTGATCCATTAACCTTGATTTTTATGTTCAAGTTCGGATTTACTCCTTTTTGCTTTGGATTTTTTTCCTGCGTTATCTTCCTGCAGTCATCTGTTATTTGATCTGCAGCTCTGTCTAAACAAAACTTTGTTTTATATTAGTTAGATCATGAAGTCAGACCCAAGTGATATGGGTGCTTAAAAATGGAACACTTGAAAAAGGGACAGAAAGAGTGTGGACACCTGTAGTCAGCATGGATTTATGGCAGTTAACTTCACAGGCAGCATTCACTGGTAATGGTCACTGTAAGTTCCTGTTTATGCAGTAAGAGAAAATCACAGGGTTTTGCCATTCTGTTACAAGACTCTGCTCTTTTCTTTTTCTTTTACCTAAGGCCTGATGCTGAATCTCATACATAAGCAACTAAAATGCTTGTAGCATGAGAATTACGTATTTTAAGATTTCTTTATAAACAGATTACCTGGAAGGATTTTATGATTAATTCAGAAAATCTTGTGGAGTTAAGAGATCTCACAATATCAGTCTATTAGCTGGTTAAACTTGATCTTTATTTTCCCTATATCATATTATACCACAGTGTTAAAGCAATTTTTAGGATAATCTTAAGGGATAAGACACAGAAATAACTCAACGTAGATTTGGGTTTAAAGATGTATGTAAATTTTTTGATTTAATATTTCTACTTACATACCCTGTAAGTAGGCATTTTGAATCCTCTACTGCTGCTGGAATATAGGAGTGTGTGTGTATGCACACACCATTCCCTCTACTCATGTAAAATTCTGATTGTAGCCTTGTGAAAAAGGAAATAGACAAAAAGTTTTCATGAGGGAAACAGCGTTAAAATGCAGATTGTATTAGTTAACGTGAAGGGCTGTGCCACAAATCAAACCTCTGAGTTAACGTTTTATTGCTATTTGGGGTTTAAGACATCTGGCGATGTTTTCTTGAACTGAGTCATAACGATGTACAGTAGTGTCCACATGGTGATGTAAAACTCTTGTAAATCTCGCCTTTTTTCCTACACTTGCAAGTCTTCCCCAGTACCACCTAGCACTTTTTAATCCTGGAAGATGTGCTGTTTTTGTATAATCCTTGCTCTTGCCCTTGATGGCAGAGAGAACGTGTTCAGTCCGACTGCGTTTTTTCACAAGTGAGTATATGAAAGATGTTCAGATCCATTTGGAACTCCCTAGAGGTGAACAGAAGTACTGACAAGGGTGCCAGTCTTCATGGGCTTCGTAGGAGGCAGAAGTTTTGAGATGCAAACTTTGAAATGGAAGTGATTTTCTAGCATACAGGTTGCGCACAGCGTACCTTTTCCAGTCGTAAGTCTACCTATGCTAGGTTATGTGGAAGTACCATCTGTGCTCTCGCACTGAGACGTTCTGCCAGTCAACCCTGCTGTTCTGTGAAACCAATTAAGTTCACACAATTCAAGTCAATTTCTCTTGCAGTATCTTCTGTAGGTAGTGTTTCAATACAGGAGCAGGGTACTAACCACGGCTCTTGACCTGAACCTGTAAGAAGAGAGAGACAGAGAAAAAGGGGAAGATCATTACATACAGTATCAAAAGCATACAGGCAGAAGATGAAAGAGGAGAGGCGGAGGAGGTGGAGCCAAGGGATGAGAGAAAAGGATCTGAAAAGAAGAAAGGGGAAAGACAAAAGTCTAAAAGTCTATCCCCCTAATACGGTATTCACTACACTCGCAGTGCAAGTAATATTAAGAATGTATAAAAGAAACAGCTTGCATGCTAAAACGTCGTTCCTCTTTTTAGTCATTGGTAGTGAAGTATTTCTTCATTTTAGTGTATTTGTAGAGGTGCTGGATGAAATTAAAAATAAAGGGTTAAACACGGTCCTGTGGAAATCATAAGAACAAAACCCGAGAAGCTGAAAATTCCGTTTGCAGATTTTTGAGGAGGTAGACAAGTATTTTATCTAGGAAGGATAAAAAGGTACTTCATCGTTAAAAGAAAACAAAAAGGTCGTTTTCAGTGGCATTGTGAGACTTCTGATTCTAAAGTGTGAAGAGGAGAACTCTTGTGGTAGGAAGAAGTTTTTTTTTAAATGGTACTTAAAATTCCAGCTTTTATTTGCACAAGAAAGGTTGAAGTTAATTTTACATTAGATCTTCAGTTGATTGCTATTTGTCTGCACAAAAAAAAAAAAAAAAAATTAAAAAAAAAAATTCTTTTGTGGTTGACAGTTCATTTGCTTTTTAGGAAAGTGGATACTAACTAAGGAGTACATAATTAATAGTGCTGAAAGTGGCAGATGGCTTGATGAAACAACGTACGAATGGGGATATGAAATTGAAAAAGACACCCATTATTCACCTCAAATGCAATCTGCACCTAAAAGATGGCGCGAAGAACTGACATGCTCTGGTGCTCCAGGGGCCTTCCACAGATGGAAAGTTGTCCTCCCTGCTAAGGAAGGTGATAAACAAATGGCATCTATTAGAAGGTAGGAGGATATGTCTTAAAGCTTAAATAATGAACAATGGAACACGTACTCTACGGTTGAACGCATTTCTGTTCTCCCATCCCAGTTAATCTGGTCCTTAGCAACACCCTGCTTTTCACATTCTGAATTGCTTTTATTAGTACACTGCCATACTTTTTAAAAATAAAATTACTTCAGATCTTTAACATCGCTGCTTTTCTTGCTTTCTTTTAGTATAGTGTTAAAAATAACATGTTCACATATATTAGCGTCTTAAGTGAGCTGCTTCCAGAAAGTTTCTTTGTGAGGCTAGATACTTAGGCTTCCATTTTTTTTTTTAAGTAATTCCTTATTTTGTGTATTGCATTCAATTAGCAGCTGGAACAGGATAGGTTATTTCACTGGAGTAGGTTGACCTGAGACAGCTCTGAACTGTATCTTACGGATCTGGGCCACACTGACTGACCTCATCAGGTTTTGTGTCACATCTACATGCAACAACTTCTTCTGGCTTTGAAGACTTAATCTGTCCTGTAACAGATGTTTGTTGATATGATGTAAAGCCAGGTAGTTCAGCAGGGAAAGGACAAAAGTATAAAGGAGAAGCAGAGAAAAGGAAAGCAACTGAGGTGCAAGCAATCTGGGACTACACTTTTTTTTTTCCCCATACTCTTCATACACATTTGGATTCTGTGGTTTAAATGCTACACTGAATCACAGAGCCTGTTAAGTAGTATTTGTTTCTGGTACCATAAAAGCAAATATCCCCTGATGCTATTTTAGAGCTTTATGCTAATTGCAAGAGCAGGTGCTGTCCTACTCTCATTCTCTGTTGAAATCCCAGTTAGTTCTGAGTACTGGGGCCTGGTTGTGCCACAGGTGCACAGTGCAGCTTGTGTGGCTGAAGGCAGTACAGGGCTGTGTGCTGTGTCACACAATGTCTGTCTGTCTGCCTGCAGCTCATACAGAGGTGTAGCTGAAGTTGCCATCTTGGGATTTTTGCCAGCTGAAGACATTCTAAGACATTTTATTTTCTTGGCTGACTGGAACAGTTTACTTTGTCTTGCAGAAAGATGCACTCATCCTTCTGTACTTGTGAAAAATGCTGTTTCTTTTTCTGTAAAAAATATTTTTTTTGTCTCCAGCAAGTACTGGTTTTGGTCATAAAGGCCACTGTAGCTTTGGGGAAAGATTGATTTGTTTTGTTTGGTGGTTTTTTTGGTGTTTAGCTGTGCTTTTTTTTTTTTTTTTTTTTTTTAATATTTGAAGACATAAATGAATAGCAAATTATTCTCCAGAGAGTGTATTTTCTTGACATCAGAACAGACAGTTTCTGGAGCACATCTTCCCTGCTCTCCATTAAACTCTATCTTGTCAGTCAATGGCTTTTTCAAGCACACCGTGACCAAAACTAACACCACACCGGTCATCCTGTAAGGCCATGTCTAGCAGATAAGATTTATACATCCCAACACATTTGCTTGTTCTGGCAACAGCAGGTATCTTGTTGACTCAAGCACTTTACATCCACTATATTCTGTGCATCCTTCTCTATAGATGTTCTCCCCCTTGCATTTATGCAGTTGGTGATAAACAACAAAGTAGAATTTTCCAAATTGAATTGTATCTTACTCTTTCCCCCAGCTCATTTCACTTCTAATTCTCTCCTCAAGAATGTTCCCCACCTCAATGTCACCTGTAGATTTAATAAACGTACTTCTCATTCTATTGGCCACGTAACGAATTAAAACATTGAGCAAGTTGAAACTCAGGATGGGAACAAAACCACCTCTCAAACCAACGCAAAACACAATGTTCCAACTTGAAAACAAACGACGCTCAGCACAATTTTTCAGTGTTTACACCAGAATGTGAATCTGTAGCCCACTTTTTAAATGTCATGTCAGCCGACAGCAGAAGCCTGAGTTTTGAAAGTTGAGGCTTTGAATATCTGTATTTTTCTCTCTCCCCAGAATGCTTGTCACTTCAATAGGAAGATGTTAGAGTGATTTGATGCACTTCATTCCCAACAACCCTCCATGATGACTGCACTGCACCTCATTAATTTCTAGGTACTTGCAAATAGCTAGTATGATAACTTTCTGTTTGTTTGTTTCACCAGGAATTGAAATGACGCTGGTTTTTAATTCACAAGCTCCTTCCTTCCCCCTTTTAAAACCAGAAATCTTACTTGTTGTTTCCCAGACTTCTAAAACCTCAACTACTGTTCATGAGATTTCAAAGGTAGCCTTTCACTCTTTGGAAATTGCCTCATCTTGCCTTTTCGAGAGCTTTGGATAAATGTTAGATATTTTCAAACTGGAAACTTGCACTTTCTGTATGTCCCAGAAGTGCTTCTGATTTATCATCCTCTTCTGTTAATTGTATTAATAATCTGGGTATGGTCTTTTTTTGGTGAGAACTAAAATAAGGAACACCAGAATTACAGAATCCCATCACATTTGAGATGTGATGAACTACCCTGGGCAGCTTTCACTTCTGACCTCAGAGTAACTCTTTTAAAGGCCTGGTTTTTCTCTTGAGCTCCACTTTCCTGAGACTTATTTTCTACAAAATCTTATCAGCTAGCTTGTCGAGATGACAAGGTTCTCTGTGCCTTACCTCTGCAGGTTGCTTCAGGTTGTTTATACAGGAGTGTATCATAAATCACCAAGACATATTGACTTATGATTTTTTCAAGACTTTGTTATAATGTTTTGCCAGTGAGAAAAGTGGCTCTTTTTTTTCGTTTGGAAAGTTACCAACAGACAAGAAAATATTTCCTGGTTTCATAAATAAAAAAATAGAGAAAAAAAGTATATTTTTTATGCTATTTAAAACCTACATTCAACATTTTCAACCACTGTGTTAGAATGAGCAGGAAACCAGCAGAATAAAGGATCATTTTAGTAGGGATCATTTGTTTAGAAAGAAATGGATACGAGATCATTTAGTAAGGGATTATTTGTTCAGAAACAGATATCCTCTCTCTCTTTTTCTCCTTCTTTGCCCACCTTCACAGACATCCTGCATTTTCAGAAGGTTAAGGAACAGATACCGAGAGGCATAAAAGCAGCTTTACCCATAGCAAGGAGAAGATATCACGTGAAGAGCCGTGGCTAAAAATGGACTCGAACAACCCAACGTGTTCCCTTTGACAACTCAGGAACACAGGTACCCTGCACCAGTCCCTTTCACCGTGTCATCTCCACAGCTCCCCGGGCAGAGCAAGCAAACACCAACCAACCAACCAACCAACTCGGGCTGTTGGTACAGGCGCACAGAAATCCACCCCGGGAATTCTGCAGCATTTCAAGGTCAGTTTCCGTGGCAAGGGCAAGAGATTTCCGCAGCAAACGTTCGTCACTCCTGCGGCTGTGAAACCGCGCTGCCATCTGCAGCCCCACACCCCCCCGAGTCCCCAGTCGCTCCTGAGCTGGAGGAGCCAGAGCTCTGCCTGATTCCACGGTCACACACACACACCCGGCGCTGCCCAGTTGATTTAACTCTTTCTCAGAGCTTTGCTGATGGAACAGGGACGGAAAACCAACCACCAAACAAACCAAAGAAACCAAGGCAACCAATAGAAAAACAAACAAAAACTCATCCAAAAAAAACCCTAAACAAACAAAAAAAAGAAAACAAAAAAAACCACAAAGCCACAAACAAAACCCAAACCAAACAAGCAAAAAAACCCCCACAACAAACACAAAAACCAAACACAAACAAAAAACCATAAAAAACCACAATCAAGAAAACAAAAAAAAAAAACCCAAGCAAGCAAACAAAAAAAAAAACCCTAGAAAAACCCAACCCAAAACTAAACCCAAAACAAACAAACAAACAAAAAACCATAAAAACCACCCACAAAAACAAAAACCACAACCCCCCCCAACCCACACGTAAATGCACAAAGTTCCAGAGGAAACATCAGGAGAGCTGAGCAGGGGAGAGGAGTTCTCACCAGTCTGGCCAGTGTCGAGCACTGGGATGGATGGAGGGGGGAGTGGGAGGGAGGCAGGGCCACGTGCCCATCACCCAAGAGCAAGCAGCTAGAGATGGGGCAGAGGCTGCTGGGTCCCAGGGCCTGCTGAAGACAAGGGTTTGTGAGTTGCTACCTGGACAATCCCATGCTCTCAGCATCAGGCTCCTGTGACACATAACAAGAGAAAGAGAGAGAAGCAAACCAGCACTACAGCAACACGTTTTGACTTGTTTCCCAATTTCTGGCATTTCTCTTAACAGAAAATAAATAAATAAACAACAAAAAAAAAAAACTTAAAAAAAAAAAAAGCTATTTTGTTCTGATGAAGCCTTTAGGCTTGGCTGGGGTTTTAGCACGGGGAGGTATCTCAAGTTTCACTGCCCAGAAAAGTTTATTAGAATAAGAGCTCTTAAATATCACAAATCAAATGCCATTCAGGACAAAACTTCCATCAAATTCAGCTCTGATATGCAACAAGACAAGACCTGGGCTAAGTGGATGCATTTTCACATACCTCTAGATTTTCTTTAGTGAGTGAATATTCTTTTCTTTTCAACTCGGTGACAGTTCCTGAAATAGCATACACTAGTAGTAAATTCTCCTGAATTATTATAGCAGCTATTGCAACTGATCAATTTAATTTTGACTGATATGTTAAAGTGATTATAGAGGGATTAGGCTCCCGAATGTAATTGAATTTCAATAGAATGGTGGCACTTAGTTCCTTTCAATATGTAGAAGATTCCAGACCTTAAGACTAAATATTAAAGCTGCTAAGAGAAAGAGAAAAAGAGAAAGAGAAAAAAGAGAAAGAGAAAAAAGAGAAAGAGAAAAAAGAGAAAGAGAAAAATTGCTACAAATAATTTCCAAACTACCCCTTGTTTCAGTTCAGAAAGTTCTCTCAAATGTACATCATTTTTTACCATGTAAAAAAACATGAAACTCAAAAAAAAGGAAATCCTAAGGAACTAGGGAAGGTTTTCCTGGAATACGATTAATGAAATGTTTGTTTAGTGGAATATACATAGGCCATCAATTTTCACATTTTTGATTAAAAAAATCTGACCTGGTAATGAAAAATTAACAGATACCTGATCTTAAATGAATGTAAAGGTAAGATTAAATATTGAGTGATTATCATAATATACCTTTCTAGGTTTGTAGATGTCTCAGAGCTTTCCTTTCCTACCACGTGAGCTGATGCAGATTAAGACGGGGTTTTTTGGCACTTAAGAAAATTGAAAATAATTAATCTGTAATGGCATTGATGGAAAAAGTGTTCAAAATGTCAATAAAAGTGCTGCTTTAACAGTACTTCAAATATTCTACTTACGCAACTTAAGAGACACATTATCTGCCAGACTACACACTTTTCCATTAAGATCTATGAAAATCTGCAGGTGTTTAATTACCTGCTCTCCCATTGTTCCCTGGCTGCAGCAGGAGTAGTTTGAACACTCCCCTCTAAAAATTCATGTGCAATTTAACATAACGGTTATGCAGATGAAAGGGAAACTTTCCCCAGTTTCTATTTGGCAAGAAAAGTCCCGTGCAAATAAACCGTGACTTGCTTCTCAACAGGAAGAGTTGTTTAAATATTTCCAGTAGTCGCCAAACATTTCTGACTTACCAGAAGAGTTAAGCAGCCCGGTTGCAAGCACCAACAGAAGACCTTAAAGATCTGGAAGAATACTGTAAGGAAAATTACATCTCATGAGAACAGTTTAAATACAGGCTCCTCTTCCCAG
Organism: Actenoides hombroni; assembly: GCA_024336885.1. Taxonomy (NCBI): domain Eukaryota; kingdom Metazoa; phylum Chordata; class Aves; order Coraciiformes; family Alcedinidae; genus Actenoides; species Actenoides hombroni. The sequence goes on along the minus strand of WUAM01000431.1, from coordinate 49,965,993 downwards.
AAAGAAGGCGACTGCATGACCAGAGAAGGGTCCAGAGCACAAGTCTGGTGAGGAGGGGCTGAGGGACCTGGGCTTGTTCAGCCTGGAGTGAAGGAGGCTCAGAGGAGACCTCCTGGCTCTCGACAGCTCCCTGACATCACTCAGCAGATGTCCCTTATGTGACAATTACCTTCCAGTTCTCAAGAGAGCTGTGTCCATCAGAGGCAGACCATTCCCAAAGCTGTACTACAAAGGTGAGATGGATGAGATCAGCTGCTCTGGTAGCCTGCTAGGCCTTCTCATCGAGGTTCCCCTTTCCCTGTGCAGAGAGCACAATGTCCCATCAACCTCATTACAGTTCGTGTTGCTAACTTAAGTTTTATGGAAGTTACGGAACTGGAGAAGCCCTACATGGCTCGTTTTGAGGCAAATCTAGGCTTGTTTTGTCTACGCTCCAAACCAACCGCATAAACCTCCCGGAAGCTGTATAGTTCTGTTAGCAGAACCCAGGCCAACACACTCTGTAAGAGACTCTGAAACACAAGCAAAGGCACTCCCCAGCTTGGGTTACAATCAGATAGTTACTAAGCTCCTTGACCTGGATGTGGCAGAGTCTTTGCTCTCCAGGGCTGGCCGTCACCCTCAGTCCTGAAGAGAGCAAGCCCCAGGCTTCCCCACAGCCTATCCAGCTCAGTGCGGACATCGTGCGTGGCAGCAGCAAAAGCCTCACAGTGGGAATTTCCTCCCTCTTTAGACCCGCTGATGTTTCGCCACCAACCCTGACCAGCTGAAAAGACATCGTTTCAGAGGAGGTTGCCAGATTTTGCTGATTTTGCTGAAGCGAATTGGTTTATGTCATTCTAATCTTTTTTGCAAAGCTAAAAATACAAAAGAGGGAAGGGAAGGGAGGAGGTGAGGGAATCGTAGCGAGAGCTTTAAATATATAGAATAGAACTGAGAGAGCAAGACTTGTATCTAGTAGCTGGAAGGACCCTTCAGAGCGTGAGAGAGAAAGAGAGAGACAAAGATTTAAATCCAATTCTTTTCTCTTCCCATTATGCAGGACCGCAGCATCAACAACCAGCAATTGAGAGAAGAGATACATCATTAAACTTATTTATAGCATTAACTACTTTGCATTCATCCACACAAGTGAAACTGTAAAAAGAAGAAGGGGGGGGCAAAAAAAAAAAAAAAAAATTCATAAAAGGAGTGTGTGGTTCTTTCATTAGCTTGTCTGTAATGTTGGATTGGTCCATAAATTAATGTGTAAAAGAGGACAGGAAAAAAAAGAATTCAAAGCTTTGCCATTGTAATTACAGCTCTTTAAATATCAAAAGACACAAAGAAAGATTCCTTTTGAAAGGAGTACCGATTCTCTTGGCAAGCCACTATTAAATACTTGCATAAATCTACAGTCTGCATCCTGCAAGCTGAGGTGACATTGCTATCGTGGCCAACAGGTCTTTTCATGGCACGCTTTGGCCTTATTCCTGTGTTTGATCAGGACACCTCGATGAGATAAGACACCTTCCTCCTGCCAGGGGCCAAGGGTGAGGAAGGAGCAACTGGGAAAGCCAGCGAGAAAAGGGGCCTTGATCAATTGTCAGCTAATTGACTAGGGCTGGTCCAGATAGAGACTCCAAAAGTAGAGACTCCAAAAGCCTCTTTGGTACAACCAGCCACCCAGGTGGACTTCCATCGTAGATTTACCAGTAGCTCCTCCACAGCACGGCCCACGTGCAAGGACCATGTCACAGCAGCAGACATGAGGCTGCATCCTTCTGTCTTCCAGCTCACACAGTATCTGGCCCCAGAAAGCCACCAAAACCAGCAGAGAAAACATTAGTAGAACACCCCGTACTACTCGGAGCAGAGTGAGTTACTATGCATGGCAGTTCCTAAACGAACCCCTCCAGAGTTCAGCTCCCAGCCCAGTTTGCTCCCTGCCATACAACTGTTCCCCACAGTCTCCCAGTGAGTCTCTGCCTGTCAGAGGATGCCACAGATAACACAGCTCATCCTGACACTGGTCAGGAGAAACCAGCACCCTTCGGTCCTGTACCTTGCACACACCACAAGCTTCCTCAGGTCCAGTCCCATAGGAGAGCAGCAGCTCCAAGATACTTTCTTAAAAAAACCAAAAGCCCAATCCCACCCTGTGTGGGGTTCCATAGACCAAACCAATCCTGCACTGCACCTGAAATAAGTCAGCAGTGAGCTTTTTATGGAACTGAACAATGGCTTCCACGAGGTTGAGGTCAATATGAGTTGGCCTCCATGAGGCTGAGGTCAATATGAGCATGAGCAGCTGCATCTTCTACAGGTTTTTCAAGGGACTGGTTGTCCCCCCACGGCTGCCCAGCAGAAGTTGCCCTGTTGATGCTCAGTACCCACAGCCAGATCCACATGGAGCTCAGCAGCATTAGGCCTTGGTGATAGCTCAGCCTGTCTTCTGCTTTGACACTTTCCAACAAAACCCAGCTCATCAAAAACACATTGTGAGGAGAGAATGCTGTGGTGGCACACGGCAGGTTTTCCCCAGCTCCCAGAAACATAAACCAGTGCCCAGAAATGGGCACTTGCAGGACAGTTTTTGTGAAGCCGGGGAACGTGGGTGCTCTCCTTCTCTTGGTCCTCAAGCATGCAGAGTAGACCAGATGAGGCCCCTTCTCACTTCCAGGTATTTTATTTTAGAAAAAACCAAAAAAGAGGGTAGTTGAGCTGCACAGCTGGGAGGGAGGTCCAGTGTGAGCCAGCTGGTCCCTCAATGGGAATGAGCTGGACTACAAGAGGGAAATGGGGAAGGACCACCTGTACTGGGTGTGAGTTAATGTCCCCCAGTAGCCCTCCCAGTGCTGTGCTTTGCACTGGAAACTGGAAAGGTGCTGGTAACACCCCTGGGCTGTGGCTGCTACTTGGCAGGGCTCTCACAGCACCAAGGATGTTTGTCCAACATTCCCCTTGCAGCAGGATGGGGGGGGGACAAGATCCTGGGGGAGGACACGGCTAGGACAGCTGACCCAGACTGAACAAAGGGACGTTCCGGACCATATGACATCAGCTGAACTATAAAAGCTGGGAAAAGGATGGGGAGGGGGGGGGGGAGGTGGAGCATTGGCTTGTCCTCTGATCAATCATTGCATGTTTGGAGCCCTGCTTCCCAGAAACGGGGCCAGCCAGCGCCTGCTGATGGGAAGTGGAGAATAAATCTTGTTTTCTTTTGCTTCCGTGCGTGGCCTTTGCTTCTCTTTTCATTAAACTGCCTTTGTTTTAACCCACGAGTTTCTTCTTCTTTTCTTCCCCCTGGTCCAGCTGAGAGAAGGGAGGGGGGAAGTGATAGAGCATCTGGGTGGGCAACTGGTGTCCAACCAAGGTCAAACCACCACACCGCCTTAGCCTACACGGCTGGGACACGGCAGTAGATCCCAGAAGCAGTGTGGGGCACACCACAGAGAGCTTCATCTCATAGCTCATACTCAAGGGTGAAACTGCTAATTACTAAAGGCAATAAGCTCACAGAGCCAGCAGCACAGTTTGGGCAGTGTCTCTTGTCAACGGTTCCTACCTGAAGCAAACCAGGCTGAAAAATTCAGCAGGAAGAAAAGGAGCTGCCGTCACCAGTGCCCTAACCAACAAAAAGATTTGGTACTTCTTCCACTAACTTGCCTGATGCTGATGGGGGGAAAAAAAGCTGAAGAGCAGACCCTTGAGGTACGCTGGATTGCCTGCTTCTAAGATCGACTTGACACCGTTTAGTACCAGCCCTGCGCGTTCTCCTTCGCAAGCTAACAAGCCAATTAATTATGAAAGGCAACGGGTTTTGGCCTCAAGCCAAATTACAGTGGTGTCATTAGTCTCTGCTTTGTAACGAAATCAAGAGTCCTGCCTGGATTACATTCTCTGAACTCTTCAGTTCGATGCTGCCCGTGCTGCAGGACTCCAAGTCGCTGCTGACACACACACCTCACAATCACAGGCACGACGACAGCCACAACCATCCCCTGTTTGTAAAGGATTTTTCACCTCAAAGTGTCCAGAATCTCTTTGTAAAAAAAGTGACCTCCAACAAACACAGAATCACAGAATGTTAAGGGTCAGAAGGGACCTTGAGAGATCATCGAGACCAACCCCCCTGACAGAGCAGGGCCACCCACAGCAGGTCACACAGGAACAGATCCAGGTGGGTTTGGAATCTCTCCAGAGAAGGAGACTCCACCGCCTCTCTGGGCAGCCTGGGCCAGGCTATGTCACCCTCACCGTGAAAAAGTTTCTCCTTACGTTTACATGGAACCTCCCATGTTCCAGCTTGCACCCCTTGCCCTATCACTGGATGTCCCTAAGCAGAGCCTGACTCCACACTCCTGACACTCACCCTTTACATCTTTATAACCATTAATGAGGTCATCCCTCAGGCTCCTCTTCTCCAAGCTCAAGAGACCCAGCTCCCTCAGCCTTTCCTCAGCAGGGAGATGTTCCACTCCATCACCTCTGTGGCTCTGCATCAGACTCTTTTGAGCTGTTCTCTGTCCTTCTCAAACTGGGGAACCCAGAACTGGATACAATAATCCAGATGAGGCTTCCCCAGCGTAGAATGGGAGGAGAACGTCTCTCCACCTACTAACCAAACCCCTTCTAATCCACCCCAGGATGCCATTGGCCTTCCTGGCCATGAAGGCACATCGCTGGCTCATGGTCACCCTGCTGTCCAGCAGGAACCCCAGGTCCTTCTCCCCCACGCTGCTCTCCAACAGGTCAGTCCCCAACAAACAAGCCCCTCCTGTGCAACTATCCACCTGAGGACAGAGAGACCTCACCTAGACTGATCCATGAAGTTTAGCCTGGAGGTTGCCCAGCCACCAGCAACCCCTAACCACAGCTTGTCACTGCTCTCAGTGTTGTCCTCATCTCAGAATACCCTTACCTTGGATCTTGTGCAGATTGTCCCTAGAGACTGATTGCTCACAAATTGAATTTCGAGGAACAGTAGTTTTAGCAAACAAATGAAGGCTGGATAGATGACAAATACCTTGTTTCACTGAAGATACTGACTAGATATTTAAAGTGGAATATTATTTACACTAAAAAGCAGATCTGTTGCATGTGCAATATACATTTTAAAACCATGCCCATGCAGGAGGAAAAAAAAAATAAATTAAAAATAAAATAAAAATCAATAAACTCTGAAGCAGAGACACGTTTTCAAGAGAGACAGAGATCCCCTAAAGATTTTGCCCAATTAGGTTACACCTCTACCACAATACTTTGAGGTCTCCCTCCTGAGGTATCTTCACTTTCCAGCCCCCTTCATCACCCAGCACTTGCTGTGCTACCCGCCCCACCCTGGAGTCACTTGATGAATTGCTGAGCAGGCTGGAGAAGCTGCCATGAGCCTCCCAACTCAACCCAACCCAACCCATCTCTGCACCGTGCACAGCCCAGCGATGCGACTGAGCTGGCTGCAGTGAGCCACGCAAATGCCTTTAATCATCAATTGCAAAGGCTTGGTCTGAATCTCCTGCAGGATTTATTACAAAGCATCACAACTTCAGCTGGTGGGATCAATGGCTCATCTCACCCCAGTTCGGCATGACGCGAAGCAAAAGGGAATTCACCCTGTGACTCCTCTGCTGCCGTTGCTGCCTCTGATAAAACACTATACAAAACGTATTGAGGAAACCAATGGGAAAACACCTGAGGTGTCTGTCGATGTTAAAGTTTTATTACTTCTGGGATCTCAAAAGGCTTAGGAAACATCACTGAACATTGTTTCATAGGTGCCCGTGAAAGAGTAACATAATAAAACCAGGTCAAACAACACTGAATATTAAATTTCATGTAAAGGATGTAGAAGAAAAGAAGAAAAACAGGAGGTGTTGGAAGAATTATTACGAGAGAAGGGAAAAAATAACTGTACCTGTGCTTGGGGGGGCTTTGGTGAGGTTTTTTTTGGGGTGGTTTATGGGTTGTTTTTTTTTTAACTGGCACGCAAAATCATTTTATATCCAGGGAAAGATGTGATTAATTTTCCTCCCCTCTTTTTTTTTTTTTCCTGACTAAATTCGGAGCAGCCGAGAAGTTGGTTATTTCTAACCACCTTTAAAGACGGACTTGCAAGGTTGCCATCTGTTGGCATGTGGCAGATACAGCATCCCACGGTCCCAGACAGCCACAAAGATGCGGAAAATTAAAGGGACAGATGTGAGAAACCCAGCTCTCCCTTGGTCCCAGCGCTCACATCTGTTCCCCTCAATGATTTTATGGGTTTTTTTTTCCAATGGTATAAATCTGCCCTCAGAAGCTGGTACCTGGAAGCGTTACAGCGTTGCTGGGAACCATAAAGAGCATGTTCTAGTAGAGTTTGCTGCATCCCTGAACACATAAAAATCTGGTTTCCATCCACAGGACACAGAGCACCTGGCAACGGTGCCTGTCTGCTTAACTTCCCTCTCCTTCAGAAATCACCAGCACAAGGGGTGCAGATGGACCCACATCATCTCAGCAGGTACCTGCAGATATCACATGTTTACATCACACCCAAACAGGACACGGGCAGCTCTTTCTAAGGGTCACCAAACCCTGCCCCATCCCTGGATGGATCCCAAAGCACATTTCCCCCCCATCCTGCTGCTTCCAGGGTGGTTCTTGTCTCTGAGAAGGTCACCTGCTCTTGCAAGAACATCTGCCTCAGTTTGCAGTGTCCCTCATTTCGTTTCACAGGGCTTTTGACAGGCCAGCTGCTAATGGTAAAGGTTTGTCCCTCTCCCAGCTCCTCCACCCACATCACCCCAGCCCTCTCCAGCCCTGTGCCCGGTGTTGGGTGGGGTCAGGCAGTTTGTTTCTCCTTCCTCCATATTCTACCTGTTGCCCTTCTTTTCCATTGGATTTGAGCATTATAGAATCACAAGCTGGTTTAGGTGGGAAGGGACCTTTCAAGCTCATCCAGTCCAACCCCTTGCAGGGAGCAGGGCCATCTGCAACCAGAGCAGGGTGCTCAGAGCCCCGGCCAACCTCCCCTGCAATGGTGCCAGGGATGGGGCAGCCACCACCTCTCTGGGCAACCTGGGCCAGGCTCTCACCACCCTCAGCACCAACAATTTCTCCCTTCTCTCTCATCTAAATCTCCCTCACAGAACTGTGCTGGTACTGCTGGGACCAGCCAGCCCTTCACATGAAAGGACAAGCACACAGCCTTCTCTCCTGCTTTTCCCAAATGAAAACTGGGTAGGTACAGATGGTCCGGCCTCCTCCGTGATCTCCTCACCCCCACCAGTCTCTCCCACATGTACCTTCAGGTCCTCCACAAGGTCCTCCACTCTGCACGCTGAGCAATGCACAATGGGCTGGCTGCCTGGACGAGGGTGGGAACCCAGCCTAAGTGAGCTGGGTGATGGACTTAGTGGAAAAATGACCTTTCTTCTTCCACCAAACATTGGCAAGGACACTTGCCTGTTGACAATGGGGCTGCTTGGGCTGACACTGGAGAAGCCAGCAGCAGCGAGACTGTGGTTCAGTGGATGCCCACCAACTGCTTTAGAACCTGAATTAGTGACTGCTGAAGTATCTAAGGGGTTCTAAAACTTTTTTTTTTAAATTAACATTCTAAGTTAAAAACAGCACAAAAATGGAATGTCAAGTGTTCGCTGAAAAGAATTTGTTGATTAAATCACGGCTTCATTAAATCTTAATTTCAACTTCAGCATCTTGCAATAGCCAGAGGGATTCTGGGCTATAATTTTGATATTCTTCAGTCCTATTTCACATTTCATTCTTTTTTTCTTCCCCTTCTACAGAATGAGGCTTCAGGCTCCCTGGAGCACTACCCCAACAGCACCTCCAGCCGATGGACCCCGACTCCTTCAGCTGTACTCTCCAAACTCCTGGAAATAATCAAGGTATAACATTTTGTTCTATAGCCTTGCTTTGTCTAATCCCTGAAATCCTCACTCGTCCCACAAGACCACTCCCTGGGAAAAAGCCATTTAAAACACTTGTTAGTTTAAATCTCCTCTGTCTCGCCGCGTGAGCTCTGCCGTCACACAGACCGCCTCTGCGAAATACACACCCCGACCGAGCAGGGGCCTTCAGGGACCACGCGGCTGCAACGCGACTGCTCAACCTGGAAAACGCTCAAGTCAGACAGAGTTTTGCAGCCTTCGATGTCATCCTTTGCAATTTTAAAGAAATTCAGAACCCTTTTGTGTTCACTGCGTTGCACTTCAACACTGACGCTATTTAGGTAAGAAACGGGCTCGTGCAGAGCTGCCAAGAGGGAGGGGGGAAAACCAGACACCATAACCATGTGCCAGAGGATGGGATATCCAGAATTACCCTCGGCGCTGGACTGACCTCATCACCACCCATCAGGACCAAGTCACGCTCACAGCCGCTGGCCGCACGACCGCTACCTTTGCACGACCCTCAAAAAACAGCCGAAAGCCCGCGAGGAACAACCTGCAGGCTCTGCCCCGGCCGAGGTGCCCAAAACGCAGCACAGCGCAAAGAGCACCGCGGCGTTAAAAGAATTAACAACGGGATTACGCCGAAGTGCTTCCACTTGGAATCCCTCCAGAGGTTTGCTAAGATCGGATGAAAATTTCCATCGGGCTGAAGGAGCACACCGCCGGGATGCTGCATCATTTTTACAATGGCTATAACTACGTAGAATAGGAAATATTGCTAGCAATTTAACAGAGTTTTAAGATAACGTATCACTATAAAAAAACAGCAGGAATAGGGGGATTTTTGCACTAATTCCCACTTAGCCTCGCATTTATGTTTTAGAGGTAAGCCTTTTAAAGCACGGGGAAGAAGGAAGATTACCTCTATCAGTATCCTACCTGTCAACAGAATAATTGTTCTTTTCTTGAAACTATTCAATATTTTAATAGCTTATTAAATTAAAACGTAACGGTCGACAGATGATTATTATAATTTATCGGTTGTACTAGTTTAATAGCATAACTGGGGTATTTATCATAGTCTAAAGCTATGTAAACGTTCCCGTTCTATAAATCACACTTTAGTGTGTAAAAGGACCATCTGAAGAGTGAAGAAGCCGCCGTAGTGAGAGAGCTTTGAACACCGCCCAGCACGGGGCAGCTCGAAGCACCCAGAAGTGCTCTATGTGCTGCGCGAGGTTTCACGCCACTGGAATCTCCCGCGTCCAGTGCGAGCAGCCCAAAACCATCCCTAAAACAGAGGGGGATGTTTGCTGCCTATGACGACAATTTTGGAGCTTAACCTGCTCCCTTGGTGGGTGCCTGTCAGACAGTCACGGGGCAGCCAAAACAAGGCTCTGCTCCAGGAAGGCATTTGGTAGGTCTGTTCTTGTCACCTTTGTTTCACAGACCTTTCCTATGGGATGGCACCACCACGCGCCCGTGTGAACAGCACAGGAAGACCTGGCAGTGCCTGGTCAGGAGATGACCTCCTCTGACAACTCTGCTAGGTGGATTACAGCGGTTAGAATCATAGAATCATTTTGCTTGGAAAAGACCTTTAAGATCATCAAGCCCAACCGTTAACCCAGTACTGCCAGGGCACCACTAACCCATGTCCCTCAGCACCAGATCTACACATTTATTCTCAAAATTCCCCATTAGAGGATGTTCTGGAGAACAAAACAGAGTTGGACTTGAGCTTCCTGTGAATGAGAAGTGTGTTTGCTATTGAGCTGAACTCCTGGTATGAGAGCACACTTTGCTGAAGGACTGCGCTGCTGACAACAGATCTTGAAATGCAAGTCACGAGCTCCTGCTTTGACAAGCTCCAGGTCCTCAGCACCCGGGGAATTCTCACTCTGACCATTCCCCTGCTGCTCGTGGCTTGGTCTGAATGTATTAAAGGAGAGTAGTTGGCTGCAGGGCCACCACAATGCAAACCCCCTGCACGAGGTGTCTGGGAACACCACCACCACGCAGTCCCCCAGCCCACATCCTCATTTTCTGCTGCCACCGCTTTCGTTTTTCTCCAGTTGCTTTGATGGTGGCAACTCATTCTCTCAGGCAGGTTGTGCCTATTGGAATCTAACTTGTTACTCAAGTACATTTGTTGTTTTAAGGGGCAAGTGTCATGTAAAAGGTTGTTTCACTCTTAGGTAAGAAACATATTCTGCTGGTGACCCTACCATTTACTTGAAGGAAGAGCTCACTCACCTGCAGATGGCTGGAAAGCATTCCTGAAGACCCTTTTTCTTCACTAAAGATCCTTCAAGGCAATACATGATGATGTCCATAACCTTGGAAATAAAAAACAAAATCATTTGTTTCTTGTTTCATAATAGAAGTTCTAACAGGCAAAAGTAGAGGATTTCCATGCCTGACTGCATCATTTCTACCCAGCTTGAACGTACAACTGGCATAAACCGAACGAGAACTTTCTGCATAGGACAGACTTTACAACAGCAATGCTACTGGTAACTGGAATGCGTAGCCACAAACAGCCCTAAACCAACAAACTACTGGCAAACATAAGCTACTAGAGCTCTGTAAGTAGCTCTGGTGTGAAAATGACCAGTGCGATGAGCACATCTGTACCTCCAGCAAATGCTCTCGCTTGGGCTTTTTACCCAACAGCGCAATTTAAATGCAATTTAACCTTTTAAAGTTAAAAAGAAAAATGAGCTGTGTGGTCTAAAACAAATCCCCCTCACACACAAAAAGGTTTATGGTCCATGCAGAACGAAATTCTACAATTCAACTCCAGGTCAAGAAGAAATAATGTCGCCTCAAAGCCCCGAGGAGATAAGGCAGAGCAGCGTTACCTCCACAAGCAGGTCCACGACGTCAGTAGGCATCTTCTCAATAAGGATCTCGATGACTCTCAGGATCTCTCCTTTAGCCCGAGCCAGCGTGGTCGTGTGGATATTCTGCTGGGACTGTGTGTTGGCTGCGAGGGCCGTGTGTCTGTGCACCTACCAAAGAGCAGGGTTACAGGAGGAGACTCGGGCTCTCCAGATATCCTCCCTCTGCGCTTCCTGCTAGAGCCATGTCTTACACCAAGTGAGCTTGTACTGTGCAGAATCCTTGGCTTTACTTTGAGCCTACGGGTTATTTCGCCTTCCCCTGTTACTCATCATCACTAGAACTATCAATAGTTATCACTGGTGTGGTTTTTAAACGCAGGTTTACCTGCTTTTAGTAATTTTTCATCTCAGAAAACTAAAGGTCAAGACAAGGAAGGCCTGGGTGTTGATTACACAACTTCCACACACTCATACAGCTCTCTGTCGGTACTAGATGGCTGCTTTAGAACAGGCTTGCTTTGGCCAGCCGCTGCTGACTGCCCGCCCCGGGGCTTTAGCTCAGCCACGGCTCCGGGCTGTAGCTGCCTTCACTCTGACAGACCATGCCCCGGGGACACTAACCTCACAGCAGCATCTCTTCCTCCTCACTCTCCACGCCCCATGGCTAAGTCTCTGCTTTAATTCATACTTAATGGGGTTGTGGCTGCATTGCCTAAAGCAAGGAGGAGTTTACGTGTGGCTACTGGAAGCTCAGACTGGATAGAAGGAACAGTTTTTTGATGGTGAGGGTGGTGACCCTCCAAGCTGGAAGGCAAAGCTGCTGCAGCCTTGCCGCGTGGCCCCGCTCACCTCCTTGGCGATGGTGGTGATGAAGGCGGGTGGTCTGGCCGTGGCGATGAGGGACAGAGCGTGTCGCGCCGAGCGGGCAGAGTCGGCGGCCGGGCTCAGGGGCAGCCCCATTGTGATGCTAAACGGGCACCAGACAAAGAGGGGAGAAAGAAAAGGAGCATTAGAAATATAGAGTGAAAAGATTAGAAGCAGCTTATAATGTCAGTTCAAGGTCAACAGGAGCACTCAAACAGTTAGAATATAATGGACTTCCAACAATGAGCAGTGATTAGGAGTCAGGGTGTTCTATCATCAAATACAAAATCGAATAATTAACCATGAAGATTGAAAACAGTACGTGCATCTGTCCCAAGTGTTAAAAAGGCCTTGTTAACAAATTATCTGTATGTGCTGAATACATATCACCCAACCGAGGACGGGGCAGCCACAGAACGTCCTCCCAAGAATTTATGGTTTATTCTTTCACAACGTTTTAAATGCAGGCTGAAAAATGCCCTGTTGATAGTAATTCTCCTTAATTCCTCCAAGCGCTGGTTATAGGAGTGAAAAGCAAGATTCCTGAAGAACTAAACCCACCAGATCTATTCAGTTTGATTTCCTCTACTGCATGACTCAGTTGCAGCAGCACGAGGGGATGACAGGCAGCCCCACACCTTACACTTATGAATTACTGAAATTATTCAAAAGTTGGTCAGACTTTCCAACACTGAGGTTTTAACTGCAATTCTCTGAATAACAGTAAGGGATTATCTAAACTTTCCATACACAGTGCTTTCATTTGCTATGACAAGAGAAGTGCGAGAAACAATAAGATAATAAGTACCCAATACCTACATTAAACAACACCAAAAATCTGGTGTTTGGTAACCAAGAGCACCCGTACCTGACAGAGATGACACAGGGGCTGATTTTTGTGCGAGAGCTTCCTACCCCCCAAAGGAAACTTTCTGTGGCACGACTACCGCAGCACGGAAAGAGGCCACAAACCAGTCTGCCAGCTCAAAGCCATTTGAAAAATGTCCTCAATCCTGCTGCTCTGACCACACTTTCACCAAGCAATAGCTCTAGAAGCTGTTGCTTTTCAAATAAAGACAAGACAAACTACTGGAAAGGTAGGGCTGTTTTTGCTCGCTCCTGGTACCAGTCCACCATTCCAGTGTGCGGCCGTTCTCCATGGGTTTTACTAAGTCATGAAAAGTTGTGGTTGAGAAAGCACTGAAAGGCCTCCCCAGCTCCCCTTGCTCATTGCTCTTTATTTACGACGACAAAAAGCATGAGCCTGTGAACAACAGGTAGGGGTTTACTCCGAGAAGAAAAGAGGAGCCTTGGAGCAGAGTATAATCATTCCACACTCACACCCACCCCTCTAACAGCTCCGCTGCTTCCAAACTGGTAAACACGGAACTTTGTTGACCCCGATAAACCATTCTGCTCTGAAAACAGAGTCAGGCACAACCTGCCTGAAAATACACGAGGGGAAGGAGAAACTGGAGCAAGCCCCGAGGTGTGGTGATCACGACGCTCTGCATTGCAGCCGTCCCCCAGCACGGTGTCTGTGCCCCCCTCGCACCACGCCACAAACCCAAACCCGCCGGGCACGGGGTCGCAAGCCGCAGCATCGCTTCCCTTGCTCAAACTCCACCAATATCTGGGTTAATCTCTCAGGTCGCTCTGTGACACCAACATTTGAGAGCCTGTCTTCTTTTGGGCTAGACCAGAACACTTATTTATCTTTGAGAGAAGTTGTTCTGATGGTTGCTCCCCAGACTTCACAATGACACTGTGTGGAGGCGAGACAGGAAGAAATCTCCATTTCCAGAGCCAGGCTGGAGGGCCCAAAAGGTGGGATTTTCCCCCAACAGGAGACCCTATGTGAGTAAGAGAAGCTCGGCGTGAGGTGGTGCTTCCGGAGATGCGCTGAACATCTCCTCCTGGGCACTACTTGAAGGGTGTGCTCTGCTACTGAATTTTTCTAGCAGAGTGACCGAAGGTTACAAACCCACCTAGGTCACTGCACACTCTATTCACGATTCTGTAGAGGATTTAGGCAGCATGCAGTAACTGAACAGTTCCACCACTTCTTTAATTTTTCCAGTTTCTGAGCAAGAGAGCAGTGTCTGCACAAGGCAACACAATCTCTTGATTCCTTCTTGAAGCATCTTTAAAACTAACTCAGTATGAGACACCTGATTTAATATTGTGAAAGCTGACAAATTGAAAACTTTGTAACAAAGAATTTCGGGGTGGTTAAAGCATTCTCTGCCAAATTAACTGCTTTTCCAGAGCGGCAACAAGACAAGGTATGGATTGATCACCATTTTACAGACCTGAATTCACATAAATATTAACCCAAGTTTATTACCATTTTCTTTCCCATTCCTCACCATCACCGCATGAATTAAAACTACTGAATCTGAAGACCAATGAAGTCTCTGTAACAATAAAGAACTCCCTGTTGGCCTTTTACTTGTAATACCATATTTGAATATAACTTTAGAAACCCTGTTTGGCTGTCAGGGACAGAAGCGAGGAACAGGAGGAAGGAGGTATCAGTCAGGCTTTCAGAGGGCTCATTATCTCCCCAAAGCAATCAAACCCCCAGTGCCTCCACACTTTTTCTTCTGAAAAGGCTTCATGCTCCTGCCAGCGGTATTCTTCCTTACAGGGTGCTTGCCAAAGCGTGCGGTTTCCTGAAAAGCAACAGGCTTTTTGTTAATCCATTAGACCGGGCCAGCAGCAGTAGTATGTGGGCAGAGATTAACCCCCCCGGGCTGGGCCAGCTGCTCCACACGGCCCCTTTCAGAGGGCAGCCCCGCGACGGGGCCGGGCGCGCGACAAAACCAAAGCAGATGCTGAAGTAACGTCCGGGGGAAATCCCGGCTTTCGCACCCAGACGGCCGAGGAGGTTCAGGGCTCCGGGACGCTCAGCGAGAGTCGGCAGCCTGTGCCGCCCTCCTGCCCTCACCCTGCCCCCTGACTGCCCGCTGACCTGGGGAATCATCTCTGTACATATGGCACAGACCGGAGGGATGCAGCTTGTCCGCAGCGGCGGAGGCGGCACGCTGCCTGCCAACCACGGCGAAACTCTTGGCTTTCTTACTGTATTTATTTGTGCTCTAGATCTGTGCCTTTTAGCTCACTTCTAGAAGGCTGATTCTCAGTGGCCAGTATCCTCCCATCATCATCACGGAATGACGTGCTCTCCTTCCCCGACTTCCCCCACACCCATAACCTGAACATCCTGAGTTTTCTGGGAACCAATATGCTATTTGAATAATGTTTTCAATGAAACGCAGACTTTTAAAATAGATAACATGTTTAGATGTCTAGCACAAGTTATCACAACTTCAGAGTAACATTTATGTAACTTCACTGCCTACAAAAAATAAGGAAGATGCATTTCACAGAATCCCAGACCAGTTTGGGTGGGAAGGGACCTTTAAATGTCATCTCATCCAACCCCCTGCAGGGAGCAGGGCCATCTGCAACTACAGCAGGTTGCTCAGAGTCCTGGCCAACCTCACCTGCAATGGTGTCAGGGATGGGGCATTAAAAAAGCTGATTCTTAAACCAAGTGGAACCCAACAAGCTACCTGGCAAGAGCTGCAGCTCATACCTACGAGAATTGTATACAGAAAAGGTTTTGATGGTAATGAACAGAGACTGTAGCAATTGGATCTCTACAGTTCTTGACTTCCCTAAGTCAATGCCAGGTGAAAACTTCATGGGACTAAGAATGTGACATTTCAGCACAGAAGGTAATGACCATACTTAGCATCTCTTTGCTAACTGGACTCAAAGAAGGAAGCCTAGCCCTGACCCAGCTGGTCACAGAGATCCAAGAGAGAACTCACAAAGGATTTGGTTCCACTGGGATCTGTTGACAAGGGGGGAGACCGGGCCGTCGCGCCTGTCAGGGCAATATCCCGTCCCAGTTAGCAGAAACCTCTCCATCGACACACCTCAAACCCGCTCCTTTGTACGGGCAGCCTTGAAGCCATGCCTGACAGAACAGAGGGACCCAAACTGCCCCTGGGGTAGAAAGCCAGTGAGTGCGGTACTTCTCTTCCTCCTCCTCGGCCTCCACGAGAGGCTGCGGGTGCCGACGGAGCATCGTCCCTCACGTGATGCAGCTCCAGCTCACAGAGGCTGAGCTCCAGCCTGCCGGAACTCGACGGCCTGAACCAGAACAGGCACGGACACAAACCCCTGGGGTTTCCTGCTTCAAATCATTTCTGTGGTGGCAGCACATGGCCACTTGCCACATGGCCTGTAGGACCATGCACCCAGCTCACATTTCCTCTTTAAACCCCTCAACTTCAGCAATTGCTTGGGCAATGCTCTAAAAACGTTCCGCTGCGTTTGAAAGCTAGGGCCGCCCCTGCCATGGATTCTAGCCGTGGAGCTGTAGGGTATCTGCGAATATAAAACTGGAGTAAAGTTTTCCGCTAAACACAATCAAAACTAAAGAGATTTAGCCTAATTATTGTAGCACACACACACATATATAAAAACATATGGATCGATTAGAACGCAATTTGCTAATTTTGGTGTATTATATCATAATCTATAGCGAACTGTAGCTGGTAATTCAAAGGGCAAAAATAACAAACGGCAACGATCCCTCCCATCATCTGTGCCGAGAAATTAAAGCCCAACAAACGGGCAGCACTACTATGAATCCTCAGAACGGCATGACAGGCGAGCACAGGAGATAACCTTTGGGGAGCGGAATGAGCCGGGAGAGCGGAGGAGTTCCCGGTACCAGACTTTTGGCTAACAGCTCATATTTATTTAATTCAGAAGTGGAAAAAAAAGAAGAAAACAAAAATTGCAATTTTTTTTTTTTCTGTCAATAAACGTGAAGTGATTTTTTTTTTTTTAAAGCAGAATCTCGACATAAAAGCTCTTTCATAAAACGTTCTTAGGGCCGGGGAGAGAAGGCAGGCAGCTGCGCGCCGTTATTGTGCACACGGTAAATCAGGCACAAAAAGGGGCCGCTCAGCGGGGCAGCGGGAGGGTGAGATGCACACTTAACCCCCTGCGCACGCTGTTGCTCTATTGCTTTCCACCTCGCTCTGCCTGCAGTCGGTACTGTATCTGTCATGAATGTAACAGGCCATTTTCAATCTAAATCTTGTTATGGATTAATAAGCAAACACTTTCTCGCTTATTATGCAATTTATCATGATGAAAATTGCATCGGGCTCCTCAAGGCTACATGCTGATACATTCATTTATTCAGTGCTCCGTGGATAGAGAGCCATACTAATCTTTATGACAGCTAAGGATGGAACCGCACGAGGAAAATGACTTTCTGAAGAACTGCCTTCGCTGGGCCTCTGCAAGGCTCCATTTACATACAGTGGGGCTGGGCAGGTTCTCCGGGAAGGGAGAACACTGAGAGCACTACAAAAAACAATGGAAGTTCAGACAAATAACAGTATTAATCCAGCTTGTACCTATTTTGCCATTAACACCCCCCTGACACACGGCGATTCTTCAAGTCCTGAGGAAATGAAAACTGTCCTACTAGAAAGGGGTGATATCTGCCTTCGTAAACCAGGAAAGAACTCAGGCACCTGAACCCCCTGCAGATGGGTGACCAGGCGTCTGCAGAGTGCCGAGACCGTCCCGATCAGTTCCTTACTGCACACAGCATTTAACACGTGCGTGCTGACAAACAGACGCTTGTAAACACATCGGTCGAGCGAAATTCATTCGAGACAGAGCAGTTTTCAGAACGGTAAGTTCTGACAGAGAATGCTAAGGTTAAATGCTACGGGAGCGTAAAAGCCCTCCCGGCGTTAGAGGGTATTGCCATGAGCAGAAGAAATTCTTGACCAAAACAGAAAAATAATTCAAAATATAAATGCATAGTTTAATAATTTCTGATTAGTTCTGTAGTAATTCTACAGTTTCATACAGTGAGACACAACGCCCCCCCCCCCCCCCCCCCCCCCACCCCCCCCGCTCTCTTTCGTTTCGCCCCCACACACGTCGTTGCTAAAAAATACAACTAATCACTGCGCAAATGTGTTTTTTTGTCAT
>WUAM01000431.1:49916262-49932648 GCA_024336885.1 Actenoides hombroni | reverse complement strand
ACAGGAGGAGAAACCTGTTTGGTGTGAGGGTGTGGGAGCCTGTGCCAGGCTGCCCAGAGAGGCTGTGGAGTCTCCTTCTCTGGAGAGATTGCAAACCCACCTGGCCAACGGGATGCTGGGCACCCTCCTCTGGGTGACCCTGCTGGCTGGAGCAGAGGGGTGGCACCAGATGATCTCCAGAGGTTCCTTCCAACCCTCACCACCCTGGGATTCCAGGATGCAAATTATAGGCCTGTCTCAGCAGAACTCTCACGCTGCAACGTCAAACAGCAAACGCGGAACCATCGGGTACCCGCAAGCTCTGTCGCAACCCGCGCCTCGGTGAAGGCCGCGGGCGGACAGCGGCACGGCACACGGCGAGACGTTACGTTCCGTCGGCAAGGAACGGGGGATGCGGGCGGGAAGCCCTCGGCGCGGTGCCGCGCGCTCGGTGCGCTCGCAGCTGAGCTAATTCCTACCGCTGACCCCGCGACTCCAGCACCCAGATGTCAAGGAGATAACTCTTTGTTAACCAAACAATAAATTCCAACCAGAAGAGGGTGGGAAACGCTCTTAGAGTGTTTCATTAGCAATCTGGCACACGATAGGCTTTATCCTGCTCACTGCTGCAGCCCAGCATTCTCTCCCTCCAAAAAGATAAAACCGAGAAACTATTAAAAAAAAACCAAAAACAAACCTAACCAAACAAAACCCTAAACCCAAGAGAATCCTACACTTTCCTCCAGCAACACCCCTCCTCAAAACCTCCAGATGAGAAGAGGAAAAAAACCCCGTAAATATTTTTTACTTTTACTTTTTTTTTTTTCCCCTTTAATTACTAGCAGAAACACACAATTAATTGTACTGATTTCCTGCAAATAAACTGAGAGCCGTTTGGGAGATTTTAAAATGAAATAATGTCTATAAAAGTAGTCCTTTCTACAGTTTCATTTGTCTCATGAAAATATGGTATTTTCTCACAGCGACGTGCCTCCATTTAATCATGCTAAAGGGTGACACGGAGATCCATTTTCTTGACAGGACGGTTGATCACCCTATCACAGTAAGAAAATTAATAACCTCAAATAGCTCTATGTGGAAAACAGAAGCTACACCGGTGAAAGGACAAAAACGTTCTACATTTGAGTTGTAAAAATAACACACTTTCCCATCCACACACGGCAGGAGAAGCCTACTGCGTGCCAGCACTTAGCCAGCTGGGCTTTCTTTAGACAAAATGACCGTCCTAAATGGTGCAAAATATCCCCGGTTTTGAGACTTAAACAGCGGCAGCTGCCGAGAGGAGACAGCTTTACGGATTGCACGGAGCCTATTTATGAAGTGTTTAAAATATAGGTAAAATATTTCAGAAGTTTAAATTGTTTAAAAGGTTGTGAGGTATCGATTAGCTCATTTAAAAAGCAGTCAGAGAGTGCAGCCATGAGGTCAGGATAAATTTAACAGTTTGAAGCACTTTACTAAATAACTCTAAAGATCATGTTAATTGGCTTTGCACAGTGCTTGGGTAAAATTAATTTTATCCTAGCTTACAATAAAAGGATTAAAAGACAAATTAAGTTCTCCAGGTTTAACTGGAATAGGAATCAATGGATTTGAATTAAGGCTGAAGGCAGTTTTATGAGCGATGGACTGCTACCAGACTCTTCACCTCTGCTACGAGGCGCACGCCGAAGGCCCTCCCGCCCTCCCCCGGGTACCGCAGCCCCGCAGGGGCCGGTGCCAGCCCCCTTTCCTGCTGTCAAACACACCACCCCGACCTGGGGTGCTGCCACGGGGCTTCTGAGCACAGGAGGGAGGGTCCTGGTGGCCCCAGTCCACTCAAACCGTGCCCAGCCCTGCCCCATCGAAAGGCCACCGTCACGGAGAGCCACTCGGGCGCAGCGTGGTGAGCCACAACTCCATGGCAGGCACCGCTGGGCTGCAATCGCCTCCAGTAATGTACAAGAAATGGCTGAGATTTAGTCATGGCCTTTAATGTGCATGAAACCCTTCAAAGCTAGCAAGGATGCTGCCGTAGCCCGCTGTCATTGCCATCCGCTCTGACAGCTGAGAGAGAATCCTCACCCGAGCCGAAAGCCAGCAGAGATGCCCAGCACCAGGTATGCTGCAGCAAGGGTCTGCCAGCCCTTGCCAGCAGCCAGCCCACTAAAAATAGATACAGCTCTGAAAAATACATGTCTGAAAGGAATAAAATAATCTGCTCAAGACCACAAATGCGCTTTGCCTCAAGTGTGGTACAGAACTCAGACCTTGCATCCCAGCCTGGGATTTTAAGGGTGCAAAGCAAAGCCCCCTCGATTTTGTCACAGCTCCTGCTTCCCAGCGCCGACCGTGCGCAGTCAGATTTCATCAGCTGCAGATGAAAGCTTCCAATCTGAACTCCGCACAAAGCACTGGCGCTTTCCCTCCTCTCTCTGCATTTCTTTTGACAAGGTCTCTGTTTATTTACGAGGGAGAGGTTTGTAACTGGGTGGGTGGGGATAAGGATTTCCATCCATCCTTCCTTTTCCTCACTCTCTTTCAGGCTAGAAAAAATCCAGAGTTAGTTAAATTCAGAGAATCCTCACAGTCCTTCCTTCACGCCCGGTAGGAAGTGAACACACCAAAATGGGCTAGAGGCAGAACTTACTGGCAACAGGCACTGAAACTGTTCACAACTCTTACTGTTTCACCCTCCTAGATGGGAGACTACAAGAGAACGTGCAAGAGCTACAGAGAGGGGGGGAACTGCAATTTTCCTTAGGTTCATTTTGGCTGTCAATAATGTAAAGTATTTCTTCATATCCGTTGTACTATTTTCTTACAGTAAATAAGTTTACATAATGTTCTGCTTGTGACCTAAAAAGGACTAACAAATAACTTTAAGAAAAGTATACACTGAATGTGCCTGTGAGAGATACTTATCCTCACCTTGAATTGTTCAGGGCTCTTAAACCAGTCAAAACCATCCTATGGGCTTGGCTACGTTTCTAGTTTTGAAGGTTATACACAGAAGAATAATTACAGTAATTTTGGCACCTCCGGCAAACTTACAAAGCCAGAGAGTTCACAGTACATCAGAACTGAAAAATATTATGAAGAACTAACAATAACAGAAAGTGACCGCATGGAAAATGTGGAATAAGAGGAAACAATCTATTTATCTGACCTTATGAAAACCATGGTTGCTCATTACTAACCTCACGTTATTAAAAGTATTTTGATTGCTCGGGAGCATGGCCATTCCTACATCCACAGCTCCCTCCACTGGCACAGCCCAGAAGGGTCCCCGTAAGCCCAGTGAGGGATGCTCTGGGTGGGGACGAGGCAGAGCATGATGCTGGACAGGGTCTGACCCATCTCACCTGATCCAGCTCCTTACGGCTGATTCTCCCTTTATTACTAAAAAATATTAAGTCATTCCATACAGTCTCTTCTCAACTCAACAGTTTGGCTTAACCACATTGTTTCTGAAGCAAATTTTCCATCACAGCAACAGCAGCGGTAGCAACAAAACCAACCGAGACCTCACCTGACCCCAACCCTCCAAAAACCACAGCGTGGATTTGGGATGCAGGTCTCTCACAAACGAGTGGTCTTTGCTCAATAAACTTCTAGCAATTCAAGTTACATTTTCTTAAACATAATTTGTACCTACTATCGGAGTGTAAATGCAATACACTGAGAAACTTTGGTGCAGCAGAAGGAGAAAGATGTGGGTCTAAAGGTGCAGAAGTTCCTGCCGAGGGGAAGTTCAGGACCTTCGCCCAGGCAGCCCTGGCAGCTCATCTCCAAGGCAGTCTGTTCCTTATTTCTGCAGTCACTACATGCACTCAGAATGCTCGTACTAAAGGTAGTGCTAAATACCCTGGAAGGAGCTTTTCTGATGAAAGAAGCTATAAAGAAGAACTGTGGAAGTTTTTCACGCCCGGGTGAAATAGGTTACCCAGCGCTGCCACGTGCCTGCCAAAGTTACATTAGATATTCGGAACAATTTCTTCCCTGAAAGGGTTGTCGAGCCCTGGACTTGTGCAACCGGAGCAATTCCAGTGTCTTCAAAATATTTGAGATTTACACAAGTGCAGACTGAAAGCTCCTGTATTTTGTCACACTAATTTCCTTCCCCTCCCACAGTTACAAAAAGCCCAAACCAACCGACCAACACCAAGTGTTTTCCAACTTGAGCGTCACCACACAAGTCAGTGTATGTCAGCAGAGGACAACGCTGGCAATACAGGGGCTTAGAGAGGCTACTTGCCATCGCTAATGCCGAAACCTACTGCTTATCTATGGTTATTAAGCATTTTCTACCCTTTTCCTTTCTGCTGTTTCCATAGTACTTCACATCAGACTCTTGCAGGAAGCACACGTGAGAGGGAGAATCAAACACAGACTTCGAACAGCAGCTCGCTCATTAAGACATAACACTTTGTAATCAATCTTCTTACTATTCCTATAATTGAGACGAGAACTATGAAAGATTAAAACCAAACTACACAGCAGCCCTTATCCATATACAGTTGAAATGCACCTTGTTTGAACAGAATTTCCTCTGGAAGTACAGGAATTTTAATGTCCTAGCGATTAACATTTTGAAATTAAATCGCTTGTTGTGTTTTATGTCTGCTAAAACCCATTTCCATTACTGGCACTGCTAAGGTACGTGCTTTACAAGAGATATGTATGTGTTTGGATAGAGAAAGAGGGCTTGGTAAACCCACTTGAAAATAAATTTACTTAAGGATGAGCAACAGAACTGTTCTGGATTAAAAAACAAAAAGCTGGTTTAGGGGGACTTAATTTTGTTACCCTCCCCCCCCCAAGTCTCCTCCCTCTCAGCTTGCCGAGCTGATTTATCCACTAACTCCTGGCTTGCTATTTTCTGCTTGTGTCTGCAGCAAAACGTGTGCAATAATGGAGCTTTAGCACTATGCTAAAAACTGTTCAAATCTTAATTTTCTTTTTTTTTTTTTTTTTTTTTTTTTAAAAAAGGACACCTTGCAACAGACAAGTTTCAGAGCTAAATACCACCGAGTCACATAGCTCTGCATCACTGAAGGCAGGACAGTTTCCAGTTCTGGTAACGCAGTGCCCGTGTGACAACAGTACCGTGGTTTCGGGCAGGTCGCCAGCTGCGGCAGCTTCAGAGAGAGGGGAATTGCAAAACCTCTCGTGGTGAATAATGATATTTATTAGGTAAGTATTAGAAGATTGTTTTTAGAGAAGACTGGCGCGGTCACAAAAAGATTAACTAAACTAATCTTTGTTAAATCTTTCGTTTAAGACCCTACCTCAAATCCAGGGGGCCGACCCCCCCCCCCCGACAACCTCAGATGGGCCACCCGGGTAGGTCAGAGCCCACGTCTCGGTGCCCGCAGGCTGCCCACGTCACGGGCTCCCGAGAAACAGCAATGCCTTTCTAAATCAGCACCAGTGGTCTTCGGGGTAAGGAAGCCTGTCGGCCTCCAGTCAAAGCCGTCCACAGCAGCTACCGGCAGCCCGAAGGGTTAAGACGCCGATTTCCTTCTGCATAGGTGGTGCTATTTTAAGCCAATGGCGTGTTTAAATCCACCCGCTGCAATCAATACGGCACTGCTCTGCTCAAGGTGAGACCAAATAAACCTGTCGGAAGCGCTGAGAAATAGGCTTTGCGGCACACACCGAGCGCTAAGTGCCTTTCAGCCCGGAGATCTGCCATTAAATAATCATTAGCCATCATTCCCTCTTCCTAAAAAGCTCAACGCCTGGGCTTGCTGGGCACCCACCGCGCGTTTGTACGGCCCCCCGTGCTCGTCAGGGTGGCCGCGGAACCCCCCGTGCTCTTGGCTTCCCCCAAACTGATCCGTGCCCTGGGCAAGCTGCACGGCGTCGCCCGAATCCCGGGCTGCTTCACGCATTCAGATGAAATGGGATAGATGACATGCATCAAATCCTTTCAACGCAGTTAGAGGTTCTTATCCGGCCTCACCGCAACCGTTTTTGCGGGGAGAAACATTGGCTTGAGTGCCAATTATTACTTTATAACGAGGCTGTATGGAAATAGCAGCAAACTGGGGTCGTCCAAGCAACTGCGAATACCGAGGCTGCTGTTGTCAGCTGCTGGCTGTCTGTAACGTACTAATAAAAACCCAAGAGACATTTAACAGTTACTGAATGCCTGAAGGAAGGAAAACAATAAAAATTTTCATTTTTTGGACTACATGAGCATAGAGGTTAATGCGTTTTCTCTCGGCAACGAACGTTCCTTTTTTCACCGGTGCTTTGTGAACTCTGTGCTGGAAACATCTGTTTACCTTCAGAAATGGAGCAAATGAGCCTCTCGGCACGCACGTGTTTGTACCAACCACCTCGACTAAGCAATCACCATCTCCAACTAATTTCATTCTGCTCTAAGCCAGGCAGCCCGAAGTATTTAATGACATGGGAATATATTTTACCAGAGACACGCAATCGTTTCGTACCACATCTGTAAAGCACAGACGTCAGGTATGGCAGTGTTAATTGTCCCCTAACCTTGCTGCTTCAATTTTTAGAGGCAGTTTTGGGCTGCTCTTTCCAGAAACCTGTGTTTCTCTTCATTGCTGCCTACATGAGTCATAAATTAAAGCATTTTAAATATTCACCATACCTTTTCAAAATCGTGATTATAACCATTTTAGTATCTCTTTTAACAAGGGAAGTTCCAAGGCATTAGCTCAGGGCTTGAAAAACAGCAAGTCACACAGACCCCAGCGTGCCTGATATTTCCCCATCTGAGCAGCAGAGAATCCATTTTGTCTTTGCCCGCGTCCCTGCTCTCAGCCCTGCGAGGAAGCAGCATCCTCACCCATTTTGTGTTCCCAGACGCCGCAGCACAGTGACATACTCTGTCACAAAAGGACCGGCACAGCAGAAGAGAAAATTCCAGTAAACAGCAACAGATTAGAGCGGGGGCTGCAAAAAGTCCTCACGCGATGCAGAAAAGCCCATTTTCTACGTGAGCCCGGCAGCCTTGGGAGAAACGCGGAGCGGTGCCTGGCTTACAGCCTTCTGAATGCACCAGCACTCCCAGCATTTAAACAACTCCGCTGTTAAATTAGACACAATTTGTAATTCCATCGGGGAAGCCGAATACTGCAGAGCAGTATTATTAATGTTTGTATGAGAAGATACTAACCATGCTTCTAATTAAAGCCAGATACATGTAAACATAAGGGTTTTTTTTCTCAGCAGCACTTAATAAGCTGTTAATGAGACAACTAAAGAAATTTATTAACGAGTTCCAGATCTCTCCAGACATTGGTAAGACTCCAATAAAACCAGTACAAATCTGGTCTTCGCATGCTGAAGCATGATTATTATTTTACTGAAAGGAACGCAAGAGTAAAACCATTTTAAATTATAGTAATTTCGAAACCGAACGGCAACTTCTTTGATGCTTTATGAAAAGATGTTGTTCCTATTGGAAATCAATAGGAAGGCAGAAGAAATTAGATAGCTATGATTTGCCAAGAAATCAATAAGAAATAGAGCAATATCAGAACCCGCGTTCTTTAACTTTTACATATTGAAATTCAACTTGTACGCAAACAGAATGTTAAGAACTGACAGGAGAAAGCACATCAGGTGCCATTATGGTTGGACTCGATGATCTTAAAGGTTTCTTCCAACCTAAACAATTCTGTGATAATATTTTGGTGACGTATCTATCATAAAACGTCTGACAGCTTAAGGTATTTTGCTTTTAAGACCTTGCTGCTTTTGACAGTTTAAAATACATGCCCACTGCTTAACGTCATTATTTAATTTGAAATGATTTAATACATCCTTAAAAAAAAAAAATCACTGGTAAATATTCCTCTGCAGGCAGCTCCCGTGACGCTTGGCCCGAGCCATCACTGGGAGGGGTGCGGAAACCTCCGCAAGGGCAAGGGCACCGATCCTGCCCGCAGAAACCTGCGGGGTAGCGCTGGGCAGCACCCTGCACCAAACCAGGGGTTCCTATACAGGAATCTCTGGGGAAAAAGGAAAGCTTTCGGCAGCGTAACAAAGAGTGTTCAGCCTAAGATGGGGATGACATTCCATCAGCCTAAGATGGGGGTGACATTCCATCAGCCTAAGATGGGGGTGACATTCCATCAGCAAATCAGGAGGCGTTTTCAGCACTGTGGCCTTTGCACACCATGTGACAACAGCACAGCGACACGGACACGTGTCAGATCCTGCTCTGTGCCTACAGATGGGAAAGAATTCCGTGGGTACTCCGAAACAGATGGGAAAGAATTCCACAGATACTGTGAAATGCATTTTAACGCTCATTTATTGCTTGCTTACCAATATTGAGAGACTTTAAACCAACATTCCTGAACACGTTTAATTTATACTACAGGAGACTTCACTTTTCAGTGGGATGATTTTAATCAAGTAGTGAAGCCAACGGGACATAATTCCCATTTTCTGATTCACCACCATCTAATACAGCTAAAAACTGGAAAAATCAAGCATCCCTCGAGAGTCAGGCGGAGGCAAGAGGCAGCGGTGGGGAGGGAGAGAGGAAGGAACCCCCAGGGCAGAGCCAGCGTGGTGCCAGTCCCGCAGAAGCCGAGGGCTCGGGGAGCCCCGGGCAGCCGCGCTGCCTTTCCGCACGCGAATTGCACGCGGCTTTCTCGAGGGCTCCCGCGCCGAACGCGCAACACACTCTATTTGGCTTTCAGTCAATTAAGCTTTAAGCTGTCAGCAAACAAGACTTTTAAGTTAATTTTGAATCACCACAAATCAAGTTGAAGGTTGTGAAAGGGCACGCTCACGCGCCGGCATGAAAAAAGGCAGTTTAATTGCCTCTGAATAGCTATTATATGCTGCAATTGGCCTATTGAATCTTAGATGATCTATTTATTTATCTATCAAAGTGCAGAGACTGGTAAAAGAATGAAGCGTACAAACTTTAATCATCTTCTCTCTTGCCTAAGCAGGTAAAAGGGAAAAGTTTTCGCGTATAAGTACTATTGAAATTATCATCTTTTAACGCGGTTCAATATGTTTACATTCTATTTTACATTCAATAGTTACCAGCTGTCCAAACTACAGCTGGTATGTGAAAACAAGCCATTTCCAATACAATAATGTATTGCTACTTTGGGTGTTTTATAAACTTCCATCAGGTCTTTCACATCCTGGGTAGATAACTGATGTTTTGAACCTGCCAGCTTGAATACCTGACTATCCAGAAGGTACAAATGCTATAAAGCCAGCTGCTATGAAAACACGTTCCAAAAACCTGCTAGCATTTCCATACCAGATCTCTGTCATCATGAAAACCCCTTTTGTTCCGAATAAAACGACATCAGACAGCACCCACAGGAACGGGTCTTCAGAACTTAGACGTTGTTTTGGCCAATCTCCCTACAAGCACCGGGCCACGAAGCAAGGAAATGCCATTTTTACCATCTATCCATGGAACTCGTTCCTTTGGATGGCTCTCTGCTAGGGCTGCGGCATGCGTCCAGGGACCTCCCTGCCCGCCGTCTCCTCAGGCTGCCACACAGGGACCAAAACTCTGCTGTCGAACTCGAGATAGCAAAGGCTTGCTGGGCCTCTGAAGGAATTCCCCAAATGCAAGACGTGGCAGAATACAGACATTTTTTTTTAGGCAAAACAAGACAGCTTTCCAACCAGACAAACCCTGCAGCGTATGGGCAACCAAAGTCAAAGTCCTGTGCACCCTTCCCAAAGCTGCTCCTCAAGATGACACCTTCCAGCTGGCAGAGCAGCCACTGCGGAATCACAGGATCACCCAATCCCAGCATGGCAGGGCTGGAAGGGACCTCTGGAGATCAGCTGGTGCCACCCCCCTGCTCCATCCAGCAGGGTCACCCAGAGCAGGGGGCCCAGCAGCGCAGTGTCCAGGGGGCTTTGGAATCTCTCCAGACAAGGAGACTCCACAGCCTCTTCGGGCAGCCTGGGACAGATTCTGACACCCTCACACCAAACAAGTTTTTGCTTACGAACGCGCGAAGCTGGCACACGTGTCCAGGGCTTTCTGCTTGCAGCTCTGTGGCTCACAGGCTGAAGGAAAGCTGCTGTTGCTTCCCAGAGGGGACAAAGATATTTAACAACGCTGCAAGCTACAGCTCAAAACCTGTGTATGTTGCCTTTTAAGTAAATAAAGTTGAAGTTTTTATTCTCCTTTGCTAGCTTTTTCAGCCAAGGCCCTTTTAATGAGTGAATTGTTTTCAGTGCTTCCAGAAATGTCAGTTATGCCTGGATCAATAGGAACGCTGTACCTAAACCCAAGCTGGCAGCCCCGGGTGTGCCCGGCCCGCGTTCGGGGCCGAGGCCGGACCCCGTGGCGCTGGGCGCGCGGCAACTGCTCTGCCCTACGCTTCGCCATTAATTAGACACCTCCCCACCAGCCCCCCAACAAACCAGCTCGCTTGAATTAGTCCCTCGTTAATGAATACACGGCGCGCTCCCCCAACGCTGACAGATGCCATTCAGACAGATGTCAAGCCCACAACCCCCTCGCAGAGCGGGGAGCTCTTAATGGTGTTTACTGGCCGACATCTGCTTGACTGGCAGATGCCCACATCTTTTCAAATACACGCAGCTTTGTGGACAAACCTTGGGTTCTTACGTGAATTGTGTTCCCTCAAATAAATAAAAATGAATGGAATTTTACCTACGATTTCACGGTTCCTCGTCGACAGATAATTACAAATTGTAGGACCCTAGATTCTCCATTAACTCGGTGCACAGTTATATATTAAGACACATCTCTCAAGGTGCTTCAGCATTCCCCTTAACACACACGAAAACTCCATTAAAACTTAACTTTCACAAGTGAAATCACCCGAGTCTGTGAATTTGCGTTCCATTTTTAGTGGTAACAGAAGAGCCCACGTGACAGAGATGACTCGGCGTGTATTTTCTGTTTTCCTAATTAGCATCTGAAAGGGGTGAAGTTTGCTGTAGATGATAAAACCTCACTTTTCTGGTGTTCAGCACAATAGTCGGTGCATGATACGGTAGATGGTTTTCCACTGAGTGACTAAATACAAATTAAAAGCTGCTTTGATCTCTCTGTGGTGGGCTCTGGAGATACAAAACCGCATGTGACAGGGTTTGTGGAAGGTGCTCAGGTTCAGTCTAACCTACTTAAAAGAAACCCAGCAGGAACTTTGTCCGGAGCCTGCCTCTTCTGGCACCCTCATTGTGCCGAACAGTGGGCCGCTGGCTCGCTGGCTGGGGCTGGCAGATGGTTTCGTTTGTTGTGCACCTCCACTCCACCCCAAATTTTCCGTGGCAGTCTGGCCGGTAACGGGGACGCGATGGGCAGCGAGCGGCACCTGTCGCTCCCGCTTCAAACCGCACCGCTGAATCTAACCCCCTCCGCCCGAGAGCCCTGCGGCTCACGGAAAACTCCCGACTTCCCAGAAACAGAGCAGAACCTCTAGGAGAGCTCTTCGGACTTGCGTCCGCCTCGCATGCGCGAACTGCAAAATTTTGACCTCTGAAGCCAGTCGAGTTTGTGCCCAACTAGGAAAAAATGATGGTTGTCCACACGGGAATTATTTCAGCAAAATATTTGCTCCGCTTTTAATTATCCAGGAAAGCCTTTCAGGCCCTGAAGACAGCAACACACACCACAACGAGACCAGAAGGCTACTCGTGCCTGTGGTTTCAGCGTGTTTGAAGACAGACCCAATGCTCTGAGTAACCCCCGTGTGTGTTGCGGCGCTGCAGAGGCCCTGGAGTGTATTACTGAAGGGTTTTCCAGCAACAGGCTTCGGCGCTTTTCAGCCAGCTAAGCTGAAATGCTTTAATCTCTGAAAGGACTGATGGGAAAGTGATCCTTTTAAAAAATTATTCGGATAACTGAGAGCATTTGGTGAATCTCAATTTGAACTGAAAAGAAATCCCGTTGACCGTTGCACAGCAGCATTACTTTGTGCAGGCAAATCAATAAATATTAGCCTTAATAGGACCACGATAGAAAGAAGCTGCGTCATATTTTTAAGATACGGTTAAGTTTAAATTGTCTCAAAACCCTCTTTTTTTGCTGTTCTACAAACGTAATACTACCACGAGACTCTAGGAACACAGCAGATGGGTTTTGGAAAGGCTCAACGCTGTCCAGCACACCGCAAAAACCCGCACGCGATTGGGAACTTGCTCTGTTAACGTGTCCCGTCTTCAGGCTTTCCTGTGAGAAGGAAACACGACAGCGAAGGGGCAGCAAGCTGTCCCAGATATAAACCATGCTGATTGACAATAGTGCTACTGCTAAACCTTCCCCCAGAAGAACCAGAAGGTCTCTAAGGGATGTGGAGCTGAGGAGATGGTGCATGTTCCCGAAGGAGACACTATCTGATGTACAGGCCGGGGAAAGCCGTGTTTCAGGGTATGCTGAGCACATGCACTCCTTTTTTTTTTTTTCCTGGGCGTTTTGCTGTTTCCTGAGGAGCCCTGCATTGTCCCCACGCTGCTGAAAGCATTCCCAGCACCACACCTCCCTCCTCGTCGCTCTTTCCAGTTCAGCTTGCCCCCCACACTGTGTTAATGCTCCCTGCTCCCGACAGGCTGTTCTTTCCTCAGCACTAATCCTGTCTCGGGGACCTTCAGCCGGACACTTGACCCAAAGCTAGATCTGTCATATTAACTGTCTTCAGGTCAATAGGAATGACCGCTTTGCTTTCAGACTGCCACAGAAATCCATACAAAGCTCAGCCAAAAAGCAGAGAGATAGTTTTCATGCTCTATAATGTGCAGCATGCCAGGCTAAGATACATGCTGTAATCATTCAAACTTCAAACATACTGATACGGAGCATATAAAGGTTTTCCTTACAACACTGCATAAATAAGCTTGAAAAAAAGAATAAAAATCTAATTGCTTATAATAAAATGCCTATTTTTGTATGGCCTGTCATTTCAGAATATGCCTTGACGGACCAGAACTCCTGACTTTACCTGCCAGCCTACGATAAACTAGGGCAACAGTCAAAAACTGCAGGAGAACTGTAGAAAGAAAACACTTGAGTTCTACGTGTAAGAAGCTAGAAGAGCTTATCTGGTGAAAAAACACCTGAGTTCAATCACGCAGACCGATGGTAGCACCCTTACATCAGATCTTTCACTAAGGTAAATGATCTAAGGGATAACTATACAGAATGGTACAAAGCCTTTATCCCTACAAGGTAGACATGTCGGTTGCAGGCAGACTGAAAAGCTCAAAACACATACACTAAAATACAGACAATGATTCAGGAGTAGCACAGTAATACTGTCGTAGTTCTGGTTACATATATATTTAGTTTTTGTCTACAGCTCTTTTCTGCTGTTGAATAATTGCATCTCTAACCACACACACTTCTCCATCAGCAGCCCTAGCACTTTGCTCATGAAAAATGTATTATTTGGCAGAACATGTTCCATCTCCTCTGCATAGTACCTAGTAGGTCAAAAAATAACATTTTTATTGTATTAATGCTCACCTGCTGTGATGTCATCATCAACCAGGTCGTGCTCTTCTTCCTGAACTTTTGCTTCTGTTGCCAGTGAATCAGGGCTTGCAGTACCAGTTTGAATGGCTTCTGAGGTTACTCCAGCTGAAAGAAACAACCAGACACCCCAGAGTCACTGATAACATACTTAGATCAAGGGGTAGGGAGGAATTAGCTGTTGAACCACACAATTTAACTATGAAACCCAAATACAGCCAAGAGCAACTGTTTCTAGTTTCCCTTCATACTATATGCAGACTTGTCACAAATCTATCCTTTAAAAGTCTATTCCACACTGTAAATGTGTCTTCTGAATCTCCTTCTTTTTCTGCTGTCTTCTAGCATCATTTAAACTACCAGGTACACATATTACACACTAACAACTTATTTAGCCACAAAAGGCTCAGTTCTAGCAGAACTCCTCTTGATAATTTCATCTCTCTGGCCAAAAAAAGCGCTGTTTTTCCAGGTGACCTTCAGAGCCTATAGGTCCAGCTGACTCCATCCCATCTGGTTTGGGGTGCATCTGTTAGCTGCTGCTGGAAACTACACCAGGCACCCCAAATTGTGCCATGCGATTAAAGCTGTAATTCACCAGTTTGCACTCTGCCCAGTTATAATCTTTAATTGTTGCTGACAAAAGGCTGATTTTCTGTATTAGACGTGCCACATGTTTCTAAAGGGCTCAGTGAGACAAGGTGTAATGCAACGGAAGGAACTAAGTGCCCTTGCATGAGTCAATCCTAAGTACAGTGTATACAAAAAATAATTAGAAAAGTGTATTATATTTAAATTGTATGAAAACTGCAAGTAGAAACCTAGTTAATCAGAATGATTAAACCTTCCCCCAAAGCCACTGAATGGATAAAGCCAAAAAGGCAGGAGAATAGCCATCGTGCAAATGTCAGGAAACAAATG
The DNA here is from genome assembly GCA_024336885.1 of Actenoides hombroni. Taxonomy (NCBI): domain Eukaryota; kingdom Metazoa; phylum Chordata; class Aves; order Coraciiformes; family Alcedinidae; genus Actenoides; species Actenoides hombroni. The sequence goes on along the minus strand of WUAM01000431.1, from coordinate 49,918,271 downwards.
ATCATTTCGTCCCCATGAAAACCCAGTAAGAAGGAACATGTACTCCTTTCTACGTAATTCACCAAAAATGGCTTAGAAACTGGTTTTAGAAATTAAAAAATCATATAACCCTGAATGTATTAGAAATAAGCCAGTCAATATATTAAAAAAATATTGGAAAATTAAGATACTTGTATATAGAAAGTTAAGCTGCTATTACAATTTACCATTTACTGCAGCATCTTAAACTCATTGTTCATTTAATACACGGAAACGTTGCAGCACCAAATTATTTGCCTTACTTCTTCATGCTCTTTTAAGTCGACCCTTGCATGAGCAAGATGATCAACCACATATATAACGGCAAAGTCTTTGGGGTCCAATCAAACTGTCCTTACTCGGGGAGAACTCCCATTTAAATCAATGCAAGTTTAATTAAGTTTTACTCAATTAAGCCGGCTTTAAATAAAACTTCCTAACAGAAATAAAAGTCTACGAGAAATAGAGTCATTAAAAACGATGTTGGCATATTTGTTACTATAGACTTGTCGTATTTACAGAATCACAGAATCGCTACGGTCGGAAAAGGCCTTTAAGATCGTCAAGTCCAACCATTTATTTTGCTTTCCAGTGGTAACAGGGATTATTACTTCAAGCAGTTTAAACAGAGACACAATTTAAGGATATCTATTTGAATTTCTTTAATTTTGTGCTGCCCCGTTGAAGATTTCCACTTGAAAAGGAATAGTAAACGGATACATTGACCCGAAAGGACTGGGGTTTAGCAGTATGGGAAGCGAGAGACGCATCTGTAGTTAATTTTGGGGCAGCGAGCACGGAAAGCAGCTCTGTGCAGAGCCCGGCCGCCGTGACAGGCCTGCTGCCCGCCCGCCTCGCATTAATTCGCTCCACGGCTCGGCTGCCATACGAGGCGAGGAGATGCGATCGATGCCGGGCAGCTCCCAGCCGCCCGCGCTGCCTGCCGGCTCCAGCCGCAGCCCGCACGCACACAAAGGCCGGGCCAGGAGAGCCGCTTCTTGCCATTAAAGCCCTAGGAGCCATTTTTCTATCTGCAGCAGCAGCACGGGTTGTAAAAAAACACCCTAAAGTGATCTGTCTGTCACTCCAGGGCTCGGCGGAGAGCCCCACCACCAAGAGCGTGCGGGTGCCCCACCGAGCAGAGCCCCAGAGCCCTGTCCTCAGCTATTTACCTCATCATTTACATGCACCAAAGTAAACTAAATCAACGAAACAAACCAGAAGCGTAATATTCAGAAAAAAAATGCCTTTAGAAAAACAGATTACTTTGCAGAATCTGTCTGGCACTGAAGGCTGCCCTTGCTCTTAAAAAGGAGCAGGCAGAACAAGGCAGCAGCATTTCTCCCTTTTTGAACTTCACCCGACAACCCAGCGAACACCCCACAGCCACGCAGCATCTCGGAGACAAAAGAAGAACAGAGGAGGCCACGGCAAATATTTACTGTCGCATGACACCATCTTAATAGATACAAGAGGAAGCCTTGAAAGCTTAACTGTTTTCCTCCCAGGGAGAGGCTGAGAGAGCCCAAGAGCTGCACCTCCTCTCCGTGGTTTCATTCCCAGCATCACTTACACAGCCGCTCCGTCGGACGCGGGGCCCCAGATAAAACAAGAGTTCTTGCTCCCCGCACACGGTGCTGTGAAACAACTCCCCGTGTGCCCGAGCACCCGAGTCGGACACCGTGCGATGCAGGAGCCGGGAGCGAGCCGCTTGGGGCAGCGCCGGCCCAACCGGCCCGTGCGAGGCGGTCCCCGCAGCACTGAGACCTGCCTGGCTCTCCCCCTGCCCCTCCGCCCGGGGGGACAATAATCTCTCCTGCATCAGTTCTAAGATTATCAAGAGATAACCCCGTGCAAGTTGGCCTGTCTTTCAAGTCCCCCGAACGCGTTTTATTGAACGCTGGGAGACGTGCCAGCCGCTTGATCGCTACCACTAAGGTCACGGCCCAGAACTGCTCCTGGGGCTGAGCACCCAGCATCCAAACTGGAAA
>WUAM01000431.1:49883597-49916162 GCA_024336885.1 Actenoides hombroni | reverse complement strand
GCGCCTGGTGCTGAGCACCCAGCATCCAACCTGGAAAGGATTTCACCTCCCCTTGCTGGTACCACACGCTCGATTCGTTCAAGAGCCAGTGAAATGCGTATGACAAAGCATCTCACATCAGCAGCACCAGCGATTACCGCTTGTTTTAATTAGACCAAACCCGCTGATGTGTAAGAGAAGCACTATTCCTACAGCAGGCAGGAAAGAACTCCTGCAGAATAACAACACGCTGGACACAAAAACATGCTGGTAGTAATTTATGTCCCTGTACCAAGAGGCAGAACTGGGAGAAGCGGAGGATGAAGGAACCCAAGAAATGCTTCTTTATCTTTTTGCATTTCTCCTCCTTACCTTTCTAGGATAAAACTACACTTTTCGGAAGTCCTCTGCATCCATTTTGGCCTTCCTAAATAACTCTTATCCCCTCCAGTTCCTCCCCAGACCTTTAAAACACACATCATTTGTAAATTGTGTCTTGCAATGTAACTAATGTATACACTTTACTCTTCAGCCACAACAGCAACATTTTTACCCCTTGTTTTGTTTCTCCTTTCTGGCAGTGTAACTCTTCAGAGCATCAGCAGCTTTGTGTACATTCACAGAGAAAATACCCCTACTAAACACCTCTGCAGCCCTGTCTTTCAGGAGACCCACAAACTCTGTAACCTTAATTCACATAGTTTAACACATTTTTTTAATATAAAAAAATAATAATTAATTCCAACTTGCTAGTCACGACCCATTTGAAGGGTTTCCAATATCAGTGCTTTCGAGTCATTCATTGAGCCACGCTCAGCTGATTCCTGGTGTATGTTTTCTTCCTGCTTTAAAACTTTTGTTCTGATAAGCATTTCCTAATTTAGTGTTAAAACAAATGCTATGCTTTGATTTGCTAATGCCTAACAGAGGCCAGAACCTTGCTGTACGCATACTGGAACTGAATGCACACAAAATACCCACGTTTTTTCTTAACCCAGTTGCTCCCTGACTGTTTGCTTTAGGGACATGTGCCACACTTCCAACCAGAGCACAAACATAAGCACAAGAGGCAGAGCAAAATACTGTGCTCTCAGCTGACACAGAACTGCACGCTCTTCCCTACAGCCTGCAGATGTAATTGTTTCAGTAATGAGCAGCAGCAGAAACGGCAAATTACTGCTTTTGTTTTTTAAGAAAGAGACAGCTTCCTACAGCAGACAGTGCTGAGTGGTTTGTCTGCGGTTCACCAACACGACTATGGCCACAACCTCCCGCTCAACAAGGTCATTCAGTGTCACTCCAGAGAAAATAAATTAGTAACCATCAACAGTTGCTACAGCACCCACTCCTGAGAGTAAAGGGCACCTACAGCTGTATTCTACAAACAGAGTGTAACTGACCTTAGAAGATCCCCTAAAAACCACATCCTAATATAAAAAAAGGCAGAGATCTCCCCCAGCACCAACCAAGGCTCTTTGACACGTACACACAACATGATCTCACTTAGATGTGCAGCTGAGCAGCAAGCAGTAACCAACGGCCCCGTAACAAGGCGAACGCTGCAGCCGAAGGCTGTAATTAACAACAGCTTAGTCTTACCAACAAATTCTCAACATCGCTTTACAGGGCTGCGTCCCATGTCCTTTATGCATTCAATTTAGATTTAATAAGATTATTACACATCTCTCAAAAATCAATGGGTATTTAATAGAGATCTTTCTCTGAACAGAAACTACATTCTTCAGTGGAAGCAGAATCTCATTTTAAGAAAGATGAGCACCTACAACTTAAAAGCAAAAGGTCTTATTTATGAAAATATAGAACTTTTACTGGTGGTTCTATATGGCAGATGCCTCTGGACGTTACTCTATAGGGCAAGTTTCTAGATGGATAACCGAATGGGGCTTCTCGTGATGCTGACAGATCCTCCAAGAACACGCTCTCAGACTCTGTACGACCTCTGCTTTAATAACAATGAATAAAATGAAAATAGGTGTTTTGGAGAAAAGGACAGCAGATTAAATAGTGGTCGGCAGCTACTGATTTTATTCGGAGGATAATCTTTGCCCAGTATCTCCCTGCAGCACGTGGTAACCAATGGCTTTGAAGCGGGCAGGACGTTTAACAGATGCTGATGTACACGTTCCACACGGCCCTGCATTAACTCCTTTTGGAGTCCTTCTACACTCCTGGGATGCCAAAGAATCCCTTTATAGCCCTTTCTATAATCAAATTTTACATCCTTTGAAAGGGAACATCCATGTTTTACCACCAGTACCTTGTAATTTTATCAGCCCTTTTCATAGCAGGTTTCTTCACTGACACCTCCACCCTGCAGCTCGGCCACTCAGCAGCAGGGTCAGCCTTGGCAAAGACATCCCAGCCCCAGTGAGATGGACCCAAGCGTCCGATTCACCTCGTCAGTGTTAGTGACCTTAAGGAATTTCACGATTGTGAGATTACGTGGAAAATTCCAAGAAACTTTTCTATGTAACCCTAGACTTTCCCCCTAGAATCCCCACCCGAGATGGTTAGTATTGTTCATAATTTTGTGCAAAATATGCCTTTTTTTTCATTTTTCTAGCAACCCAGGTATTTTCAGGTTTAGCACAGCATTACTTACGTGATATGACGCTGTCCATGTACTGTGGTAAATAAGGAGCCCACGCATCAATGGTTTCTTTCCGACCTGCCTGCTCAATTCTTCTCAGTTCTGCAAGCAATAAGGCCTGGGCAGCTTCTCTCACCTGTAAGAAGTCATACGAACCCAAATACCAAATATTTATCAGTATAACATGAAAAGGATTCCCAAAGCTGGAAAAAAAAAAAAATTAAAAATCTGGGTTTTTACACCAACAAATACAAAATACTATCTTGTACTATTTGTCCCCCATTAATATCACTTATTCCACCTGAACGGTTATTAAACACACATTCATAAATACCTTCTTTTTGGTAACATTTAAGGCACAAGGAAGTGATACGATCAAGGTAAAATAAAATACAGCGGCCAAACGGAATGTAAATACACCACCCTGACCCTTCAGGATAAGCCAGTAACTGGGCTTTTGTTGCTTGCAATTCCCTCTCGGGAAACCATCTCGCAGCAGATCCCAGCTCACAAAAGAGCAGGCGATCGGGTCAGTAAAACCCCCTCTCCCCGTTGGGTTACAGGGCCGCTGAGGACCCGCAGTCCTCCTGTCACTCCTCTCCTACTTGAAAAGCTGCACAGTCGACACATTTTTTGCCAGGGCAGCACAGGTGTAGTGTTAAGGCCCACTAGTCATTTATCAAACAGTTGGGTGACAAACTGTTCCCTGCTCTCCCGTACACACGGCCGGAAAAGAAAGCCACTCAGCAGTCTCTTGAAAAATATAGGGTAGGCTTTTTAATCCTAATAAGGCTCTTCATGGAAGCATCAAAGTTTTTAAATCCAGTTTTTCTAATTTTAATCTAGTTTTTAATCTAGTTTCTTCCAAAAAGTTTGGACAGCATCCAGAAGGTGAAACCCCCCAACATTTATATCTATATTTAGACACAATCACCTTTGCAACGTTTTGACGGGTTCACTGGAAAATTAACACTTGCTGAATCCGAAATAAAAACTGCAGGGGTTTGTGTCAGAAAAGAATTACGTATTTTTTTCATATTAAGGGAAAACGTGATCAGTAAAAGAGAACAGAAAGCCCCAAAACCCAGCAGCACAAAAGGACTACTGCAATCACCTCCAAGCATCGATCCTGCCACCTGCGAGCCAGCATCTCCAGGAGAGGAGGCCTGAATTTCTCCAGCCCCAACAGGTCGGGGAGCATCACGCAGTGCATAGCGGCCAGCTGGCTCCACCCTGGGAAAACACAGCGCAGCGGGAGGATCAACACCAGAAACACTGACGTGACCTGAAACTCAAAATGCCATCAACTACATTTACAGCGGTTCTGTGATTTTTTTCCCCCCTCTTTCTCCCACCTTCTCCTGCGTACCGGGCCAGGGGCAAATGTTGCAGCAGAACGACAGAACCATTCTGTCGTGCCATGGGAACCCGGGGCTCTCCCCAGCGTGGGCTCACCCCATCTCTCCCCACTGCAGCTGGGCTCAGGGCAGGCTGCACATGCTCTGTGCCAGACAGGAATGAGCTCTCCTGGCCATAAATCATGGCTCGTGAGCTCGCTGGGCAGAGGGTCAGATGAGACATCGGCAGCAGGCGGCCTCTGACCAGCCCTGACTCTCCCTCCCCTTCTCCTCTCGGAAGGACTTCAGTGGCTAGAGGCATGCTTGGATTTTAAACCTGCAGCCTTAATAATATATCATAGGATTACAAGATAATATATTATATACAATAACATGTGATATTAAACAGTTGGGTGTTTTTTAAGTTCCTAACATACTATGGCCAAATTTTTGGCAAGTCGTAAGCCATAGTTCTGAGTTGAAGATTTAGATGCCCTGTTCAAACCCTAGTTAGCATTACTTATCATAACACCATTATGGTATTTCACATCCTACATGCAAGTGTGATAATTCAATTAGAGCAATCTTAGCATGTGAGTCCCCACCAGAGAGATCTCACAGAGCTGCCTGTCCCCTTTCAAAGGTACGCAAACACGTCCAAGGGCCCGTTTGTCTGCTCTCTTTATCTTTCCATCTAGCTCTTACTCCAGGTGCACTCGTGCTACAAGCCTGCAATACTGCCTGGTTACAACCAGCAAAGATAAGCGTATCAAGCTCAAACAACACAGCTTGTAAAAATCCTTGTAAAGTGCTCTGAACAAAAGAATTCTTCTAGTATTATGCTCTAACATTGACTGGAGAAACACTTCAGGTGAGCGTATAGATCTACAGTTTTAGATTGTCAGCAATCCTGGGCATAAAAATATAAATATTTTAACTAACAAAGCTCTTCAGGGTGCTACAAGAAATCATTATATCAATTTTCTTTAAAGAAAAATGGATTAAAAGGAGGAATTTCCAATTTAAGAGAGCGTTGTTTCTGCTACTAGAGGGGCATGAAAGCAGGAATTTCTAGCTTAGTGATAAGGGCATAACAATTCTGATTTAAAGCAATGTGCCCAAAGGGATACAAAAGGGTTTTGTTCGGTTGGGTTTTCTGAGGATGTTTTTGGCAGAAGGACGTTCTTTGTAACATAGATAAATATTTATTAGAAAAAAATCATCCCCAACACAAAACCCGAGCAGTTTAAATAAACTCTAGGCTTTCATAAGCATGGAAAATAAAACTGAAATGACAGGAAACTGATGTTGCTGGTTTCATTTCAAAAGGAGCATTACACCTGCAGCCTTTCGGGTTGTAAGGCGGACCGCAGAGCGTCAGTGCTCCTTCAGCAGAGGAGTGGAGGAGCCGTCCCACGCTCAGCCCACGCTCATCCCAGCGGCTCCTCCGCGGGCTCGAGACGGGGCTGAGCCTTCCTCCTGGGAACTGGCACTTGCACCCAAGGGAGGGGACACGGCACCCGTGGGGAACCCACCACACGCCTGTGGAACCGACCACACGTGTGTTGCTGCTCCTCTGGCCCACGTCCCACCGATGGGTAAAGGCACATGTGTTTGCCCTGCTTAACAGGGTTGAGATTTTTATTTATTTTTTTTTTGTCCAAAGACAAGAGCAAACTCAAACAGGATTTGAAATCAGTTGAGAGCTGAATTGACAGACAGTTGGCTGGATCTGCTCACCCACTGCCAGCGTTACTGGCAAAGTACACAAAAACCTCTCCCTGCCTCTCTTTTTGCAAAGAAAAATCCCTACACGGATCAAATTAAAGTCATAACAATGATAAGGGACATTAGTTGAAAGCAAAAGACAAATAGATAGAAAAGTGAGGAAAGAATACCTTCATTGACTAAGAAACAGGTATGTAAAGTAGGAGCAGTGTCAGAGCCAGAGTGACCAGCTTCAGCGCTAGAAGAAACAGCAGGAGCGACTTGCAGAGGAAAGAAGAAATAAAAAGAAACAAAACAAAACAAAACAAAGGAAAGTGAGGAGAGCGGCTTCTGAAAAACAGATTAGTATCACTGAAGAATGAAAACCAAAACTGGAGGAAACTGTGATAATATTAAACTTAAAAAAAAAATTCTAGTTTTTCCAAGAGGTGCAATGCCAGTGAGAGGAAGATGTGCAACTGCAGAGAAACACAGACACGCAACGGGAACACGCACGCTTGGCCGAGACAGAGCACCTGTAAATAAAGCGGTTACGGGGTGTCTTACACAGCTAGGTCGGCTTGGACTGCACAGCTGACTAGGAATTTTAAACCCGGGAGTTTTGCTGCTGCTTCTTGTGTTTTTCCCATCCTTGAGATAGGTTTGGAATTTGTGCTTCTGAGAATAACCCCAGAACTAACCCCTTTAAACCTGGGCTGCCCCATCTGTCGCTCCGACACGTCACCGAATGCATTACCGATGGCCAGTTTTAATACAGGTTCCTCTTCAACGTGGCTCCAGTCAAATAATTTTAAACCTATACTGAAGAAAGGAGTAAGAACCTAAAGCAGAGGCACACGACGGGTGCTACGGGCAGGCACATCCAGCAGAGTGCACGTCTTACCCAAAGCAATACCCGTGCCATTTATTCTGTGAACCGCACCGTTTCTTGGCGCAAAGGTAATTTAAAAGCAGTTCTAAACATTATACTTCCACTAATGCTTCATGACTTCATATTACCACATGAAAAGAGGGGCAGACCTTATGGCATACACATGCTACAACCCGAGGTCAACGGGGAGATTTAGAGGTCACCATCAGACACTTCCTTCCTATAGGGAAATTACCATATGTCATGCACAAGCATCTTCACGTTAATCCCCCTCTTTTATTCCGTTGCAGAACAACAATGGGTTCAAGCTCCTGACCGATTAAGCATTGTCTTCTGAGTGGTCTGTTTGCTTTTCAAGCAGTGAACTTCTTTTGTCACTGTGGGACATCTGCATCAAAACTACTTTTTCCATACTTTCCACCCAAACACACCACGATGGCACGCGTACGGCGACAGGACGGCTAGCGTAAAGCACGACAGCAAAGCCTAGTTCTGCTGGACGTAGAAAAGCAGCTCTTTATGAAAAAGGTCAGTGGTAAAAACACAAAACCAGCTCATACTCCAAGTCTGGCTCTGAAGTTTCTGTTTCGCCTCGTTTTGTGGCAGCAGTTCGCGCTGTTCCAACGTCAGTCGGAACAGCAACCCCTGCCACGGAAGCAGCTGGCCCAGCAGCACAGAGCTGTGCCCACTGCAGGACAAATACAGGTCACACTGATGGAGATCAAGCATGGCATAAAGTGCATTAATTGCATCTCTAATTGATTTGGAAGAATAACAGCACTAGAAGGTAAGACACTGAGGAAACTGGAGAGTACCACCTAGAAACAAAGCCATTTTCCCCCGAGAATGTTCACGGCGTGCCACCAGACACAGATGACAGTTTAGGAACTGAAGTGGGTTTGTGTATTTTTGATAGCACACAGGATTTCATTTTTATCAATTGTTTCTCATGAAGTTGTCAGTGTTTTCACTGGGTAACTAAAGCATGTCTGTCCCCAAAATTAGCTAAGCTAGCTCAAAGAAAAACTACATAGGTGTGATTTGGGAAAGAAAAGCCATAATGGAACTACAGCTTTAAAAACAGAACTATTAAAAAAAGAAAAAAGGGACAGCAGGATATATTTTCCACAGATCTTCTTCGTGAGGAATATGAAAAACATTGCATTCTCACATTGAATTTGCTACACAGAAACCATCTCTGAGACGTCCTGACCTTTCAGATAATTATCTTTCAAAGAGGAAAAATACATGGCTGTAAAAAAATCAAAACAAAACAACCCCCCCCCCCAACCAACCAAACAAGCCCCTCATGTTGAGACAAGAGGCCTGATGTTTTTTGGTTCTGCTTTCTGTTCTTGCCTGCTCCTTCGCTACCTATGTAGCGCCCTGGACCATGAAAAAAGCTTGGCAAATACCACTCCTGAAACTGATTTTCCCTTTCCGACCAAAGCCCACAGTAAACTAATATTTCTATTTAGGGAAAGAATAAATACACGCAAATGTTGCTGATGGGCAAGTCTCCTCCTCAGACAGAAACATCCCCTTTTTTGCACGTGAGCGAAGACAATCCCCAAGTGGATGCGTGAGCCAGGCTTACGAGCTCTCTAACACAGAGCAGCCCCACAGCTGAAGGGTGTATTTGTACCTATGTCTTTAATGCACATCTAAAGATTGTCCAGTGAGGTGTATACCAATACCAATAACAGCGACAAAGTAGTTATGTTCTACAACACTGCATTCTGCAGAAATTGCAAGTTTCTCCCTATTCATATGGCTTGAAAAGGCTAAGTTAGAACAAGCAGGAAGGTGCTCTCTTCTCCTCCATCTCCCTAGTCCCAGCAGGACTGTTTCCTTGGGCTCCTGACACCGGGAGGAAGCTGGAATTCCAGCTCCACCCTACTCCCAAGAAAATTCATGTCTAGCCTCACACAGATCCTTCTTTCACATCCCGTGTTGTTCTACGGCCTGCACCTAACAGTGATACTTGTGAGAGGAAAGACACGATGCAGATATTGAAGGTTCCTTCAGTGTCACCCACTGACATCTTTCATAACTGCAAGTGATGGGAAACAGCAGCAGCAGCAGCGGTGTTAAAATAATATCATTTCTTCCTCCTTGGTAAAAAGGAGAGGAAATACATACACACTACTTAGGGATGTTTACCTTTATGCTTTAGATTATAACATACATAAACATTTCTGTAGTAGTCTAGATAAGCCTCAGTTACAGATTTGAAACCTTTTACTATCACTTCAGAGTGTTTGCAAGCACTTAAAATATGCAAAAATTCATCGCTAGGGAATGACTTCATGACAGCATCAGCACCTTATACTGACTCTTAAAAAGGTCTTGGTCTTATTAACATTTTTATCTAGAATATTACATGTTTCCTCTCATGTACAAGCCAGAAATATTTTTATTACTTGACAGTAAGGCAATGACTTTGGTGTCAGGAGCTAAAATGACATATCAAATTGTTCCAAAGCAAGTCATTTTTACCTTGCTTAATTTGTCCTTGGGCTGCATGACTTGAAATCGAAGGGGGTGCCTTCACTTTTGACATCTCAGGAGTGCCCGGCCTAGGTGGCCTAAACACAAAGTGTACATGAAAAGGGGGAAGAAGGAGGATAGGGGAAGAGATGGGGGGAGAAGAGAGATTATTTGCTAAAAATACTGTGACCGAACAAACTTGGAAAAGCAACCCTATAAAAAACAGTCGGTTTGACAGGGGAAAAAAGAAGAAAACAAAACAAAACTGTATCTCATATACAATTCCTAGGTAAACTTATTTTCTGGTGATGCACATTTTATTTAGAATTTGACCTGCTCACTACAAAAACTCCTTAAACACAAGCAGCACTAAAGAGGAGAACAGAAATGGCCTCCCAGACCTACAGGTGCATATGTTACAACTCCGTGTTCTACTAACGCTGTCAATTACGCAACTCTGTTCAAAGTTATCTTGGCATAAAAAAACCACTACATTCCAGAAAGGAGAAATATTCTCAGTTCTACCTGGGTACCAAAGATTTTCCCTGCCATTAATGCATCAACCACCCCAGTAAAATTAAATGAGATAAAACTCTGAAACAGAGAACTGTGAAAGAAAGCTACAAGTTCAGGTGAGTGTGTGCTGTACCTGGTCGGCCCTTTCTTCATGTGGTCTCCGATAAAGGTGGCGTTGGTCATGCTCATCAGAGTGTTGGCCAGCGAGATAACGGACAGGAGATGCTGGGTGGTGACGGCCCGTGACACGCCGTACGTCCCCTTCCCAAGTCCCTCTGTAATGGACAACTTCCTGCCCAGCTCCACGCTGCCGTACGGCGGTTTGCCCACAGGCTGGTTATAGCCAGGAAGCATCAGGGACATGTGGCCTCCTCTAGACAGGAGCCCAAAGGACACCGAACAGTGTGGCTTCAGCATCCCAAGGCGATCGAGGCAAAGCTCATCTAGGACAGAATTCAGGCCCCAGGCGTGAAGACAGGACATAAAAAGCTTTGCTGTATCCATGGTTAGATTATATTCTAATAAAGTCAGTGGTTTAGACTTGCTGGAGCGATACTCTGGGTCACCGTCTTCTCTTCTCTGTCTTACCGATTCTTCGTCTTCATCTTCATCATCAAGTAGGTGCTCTTTTATATTCTCTTTGATTGTTTCCTTGACCTGCTGGAAGAGGACAGCTGCTCGTTTACCAGTCAAAAAGGAGCCTCCTTTGTCAGACCCGCCAGAGGCCTTCTGTAAATTCTCCGGAGAAATGAGTGCGGTGTTGGGTCTGGAGGCCTCCTCAGTCAGCAGCTGAATAATCAGGGCTTCTACGTCAAAGAAGAGCACGTGTATATCTGGATCTGTTAAGTTAGTCTTTATGGCTTGAACCATCAGGGAGTTATGTGAATATTTAGGTAAATTCCCCTGAAAAAAAAAAAAAGAAAAAAAGACATTTCAATCGACTTACTTAACACTTTCCACAAAGCCAATTCACAAATTAAGAACGCTGTGAATTATCAAAGTTTGAAAATTCACATGGCTATAAAACAAATGTTGGTAAATGCTATGAAAGGATCAGTGAAGAATTTTACAGCGCTTCTCACAGTGTCAAGAACGCCAGATTTGTGACCAAGGGTTACACCCCTGAAATACAGAAATTTCACTTATTCACAGAAGTTTTTCAGATAGAGCTCTCCAGATAAGACAGTTCACATTTCTCTCTCACGAATTCTAAAAGTTATACTCCAAGGAACAGTAAAATTTCCATATTTTGTCACTAAACTTAAAAGACATTAACTATTTCATATTGTGATACTGAGGTAGAGCATCGATTTGTGCCACTGGAAAATAAGCCACTAAGAAACTTGCCCAGATACGCAATTACTGGGTCACTTGTTCTCTCCACTATTTAATCCATCTTCCTCCTCCCTCCCTTCCTCCCAAGGGAAAAAGACAAGACAGGAAAAAGAAAATTAAAATGCTATGGGATAAAAGCTAAGCAGAGTCAGAAAAGGAGACTGGACAAAAGAATATGAAGTTATTCAGTATTCTGAGAACATTATTCTCTCTATAACCAACACAAAGTTATTCTCAAGTACTTCGTTTCCTCAAACAAGTGAAAAAGAGAATTTTTTAACGGAAATAAACTGTATTCAGATGTAGAGTAGAACATGATTTCTCCTCTTTTCCAATTTAATTAGCACCCTGAACGATGTATGGTTGAACACTCACGTTTGATGCCCAGAATTGTCAAGTCAGAGCAAGAAAAGCCTAGAGGAGCAGCAGTTCCCGGTTCAGCGATGAAGCAGCATTCCTGGTGCTTGTAATTGTTACAATTTCCATCCTCTGGGCTCTTTTTTTAAGCCACAAAAGCACGGTTACTTGGAAATTAGCAAGGCTTGCATCTTTTATATACACACTGTATATATATATATTTACAAATAGTTGTATGTATATATATACACACACACTGTATATATATTTACAAATAGTTGTATGTATATACACACACACTGTATATATATTTACAAATATTTGTGCATGTGCCTTTTGACACAGAAGCCAAGGCAGCGGTGGCTGGCACAGAGCTCTGCTGCTCCCTGCTGGTGCCAGCCCAGATTGCCAGAATGGCACCAGCTCTGCCCTACTGAAAAGGGCAGCAAACACCACCACTGGGGTTTGTCTCCTCTAACATGCGCTTGGACTCAGGTAACATTTTTGAATGGCATCAGTAGATGAATACTTGAACTTGAATACTTATCTACTCTGACAGATCTTTAATAGGGAAAAAAGTTACGACGACTGGCAAAGTCCTGGAATTACCAGTAAGAGCATAGAGTGATATTAAAACCACATTACTACCAAGCTATTTATCTGGTGCATAACCTCTGTTCTTACTGAACTGAAAGAGGCAGTGAAAGCAGTACAGAGCTACGGGCAGTGAGGAGGAAGTTTAGAAGCATTAGGTTCCAGTAAGGAACACTCCTTCCACTCGAAGTACAAAATAGGAAAAACCCCTAAATGCAACATGTTTTACAAACACAACTCTAGAGAACACCACCTGCACTGGGAACCGCACGACGACACTGAAGGCAGCCAGACTTGGGCGAAGGAATGCCAACTCCCAGGACTGACCCAGAGCCAAAGCCAGTTCAGGTCTTTCTATTACAATTTCAGAGAGCTTTGGGTAAGAACCTTCCAGACACAATGGTGAAGACTTCCCGTATTTTATTTGGCTGTTTACGGAAACAACCATTCCGGGCTGTGGATTAAAGGCAGACAAGCTGAAACTGCAGAAGGTACCTTGTCCGAGGCTTCGGAAGCGAGGAGGTTAGTGGCAAGAGTCTGCAGCTTCTGGTGTGCCACGTTCTTCAGCGCAGCCAGGCTGCGCCTGGTCATGGCCTGCTTCAGGTTGACGGCGGGGTGGCTCAGCGAGTCCACGGCCGCGGGCAGCGCCTCGTCGCAGGCGCTCAGGATCTCCACTGCCGTGATCCCCATCACGCACCGGTCCAGAGCGCCTGCAAGGGTTTTGAAAAGCAGCACAAACAACTCACAGTGTCCAAAACAGCGCAAGGACAGCAATGGGTGAAAATCATTTGCACGACAGAAGGTGATGCCTACGACTTTCCGGGGTGTCAACAGCTATTTTCAGAACTAACATTCCTAAAGAGATGGAGTTTTCCTAAATTTCCATGAAGTTGATGTGTATAAGGAAGAAACATCAGCAAAAAATCAAGGGAAGTTTAAAAAATGCAGAATGTTACCCTGTACTGACCAGAGAGCAATGACTGCAGGTGCTCAACTTTTTCACTGGAAAGCTGTTTGCAATCATTTGAATTCCCCCTCCCACCCAACGACCTGTGGGGATTAAATTTTCCACAGTGGAGCTCAGGATCCTCTTGGCTTCCTAGAGCTCCAGTAAAAAACAGTACCATTCAAGTTCTCACAACAAGCTGAATATATTTGGGCATTATTGAACGTTTATGGTTTTTTTCTTAAATGAGTAAAGGAGTTAGAAGATAATTGAATACCACGTACATTTTAATGCTGGTTTTCCTCCTGACTTTCTCCCTTTCAAACATCACAAAGCTTTCTGCCACAAAGCTGGTTTTATTTTATGCCTTGTTGCCCCTTTTGTTAAGGCTCATTTTCAGTCCCTTCTACATGAAGCCTGGTCCCTTTTTAAAAAAAAACCCCATCAAACAACAAAACACACGATACAAAAGCCCCAGAACTATAATTAAATACACACATATATGATGGTTTAAGCAACATTTTTGAACTTAACCTTACCAGTATCCATCTGCCAGACGTACACAGAGCCATCTGAACAGCCCACCACCAGGTAGTCATCGGAAGGCCTCCACTTTATTACTTGAATAGGGAAGAGGTGACGGGATGCCAGCATGATGCACTTTTTCTCCCGCAGACTCAGAAGCCCTACAGAGTGATCGCTGGCAACAGAGCAAATACAGTGCTGGACTCTCGCCTAAGAAAAAGAGAAAAAAACCAAATAGAAGTCTTAATCGGGATGCAGAGAGTTGGCATTTAATGTTCTATTCTCCACCGGACCAAGCACGGTGAACAACAACCCGCTGTATAAACAAAAACCAGGCATATAAGTCTATGGCTAAACTCACTGACGTCACTAGACACAGAACTGAACCTCCAGAGATTCTCTAGCCCAACCTCTTGCACATCATGAAGAGCAAACAGGCATTAGAAGCTGCTTTGCTAAGCAAAAAAGAGAAACCTTGGTTTTCGAGTGTATCAGTGTCATTTTCTTCATTAAATTCTACGTACTCATGCATGTCAGGAGAGACAAAGTTGCCTCAGGAGCCTAAACTGGTGGGGAACGCTCGCCTCTCATTTGCAAACCCCTCCGGGGAAAGGCTGCTTGCGCGCCGTGGAAATCCTCTCCCACTGCTAACATCACGCACCATAAAATGCCGAGTGTTTCCCCAGCTAGCTAGGTTTTCCTGGCCAGGTTTTCTGCTCGTTTTAATCCCTTACGTAGCTAAAACACGACGCCAACAAAACCAAGGTTAACAGAACAATTAAGCTTTTTTTAGGCATCTGCCAGAGTCGTATGTTAGGTCAGTGCTACCTCCTCAGCAGTTCCCATCACGGTCACGTTCTCAAGGAGGATTTGAGGAGCTGCACCATTTATGGAAAGTGTGAGACAGGTTATCAGATGTATTATGTAAAACTTACACTACAGTTTTCTGGTGGAACTAGAAGCTGTGTAATTTCTCCACCATGCACACAGAAGATGTGTTTCATCTCTCCAGAAAATATATCCCATATGATGACTGAGAAATCCACACCACCTGAGATCAAATACCTTTGATCATAACGAGAGGAAACCTGATGAGGATACAGTAAACATGTAATTTTGTTTCGATGGCCTCGGAGAGTCCGGTGAGGTGGCCAACCTGAGAAATCGGGTAAGGGGTGAAGGGGAGGGGGAGAGGAAGAAAGACAAAAAAGAAAGAGAAAAATAATTCAACAGAACAGTTAACAATCCAAGACAGTGTTCTTGATGAAAAAAAATACAGACATATTACAATTTTTAACACAAGTTCTTATAGAATTAGTCCTGTCTTTTCTAAATCTGTTTATGTTTTTTTTTTCCGGACAGGGACCAAGTAATTCTTTTTGTCTTGCTGCATCATCTCATTTTAAAGTAATGTAGTTGTCTTAAAACAGCCTCCTCCTTCTTCCCCAGGGAAAAAAAATGAAATAAAAAGGCCACCAAGATGTGAAAAAATAAACTCACTTCCCCATCAAACATAAAGTTATTCAAGGTTATAACCAAAAGGACCAGTACCAGGAAAACTGCACAGTCTTACTGTGCAGTAAGATTATCCACTCAGCAGTGGCATGCAAGTCTGCAGTGTTCTGCATTTGGGGCTCGTGCAGAACAGGGTAAAGACATGAAATATAAATTTACAAAGGAAAATCATTTCTGTGAGCACAGAGCAAGAACAGCGAGTCTTCTGTTCACAGAGATCAAATACAGTTGTTAAATCCTTCTCATTTTAACCACTGCAAAGGATGCTTAGAAAAACCCCAATATTTTTAGATGGCAAATTTGACAGAACAGGTCCAGTAAATGAAATACCAGGCTCAAGCATTCAGTGCAACACCTGCAGGACACAGAGAAACTTTTGTCCTCTACGCAATTACGCTTTGGGGCAAGCACAGCAAACCCCACAGAGCAAACAGAGGTACTTCTGTATTTTTATGAGGGTAAGAACCACCAAGGCTTTTTTGTGAAGTAACGTATCAGCTTTGAGGCAATCCAATTTCACGTGAAGAAAAAAAGGTCAGTTTTGTATAAAGTTACATAAAGTAAACGAGTTTATTTAAAGGAAACAGTGTAACCAGCAGCCTTGTACGTACCTGACAAGCTCATAGGTATAACTGACAAGCTCATAGGTCTACAGAAAAATACTTACAGGTCTCTCATTTATTTATCAGCATTTATCAGCGCTTCCAGGAGCACATCCGCCTACCTCTCCTCAGCATGTGCTCTCCCTGCAGCAGCTGAACGATGGCCGTTTGGGTGGCTGGCACGATGACGATGCTGCCATCCTCACGGCCACAAACCAAGCGCCCGTGCGCAGGGATGTAGACGCTGGCTGTGACTTTAAGGGGCTCGTTGAGGTTTGGGATTAAGCTCAGTTGGTCTATAATGCCAGCGGGGCGAGGAGTCAGCTTATCAAAAGCTTCCTGGAGGGACACCGAAGTGGTTGTTTGCAGTCCTGGTTAAAAAAACCCAAACAGCAGAGGAAGGGGTGAGGGGGGAGGAGGCTTTAAAAAAAAAAATAAATAAAGATCAAGAACAGAAATTTGGAATGCTTTTCTGAGAAGATCTCAAAGTTTAAATGTGCTGTGTTACAAGAGTTCGAACAAAGTAAAAGGTGCATAATGGAGATCAGTTTACTGACTACGTGAGCAGAGCTACAGCAACACATGGGAACTGTGGGTGAGGACTGGAAAAGTCTAGGAGTCTCTGATTCGAGCTCCAGGAGGAAGTTACCCAGGCAGACAGCAATGACCGCAGCTAGTATTTGGAATAAAGAAGCTAAAACTTAATACCTGAAAAATATTCAGAGTACATTAAGATTTGGATCATGTATGAAGAAACTAAGTTACTCTAAATCTTACAAGAAGCTAACAATTAAAAGAAATACAACTTCATGGGTCTGTAAGCACAGCAGCAGCACTGTATTCAGCAACAAAACACAAGGAGATGCCCCCTAAAAATAATTAAGTTGGTGTACCTTTTACACTGTCTTGCTGTTCAAGAGTATCAGGCACACTCCAAATGCACAGTCTCCCTGAAGAGTCTCCTTGGATTAACATCTTACAGGAAAACTCCCTGTGCCCATAGAAGAATCGAGTCACTGGAGGACATATGAGTAGCTGTTAATAAAAAATAAAAAGAATAATCATACAGCAGCCTGCGATATATTAGTTTATAGCAGATACAGCTCACAGTACAACAGCAAAATGCAGTATAGCTCAAAGAGGACTCTGACCTACAAAATTGAATTTTCTTTACTTTGCAAGGATTTAAACTTTGAAATTCGAAGTTGTGATGCTAGAAGCTCTTGCTCAGTTATTGCCTACTCATCATGCACATCACAACTTGATTTGTAATTCTCCAGGCATTGATGAATGCTAAACTGTTAGTGTGTAGGAACTGGAGATTCACTTGACCAGAGACTAACCTCTGCATTCATCTGAAAATCCACAAGAATCAAGCCAACCCAAACAGCAGGGAAACTGCAGCTGTCTGCGGTCTCTGGGAAAAGCAGAAGTCCTAAAGGCCTGCTTTGAAAGAGGAGGACTGCTCCTGGTGTGTGTGTTTCAACTCTATGAAAAAGAAATGCACTCCATAAAAGAAACCCAAAAGAAATACATTTTACCTGTTTATCTGCTCTGTCTAACACGCTGTACAATAAAGGAGGAATTAAATTTTCTACTGCTTTCCCCACATCTCTGCGAAACGAATCACTGGCTGGCAGGCAGCTGGGGTGAAGAACAAAGAGAAAGGAATCAAATTCCTTGTTTAACTACATGTAATTACTACATCCCTAGCTACTTCAGCTATACCAAGTAAAAGCAACCCCCAGGCCCTTAAACATTACATTTTTTAATTGTCAATATAGTGTACAGCAGATCAAGACTCTGATTTTAATGCACAGTGTATGCATTGTCAATTAATAACCGCTTCAAATGTGCCCAGCTCAGCTCCCCCACACATTCAGAAGTGAAGGGAGAAAGACTGAAGGTAGTCTGGCTTTAGGTCTGCTTTCGACTTCAACACATCTGGGCTCTGACTCAGGACCAAAGCACTCCAAACGTGAGCATTCCTCCAACAAGTCACCCACAGATCTGCTCGTATCCTTATGCTCTGATCATGTAAATCGGGCAAGAGCTCCTTTCTCATCCTCTTAGAGAATCAAGGATCTCCAAGATAAAACTATCTCTACCCAGCACAAAGAGATGTTGCCATGTCGTGAAGACATCAGAAAAGTTTTTTATTTTACTTTTGCCATTCAAAATTTATTTAACCTCTTTGGTACCTAGTTTTAAATTAATTCTATATTTTCACATTGATGTGCACAAACTCAGCTGTTTGTGCCTTCCCTTAGAGGGCTGACAGAGTCCTCTGGGACCAGAATGCAATCACCATTTACATTCTACCCCATATAGCATCTTCAGTCCTCCTTATTTGGACCCGCTTAAGGAAATATTTCCATGACATTTTGACCTACAACACTCGACACAATGCACATCTTCCCACCACACAGCTCCACTAGGAAGTGAAAAGGAGTTAGTGTAACATCAGAAAATAGTGAAGCAGCCTTGGCTGAGGCAATCCAAATTACTGAGCGCTGCTTCAATGGGATACGTTTAGGGGACACACTTCTAAGCGTGCTCATGCAATGCTAGTTTCTGCAACATCCACCTAGTTTTGTAACAAAAGCCAGAAAACAATACTTCTTCAAAGTTGCTCATGTTTTTATCTCAAAAAAAATTAAATAAATAGGGTATTTCGTTGTTGACTACCTGGCTGGTAATTTATATATGAAACTCTGTCCATCTTCTGTCCATACAATGACTTTATCAGCTGACACGAAGTCACCTCCAGTCCAGGTCTGCTCGTTGTCACTAGGGACTGAACATAAGAGGGAATAATCTCCAGCATCGAAAACCTGCGAAGAAACAGAGAAGTCTGTTGTCGTTATCCAATTACAGACTAAAATGCCCAGGCAGCAGCTAATTCTGGTTTCCATACAAACACCTTAAAAGGGCTTAGGGCAGCTTGATCTCAATGTCTCGCTGGCAACGTAGCAAAACGAGCTCGTAAGGAAAAGCAGCCGGTGCTGCCCGGCTCCCTTACCCGCCAGTATCTGGAACACACCACCAGCAGCGACCGCTGGGTAAACGCGCAGAAAGAGATGCTTTGGCAGTTCTGACAATAAATGGGTTTTGACTCCTCTTCAAACACCGGTGTCGTATCCTAAAAGCAAGCAAACAAAACCAACGTTCGCTGCGTTTTATTTCACATGGTAAGTCTGAAATGGAAGAGCCACGCTGCTGTCTGCAATAACAGCACCTCCAGAGAAAGGCATTTCTGGATGGTTTTAAATTTGCAAAGGCCGTAAGCAACGGCAAAACATGAGTCGTGTTGCTGTAACTTTTAACTGACACAAGCACTCACGGTTTATTTTGGTACTCCTAGGGGTACACCGTATCTTGAACACCAGCTTTCCTGCGATACTCAAGCCTGCAGACTCTACCACAAGTACAAGAGTAGCAAATGTGCAGAAAAGCAGCAGTGAAGAAGCGACAGGTAAGGAACTGGCTTGTAGGGACAGACAAAAATGACCCCAACAGGCGGTATTTGCCAGAGGTCTGAGGCACGCAGCAAATCTCCTTGCAGGCTTTTATTCACTAGTACACAGGAAGGCAGGAGCTGCCAAATAAGAGAGCTGTAGATAATCACTAGTAACAAAATTCCCAAACCTGTATTCTCTGCTCATCAAACCCTTCAAGCATGTCTACATCTCACTTACCTTTCTCAAAGGAAAGGCTACATTTAATAATAAAATTTAATACCAAATGAAATGTAATAGGAAATTTAATAATAATAGTTGTAATAAAACTACAAAGACTTATTTTTTTTATTAAGTACAGTATTTTGAGAGCGTAAGAAATACAGCTGGACAACTTAAAAAAACAAATGCAGTATTGTGATAAAGCCTAGGGAGTAACCCTGTATTTATTAGCATCACCTCTCTCAGCTGATGGGTACTTCCACTGCAAGCTCTTGGACAGAAGGGTCCTGCCCGAAGCACTACACGCTGTACGGTTCGGGAAGCTAAACACTACTTTAACAAGCTTTGTTATTAAATTCCTTTCAGAACTCCAAGGTCCTGTGGAATGTAGTACAAGATAACTTCACCATGGAATAGGAAATTTAAAGGAGGGGAAATAAAAAAAATAAAGTATTTGTATAATAGCAAGAATATTTGTATATTAACACAAATCATTACACAGTACAAATAAACCAAACAGATTTGTAGAAACTGGAGATTATCCTACTCTTAATATTAAAATAAGTTCTCCAAGTCAAACGTGAGCAAGATTAGGAGTCCTGCTGGTAACTTGAATCAGAAAAGCAGAATTAAGGAAGTTGACTTTCAAATGGTAAAGAGGAAAAAAGCACAATATGATTAGGGAGCTGGAAGAACAGGAAACGGCGTTAATAAAGTTCTCCCTTCATCACGACAGGAAACATCATTAATTGAGAAGCCTTTGTTTACCTGCATGCGGCTCACTTCAGAGGTTATTATCCATACTTTCAGGATGCCAGTCACCGAAACCGCGACGACGGTGTCCTCTGGGGAGAAACAAACACGAGGCTGATAAGCACAGGGACGTCTCATTTTGTTGCACACTTGCGCGTATCCGAGCACAAAAACGTACCGGGAGGACCTCAACATTACAAGCTTATCAAAACATTCCTGAAGTGTTGGCTTCAAAAATCAAATGTTTCTTTGGCCAGTGGCATTCGAGGGCCTCATTTTCAGGGCCTAAACCGAACTATGTATACATTGCTTTTCAGAAAGGTTAGTGCTTGCTGGGTGTTGCCCACGATGACAAGAAGTAACATTCTAGTTCCTCCCCAGGTTGTTGAAGAAGTTGAAAAGAGTGTTTTCTCTTACAGGGCAGCAAAGCCATAATAAAAGCAACAACAAAAAAAATAATCATTACCTTGTGTTCTATTGGACCGAATGATAGTCATGGAGCTGATCCAGTCAGGAGATATCTTTGATAACAAAGAATAAAGAACTTCAAGGCTGGTAGCATCCACAACAAGAATTTCTGGGTAATGTCCATGGCATAACAGCCTCCCTTCACACTGAGTCCCAACTGTGAACTGATAGAACTAAAGGGACATTAACAAAACACAGAAGTTTTACTCCACGTGAAGCATCGACTACTTCATTCTTAATCAAAACCATAAATTGATAAACATATTCTAATGCCTATGTGTTTAAAAAGGACTACTCTGCACTGACGAGGGGTGCTTTTCGCAGAGGCCCCCTTTCTCCCGGTACCTTCCCAAGGGATTCCTTGCCCTGGACACCCAGCTCCTGCAGCCGACAGCAGCCTGCCCCAGCCACCCCTGCTAGGACCACCTCCCCTGGCAGCACTCCTCCAAAAGCTGTCTCCCTTTCCTTCTTTCTTTCCAGTCTCTCATTAAATATGATACATATTTCCCAATGCTGAAGCACAGCACTTATTTCCAGCTCCAGGGCATTTGATGATACAGCAGAAACTCCTAACGAGACACTGAAGTGTGCACATAATGCCATTATTCAGCTTAAAAAGAAAGCAAGCAGCCTCGTTCTCATCTATAGCTATCCCTGCTTTGCCATATAGAACGGGACCCCTGCGGGTACCGACCTGGATGCCAGTGTGCGTGCAGGCCAGTTTAGTGAACTCGATGCACCTCCCATCGTTCACGTCCCACAGACACATCTCCCTGAAACAGAACAGGAAGGTGTAAACTGCATGGAAAATATTACCATCTTCTGAGACCCTACACATCATTGACATCGGGAGCAACTTAACCATTTAAGTCATTTGTTAGTCACTCTATTAATTGCATCTAGATAAAATTCAGCCAGAGGCAGAGGATGGGAAGGAGAAGAGGTGGTGGGGGAGACAACACATGTGAGTTATGAATGACTAAAGCAGCAATTTATCAAACTGGGTATCTTTTCGACCAATTGGCCCAAAATCTAGGCTAAAATGGGACTGTACAAAGTAGACTTTATTAAAAAGCTATAGAGTATGACTTCTCTTTAAATTATCTGACTGCAATCCCCATTAGTGTCCACTGCATAGGAAACCCTCTTCCCCTTTCCTCCCTAAACAGTTGGTCTGAGTCATAAATAAGACCACTTAAAGATAAATTGTATTTACTGATGTATTTTTTCTTAAGGATGAAAACAATGAAAATAAAAAAATAATAATAACAACAACAAAAAAAATCAAACTCTGCAACAGAAATATAGATAAATTGTATAGCAGATTTCCAGGGTTTAAAACGTAAGTAAGAACTACTGGATATGTAAACAACCAGATCTCTCCTCTCCCCTCAATGTCCATGATTTAACAGATCTGCACATAAACAAATCCTCTGGAAACTCACCCGCTCTCGGACGCGCTCACTATATACTGCTTTTCACTGGAGGCAGAGGCCTTGGATAAGCAAGTAATTGAGGCTGTATGACCAAACAACAGAGCTCGGGGATTAATCTAGAATCAGGGAAATAAAATGTAAAGTCAAAACAGCATAGGCACTATTACTTAACTCGAACAGACAAATTGCAGATTTCCATTTTATGTACTGTATAAATAGATGTGTTAATATACACATACACACTTAGTTAGCATAGCAGCACATAGAGAATCTTGAGTTTGCACAGTGTTACCATAGTACCTGATAAAAGTTTCAATCGAATACTGAAATGCAATTTATGAAGAGGAAAAAAAAAAAAAAAAAGCATTTTTAATCAAACTTACGCTATCGATAATTTTAAATCGTAAGCTGAATTTGGCCCAGCTCGAATGGAAAACTTGTGTTGTACTGCAGCACTACTTTGCCACCCCAAACAAATATTGTTCACAGCCCTATAAATTTGTAAGTAATTTTATATATATATATAAAGACTGTGCATAGATTAAAGAGAAAAAACTGCCCTTGCTTTGTCCTTCCTAGAAAGAACCAGTCGCTTTCTCCCATTCCTCCTTTCCAAACATAGCAGACGAGCCTAATTTCTGGGGCAAGTCTGAGCCACTGAGCTGTGCAGGTATTCAGCACCCCCTCTTCCCGAGGCAGCGCTGCCTGGCTGCCCATCCCAGCAGCTGAACCCGCTGCGTGCCGAGGCAAACCGCGAGACCCTACTGGAAACGGACGCTCGCGGGGGGCAGCTCCGGGGCAGCCCTTGCCATGACACAATCATCAACCCAGGCCTGGTGAGAGGAGGAAGAAAGGATGAGGACACAGAGTGGAGAAAGAACCGAAGACCACAAGAGACACCACGATACCAAAGAACAAAATGCCAGTGGCGACAGCACTCTGGAGGCACAAAGGAGCGCAGCCCGGGCCGAGTTCAGCCTTACCTCCAGGTCGGAGGAGAGGTCCCAGAGACATATCTGCCCGTCGTGGCAGCCGGTGACGATGACAGAGGCGTCGTCCATCAGCAGCAGGGTGGAAATGCAGTGCGTGGGGGCTCTGCGGCCCCACAGCACGATGGGCAGCACCAGGCTGTTCCCGGCCATCCCGCCTTCGCGCCTGTCGATTCAACCGAGAGGGGAAGGGTTACGCCTCAGCAGCCCTGCTGCTCCCACACCTAGCACGCTCTCGTCCTCAAAAAACTTCCCACGTTAGCCCGAAGAGACTTCATAAACATTTCATACAGAAGAACCAGCCACTCTCTATGCTTCTCTTCAAATAAACCACAGCAGACCATCTCTCCTCCCCTCTCACCAGGGAATGCGTCCACCTTTACATAGGGATTCAGTAACATGCTTTGAACAGCTGCTTGAAAGGCACAGAGACCGGTGGTAGGACTAAGTTCACAACTTGGATTTCTTGCCCCTTCTGCCAAGGACACTTCTCCAAGCGGTGTTTCCCTACACCTATCCCCAAGGGCACAGCCCTAAGCCAACCCTGAGCAGCCAGCTGCCCCAGCAGTAGCACCGGATCTGCTTATTTAACAACCGAAGGCAGTTTCCATCACCAGGGTTTGCTATATGAACTGGATTCTGGCCCCGACCCAACGAGAAATAGAGGCAGCCCTACGTTCATAGCAACATTTACCATCTTACGGATGTATTGACACAAATAACACGGACAAATCCGTATCTGTCACAGAGCCAAACTTTCCTCGGTGACTGGGAAAGAAAGAACAAACGTGTCTGAATCAACTTCAAAGGGAAAGAAACCCTCATAGAAACTCGAGTTGTAGTAATAAAAAACAGTCAAGAGGATTAGTACCAGATTTGAACGCCAAAACAAAGCACTGTTTTTGTTAGCAACACTAGGAGCTTGCCAACCGCTTAAAAAACGTTTTTATACCGTAGGATCCTTGAATGTGAGTCTGCTCGAGTGGAACTCGAGTCTGAAACTCAGGTCTGAGGCGGAAACTCTCCAGCGGTGAGCTTCTGTAAGACGTACAGCACTTTAGAAGATGGGGAAAAGGATTCTGAATTACGACAGAGGCAAAATAAAGGTCACCCTGAATCCAAGCCAGGTTCACTACAGCTCCGCTTCCCCACGGCGACAGCCACAGTTCCCCTCCGCGTCCCCGTGACACTCTGACTACAGCAGCGGGGGTAAGGAACCACCCAGCAAACGAGCTGAGGCGTAAATAAAACCACTTCAGTAAAAAGTATTTGCTGATGCATTTTGTCACGAACGCTGCCGATGGTCCCGGTGCAGCCAGCCTCTGCTGCCAGAGAAACGGAACACGATAACGCACATGGAAAAAAGGGGGAGGGAAGGCAGCGGGAGCAGAGTAACGAGCAGCTCGGTATCACAAACTGCCCAAGAGCTCTCAGAGCCGGCTGGATGCACCGAGCCTCAAACTCCTGCAAAGCGAGAGGAGTGTTATGGTCCTGCACAAAACCCAGACCATAAACCCCCTCATCTCAGTTAATCTGAAGTGCCGTTGTACGGCAACTCTTTTCTCGCATCCGACTGGATTACCTTTATTAATGCTGCTCATTTAGTGAACGAGTATAATAAAGAGCAACAACCAAGCATTTCATCTACTGCAGCACCCTAAAAGCTGCGCTGGACCGAGGAGCTGCCGAACGCGGCTGTGAACGTAGCGCCCACTGTTACACAACGGCAGATCGATTGTTCCGTCGGGATGGTCGCAACGGAGAACCGTAAAACCATCGCACAGTTCTGAAGAGTAGAGCGACCGCACCAAAGAGTTACGATTCTACAAATACTTCCCTCGGAGTGAAATAAACAGTAAAAATACAGGGGAAAATAGAAACAAAGCGTTGAGTTGCCATAAAAAAAAAGTCAGTCATAACAACAACAAAACAACCTTCAAACCAAACCAAAATACCTATTTAACTCTGACCACCCAACCTCTGTAACGAAATAAACCAGAGGACTCGCTAGGAAAGGCGGGGAGAGATGGAAATGTCTTTGCTTTATAAACATTTATAAACATCAAAGCCCTCGAACACCCACCGCAGTACAACATTCTTTACAAAGTGCTCTTGCCTTCAGCAGCCCCTCCGCTGGGCTGCAAGCACAGAGCTGCCCAGACGAAGAAGCCCCAAGCGCGCAGGTTCCGCGCCCGGAGCGCTGCTCCGGCCCCCGGTAAAGACACGCTGCTCAGCAGCGATCTCTCCAGCACCTGTGGGCCGTGAGCACGCTTCCTGCGAGGCTTATTCTCCTGACAGGGAAGGATATTTGATCATCGGCGTAACCCACACGCTAAGTTTTAATAGATAACAAAGCAATCCATCGAGGATTTCAGAGCTGAAGACTCCAGGAGTAAAAATGCTGAGAAGCAACGTAAAAACTCTTTTCATTCATTCAATCGCTCACAGTTCAGGGACCAAGTCACGGCACTTACCCGTCACCTGGTTCTTCCAAGATGCAAGCGGCTGCATCTCTGAATGAACGGGGAAACTGCTCCCCTACCAGGGCACAGAACTGTTCCTTCAAATTCTGCTGTCACCTCAACGCTCTTCCAAACCATTTCTAAAAACTTTTACATCAACAGCACTACAAATGCAGACTTGGACTGAATTGTCAAGAGGAACTCGTAGGCTATCGCAAGACACAGAAGGGTTAGCACACAGGTAACCGGATGTATTTTATACTCCCCATGCAGAAACACGCGCGAGGCGGCACCGAAAACATCGACAGCACAACACTTCCTAAAGGCTCACCGCATTTCCAGACTTCAGCTACGAGAAAAGGAATTCTTAGGATGTTCCCTATCAACCTTTGGCAGAGAAAAAGAGCAAACAGAAAAACTACCTCTTTCCTTCTCGTTTTTTACTATGGTACCGCAACACCTTCATAAAGAACTTCATTTTCAGCAAGTACCACAAGCTCATCTTAACAGCTGAAGAATTCTGCGTCCGAAGAACAGCCTCCTCGGTCCCCGGCGAACACGGGCTCTGCACCCCCTGCAAAAACCCAAACCCACTCGGCGTCTGCGAACGATCGATCATTTTTTTACATCAATGATGACAAACTCCAGTAGCAAATAAACACTGTACCATTGACAAATGACAGCGTGCAGCGAGTCGCTGCAAATGACTCAGTCAGTTGTGCCTTTCTAGAATAAACCCCTTCAGCAGAAAAGGGAACGGGAACTGGGAACTGGAAAATAGAGGCGGCCAACGGAGTTAGTCCTTCCTGCTTCAGACCCCTCTGTCTGCACTCAGATTGAGTTTCTCTCTGCCACTTCCACAAACGCCTGCATCCCAGTTTCCTTCCTCCAAAGGCCCAATGAAAGGAGGAGTCAGCGGCGTTGCACGCACAAGGGGTGTATGCCTGTATACAGATAGAAGGACGGGTAAAAGCATACCTGTAGCTAGTTCCCTCTCCCTCGGACACGATGAACACACAGATGCAGGGATGTGGGGAGAGACCGGCCTCGAAAGACACAACAAGTGTGGAGGGCTCTCTCTTTTGCCTTCTCTCCCCCATAAGAAAGGATCTTTTCTCTCCCTCCTATCTGCTTTTTCCTACATTGGGAGCCGCGGTGTAACTCACAACATTGCTATCATCTGCACTGCCTGAGGATGTTACTGCCACTCACGCCTTTGGAGTCACAAAGTCCCTCTTCTTCCATCCCTTTCCACGAGCCCGAGAGCTGCCCCTTGGCACCCCAAACCCACACAGTCTCTCGGATTCCCTCTAAATAACGCTGGCTCCTCCCCATGTCACCTACAGCGGGAAACTGCTGCTCCTACCCATCAGCGGGCATCAGTTGGAGGAGTTACCACGACAGTCTGGAGCAGGGGGCGTGTTTTGCCAGACACGACAGCTACAAAGATATAAAATAAAGGTGTATTTATCTTCTTACTCGAACTACACTATCTTAGCCATCCATTTTTCTGCTGCCGCTCCTTGCCCTCAGCACAGATCCAGAGGCTGAAGCACTGGGGTAGCTCTCCAGTGGGCTGCTCCGGGGCATCGACACCTCCTCTAGCAGGGACGCCCCAGACTGCACCCCAGCCATCCTTCCTCTCCTCCTCTCTCCCTGCCCAGGCAGCCCAGCACACAGCTCTGCCGCCCGCAAGGACGCCCAGCTCCCCTCCTGCCGAGCCCCCGGCCAGCCCGTTGTTGGTCCCCAGCCCGCGTGCCATTTCAGATGCAGGACCCGCCACGGCCCGCGGGAACTTCCCCCATCGCCACGACCTTCCAACCACAGAGAGCGACCTCCCGGCCACATTAGCCACTGGCTGCTCCTACCGATTTTTATCTGCCCCAGACAAAACACGGCAAGAGCGGCAAAGCACCTCAGCCTGTCTCATGCTTTGGGTACTAGGTCCACCAGCTTGTCAAAATATAATCCAGTTACAGCCACGCACATCTCAGTTACGTGCTTTGTATTTAAATGAGGGAGTGGTTCTTTAGATTAGCAGATGATCTCCCCAAATTAAACAGAATATGCTAATCTGGTAGGATGGTCAAGTGACTCCTGCTGCTGCACTACTAAAGGCTGGCATTAAGGCAAATTTCATAATCCGGGATAAATTCCTGTTTGGGTAAAGCTATTAAACTGATTTCTTAAGCACAAGCTATTACATACTGAATCAAAGACTCACAGAAACATCTTCCTCGGGCCACAGTCCTCTAAACACTAACTAGCACTTCCAGGACTAGTAAGCTACAGTAACCTAGTCTCAGCTAACTTACTGAACCAAATTCAATCAGAAAACAACCCCAAGTCCGATAATGAAGGTACCAGGCAGATGCACAGGAAGCGTTCAAGTTAACAAGAGGTCACTGCTCACTGTAATCAGGGAACAACCAGGCAGCAGAGCCCCGGGCAGAAAGACAAAGGTCAGGCGCGCGGTCAGAGCGCTTTATAACAATTGTTTCTCTCACAGATTAAAGGTAGAGGCAGGTAATCTTTCTGGTCCTGTGCCTCGTCTGTTAGAGAAAATCAGCCTGATACGCAGCAAATCAGAGTAACACCTAAACAGAAAGATTCTGCATACAAAGCACAGCAGGGCTCCAAGCCTTTCTCATGGGGGTTATTACCTTCTGCCACAGCTCACGCTTGGAAACCAACGCCAGCGTTTTCAGAAACCATTAGCGTTCCTGTCCCTCCGGTTTTCACATACTTTCATATTGCCCAGTGACAGCAACAGACAGGCAAAAAAAATCCACAATCCTTTCTCCCCAACTGCTCCTGAAACGAGAACACTGCATTTGCAATTTTCCCCACAACTTCCAGTCACGATGGGAAGCCTCAAGACCTCATTAAACCCAGGAAGCCTCAAGTTCTTCCTGCTCAAAGAGCATCCACAATAAGGATTTTGCAGCCAGAGAAAGCACCCAAGTGAGACTGATTTAGGGTAGGAAGCCCAGCGGCTGGTGAGAGTGACTCTTCCCCTCTGCACTGCCCTGGGACAATAAACCCAGCTTCCTTTGGTGCCTGTCACTCGCAAGCAGCCATAATCCTCTCACTGGTAGTACTTCCACACCCTGTGTGCAGGGAAAGAGCAAGACCTTGTGGCCAGGACATCTGATACATCTGCAGATTTCCTTGCCCTCGAACGTTCCAGTGGGTAGACACACGAGGAGAGGTTTAAGCAGCAGCAGGGAGAACGATGTTGCAGGCTGCACGAGTAGAAAACAAAGCTGAAGGGGAGGAGAGGAGAACACGGGATTGGAGATGCCTCCAGGTCAGATAACCAGAAGGTACAAGGAACATCGTCCTTCAGTGCAAACAAACAGGCTGCCCGGCCCCTCTGGGCTGCTGCTGCTGCCTCCCAGAGCGCAGAGGAGACAGGCAGAGCAGCACACACACTCCTCACCTTCTTCCAGCACTCGGCCCTGACAGTTTGTCCACGCAACTTTAAAGCACTGGTACTACTGCTAGAGCTGCAAAGCCAGGAGAGTTAACTTCAGTTCTGCCCCCGAAAAGCAGCCCGGTTTAGGCTCAGTCCACATTCACGAGCCCAAAGCCACCACGGCGTTGCCGATCTGCAGACTCCCCGCTGGAATTCCCAGTTCCCTGGCTGCTGTGGGAAGCCCCGCACACCCAAGTGCCACGGACTGCTCCGCTCTGGAGAGAATCCCAGCAGTGTCTCCCGGCCAGGCTGGTGGAAAGCTCCAGGCCTTTCCTGTCCCACCCCGTGACACTGCCCAGAGCCAGCTCAGCGAGCCCCGGTTGTGCCCCAGCCCGTTCCCAGGGGACACGGACCCAGGTACCCCGGGCGCAGGGGAGGCACCCGAGGCAGGCCGGGAGAATGGAACCCACCTTTCAAGACAGAAGGGAAGACAGAAGTACATCTACCTTGCTCTCAACAGAGCACAGAAAAAGCCAAGGACAGCTCTTTCCAAACTCGTTTACTTCGGTTAAAGCACATGCATATAAAGAATTAATCTCAGGGTATGTGTGGACACCAAAAGACTCTGCCAAAATACCCATCTCTGAATTGACTGCTCCTTCATCACGCACGCTCTCCGTACGGAACGGCTCAGAAGGAACCATCACAGGCTGCCAAACGAACATCTGCTTTTAAATAAATGGAACTCTGCTGATGTTCAAACAAAGCAACTCAGAAAGCTTAAGAATAAATCAGTCTTCTCCCTATCAACGTTTACCACATGTTAATGCTATTTTTCTGTATTTTCAGCAGAACTTAAATGACATTATTATTCAGATTTGCCACCAGTAAGTACAGAGATGGCTGCCATCCATGACATCAGGACAAACCTCCTAAGTGGATTGCATATTTTCAAGAGAACGGCAATTTTTGTGCCTAACATTTTTCAGGCGTACAGAATCTTCCATTCAAAAGGACATTAGTTAAGCGTTGTAACAGCCCTCCAAAAAACATTTACATAAAGACAATCATACATGGGTGGTAAAGACTCATTTCCGTTACATCACGGCTTCCATTTGAATAATCTAGTGCATTTTATAACAATCTGATGAGTTTAAATTTAATTACAAATGACCTCTTCCATTTAACACTTAGCAGGGGAGAAAACAGACTAAAGAGGCAGGGAGAAGAAAGTCAAGTACTTTACCCAGAGCTGCAGAAACCTTTCATTGTCAGAACTCACACATTTAGATGATCTAACCTTTCTTTAAGCAGATGATGAATAAATAAAGAATTCTGTAATTAAATACAGATGGTCAGTAAAGTTTGCAATGTCAATTAAAATCCACTTGTTTCTGAAGGCCTGTCAGTAATTTTCAGTCTTTTGGACTTAGCAAAAATACTTTGCATTTTTTGATTCTGAACTTTCTGCACCTTCTAATTAACCTAACAGAACGGGTTTGAATCCCAGAACAGCTGAGGTTGGCAGGTACCTCAGGAGATCGCACCCTCCAAGCCCCTGCAAAGCCAGGTCAGCTGCAGCGTGCTGCCCAGAACCACGTCCGGGTGAGTTCTCGGTATCTCCAGGGACGGAGACTCCACCACCTTGCCCTCTGCAGCCTGCCCCAGTGCCCAGCTCCCCTGCAGCCATTCCCCGGGGCTCCGGTCCCCTGCGAGCTCGCCCAGACCCACGCACCAGCAGCCCATCTGGGAGGATGCTGGGGGAAACGCTGTTGGAGCTTTGGCGCAGTCGAGATAAACACGACTCACTGCTCTGCCTCATCCACCCAGCCAGTCATCCCTCCGTGGGAGGCTAGCAGGCCTGGAAAGCGGGCCAACAGACAACTCTGAGAAAGCTTTTACTAAAGGTAAGACTTTTGCAACAAAGAAATCTCTGGTTTGTTTTTTATTTTTATTTTTTAGTGAAAATAAATCCTGGACCATATCCGTGGGATGTGAAATACCATAGAACAATCTATCAGGTCAGGCCGTACCTTTTGACATGTGCAGCCAGTGACTCGCATTTCAGCTTGCATCTGATAAGCCCTGAATAGAAAACTCAGAGAACACTAACTGTGCCTTTAGCCAATTAACAGCACACCCTTCTGAGTCACAACTACAAAGAGACCGTTGCGACGCGAGGCTAAAAACTACCTATGAACATTTTCATCTGTCGCTAAGAGAGCAATGCGAGTGAACAGCTGAAGCAGGCAACCAGCTTTTAGCTGGACAGTTACGAAACGATTT
This sequence comes from Actenoides hombroni, assembly GCA_024336885.1. Classification (NCBI taxonomy): domain Eukaryota; kingdom Metazoa; phylum Chordata; class Aves; order Coraciiformes; family Alcedinidae; genus Actenoides; species Actenoides hombroni. The sequence continues at coordinate 49,885,264 of WUAM01000431.1, read as the reverse complement.
GTCCATGATGACATCCAAGTCAGGAAAGCGATGCAGAAAAAGGATGGGTAGAGCAGGAGTTGGTTTTAACGACACCCCACGCACAGATACACACACACAGCCGGGGAGCCAAACTGGCAACTACATCCCTTTTGATACTCAACTTTACTCCCAAACCCCAAACCCAAGAGCTATCGAAGGGAACTGATGTGTCCCTGGCGTAACCGAGGGGTGCGAGGGCTTCTCAAAGGCCCCAGTTTCAGAAACACGCCACACTTCACCGTACTGCTGCGAGCATCCACGCTGAGCTCGCTAACCCTGCTCCCCGGAGCAGAAGGAAGCACGGCCGCAGGACACAGCTCACCTGCTCTGCTGAACCTGGCCTAAACCTTTAGGCTGCACTCAAGTTCCTGCGACGCAAGAAGGTGACTTCAATGCAGGTAATACCGACTAACAAACCACATTGGCCTTCTCATTATGCTGATCGAGGGTTAACAAATTAACAGCACCTTGCCCTCTTTTATCCCCCTGGGCTTTGTTAACCCAGAACTCAACACCTTGAGATTTTGCTTTTCCCCTCGATCAGGAGCTTCTCCGTAACGCTGCGCAGCCAGGACCTCCACGTTCCTCCTAAGTCAGCTTACCCGCAACGCCGCTGCATTTCCAGCACCCCGCGACAACGCTCGTCATGGGCCTCTATAGCTTGAATTGGCCAGTACCCACTGCAGCCATCACAGTAAAAAGATGCTGTCAAACCTTCCCAATACGCTAAAGACCACAAGTAAATTCAACAAGTACAAACTCGTGTTCAAAACAGAAACTGAAAAATAACTAGTTAAGACACAAGTTCTTCCTTCATCTTTAGGTGGCAATACCAACAGCAACAATCTAATGGGAGACTCCTGCTTGCCCCTTGCCCCAGCTGAGTGAACAACTTGAGGAGGTTGACTTAAAAGTATTTACCAATAGGAAGGTAAGATTGGTCATTCCCCCCTACCCGTATATGTGGAAGGCTATAAAACAAGAAAGATGAGGAAATAATAATTTGGGACCCCAGATCTTTCATTACAGTTAACAGACACCTCTGAAAGCCACTTGCCGATTTTTCTGGCGCTTCCTTTGATGACACATTAGAACCACGTACACTTTTCCCATCTAAAACCTGCCCTGATCCCACAGAGGCCAGTTACCCAAAGCAGCTGCAGAGTATGCTGGACTTCCTACCCCTGGCACCAAGAACAACGCGGCAGCCACAGAAAAAGGAAATTGATTAGAGAAGCTGCAATAGAACAAATATTTGGCGTTAAAAGTAATTCAAGCTCCTAGCGGGGACCATTTCTGTACGAGGGAGTCGCTGCTTCAGCAGCTCCCCGTGAAAAGAGCCCTCAGCCCCCGGCAGCCGGTCACTCACCACCGACTCCCGCGGCACAGCCAAGGCGTGTCGGAGAAGCACAAGCCCGGCGCCGCGTGCAGCCCGGGGTCGCCTTTTGGGTCGAAACTTGTCGAGAGCCCAAGGCCGAGGAAGCCGGGGCGCTGCAGGCGACAGGACGGAGAGCCGGGACCCGGCCCGGGCCGCGCACGGGACCCCCCGGCACCCCCGCCGCAGGGCGCGGCTGCGAGCGGCGGGGCGCGGACTGCGCGGCCCGCCGGAGAGTCGCAGTGCGAGTTGCCGCCGAGCGGGGGAGCAG
>WUAM01000431.1:49856030-49881572 GCA_024336885.1 Actenoides hombroni | reverse complement strand
CTCCGGGGCTCTCCCCGCACGGCCCCTGCCCGGAGGTGTTTCCCCTTTAAAACGCGGCCTGGTCCCCACTGAGACGGCGGCGAGCGGGCGCTGGGCCTTGACCCACCGGGGAAGCGTCTCCCCGCCGGCTCCGGAGCTCCGTGAGGCTCCCCGAGCAGTTCGGGGGAGGTTTATGTGCCCTCCAGGCGGGGTTGGGTGGTCAAACTCTGTATCTTTTCGGTCCCCAGAGCCGTGGGGTGAGGTTTTAGCGTTGCTGATGCTCCTTTATCCGGTAGTGCGGGAATACACCGGTGTTTCCTTAAACTCACCTTTCTGCACCTGAGCCCCCTTCCCCTACCCTCTGAACCCGTCTTTCATGCTCTCCGAGGAGACCAGACCCTACGCTCCCTTAAAACCCCCCCTTGCAGGTCAGGAAGCCACTGTTGCCCGAGAGCACAGGCACCTGTGTTTTGCTTGGTTTCTGTCAAAACCACCTTCTCCCTTAATAAAACTCAGCTGTATCCTCAGTCTCCTGGCTCGGGGCAAGCAGGTGTCCTCCTCTCCCTACCCCCCAGGCAGCTGAAGTACCGCTGGGGTGTAATTGGGATGAACTGGTGGCTAAAGGAAACCTCAGCGCTTCAGTTATTCACCATAGTTTGTGAAATTAGGGAGACTAGTGATGGTGTTGGGGGTCTGGGAATTTAAAGTGCACCTTGTTATTGCCAAAGTCTTGGCTTTTTAGCGCACATACTCCTTTTCCTGCATCCGTTATTTAAGTAGAGTTGAATCGTCCCACTTCCAAGGGCTGCTTGGAGCTCCAAAGGCTTCAGGTCTGGTGTGAACGAGCCGGTGAAAGATGCTGTAGGTGGAAGAGGCCCGGAGGCTCACTAGCTGTGACTCGGGATGGGCGTGGAGGTACTCACACCCCATGTCCCATCGCTGCATCTTGGCCAGGGCTGGGTTTCTAGCCGAGTCAGCCTCAGTGTAGATGTGTTGGTGAGCTCGGTGAGCCTCTGTGCACCTCTGCCCAGGAAAGTGCTTTGGTTACAGACAGCCCAATACCTGGTGTTCCCGTTAGCTTACTGGCTTGGGTGTAGCACCCGAGCGCTTGCCTGGCTGGGCTGCCCTGGCTCCGCACCCTCTCGGCTCTGTTCTTCTGCTCCTGCTTCTGTTGGCAGATTCACACTGGCAGAGCTCCCCAGTTCTGCTCCAACCTGTGTTGATACCCTGGTGGAGGCAGTCCCTACTGTTTCCGGGGTTTTGTTTGTTTGGTTTTTTCCTGTTTTGCTTTTTAATTGCTTCTTTCACAGCAAGCAGAGTTGTGAGGATGTTCCCTTGCGGGAATAGTGGCATCTGTACCCTTCATGTTTGCCAGCCAAGGCAGAAGTAACAAATAGATATTCTCAATCAAGGTGATACAGTTAAGTCAGCAGAAGTCAGGCCTGTTCTACCAGGGTCGAGTAAGTGTAGTAGTGACTGGTTACAGTTGCAGTAGGTGGGATTTATTGTAGTGAGAATTTTATGACTCCTGCTAAAGGGTTTGCTACGTTATTATTGTTAAATATTCCTGATCTTTGCAGATGTTACTGTAGCCACTGCTTTTTCCCCAGGAGGTGTGCTAGTACTAGTTTTCTTTTAAGACAGTGTTCGCCGCTTCAGGAAGCGCGGGCAGCTCTTCGCCCTCCCTTATGCCACTTTAGTTAACAGGACTTTGGCTTGTGGTAGAAGATGCTGGACCTAAACCCATTAGCTGGAAAATATGAAGTTGGTATTAACTAATAGGTGAAGCTAATCATGTGATACTGAAGCTGTCTGAGGAAGTGGGAATTAACACTTCATGATGTGTTTCTAAATGTCATTCTTAATTGTATCACCAGGATTGCTCGCCATCTGTCAGCCAGGTAGGAAGGTTATTTTTACATGTACCAAGGATATGAGGAAGAACATGAATGTGCCAGTTCTACTTGGGGCGGGTGTTTCTCCAACCCAGAGCAAGTAAAACTGCGTGTTGTTTTCACAGATGTGGCCCTTGTTTAAGGATAGCCCCAGCTTTCAATGCTCTGAGCAACAAATATCCTCAGGCAACGTTTCTGGAAGTCGACGTGCATCAGTGCCAGGTTGGTACTCAAAAACGTGTTTTCAGCTACAATAAAAAGAGCAGATGAGGTAGCGAATGGGAAACTTGAGGGAAACCCGTTCAGACAGGATAGTGGGAAGTGACCTGTGGCTGTTATGCAGTTGGTGAATCAGAAAGAGCCGTATCAGGAAGTTCTCCAGCATTAGGATATGCACGAAGATGTGAACGGACAGCGCTGCTGTAAATCAGTGTTCTTGCAGTTACCCCTGTGCTGTCCTTCTCTTGAGCAGTGTACCGACAGCTTCGCTGTTCCGCTGCTCGTGCTGGTTAGGTGATACCATTGCATGTAGCAGAGAGAACCACTATCAGTCAGAGTAACTCTTTCCAGACAAATATTGGCCTAATTATTGAGCAAAATGAAAAATGCAGCAAAGTGATGTGATTAGTGGGACTAGGTTCCTCTCAAGAACTACTCAGCTGCTTTTAACAGACAGTGGTGTTCCAGATGCGTTATTGATTGGCTCAAGAGTCGTTAACAAAAATTAACAATGGTATGTTGAAAGGAAGTGTCTTGAATTACTAAAATCTCAGGAAGGGAGGTGAATGTCACAGTGCTAAAGGTGTTTGCAAATTACGTGAAATTACTGAAAATTTGGGGAAAACTGCTACGGGTGCATAACAGGTATGAATGTGGGGAGAAAGCAAATGGAATTCCCCCACGACAGCAGCAGGCTGCAGGTCCTGGGTGTGCATGAGCCCCAGTGGCTTGGGAGAGCAGGAATGCGGGCGTGAAGGAAGCTTGTAAAGCACAAGTGTTGCATTCAGCCATCCTCCACTTTCCGAAGCAAACGAGCAACGCGACTTTTATGGTGTACTGACAAATCGACTGACCATGTGAAGCCCACTCAAAGAATGCCCAGATGTGTAAAGGAGGATCTGAAGAACATTTGAATAACTTTAAACTGTTGCTGGAGTTAAAGCCGTTTATAAAACAACTGTTGGTTGTGATGTTTGAGGTGGTGTGGCTTAATGAACACCTCGTGTGTGCCTTCTTACCCAGGTGAAACAAGTGAATGTGTCTGTCCTGTGTTGGTAAGACTCTTGTTAGGTAACACTTGTGATGAATTTCTGCATTCTAGGGAACAGCTGCTACCAACAATATATCAGCAACACCGACGTTTCTGTTCTTCCGGAACAAAGTGCGAATCGACCAATATCAAGGAGCAGATGCTGTAGGTTTAGAAGAAAAAATTAAACAGCACCTGGAGAATGATCCTGGGAACAGTGAAGACACGGATATCCCCAAAGGATATGTATGCAGCTCTGCTCTTAACCTCATTTTGTCAAATGTTTGCGTACCTTGAATGTTTTAAAAGAAAGGAAAAAAAAAATCTGTTGCAGTCTAAGCACGCTCTAAGTTAAATAATGTTACTTTAGGCAAAGCTGCAAGTTCCATGTGGCTTTGAGGAGATGGATTGTCTGGGTTTCCTTTTCCAGACAATTTAAGAATTAACATGGATATATTTAGTAAGTGTGGCTCTAGAATTGTAAAATGTATTAAGAAAAATCTCCATGCGTAGCCGAGTCACTAAAATAATGAGATTTACGTATTATGGTGAACTTTTTGTGGCAGCTGCTTATGCTGCTGCTTTCTTCTCAGACATCCCAAAATGTTCTTTTAAAGTGTAAAAGTGTCCACGGAAGAAGATGTTGTTAGACGTGGCTGTCAAAAATGTTGAAAAGCTGCTCTAGTTGTTCCTTGAGCATTCCTCTCTGTTGCTTATGTGCTAGTCGGTTCATTTAGGTTTGCCTTTTTTCTTCTTGCTCCCTACCCTTTCTTTAATCCTCTTTATTTCATCTCTTAAAAAAAAAAAAAAGGAGGAGAGATTCTGAGGCCAAAGGAATTAACCCTCATAACAGTTGAGCTCTATCTCTCCTATAGCAGCTTGCCCTGAAAATAGGATGCCTTTGGCAGGGTGTTGTGAGATAAATGATATCTCACAATACATTTTCTTTTGCTTAATTGCTAATGTTTGCCACAGTGGATGATATTACCAAGTGTGCTTTTTACATTTTTTTCTGTCCTGTGAAAGAATGGCAAGGATATAAAAAATATGAAGTAAAAAAATGTTATAGGAATACTTGGAAAAGATGATGTGGCTGGTGTGAGTGGTGCTTGCTGGTTCTTGCTTTCAGTTTAATAATATCATTTTGCTTCTGGAGGAGTACAGTGTATCCCTCCAGTAACTGCTGATCAGGCACTCTCAGGTAATGTAAACTAAGGACATTGTAACTGTTCGGTAAATTGTAAAAAAAATGCACATTTCTAATTATGTTCTCAGACTGAATGGTTTTTAAACCTTGCATCAATCTCTGAACTGAAATGTAACTAACACTGGCTTACAAAGAATTCAAACATCGGTATTCGTGAATAGAGTATTTTTTTTATCGCTGCATGGCTTGCCCATGTCTTTTAGGGAAATCAAAACTTTGGAGTGATATCTCAATCCTTGCCTAATGTTTCAGTAAGGGAGTGATCCACTTAGAAGTATTGGTGCTTTCAGAAAAGTGTTGTCACCATGTTCTGCATGTTTTTATTACCTCGGGGCAGTTGTGTTGCAAATCATAAGCCTGTCTGACAGATGTACTAAAAACACGGGACACAAGAACTCTCATGTGACAAAACACCTTCCTAGATCTATCATCTTTGGTGGTGCTCCCTGAGCAAGCCCTGGTGTAATATTGCTCCTTCAAGGAGACTGCCTGTTGTTCTACCAAAAGTATAAACACAGTGCCTTCTGTGCTGTGTCACATTTTGCCCACATCCCGTGTCACCATTCAGCACGCAGCTCGGTGCTGTAGTGTGCACCTTACTTTGCACGAGACAAGGATCTACAGAACCCCAAGTTGCCTTGTTTTAATGCAAACCCAGGCGTTTGGGAGGGTGCTTTAAATTCACAGCTAGCCCGATCCTGTCAGGCAAATGGCAGCAGGGTGCAAATCCACCTGAATATTTCTCATTTAAATGAACCCCAAGGCCACAGGTCACTTGAATTTGTAGCAGTTAAGCTGCTCACTGACTGTTCCACAACACGTGTTCCATCTCACTTTATCTGTGACTGCTTGGGTTTCTAGTTCCTGTGAAATCCTCTGTGAAACTATGGAAACATCAAGCTGAACCTCTGTCTTTTACCAGCTTTGGAGCCCAAAACACACTGAAAATCACTCAGCCAGTTCAGGTCTGCTTAGATTGGGTTTGAGATGAATGCACAAGTTACTTTTGTAGGAGGTGGTGTCTTGCCCTACGGGTTGAGTCCTGGCTGCACTCAGGCTGTGTGAGCCAAGCAGGAATTCTCTTTGACCCTGAAGCGACAGGCTGAAGTGCTGCTTTGGTTTTTTAGTTGTTTTGGTTTTTAGCTGTGAGAGCCAAGGGCAGTGGCATGCAGGAAATGGTGGTGTTGTCTCAGCAGCCTGTTTGTGGATTCTGTTTGTACCCTGATGCTACAGCCTGAGTTGTTTCTGCAGTACTCTTCAAGCTAGCTCGTGCTTTTTTTTCCCTTTTGGTCAAGGCCTTATGAAAGAGCTGAGCAGTAGCACAAACTGGTTCATGGTGAATAGTGTAGCTCTCTTCTGTGTGGTTTTGCCAAAGGATAGGGTGAGCGTTTCATAAAGTTAATTTGTATACAGCGCTGAAAAAGAAATAAAAGACAAGCTTGGCACTGAAAGCCTGGCAAGAACTACAGTGCTGGTCTTTTGCTTTGTTTTGCCATATAGAATGTATTTTGGGGGAGGTCTGTTTTGCCTTGCTTTTCCTGTTAAGCTGCACCCAGCTCCAGTCTGATGTCGGTCTGTCCGTGTCGTGGCGTGACTTACGGTGCTGCAGACTCGTTTGGGAAAAGCCTATCTGGAAATTCTGCCCAAATTCTTATTCTCAGAAGGACAAGAACGTGTTCCAGGGGTGCAGGATTTTGAATGGAGGGGGGAAAAATGCCTTTCAGTTACGAACAGGGTACATCCGAGTGTCTTTTTGTTTGTAGCGTCTCTTGGTGTAAACCCCTGAGGTTTGCTGCGTGCCTTATTCTAATCTGCCCAACGAAGAATTCCGTTCATTTCAAGGCTTCCTAATCCCCGGTGAGTTCCTGGTGCGCTCAGCAACGCTCTTGCTTTTGCTTTCAGATGGATTTAATGCCATTTATCAACAAGGCCGGCTGTGAGTGTCTCAACGAGAGCGACGAGCATGGATTTGAGAACTGTTTACGGAAAGACTCCACCTACTTGGAATCAGACTGTGACGAGCAGGTACAGCAGATCTTTCCAACTGAGACACTTGCAGTGATGCTCTGCTCTGCAAGAAGCTTTTCAAGAACTTGTCTACTTTGTGTTGTTATGATGGTGTAAGTAAGAGTGGGAAAGGGCAGTAGGATGTAAGTAAAGTTTGTATTCAAAGGTTGGTGTCTCCTTTCCAGTTTCGTATCCCTTTATGTATGGGAAAAAATTCCAAATGGAGTAACGTTTGCTGATATTTTACGATGACAGACTAGTGCCTGTGTGGAATATAGTGATGGCATTTTATTGCAAATCTCAGACTTCTAGTTAATTGTTGTGTTAGGTTTGTTTTTAAGAAGAAAGTGGTGGTTAACTGCATCTTTTTTTTTCCTCCACAGCTGCTTATAACTGTAGCTTTTAGTCAACCTGTCAAGCTTTACTCTATGAAACTTCAGGGGCCAGATAATGGTGAGTGAAGCATCTGTTTAATCGTGTCTTTGAAACCATGTTTAGCTGTATTTTCTAAAAATGATGCTGTTGTCCCTGAAACTTTCTACCTTCTGAGAATCCCGCAGCAGCTCCAGGAAGCTTGTTGTAAATGAGTTATCTGGTCTATTTTTCAGTGACCTTGCACGTGGGTATTTGGTGCGGTGCAGATATAAATATTTACCATGCTTTGTAGAGAAACATTTAATTCAAGAGTTCATGTGAAAGCTGCTGAAAGGTGTAGCTTAGTTTTTATGGTAACTCAGTATACATTATCAAGTTGAATAATGTTCAGGTGTTATATGACACAGCAAAACTATTGTTTTTTAGACTTTTTATTGTTGTTTTTTTTTGTTGAATTCCATCTCTGGTGCATAGACAATTATTGCAGCTTTAGATGCCCTTCAGTACCCAGGGTGATGGTGCGGGATTGGCAGATAGGAGACTAGAAGTTCTGTAGAAGCTCGTGCCTGCCTTAAGTGGTGTCTCGAGACTGTGATAAGCGTTTGGAGGTACGTGTAAACAATGGAATACCACTCCTGTATCTGAACACAGGGCAAGGGCCAAAGTACATAAAAATCTTTATCAACCTTCCTCGATCCATGGATTTTGAAGAGGCAGAAAGAAGTGAACCAACTCAAGCCCTGGAGCTGACGCCAGATGATATTAAAGAAGATGGTATCGTCCAGCTTCGCTATGTAAAATTTCAGAATGTCAACAGCGTAACTGTGAGTAAATCTGGGCCGAGGCCTCTGGGGGCTGAAACCTTCTCGGGCTTTTAAAGCATTGGGCATGTTGGTTGATGCTTTGCAGATGTTCTTAGTCCCTCTCTGCCGCTTGCACGCTGCGTGTTCGTGCTAAGAGCATTTCAGGAACGTAAGGTGAGGCCAGGCCGTGTGTGCGCAATGTGTCTCGACCTGGTGTGAGATGAGGCTCCCTGTCACCTCCTCATGAGGTCGTGTGCTGGTGAACGCAGCTTGTGCTTTTACTCACCTTCCTGGAAGCTGTCTTGTCTTCATCTGAAGAGCTGAGGAGACAAGCAATCCAGTTTCTCAGTAATCTGATTGCAGAGATGACAGATTTCTGAGTATCAAGTGAAGTACTTGCCATGTCTTTAAGCTCCGTACCCCCATGAAGGTTTTTAAATGCTGTCATCAAATGACCTTTGTTTTCTAATGAGCTCTCTGGTTCTCGTGCTGTAAGTGACTTTCCACAGATTTCATGTAATTTTCCCAGATTTGACTTGCCAGTGCAGGTGCAGGGTCTCCTTTTGCAGGTGAAAGTGCAGGTTCTAGTGCACACTGCGTGCCACCACCAAAGCCATGCTGCAGTCACGCTCTCCTTGGCATCATCCTGGTACCGCGCCTCGCCCGTTTCCTGCAGGATGGGCTTGAACTGGTTTTCCAGCCTGACCCCTGACTTCTCATCTAGGGAAAGGCTTTTAATGGCCTGAGTTATGTGCTTACAAATGTATGACTTGCACTTGATCGAAGTAAACTGTATTGTAGTGGGCTGGCCACAGGAATGGCCAGCTGCTGAGGAGGTACGGGTAACTGCGAAACATTGATCCACCATCAATCTGTTCATCACACTTATTTTTCCCCTGTAAAAAGAGGATTCTGGTAAATCTCTGAGTTGCTATTTGTGTACTGCATTTTAGGTCAGTTGGCTACATTTATGTTTAGCAATGTTTTACTAGGAGGTGTTTAAAGGTTATGGGACGCAAACCTAAACAACTTCCTCTCATGTCTGTTATTTCTATGGGGTTACCTCTGTGACCAGGCTTATCCTCACCCAGAATGAAATGGAGATTCATCACGGAGGTTTATACTCTACAAAGCTGTGCTGACAAGTACAAGTTCAGTGTTTGTTCTGTAATAAAATCCCATGCTGGCTCGAGACAGGATGATGTGCAAACACTAGACGGGCAATAAGGTAGTTAAGTAGATGTTCTGCTTGTTTGCGCTCTTTGCCTGTGAGCCCTGCAGCAGCACTCCCCTAGTTTCCCAGCTAAACCTGCCTTCTGTATGGAGGACTTCCCCTAGATGAGATGGCCAGCCGTGGTGTCCACCACCTCAGCTTTGGGTGCAGGTGATGAAGTTCTGATGGCCTACGTAGTCCCATGGGTAAAAATCTTCACTTGGCTTCTGATGAACCGGAGGAGGCACGATTGTTGTAGACAACTGTCCTGCACTTCTGTCACCTGTAACTGGACATACTTACTGAACATTTCCCTGTCAGTACTGGAAAGTTTGTACTTCATTTATCTAGATCACTGCTGGCTTTGTTAGGTCTAACTGACCTGCTTTATTAATTCTAATGAAGTTTCTAATCCATGTAATTCAGTGTATTTAACGCCGATGATCTGGAAGGTCTCTTCCAACCAGAACGATTTTGTGATTCTCTGGTTTATGGATTGATTCAGGGGTGGACAGTTTACCTGAACTCTTCTGTTTGTTTCTCTCTGTAGTTGTTCGTCCAGTCCAATCATGGTGATGAAGAGACAACAAGAATTACATACTTCACATTTATTGGAACTCCAGTCCAAGCAACAAATATGAATGACTTCAAGCGAGTGAGTCCTCTTTCTTAAAAGCACTTTTCAATGTTTTAAACCAAATCAAAAATAGGTTGATGGAACAAATACATTTGGTTGTTACTACAAACCCATAACTTCAGGTACTTCTGGCATCCAGAAGAAACTGTGTAGTTTTATGGTACGAATCTGTGGTCTTGCTTCCAAGTTCTGGCTCATGACCTTTGTAAAAGTAACTGATACAAATGTGTATATTGAAACTTGAGTGACTGTCAGGTTGTATACCCTGCAGACAGACAACAGTGGGGTTTTTAACAGCTGTGAGATTTCTCTTGATTTAAAGACATGCGTTCTGATGGTGTTCAGGAAGTAGAGAAACATTTGTGTGTACAAATTAAATGGACTCCCTGTGATTGACTTCATAGTTCTACTTTGAAGGTTGTTATTCACTGGGCAACATTAAGTTTGAGAACTAAAAAATATTTGGTCCCAAGGTGTCTGTTAAACATAGCTGCTTTTCAAAGAGGAAAGGAACGAAGATGCAAACAGCCTGGTTCACTATGACTTCAGACACGCTAGTGCTGAACAATAAGGAAGCTCCATTCTTGGAACCGTCGTTCTTTTGAGAATGTGAAATGGGTTTGAAACTTTAGAGCGACTTGTAACTTCTTCAAAATGTAGCAAGTCTTTTTAAATTAGACTGCTTTAAAACTTAGTAGCCTTTGTAAAAGGACAAGTAGGGCTGTAAACCTGCCTGTAGACTCCTGTGTAGGTGCCCAGTACTGCTGAAAGCTCCATGGAATCTGTTACACAACCTACAACTTGAGGAGGCTAAAAACACTAACACTGGCCAACATGTCACATACTTGGAATTTTTAACATTAAAACTTGATCTTGACTTCTACATGTAAAACTTAACATCTTGGCAGGTAATAGTTAAGTTAATAAATAGAAGCTTAGCAGGTTTTGCTACCTTTTTGTGAAACACAGCCATTGGAGGAGTTGGTTTAATGCACTAAAATTAACTGGGTATCAGTCTGAGACCTTTGTAATGTAGCACTTCCTGTTCTCCCTGAACTAGACCTACATTAACTGACGTGCAGTCTGCTTACATTCTGTGTTTGATACAGCTGCTTTGTCAGTGCTTATGGTATTAGGGCATCCCCTGCGACGAGCTGTGCGGTGACTCTTTTAACCTTGTTAATCTGCAGTATTTTCTGATATTGTTGAGAGGGGGGTGAGGCTGACTCAGTGTTTAATCTCTCACTTTCAGTTCTTTGTAAATTAGTTTTGCTTTCAAAAGTACTGAGAGTTTATTTTCATCAAGTGCCCTCTCTAAACCTGACCTGATTGTTATAGTGGTTTTGTTTGGGTTTTTTCACTTGATTATCTTGATTGCAGCGCACTTGGTAAAGCAATTCAGGGGTTCTGTAGGATGCTAGAAGGGTCTGAGGCTAGTGTTGCCCCTGCACAACACGTTTCCTGCTGTCTTTTCAGTTGCGTGGATAAAATGCTGGTTTGGTGGGCACGGGGGTGAAGTTGGCTTAGCCTGGAGCCGACTGCTGTAACAACCTGAGCTGCAGGCAGGGTTTGTGTGGGGAGGGGGAGCCGAGTTCACACGTGCCCTCACACAACCCTAGGGAGGTGTTAAAAATAGCGTGGGGCTCCGGGCGCCTCAATCCTCTGCTGCGGTTGGAGGGGATTTGCAGATCGCTCGGCTCTGGGTGCAGTGTGGGTGCTCGGCAGCTGCTGTACGGCCGGGAAGCACCACGCCACTTCACAGCTTCTCTTTCCTCAAAGGTTGCTGGTGAATGCCTTGGCACCGTCCAGGTGTGTGCTGTTGTGTCTCGTGACACCCCCTTAACTGGTCAGAGCGGCCTTAGAGGAGCCAGGGGGTGCTGGGTTATGAAGTGGCTGATCTGTCTTTGTTCAGACGCTCCTCGACACTATGTGTAACATTCCTGCTTTGCTTCCTGAACATGTAGTTAGTTTTAATGTTAGGCTGTTAAAATATTTCATCGTAGCAAATGGGATGTGTAGTCTGGCGGAGTTGCAGCGCTCTCAGGAATCTTAACTTTTGTTTCCTCTCCTCCAGTGATCCTGTCAGCTAGGAAACCTTAATATAGCGTTGGGCATTAATTATATTTGGGGTTGTAGATTAACTGGGAAACCTTATTTTTCTTTTCGTCTCCCTGAGCAGTCACCCACACTACTCCTCACTGCTTTCATCTGTCTCCCTCATCTCAGTCTGTCTCTGCTGTTCATATTTCTCTTCTAATTATGATGGAAATAGTATTGCGGTATGATTGACAGGACGGGGGAATGCTTTTTATCCTGTTTGACGAGTGTTTGTAAGAATCTGTTAGACATCTTATTTGAAGGGCTGGAGTGAAGAAGTGGACAGGGATGAGATTCCTGTCGCGTTGTTGTGACTGACCTCTTCTTGACCAGGGAGTTGGTTCACGTGTTTCCCATAAATGAGGCTTTGTTTCCAGCATTAGACCATCACAGAGAGAGCCTGAGGTTCAGCTGCTCTGAAAAACATCACAAGTACTGAGTCAGTCCTTCAGTAATGATTTTTAGCTTTCAGGTAGTTTGGACATACACAGAATCACAGAACAGCCCAGGTTGGAAGAGAGTGCAGCCATTGATGTCCTGTAGTTCTTGATTATTTCTGGTATTGCTGACTAAACCCACTGCTGCTCAGGTTTGAGGGTGGGGCACAGATGAATCTCGAGCGGTTGTGGGACCCTCTTTCGTCCCCTCTTGAATGCAGGCTTGCTTTCTACTCAGAACTGCTTATTTGCACTACCTGCTGCTGCTCTTTTTTCCTTGTAACATTTTGTTTGTTTGTTTTTCAGCTTAACTTCCCATTTCTAAAGAACTAAAAAGGCAGAAGAGATTAAAAAGTAACAATCAGATTGAAGTGGTCTTGCACTGCTCCCTTCCTTGCTCCCTCTGCTCATCTAGCATCTCTTTCACCCTTTCCACAATCTCAGCACTGATGCAAGAGCCGCCTTCTCTGCACCTTCTACCATCAGGAAAAGTCTTCTCTACCTTCTGACTCATCAACTCATCTTTCCCTTCACTCCCCACTCCAAACCTTACCATCAACACTTCTCTTTCCCTTTCAGTCTGGCCGATTTCCTGCCCCACTGTTACCCTGAACGGGGCCTTTTCCAGGCAAGCCCTGCAGTCCTTTTGCAAGTGGTTTTCTGTAACATTTTCCAGCCTGTACTGAACTTTGCAAAGCTGTTTGAGATGCAGCTTGTGAGATGCTCTGCCAAGACTTGACTTTTTAAAATATCTTGGTGGTGTTCTTTGTTGTGATGCTTCTGTAAGTAGTGGGCAAGCCAGGGTGGGCTGCAAAGCACTACCCATTACAGTCCCACTGGTGGCACTGGGCACCTGCTCAGGGGAGATATGGTGAGGAGTTGGTGAGTGTTGGTTTGTACGTGGCCTGATGAGGGTTCTCCAACAGCATCCTACTAATTCTACTTGCTTGACCTCTTTCTGTACATTCAAAACAAACAAAACCAACTCTGCTTCAGGATGTTCAGTAATAGTGTTTCCAGTCCTCCTCTTGGCCACAAAGAGTTAGTTGAGGTTTTCTCGCTGCCAAGCTCTGGACTGATGCTTGGAAAAAAGCCAAATGGTTGACGAAAAGCCTGCCTCAAACCTGTCATCTTCTGGGGGGAAATCTGGGCTGTAGCCACCACCTTACACTGCACTGGGTGTCAGTCCTTTCTGGAGGTGGGAGGGAAGTGGATCTGTTTGAGAGAAAATAATGACCAATGGTGGGTTTAAGTTTAAATAGCCCATTGCCTTTTGGGGAGGTAGAGTGGGATGGTCAGAAAATGGGTTTCTTTGACCTGTGATGGCAAAATAGCCACATCAGTGTGATTGATTTTCACAGATAATACACATGGGCGAGTTGTCATTCTCTGCCTCAGACTGGTATACAATATTTTTCGTTGACATTCCCCACTTTCTAACACCTAATCTTTAATCTTAACTGCAGGCTTTCTTTTTTTTCTTGCTTTTTTTTTTTTTTTTTCCTTAATCTGTGTGTGAACACAGTTTGGTGCTTTGGAAACAGAATAAATACTGCTTCTTGACAAATTTAACTGTACTTTTTTGTAGCTTGATTAATTGGATCTTAATACAAGTGATTGGGCTTCAGATTTTTTTTTCCCTTCTTTCCTCATGCTGTCAGATTGGAATTTTCTAGACCTTAAAGCATTAGGTTTAATTTACAGCTTGGTGGAACATTGCTGGTCAAGGGTTTCTTGGAGGTAAAAATGGTCTTTAATAGTGCTTTTCATCAGTAGATGTCAATAACTTCATGATGGTGATAACTCAGCTGACAAAAAGCAGCCAGAAAGTGAAAAATTCTCCCTCTTGAAGTTTTAGAGTAAATGAAAAAAAAGGGGAAGGATTGGGAAGAATAATCAGTGGGGCTGTGAGTGTCCCGTCGTTCGGGGCTGTGGGTGTTCTTTATTTTTGGTTTGTTTTCTTTTCCCTGCTGGTTCTGTATTTTACCGTGGACTGTACGGATCTTGCGTGGTGTATTATCACACAGCTGCAGAAGTCATTCACACTTCACATGTTTGCTGCTGCAGTCAGTCAGTTAGAACAGGAGCAAGGTTTACCTCCCTTCTTTTCAGCATTATTGAGTAGTAATGGGAGATTGTGGGCTGCAGTAGTGTCATCTGCAAATCTCTGCCGCTGAATTCTGACTGCATCTCTAGTCAGACAGAAATGAATTGGGAATCTGTGCCTTGTCCTGCACCTTGAAGTCTTAAGCTTTAAGGCTTACCCAAACTGAAATAAAATACTGATTTTTTTCAAGGGTCTGCACGAGCACTAGAGCTATGTCTGAATCTTTTCAGAAAGGTGACTGAATGCATCGTTTTCTGCTCTCAGGATTTTGTGCTCGGTTGCCTTAAGGAAGGGGAGTGGCTACCCTTCTGCAGTGACCTATGCTAACTTTAACCCCACAGAGCAGGATAGAGAGCACTGGAGGTGCTCTTGCTGTTGGCTGGCATCTCGACTCACCAGAGCCTGGTGGCAGTGGTGATCTTTTCAGAGAAGGGAAGCCCTAAGGTGACCGATTCCGCGTGGCGTTTGCAGAATTGGAGATTGCGAGGAGACTTGGTAAGGAATAACATTTTGACAAGGAATAACTGACTCAGGTGACTTCCAGATTTCCTTATAGGTTCGAGCTGCACTATAAAGGGAATGTTCTCTGAGAGGTACATTGCAAGGCAAGGCTACCAGGGGAAATATTTGAGCACCCACTGGTTCTCTGCCCACTACAGTAATTTAAGTAGCGTATGAGGGTTGGATGCTTGGTATGTAACACACATTATTTCAAGTGTGGTCTGTTCTGTTGCAGTTACTGTCTTCTAACTCCCCTCAGAGCGAGACTGATGCTTTGCTGTCTGAGTACTAAAGATAAGGTTTCTTGTGTCTTGCATCCCTCTTAACCCTTTAGAGGGATTCACAGCTTCTGCAAGCACTGCAGTCATGCATGTTGAAATGCAGTAACTTAGCGGAAAATTCAGTTGCACTTGTTTGTTTTGAGACTGACTTTAACATACACTTGACAGGACTTTTGGTTAAATACTATTTCTGTTTTCTCTTATCAGGTAGTTGGCAAAAAGGGAGAGAGCCACTAGGACGCAGAAGACACTGGAAGGCCTTATCGCAATCAAAGAGATCTCCACTTTTATCTACAACTCCTGGATAATTGCTTGACCATAACCAGAGACTGTCAATCTGTTTCATTTAATGCCATTACCAATAAATCCTTGCTTTTGTTGAGATGGAGTTTCCCTAGTGTGTTTCTGTTGTAATCCTCCTACATGTATTTGTAAATAAAATCCATTACTTTTGCCAAGTTTAATTTTGTTATTCTAGTAACTGTGGCTCTTCTCTTTTGTTCCATTTAAACCTCGACTGGCTTATCTTTAGAAACAGAGGACAAATCGTAGCGTGCGTTTGTTCAGAGAGCTCCGAATGTCAAACATCAGTGAAATGCCATAGAGGGCCTTCAGTGGCTACCTGAAAGTGCAATGTGAGGGACTTTGTTACAAGACGGTGAACTTGGAAGCGTTGTTCCCACAAAATGGAACTGTTTCTCAGCCAGGCATAACCTCACCTGCTCTGGCCCTTTCCCTTTCCCTCCCCACCTCTGAAAAAGCCCATGTGGAGCTGCTGTTCTGTTGACTCTGGGCTTGGTGGCAAGCGACACGCTGCCGCAAGCCGCTCGGCGCCCAGCCTTCGAGCAGTGTTTGCTTTTTAGGTGTCGCTGGAAGACAGAGGCCTTGTTTCCCAGGCAGACTCCAGCAAGCTCCACGCTTGGGATGCGTGTGTACCCCACCTGAACCTCCGTTCTGTTGTCCTTTTCTTGGGTGGGTTTTCCTCTCCCTGGATCTTGGTAAGGAAATGTTTATTGCAAATGTTCGTTTTGCATCTTAATTGGAATTCCAGCACGACTTTAGTCAATTGTCTTGGAAGTGTGCCCTAAGTAATTTTAATAAATCGGGCATTGATCAGCAGCATAGACATAAAGTACTGTAGAAATTCCCTGTAAAACTTGCTAAGTGTTTTAATTGGCATAATTAATTTCTTTGTAAAGTTAAATTTGTTACATTTCTAATTACCATAAATCCAGCTAAGGCTTAAATCCCGTCCTAATTGGCATTCCTTCCTTGAACACAGTAGGGTGGTTCTCTTCTGGCTTGGCAGCTCTGGGGGTTAATACCACGCTGACTTTCTGTTAGCACAGATTTTTTCTCCAAAAGGGAAATGAGGTTGTCTGGAAAAACCACCTTTCTGGGGCACGCTTGTCTGTTGGCTGTATCACTCGGGAGTACTCCTCGGTGCTTGTCTACCTGCGTCCTAGTCCATGGCATGCGACGCTGCCTCGCTTTCTTCCATCCTTCCCCAAGGTTTTGCTTCCGTGGGGGGTGTAGGGCGTGTGACACACTGTACATAGAATATAAATGGGTTTTAAATAGAGGACAATATGAATAACTGTTCCTGTTGATAATTTTGTACACTAATTACCTTTTGGGTTATTGTTTAAGTGCCTCATCTTAAGTATTGCTTACCTCATGATATTTATACGTGGGAGATTTGATAACCTGGTGATGATTCTCATCTTTGTAAAAGATTAGTCAAATTTATATTGTTTATGAGACTCCTGCGTGGTTTCCTTGGCTCGTGATGCGTACCTTCCGTAACGAGACTCTGTACATAGATCCAAATAAATGTTTAGAGGTAACTGTCACGTGTTTCACTTTGTGAAAATGGAGTGGAGTTGTGTGCAAGGAGCTACAAGTAGCAAACCTGGAGTTAGGGTGATGTCTCTTGAGCAGTGTTACCCTTCCACGGTGTTCCTGGGTGCACGTGGCTTTCCTGGGATGGGGTTTTGAGGTTGTTCTTAATGGGAAAGTCACGCTGGTGAGCTGATCTGTTTCACAGCTGAGTGGGATCCCCGAGAGGGGCCTCTAACGCTGCTTGTGCTCACATAACCTGGAGGTAACTGAGATTTGTTGCTGGTGTTTCTGACAAAAGGTGATCTCTTGAACTTCCCGTGAAATACTGAAAGGCTGCTGGAAATCTGTGAGTGCGTGTGTATTTTATACCAAGTGTCCTAGCTCAGCTGGTAGTTCCGTTTTACCTGGAATCTTCTCTCGCTTCCTTGGTGGGTGGCAAAGCTGGTCGTGAGCTCTGCAGGGTGTCTCTTGAGCACCATCGGGCTCTTTAGTCATGGGGTTCCCCAGGACAGAGCACACTGGCCAGGGTGTCAGGTTGGGGACCGTGAAACGAAGGAATCCACTGCATGATGCCTTAACTAGAGCATGGCCGTGTACGATGGTCCTGCATGATGTGAGTTCCTAGTGGATACTGTACCCTGGGAGCCTTTGATGTTTGCTTGTCTCGGCTTTGTCCTCTATGTTACTTGTGTATTGAGGTTCCTAAGGGTATGGTACCAGAGAGCTCCTGGGCTCAATCCAAAGGCTGCTAGGGAGAGCAAATTCAGCTCTGGGGAAGTTGTTTATTTTCATGTTTATAGTCCTCAGTGTCTTTATTTCTGATAAGAGTTGGAGGTGTTAGAAGGCTAACCTCTAAATATCACTTTGCTTCTAACTTAATGGAGAAAGTGTAAGGAGCAGTAACGGTTAGAAGCTAACCTAAAGTGCTGGTGCTCAAGGAGGTACGTCTTTACTCTGCCCGACTCCTTCAAAAGAACCACGTTTCTTGCTTCTCAGCTGAGGATGCTTGTAGCGTTTTGTAGGCAATAGGAGACTTAGCATGACCCATCCTCTAAAAATGTGGTGAAGAGGAGAGCAAGACTATGGTCAGAGGTGCTAGGGAAGCTGAAATGCATAGACTCGTGGTCTCAGGTCAGCTTTGCTGTGCTGGGAGCAATGAAGTGGCTCAGGGTTTTTTTTTTTCCCTTTAAAAGCCAGTTTGTGTTTAGAAGAGTATTTTTAAGGCATGCCAAGAAAATGCTGACTCAAATATTAACACTTTGCATAGTAGTCAATTCACTTGAGTGAGGGAATGTATTTATCACGGAATTTAACTCCTAGCCTGGTTTGGCACAAATTTGGGTGCATTCGTTGCATCTTAACCATTTGCTTCTGGGTTTCTTAAAGATCTGACTGTGACACCAAATGTATTTCTTCCTGTGGCTGAAACTTAGAAGGGTCTTTACTGCTTGGGTGTTTCCCAGTGCAGTGTCCTCTTCCATGCCATGCATTTTTGCATGCAATGAAAATGAAGCAACTTCTTCCACCTGTAATTCTCAAAAGAAGAATTTCTTCTAAAGTCTTCCTGTTACCTGGATGCTGTCACTGGGGATGACCCTGTGCTGAGCTCGGAGCACTGGGCAGGACCAGTTGTTCCACCCTCTGTCTGGCTCATGAATGGGCACAGGAGACCTTGAGTCTACTCCAGCTGCTTCTGGACTGGGTTTTTAAGGTACTTAACGTGTGTTACTGATGTCAGAATGCCAGTTTTTCTCAGAAAGCTGGGCAGGGTAGAAGAAATGAATACCTAAATTACCTTTCCGAGCAGAATCTTGCTATGAAGCGTGTATATACGTTAATTTGTGTGGTGAGATCGTGTTTCTCTTTAAGGCTGTGTTGGCTGGCAGTAACCGTGTTTCTGCTGCTTCATTGTCTCTTGATCATCTTCGAACTTAAGCTCCTACTTAATGGGCCTTGAAAAGTGGTGGAATGTTGAAAGGAATACTGGTAGAACTTTGAAAGTTTTTAACTTCTTGATTTTTCTCCATGGCAATGCAGGGTCTGGCCAAATGAACCGAGTGTGCTGCGGGGCACGGGGTAACGCGCTGCGGGGCACGGGGTAATGCGCCGCAGGGCACGGGTAACGCGCCGCGGTGCTGCTTTCACTTGCCTGTTGGGGAAAGGTGTTTCGGGCACAGCTCCCCAGTCTCTGTGGCTGGCGTAACGGGGATCTTAGTTCACCTGTAGTTCTGGCAGATACTGCTTTTGTGAGCTGAAGCGGCTCCGGATTTCTTACAGTGGTCTGAAACTCAAAGAGGGAGATTCAGACAGGAGAGAAGGGAGAAATTGTTGGTGCTGAGGGTGGTGAGAGCCTGTGCCAGGCTGCCCCGAGAGGTGGTGGCTGCCCCATCCCTGGCACCATTGCAGGGGAGGTTGGCCGGGGCTCTGAGCACCCTGCTCTAGTTGCAGATGGCCCTGCTCAGTGCAGGGGGCTTGGACCAGACGACCTTGAAAGGTCCCTTCCCACCCAAACCAGTCTATGGTTCTATGATTCTTTGAGAAAGCAGAAAAGGATCGTGTCTCTGGTAATTAGTTTTGGAAAGTCCCAGCCATGCTCAGCACAAGGTTGTTTGCCACAGTACATCTTCTGTGGATCTCTCCGTTTAAAGTAGAATTTCTAAAAGCTGGCTCCACTTCCTAATTTTTTATTCAATTTATTTTTGTAGCAAATGGATCCTGTCTTGACTGTCTCTCTTTCTTTTTCCTCATAGTCACAGCCCTGCAAAAATGGTGTTAAAACTCTATAACTCTCAACGTACCTTCTTTGATTGATCTTTTGTGGCACTCCTGCTTTCCTTCGGTATAAATCTTCCTAATCTGAATTCCTCTTTGCTTGCTTTTCCTACTTGCCATGAAAAGGTTCACAGTCTTGACATTTAAAGTGTCACAGAGGCCTCTAAATCAGCAGTCATCAGAACGAATAGAAAAGTTCACAGCTTTCAGCTCATTTCAGGACTGTACAAATGCAGCCGCCAATTGAACAGACCAGATGTGTTCAATTGATGAAATTCATTCCAATGACAAAGTCTGGAGGTGGACTATTAACAAAAAAAAAAGGAAGGGGAAAAAAAAAAGCTACTGAATTAAACTGCCTGAGGGTAATGGAGCCCTGGAACAGGTTGCCCAGAGAGGCTGTAGAGTCTCCTTGTCTGGAGAGATTCCCAACCCGGGTGGACACTGCGCTGCTGGGCCCCCTGCTCTGGGTGACCCTGCTGGATGGAGCAGGGGGGGGACACCAGAGCAGCTCCAGAGGGCCCTTCCAACCTCCACCATGCTGGGATTCTGGGATTCTCTCTCTAGAAAACCAGTGGCAGGAGCTTACAGGCAGAGACGTCTAATCACGATGTGTTTTCCAAATCTTTTAAAGTTTTTCTAAGTAGCTGATTCATTCATTTTAAATTACTTTGAAATGAGGAGAGAAATGGAAATCAGTGTTTTTCTTTTGCTGGATGGTTTGGGTTCAGCTTACTGTTGCAGTGTGAACTCTCCATCTCAGCCCACCGTAGTTTGTTGCTCTTTGCTCCCTCTCTTCCGCAATTCGCTTTCGGTGGAAGCTGATTTTGGAGTTCAGCATCAAACTGCTTTGGCAGAGCTGTCAGGCAGGTGAGAGAAAATCCTGTCACCTGGGGTCAGCAGTTGCAGTTACCAGGCCTCAAGGGAATTGGAGGCAAGAGTAGACAACACCCCATTCCGTGGTAGCGGATACATCAAGAGGTGCTATATGAATGCTATAAAATGATAGCTGCAGAGGGTGAGAACCTGACTTCAATTAGGAGTGACTCCAAATTCTATGAAATATATCAAACTGATGCCTGCTACAGCACCTGGACATTCACAGGTCCAGGATCCATCCTAGAGTATTGAGGGAGCTGGCAGAGGAGCTTGCCGAGCCTCTCTCTCCATCATTTATCAACAGTCTTGGCTAACAGGGGAGGTCCCAGATGACCGGAGGCTTGCCACTGTGACTCCCATCTACAAGAAGGGCCAGAAAGAGGATCCAGGGAACTACTGACCTGTCATCCTGATCTCAGTACCCAGAAAAATTATGGAGAGGTTCATCTTGAGTGAGCTCACACAGCAAGTGCAGGGCAGCCAGGGGATCAGGCCCAGCCAGCGTGGGTTTAGGACAGGCAGGTCCTGCTTGACCCACCTGATCTCGTTCTATGACCAGGTGACCTTCCTAGTGGATGAGGGAAAGGGTGTGGACATTGTCTACCTGGACTTTAGTAAAGCCTTTGACATTGTCTCCCACAGCATTCTCCTGGAGAAGCTGGTGGCTCATGGCATAGATAGGTGAACTCTTTGCTGAGTGAGTCCAGAGAGTTGTGGTAAGTGGAGTTAAACCCAGTTGGTGACTGGTCACCAGTGGTGTCCCCCAGAGCTCAGTTTTGGGGCCAGTCTTGTTCAATATCTTTATCAATCATCTAGATAAGGGGATTGAGTGTTTCCTCAGCTGGTCTGCAGATGACAACAAATTGGGTGGGAGTGTTGATCTGCTGGAGGATCGGGAGGCTCTGCAGAGGGGTCTGGACAGGTTAAATCAATGAGCTGAGGCCAATTGTATGAGGTTTAACAAGGCCAACTGCCAGGTCCTGCATTTTGGTCACAATAATCCCAGACAACGCTCCAGGCTTGGGTAGGAGCAGAAGGCTGCCTGACAGAAAAGAACCTGGGGATGCTGGTTGACACCCAGCCAAACATGAGCCAGCGTGTGCCCAGATGGCCAAGAAAGGCAACGGCATCCTGGCCTGGATCAAAAATAGTGTGGCCAGCAGGAGTAGGGAAGAGATTGTGCCCCTGTACTTGGTACTGGGTTCAGCTCTGGGCCCCTCACCACAAGAAAGACATTGAGTTGCTGGGGTGAGTTCAGAGAAGGGCAACCAAGCTGCTGAGGGGTCTGGAGAACAAGTCCTGTGAGGAGAGGCTGAGGGAGTTGGGGTTGTTTAGTCTGGAGAAGAAAAGGCTGAGGGGAGACCTTACTGCTTTCTACTGCTACCTGAAAGGAAGTTGTAGTGAGGAGGGTGTTGGTCTCTTCTCTCCAGTAAATAATGACAGGACAAGGGAAATGTTGCACCAGCGGAGGTTTAGATTGGATATTAGGAAGAATTTCTTTCCTGAAAGAGTAGTCAGGAGCTGGCACAGGCTGCCCAGGAAGGTGGTGGAGTCACCATCCCTGGAGGGGTTCCAAAAGTGTGTAGATGAAGCACTTCAGGCCATGCTCTAGTGGGGTGGTGAGGTAGGGTTTTTTTGCTTGTTTCATTTGGTTTTTTTCTTGTTGTTGTTGGTTTTGTGTGTGTGAGAGCTTTCGGTTTGGGTTTGCTTGTTTGTTTTGCTTTGGTTTTGGTTGGTTGGTTTGGTTGGATTCATCAACAGTTGGACATGGTGATCTAAGAGATCTTTTCCAACCGTGACAACTCTGTGAAATTCTCTACTCAAAAAAGTTCCTCGGGTACTAGAAGCTTGGAATTCCTTGTGTATCTGTAAATATTAAAAGATTCTTTAATGCCTAATCTCATCGTTACCCATTTTGATCCAAACTAAATACACATTGCTCAATTTTCCTGCCTAGGTGTTTGAAAATTTTTAAAAGTGATGTCACACAAGAATCTAACCTGTTTTATTTATTGCAGCCCTGCAGGGTTATCAGCATCATTTTAGACTCTTAAATCCAAATAACTGAAAACCTGGCCTCTTTTATTTCTGCCTGTGGCTGTGTGCAGGTGTAATTAAAGTCATTTTGATGTCTCATTGCCTCGTACAACGTAGAGGCAGCGTTCGGCGGTTTGCTCTGAATAATTTCACCCCTTGCCTGTGTGTTTGAGGGCAATAAATAAGGGGTTGGGTTGAAGGCTCATTCAGATGAGGCCTTTAGCTGATGATTAACTTCTTGATTTCGTCTAAACGCCGTTGAAAGAACTGGAGTAAGCAAGAGCAGGCATCACCAAGAGGAGAATTTATAACGTGCAGTCTTGCATTTCTGAGTTGGAAGAACTTAGTACACTTTAGAGTTTCCTGGTGCTCCTGGCCAGAACTGGGAAGAGAGAAGGTCTGTGGTCTATCTCTGGTGGAGATGCTCTCTTCAGGGTGGATTTGTTTACTGCGAGCCTAAGATTTGCATGCGTGTGGTTGCATCTATGTCTTGCAGACCTCCTTTGTTGGTCAACCTCTGACCTCAACGTCATTTTGCTTCTCATCCTTATTTCTGTGTCCTTCTTAATGACAACACGAGGACATTTTCCTGAACGACATGGATATGCCTTTACACAGGGTGCAGTTTAACTTCTTCAGCCTTCTTTCCTCTTTTTATCTTCTCTTTTTGGGTTTTTTTTGGAGCTGAGGCATCCTGGTGCAATTTAAATGACACTCTGAGCTTAAACACCTATAATGCCAGCACAAAACTGGAGAGGCAATGTGAAGAAGGCATTTAGTGCTGAGACAGAGGTGAAAAACCATTTTAGAGTCCGTTTTCCTGTGGTGACCAAATCCTCGGAGGGGTGGCCTTGAATCCCATCGTCACATTTCTACTTGGACTCTTACAACCCCCATTTTTAGGCTGTGTATTTCTGTGCTGTATATTGAACAGAGTTAGTTGCTGAGAGATTTTATTATTTTATTTTATTTCCACAGTGT
This sequence comes from Actenoides hombroni, assembly GCA_024336885.1. Taxonomy (NCBI): domain Eukaryota; kingdom Metazoa; phylum Chordata; class Aves; order Coraciiformes; family Alcedinidae; genus Actenoides; species Actenoides hombroni. The sequence goes on along the minus strand of WUAM01000431.1, from coordinate 49,858,273 downwards.
GGATATACAAGAAATAATTTCTGAGAGCACTCAGCTCTGAGGACCGTTAACAGAACCGGACCTTTTCTCCTGTGTAATTGGTTCAGATTTTGATCTGAGCTGATAACAACCTAAGACCATTACCAGCTGGTGGTTGCTTGACAGTGAAACAACAACAGCTTGAGGGAAGCCCTATTTATAGGTATTAATAATAAGAAAAAAAGCTAAAGAAAGGGAAATTTCAAGAAGAAGTGTAGAAAAACCTTGCTTGCAATGCACAGTGTATTGGGCTAGGGACTGATTCCTGAGGAGGACTATGGAAAGCCTCGTGACTGAAGCACCAGAAGACCCATGGACATGATTGACATATGGACATGATTGAGAGCTTGATGAAGAACTTCAGTTTGTAGGGTTTGGGGTTTTTTTTCCAATCTGTAGCAATGAGACTTCAGAAAATATATTTGCCCTCATTGAAAACCTGGTTTCTCCCACAGACTGAGCATTCAGCAGTTGGTACTGCAGTTAGAAATGTTCTGGACAAGCTTCCTGGGGAAACTAGAAAATGACACATGGGAAGTTACACAGGCTCATTGCCCTTAAACAAATTCCTTCACAGTTCAGCTGAGGTGTGTTGGTGGGATGGCTCTGGTGCAGATGTATGGTAGGTGTCTGGAATCTGCCAAGAGTTACAGTTTCCAGTTCAGCATTTCATTGTGGATCTGTCACGTTTGTGACATCTGCATCTCTTTGTTTTTAGCTCTGTGGTTTGAGTCTGTAACTAAAGTGGTGTCAATACTGAAATAACTAGGAATGCTTTTTTTTTTTTTTTTAAGGTGTTGTCATAGAAAGGTTTGGGTGGGAAGGGACCTTTCATGGTCATCTGATCCACAGCCCTGCACTGAGCAGGAACATCTGCAACTAGAGCAGGGTGCTCAGAGCCCCAGCCAACCTCACCTGGAATGGTGCCAGGGATGGGGCAGCCACCACCTCTCTGAGCCATCTGGGCCAGGCTCTCACCACCCTCAGCACCAACAATTTCTCCTTCTCTCCAGTCTGAATCTTCCTCTTTTAGCTTAAACCATCACCCCTTGTTCTGTCCCAACAGGCCCTGCTATAAAGACTATCCACATCTTTCAGCACCCCCCACCCCCTTCAAGTCCTGAAGGTTTAAGTTGTGCACGGCAGTGAAGAAACTGCCCACTTCATGCATTAGTCACACGGGGTGTGATTAATTCCACCCAGTTTTGGGTGTCTTTAATAAAAATGTCCCTATCTGAACAAGCTGCCCCACATTGCTCCATCTCAGCAGAGAGTGATTCATCCAACTTGATTTAAATCTCTACTTAAAGCTTGAGTTCGTTTGTAGCTGTGACCGTTCCTCTCCATTAGTCCAGCCTAAACAGAGCCTGGATCATGACCCCCAGCTGTTTATTGCTGCTTCTCTCCCACTGGAGAAAACACTCCCCTCCATGAGCAGGTTTTGTGAACTCACTAAGCCCTCATTATGATATCACAGTATCTGAAATTCACATCTCAAACACTTTATTTCCTTTTGGTATCGTTTTAGTAACTTGGCAGCCACTCCTGCCCCGAGCAGCTCCTGTCAACGACTACTGCAACCAACAGTACCTGCTCCTCTGCTCTCAGATGGAAGGAATCTCACCCAACACCAGAGCTTCCTCCTGACTAACCCAGAGAGCCGGTGAGTTCAGTTTCTGAGGCAGCAGATCATTGCTGAGTGGAAGGAAAGTTGATGATGTGAGATCTAAAACCGTGTCCCAGGCTGATGCAGTTGTCTCATCTGGTACACCAACAGCCTTATTAACCACGTGTCACTGCAGCATAAAACAAAGGCTTGTTGCTCATGGGAATGGTTGCATTTAGACATCATAACTCATGTGCACAGAAAGGGAATTTCAAGAGCTTTCTGTCAAGGGGATGCTTGAAGATGCTGAAAGAAACTTGGTCCAGGTGTAGAAAACCAGAACTTGAGTGATAATTATGTTTTTTAGACAAATTTACCAGATACTCTCATTCTTTCTGGAGCCCCTATTACAAGAAGGATGTGGACATGCTGGAGCATGTCCAGAGAAGGGCCACAAGGATGCTCAGAGGGCTGGAGCACCTCGCCTGTGAGGACAGGCTGAGAGAGTTGGGATTGTTCAGTCTAGAAAAGAGAAGGCTCCAGGAAGACCTTATTGTGGCCTTCCAGTATCTGAAGGGGGCTACAAGAAAGCTGGGGAGGGACTTTTTAGGCTGTTGGG
>WUAM01000431.1:49837295-49855930 GCA_024336885.1 Actenoides hombroni | reverse complement strand
ATTGTTGGTGCTGAGGGTGGTGAGAGCCTGTGCCAGGCTGCCCCGAGAGGTGGTGGCTGCCCCATCCCTGGCACCATCGCAGGGGAGGTTGGCCGGGGCTCTGAGCACCCTGCTCCCCGCAGGGGCTGGGTCCGGGTGACCTTGAGCGGTCCGTGCCCGGTCCCTGCGCCGCAGCCGCGGGCGCTGCCGCGGGTGCCCAGCAGGTGGCGCTGTCGGCCCGGCGGAGCGCGCAGGGGGCGTGGCCTAGTCGGGGAGGGGGCGGGGCCAAGCCAGGGGGCGGGCCCGGGGGCGGTCCTTTCGGGGCCACGCGGGTGAGTGTGCGGGGCCGGGGAGCGGCAGCGCGGGGCCGAGCCGCTCCGCTCCGCTCCGCTTTGTCCCGAACGGACGCAATGCGAACGCTTCCCGCGGCGTTCTGTGGGCTGAGGGCGGGGCCTGAGCTCGGCTCGGCTCCGGGGTCCCGCTGAAGTGTCGGGGTCGGGGGGCAGCGTGCCCCGTGGGGACGGACGGAAGGACCTGGAGGCGTGGGCAGGCTGCAGCGATGGCCCCTGCGCGCAGGGGCTGTGGGGCCCGGGGAGCGCCTGCGGGCTGTCCACAAGGTCTCGGCATCCCTGTGCTCCGTCAGGTTCGATGCTGTGTAGTACTAGACCAGAGGGGCAAAACAAAACACATCCGTTCAAATGAAGTCAGCGTGCAAGCCGGAAGACCCTGTCCCTGTGCAGGCAGATGACTTCAAGGGAAGTTTTCACTGGCAACCCCTCGGCTGTGGCAGAGGATACAGGTTGAGTCCATGGCAGGGGGAACCCCAAAGCTATTGCCTCTGTTTCCACGTTCCCCTGCTTCTGTATCTGAGGCAGAAGCTAAAAATGTTCCGATTTGAGAGGGACAGTTAGAGAAGCGCTCAGGGGGTGGTACCACAGGACAGCGTGGGGCTCGTCCACATCTGTGTGAAGATTCTCTTTGCATATATAATTAAATAAAACCCCAACTTAAGGGGAGTTATGGTAAACAGCAGCGAGAAGTTTATGCAAGGTGATCAATTAAAGTTCAAAATACTCCAGATTAACACTCTGCTCTCGGACAAGTCGGGAGGTTGCTCAGCATCCTGCTTGGCTTGTGCCGAAATCACGTTCCTGTGGCATTGGGTTAGAACAGCAAAGAGTTGCAAAGGTTTCTGTGGTTCAGTTTAACTAATTATGCTGTGTTAAAACATCTAACCTGATTCCTGTGCTCTCTGGAACTTTGCGAGTGTGAATTTTACCATGCAATGTCTCTCACGGTGTGTTTTGCACTAGTTGGTTATTTTTTTTCCCCTACCATCTACCGTGACTGGATGTGAACACTTAAAACCCAAAAAACACCAAAACCCTACCAAACAAAAACCGAAAGCAAGCCAAAGAAGCCCCAAACCCACCCCATGAAGTGCCTGACTATTGGTGATGCTGCCAGAGCCATTAGGAGCAGATCAGAAACAAGTGCTCTGCTTTGCTCCTTGTGCTGTGCCACAGACAGAAGCCCAGCGCCCATTGTCACCGTGCTGGTGTTTGCAGAGAATTTTTAATGCTGATCATCTTACTTGGAAATATTCATCTTATACTCTTGAGCCAGATTCTGAAACTGGTGGTCCGCCAGATATTTACCAAGATGGTTCTTCCCCGATAAAATGTCTTCTACCTTTAGTCACTCGTTTTAAGGGAGCTGCCGAATGTAAAGAGCTAGAGAAAAATAACCTGAACCCAGTAGCAGTGGGTTTGGGCTGTGTTTGATTTAGCAGGAACCTGAGTTTTAGTCCAACAGAAGCTGTCGTGATTAATCCTTCTTGTGCAGGTGGAAGTCAGGAGCTGTTGCTGCTGTTGCTGTCGGGTCCACCTCTTCTCATGGACAACGGGGTTATTTAATACCACGTAACCGTTGCCTAATTAGGACGTGGTTACCTTAAGGTTATTCTTTGCGATGGATGCGAGCGCCGTGGGTGCGTGTGTGTATTTCTGCAAAGGTGAGAACATCCACCACTAGCTCCACGGAAATTCCCTCCGGCAAGAGATGACGCAATTTGAGATTAAACTTGTAAACCTCAGTGCGGACAAAGCACGGCTACAGAGGGTGCAGGTTACGGGAGCTGTAAAGCGTCAAACGCGGTCCCGTGTCGGATACTCCTGGTGCTGAGGAATCTGCAGCTGTCTGTGTTGGACGGGAGTAGAACCAGTCCTCGGGGAGCGGGGAATGGCAGGAACTGCCTCTAACTATTGTAATCGGTGAGATTATCCCATTAATCATCTTCGTCTCTGGGAGTACCTTCCTTCTGACTCCGAGTGCTGTTTTTCCCTCCGTGTGTCACACGCAAAAAAGCCTGTAATGGAAAACAACGCAGGGACGAAATTGAACTGCTCGTAGGTGTCGGGCTGAGTCCCGGCCGTGGGCACCGAGGGCACCGCTGGCCTCCTGCCGCACCTCTGGAAGGGCCTTTGGGGCTGGGAGTAGTGCTGGTGTTCTCCGCCTGCAGAAAGGGCTTTTTCTGCTGTTCCGGCTAAAAAAGGGCCCGCGTTAGGAGCGGGGGGTGACAGAGGTGCTTTCTTCAGGGCCTGCCTTCTGTGCAAGTGGGGAAGCAGTAGGAAACGCAGGTAAATCTGTGGAAGTCCCCAAAAACACAGCACCATGAGAACCAGAATTGCTCTCAGTGGATGAACGGTGAATTCTTGTATTCCTGCAGCTCTATTCCCGTAGTGTTTCTCTTCAGCCGTGCTGTAGCAGCTACATTTGATCCCCCAAAACTTCCTCTCTGGAGATGTGAAAAGGAGAGGAAATGATACGGACCTGGTTAGAAGGTTGACTTGTATGATTTTGCACGTCTGTGTTGTTTTAAATTACTTCACCTACGTTTCAGAGCTCTCTGAACTGTGTGTCTCTGTAGGGCACTCTGGCAGATCGTCTCCTTGCTTTCTCTAATTCAGATCCGTAACTGCCAGAGTAAATCTGCATTTAGATGGGTTACCCAAACCCTGGCTGCTGCGGCAGGACCTCCGGTGAGAGGTGTGGTGGGGAATAACTTGCTTTTTGTTCCCGTATCAGCACACGTAGCGAGGAAGAGCAGCTCTCCCCACCGATCCCCTCCAACCTGCCCCTCTTTTGTTTGGCAGGCTGTGTCTCTGGTTTGAATGGACCCCGCAAGCCTGACAGCTTCACCCTGGCGTGCTCCTCCGACGGGCATCTCCTGCCCAGCACCCCGTGCTCCGCAGGCTCCGCTCTAACGGTAGGTGTGGAACTTCCCCGTGGCTGGGTGGAGAAGGTCTTGCGAGCTCACGGCACCGCCTGCCCAACTCCAGCGCTGAATGCCAGCGTGGCCGGGGCTGTCGGACGGATGCTGCTGGGGTTGGCATTTCTATCCGAGGAGGAGAAGTCTTTCACCTCCTTGGCCAAACAGGAGAACTCTCTGCTGCAGCATTCAAAAATTGAGTTAGAGGCGCTCCCTGGAAAGCAATAAGTTGATAAATAATAAGTAACATTTAAAGCCCACGTGCTCTGTTGTATTTGGCCCTGTCTCTGAAGGTAGAACGAGCTTCTGCATGTTTCCTCTTTGGGCTGTGAGCAGATGCTGAAGGTGACTCAGTGTGGGGAGCTGGGGCTGTCAAGGCCACCGCATTCGAGACTCTGCAGCTGTGGGTGGGAAGTGCTGCTCTCGTGTGCCTCCTGCAGCGTGGCTCATGGCCTCGGCCGCTGCCCCCTGCCAGGGAAGGTTAAAAATCCACCAGGCAGAGGCTGTGGGGATGCACTCGGGCTGCTGCTCCTGCGAAACCTTCGTAGACTGGTTTGGGTTGGAGGAGAACTTAAAGATCATCTAGTTCCTTGTGTTCCAAAAAAGAATCAAGAATCAAGTCACGTTTTCTTGGGTGGGCGTTCCTGCAGGATTCATACTACGTGCGTTCAATATGGAACGTGAGCTGATAATTGTTTTCAGACACAAATAATCGCCATTAAGCACTATTTTTTGAGTGCTGCGGCTCAGGGCTGCGTCAGTTCCAAGTTCTGCCTGCGCGAGAAGTCTGCTTCATCTCGAGGTTTGTGACAAAATCCACCAAATGGGCAGAAAAAACCAGTGTCGTGGAACAGAGGTGCACCCTGTGGTTTGAGTGCAGCTGAAGTGATCCTGGTACCGTGTGTTTCTTTCCTCAGAACAGTGTCCAGCTGGAAGACCCTTCGACGATTCAGGAGGTGGCCCTGGCCAGAACACCTTCAACGCCGAGCTGGTGGAACGTGGAGCCCCTTCCAGGCATAGGTGGGTCCCCCGTATGCGGTTAAAGCTGTGCTGTGCCTTTTACCTTGGTGCGTCAATGCGTCTCTTGGTGGTTTTCCCTCTTTCCCTTTCGATGCCCTGGGCTCTGGAAGCGCTACGTGACAACGGTGGCACAGCAGCTTTGCTGTAGGCTGTGACAGAAGACTCGCTTGCTTGCAGAGCCTGTGGCAGCTGGGACCACACAGGTGAGCTCCTGGTGACTCTGGTTTTAGCCTGAGTGCTGATACTCACAGGTACAGGAGCACTTCTTTCAAAGAATAATGGGTCAGCTGTGCATTCTGCACAGAATTCTTTTTTATCTCTTGCTTGAAGAGTCTTCTGTTTCCCCGAGGGCCCGGCAGGAAGTCCTGATGGTGTCTGCTCTGCAGCCCCTCCTTGTCCGAATCCCCGGGTTTCATCTCCTTACTCAGCGGGATCTGAAAGGATCCAGTGGGGTCCAGAGATAGGACAACGAGAGGCCTTGGTCACCTCTGCCATACACTGCAAAGCCTGCTGCGCTTCCCTTGCGCGTGCCATTCAGCAGAGGCCTGCTGGGTTTGACGTTCAGCTAGAAGGACCGTCTGGAGCTCATCCTTTAGGTGCTGCTTGAGCTGCTGGGGTTGGTAGGAGTGGAAGGGATGGGGCCAGTACATGGATCATCTCTGTTTCTTGACAGTCCAGCCCAACCAGCAGAGTAGGCTGCCTGCAGTAACCAGGTTTTGGCAGCGGGAGCGTGGATTCCCTCAGCAGAGGAGAGAGTCATGGTCTTGGCTTGCTCTGCTAAGTGTTACCATATTTCTTCCAACTTCCATTTCCTCTGGGCTGAGTTTCAGCTCAGCTTTCTTCCTCCAGATGCTCGTGTCTCACAGACATCTCGTTCCTTGTGATGAAGCTCGTTGAACCAGATGAGAAGACAGGGTGTATTCAAACACCCATGTCAACTTGGTGGCATTGGAGATCTTGAGAAAGAGGAGGAGCAGGGGATTGCAGCGCTTCACACGTCTCTGGACAGTAAAAATCACCTTCTGTTCCCTGCAGTCTGTCGAAGGGAGAGGGAGCCGATCGCGTACCAACCCCTTCAGCTGCTCCTCCCGCGGCAGCCGGCAGAAGCCGGGGCAGGCCCCGCTCGGCCCTGCGCACGGATGCGGCCAACGTGCCGCGGGCGTCCTCCGGCCCTCGGCGCGAGCGGCCTGGCCTGCGACCTGCACTGTGCTCGGAGCGCGCAGGATTAGCAGCGTCCGGCGTGAGTGCCAGGCCCTGGCGCGTGGCTGCCCCAGTTAGATGCTCAGCGCAGCCCCCGTAGAAATGCCCAGGTTGTGGGTTTGCCCCGCTGCCGTCGGTTCCCCGAGCACCCGGCCAGAAGGCCAGCTCTGGGCTCCCCCTGAAGCCGAGCTGGTGCCCAGATTCAAACGGCTCGACAGCACGTGCGAAGCTGCGAGAGCTCAGGCGGCTTCCAAGCCTTGGTCACGCAAACGGCTAATGTTTGCCGTTCTGGACGGGAATTCCATAAAATTAATCTAACACATCTTGAGGGAAATTAGCGCGTGCAGATGCTATCATTTATCACAATTATTTTAAAAGCCCTAATCTAGCACTTCATCGGATTCTTCACATCCACTTGCACGTCGAGCACTGCAGGAGAGCGTCTTTGCCCGGGGAAGCGGGGATGCCTTCCCCTGGCCGCCTCTGAGGAGGGGCTGGGTGGGCGCAGGGGCAGCGGGGCTCAGCCTCTGGCACCCCGGGAGAGGCGGTGTCGGCGCCGGTGCCGAGCGGGGGAATATATCACCCTCCCCTGTGTATAGAACATCTCCTCGTTGCTGCCAACGCGCGGCCATGCTCTTTGCGACGCGATGTCGGAGGGGCTGCCCGTGTCTTCTCTGTTGCAGCCGGTGCCCTCGGCGTGGTTCTGTCTGCAGCTATGAGATGTGAATTTCTTTCACATCTGGGCAGGGAACACGCCTCTGGTCCCACCGCGGTTTTCTACGTTGCAACAATGCTGTGAGCCCAAACTGGGGCAAAAACCACTCAATTTCCTATGAAACGGCAAACAGAAGGAAAAACTGCTGAAAGCTATCAAAATATTCCTCTGTGAACCCTGTAGCACCTAATGTGAATTTTGACCTTTTCTTTTAGGGTCAAAAACTAAAATCTTTATAACAAATCATAGAATGTCTGGGGTTGGCAGGGACCTGAAAAGATCACCTCATTCCGACCACGTGCCACAGGCAAGGAGCCCTTCCTCTAGACCAGGTTGCTCAAAGCCCCACCCAACCTGGTCTTAATACGTTTTAAAAAGCTGTTGATTTCAAGATGCTGAAAGCATCACTTATCCCCGAAAGAAAAAACAACACAGGCAGGAAATGGCTTCTATTTTGTGAACCTTTCCTTTAAAGGAATAAGCTTTTTGCAGTGCTTTTCATTCTTTTGGTGAATCTTCTGCTTATGTCCGCTTTTTACGGACATCTTTTGATGCGCTGGAGAAACGCTTCTCTGCGGCAAGCAAAATGATTTTGCCCGCAGTGCTCGGGAGGCGTAGGTTGGGCAGAGAGGCTTGTTCTGGGGAGGCTGGAGCAAGAGCTGCCGTTGTCCTGGGTGCCTGTGGGAGGTGAGTGCCTGGGGCTGCCAGACAGACAGAAGCCGGGGCTGACGCCGGGATGGCCGCAGAGGTCTGGGCGCCGGGTCTCGCCAGGGTTTGCCGATAGCGTGCGAGATACGCTCGCGCTGCGCGTTAATCCCCGCGGCTTCTTCCTGCCTTAGGGGTGCCGGGGCCTGTGGATGGAGCCGGCAGATAATTACCTGGCTCAGAACCGACTCCTCTGTCCTAGGCTATAAACACATCAGGGTCCGAGAGGCCTTTATTACCGTGGAATGAAATAAAGACATGATTTCAAATGTCATACCTTGGATGTTCAATCAGCACTTCCAAGATCATGCATAAACAATAAATATGATCTAATTTAATATCATTCTGCTTCCAGCAGAGGAGACAGAGGGAGGGGAAAAAGCTGTATTCAGAAATTCAGCCCAACAGCTTGGTTTTTTTCAAAGGCACAAAGCACCTGAGAGTTCCCAGTGACTCCTCATGTTAGCAGATATTTTCCTCTAGATACAGAACTCATGGTAATGAGGCTGAATGGTTAAAACAATTATCCCCTAGAAATTCCCAGAGCTTTTTTTCAACAAGTCAGAGCAGTTAAAGCTGACAGAAAGAAATCATTTGAACAGTTTTTCATTGGAAAATATACTTTTGATGAACCTGAAACGGTTTACGGGAAAACTGCACTGTTCATGAAAGTTTCAGTGGAAGAATTTTCTAAGGATTCACGAACAAAATGGAAAATTACCTTTCCAGTTGATTTCAGGACTGCAATTTTTCACTATGTAAAAGAAGGTACAAGGGTCAAGATGCTTCCTTTCCATGAAGTCATGTTGGTATTTTCAACCCAAAATATCCGGGAGGTTCAATGCCACAAGTATCTTTTGTATTTGGATTTTCCTGGTAGGGTGCAAAGCCAGATTTCGGTTCTCGGGTGCGTTACTGGCTCTCTGGATCACTTCTGAGCGCTCAGACCGGATTGCCAGATTTCAGTCCCTCTTGGCCTGGCTGTTGCCAGCGCGTTCTCTGCATGGCTGACATGCTGCACGTGGAAATGAACGCTTTCTTTCGAAACCCACGTGAACGTATGGAGTCGAGAAGCAACAGTAGAAATGAAACTGAACCGTGCGCTCCCGAGCCGTGTAACTGCAGAACTAGATGCTAACGTTGCTGAAAAACCCCGGCTTTTGACGAAATGACAGGCTTTGTGGGAGTAATTAATTTGTATTTAATTATTATCGAACTCGTGAAGAGATGTTCTGAAGAAGGCGTATCTTCAGCCCCAGTCCTTCTACTTTTTTCTTTGAGATAAATCTCTTTTTTGGACTCGCGGCGTTTTATGTTTTGTACAATAACACCGACAGGAGACTCCTTAGCAAAAGTCACTGCTTACAGTTTTTGCATTTAAGGCTATCTCATAATTATGTATTTAACTAATCAACACTCCAGAACTTCCAGATGCAACAGATACAGGGTTTGTGAATGACTCCCTATATACATCTTAATTTTCGAGCAGCAGCTGTAATTGATGGGGTTCCACGCGGAATAGCAGGGCTAATGATGAGCAAATGTGTTTTTAAAGTTGTGCGGGATGCAGACGCTGGTGAATGGTGAAAGGGAAGAAAACAGATGACTTCTGAGCTGCAAAGCTTCCGCCTCTCGCTTGTGATTGCTCCCGAACCCGGGGCGCCGGCTTTCTTCCGAGGAAAACTCCCGGCCTCGTGTTGCCAGCCGGGCAAGGTCTCGGCGGTGGATTTTCACTCACTAACCCCCAAAATCATTCAGATGAATGATCTGGAGGCATCTGAGCTGTGCTGGTTTGTAGCTGAGGATCCGTGCGTCAGGGTATCAGTCTGCTCCTGGGATGCGGTGGGCTTTCCAACAGCTTCTTTAGGAGTTTCACCTTGGAAATACCCAGTGCCACCGTTTCCCAGATTTTGCCAGGTATTCTCACGGCGTGTTTTGCAAAGGCTGAGAGTTCAGAGTAGCACTCGGTCTGCGTTAAGGCCCCCGGCACGCTACGTACTGACCTATATTGGGAATTAGGAAGGCTTTTGTTTGCGTAAATAACTGGCCGCTGGAGAAATTCCGGTCTGAGCGAGCAGGAGTCGTGTTGGTTTAACTCCAGTAAAGCAGTCATGTGTAACTAATACTGTGTTATTAACACTGGGGGAAATTCTCAACTTTCAGCGTCTTGACAAAAAAACAGATGATAAAAATTGCTCAGTGACTTTTTCTAACCTTTCTAACGTGTATTTTACTCCCCAAGAGCACTGCCTCTCCATGCCGCGGTCTCAGGCAGTGAAACACAGAGATTATATGTATGCTATTCCCTGGGAAAATGCCTTTTTTTTTCTTTCCCCTCAAGTGAACTTTCAGAAAATATTAATTTATTCTTTCTCACGCTTTTCATCTTTTGCTCTTGCATTTCTTTTATTGTTTATATCTTATTAGTCCAAAGTCCTGCGCGGTGATGTGGGTATCGAGGTGAGCGCGGGCACAGGGCGATCACCGTCAGATCACCAGAACACAGAAAAGGATCATTTACAACTGAAAAATGAAAGTTTTAATGGCAAGTTCTCATCCTGCCCTATTCAGAGCAGAAATACTGTTCTGTGGAGGGTGTTACAATTCGGGCTGTTCCTGTTCTGCCTCACTTACACGAGGTGTGTGGCACTAATTCTCGGTCCTGTTCGGTCTTTACACCATCCAGGAACGATAAGGGTTCTCTTCTCTCCTTGCAAAATTGTGGGTAGTGGCACCTGGAGAAGGAGCAAGAAGAAACTTCTGGCAGAGGAAACAACTGGCAGATAGCAAGAGGAGGCGATGGTGTAGTGGCAGAAGAACCATGCAGGATTTTTGAGTAGCTAACTTTTAATACGGAAGCAGCAAGTAACTGCTTTTAAAACTAAAGCCTGTGAATTTTATTAATTTTCTTGATAGAAAATGGATGGTTTTGCTCTATTTGCCCTTTCTCAACTACCTCCCCTCGTTGTTGAGTACCCCTTGGTTACGCTGCAGCCTGGCAAGCCATGCTGATGGGACAGGTTCTGAAGGGGTTGAGTAGACCGTGGCCACTGATGACTTAATATGGGACTCCAAAGCCCCTCTCCTGTCGCTTGCGGTGGGGTTTGCTCTGCACGGCTGCGAGGTGTCTCTGCAGGTCCCTGTTGTCTTGGGCGCAGGTCCCCGCGCCGGCCGGCCACACGGCCAGGGCCACTCCTGGCACCTGCCCTGCCCAGCTCTGCTGCGCTGGTGCTCCCCCTCCAGCCCTTCTCTGAGTACTTGGCTGAAAGGTGGTGGTGTTTCAGATGAAATGGGTTTCAAAGCGTCTCTGACAGCGGAAAGTACTCGACCTGGAGAGGTGAGGGGAACCGAGAGCACGAAGGAGGGACTGGAGACAGGAAAAAAATAATGATGTGTGAGCACATATGTGGAATATTTTCCAAAGTGCTTTAACCTGGGGAAATATTTTCCTGAAGGGGATGGTGCTATATCAAAGAAAAGGGGGAATTCATAATTGTGGGCTTAATTTGTGGTCTGTTTTGAGAGCTGGCAAGACCTATTTGGAGATACAAAGGATGAATTTTATCAGTCCGTTTCTCTGAAGAACTAGACCTTGCAACTGTAAGTAATCCGTATTACAGCTCCCAGTGAAACACATTTCATGCGTCGTTTTAGTTCACTACGTTCTTCAGGATCAGGTGATATGTTATTTATAGTCTAAAATAACGAGCGATGGCTTGGGAATGTACGTTCTCTGCAAGCTCCCAGGGCAGGTTCGGCACATATTTCCATGGTGAGCTGTGCCTTACATCACCCTGCTTCTGTCTTCCTTGCTTGCCAGACGGCGTGAAGGAGCGATTGACCTGTCTGGTGCTGTTCATGAAGGGCTTGAAGACCTAAGTGTGGTGATACCCTGCGTCCACCCAACCTTACCTTGAATGTGGTGATGTCCCATGTCCTCCTGACCCTACTGAGGACAGCTGCTACCACGTGTCACCAGCAGCAGCCTGAAGGATGGAGGGGAGAAAATGAGCATTGGGATGGCGTTGAAAGGTACTGCCTGTGGCAGGGCTGAGGAGAGCGGCGAAGGGATGGAGGGTGGACGTGATGTGGGACAGCATTTGTCCCCGTGGAGGCCGCAACCCCGGCAGAAGGATGACTTCACCAAGCAGCTCCAGTGTGGGCTCAGCAGAACAAATGCTGTGAGGGTGGGAGTTGGAACCCATGGCAGCCTGGACCCTCGGAGCCAACCCTGTCACTGGCAAAGGTGAACGCCACACAGCTCCCTCCACAGCCGGAGACGCTGGCCATTTGGTGCAGAACAGCCACCGTGCTTCTTCCCACAGCAGCTACAGCAACAGCCTGGCACCTTGGTCGTGGCTCTTCTGAACTCAGATGCCGCTTCCGCGCCCAGCACTTCATCTCTGCTCGTACTTTTTCGTTTTAAATGGAACTGCTCTTTTTCAAGCTCATCTTTATGTGCGTTATGTGCACATGGATGCGTTTTTGGATCACACAGATATGCAGGTTGCTTAAAAATTTATTTGATCTAAGAATTAGGTGTCGGTTGTTTTTCCTCTGACAAGTCCTCCTGGCTCTGGTTTTCAGTGGTGGAAAAAGCCAGCTCCAGCCCTGGGGAGCTGGAAGAGTGAGACATCTCCGGTGTGCTCCAGAACGGGGAGAAATCGAGACGTCAGTTTAAGGCCATGCATCATTCCCTGAAAATAAGCTTGCATATTTTACATAAGAATTGCATAATTACTTTCTACCTCTGCGAGTTCTTTTGCATCTCATAATACCAGGAGTTTTTAATAGACATCTTAAAGACTCCGTTATCTTTGGCAGCATCCTGGCAGCTTGGCACACAGCGCGAGCTGTAACAATGACACCAGCTCCCTTTTTTCCTCCCTCTTCAACGCCACGTTACCCAGAATACATGAAAATCTGGCAGAAGGCAGCGGTTTCCTCCTGGGCTTGCCTCTCATGCCCGCTGCCCAGGAGGCTGCTGTCTGTGCGGGTACCCCGGGGTGCTCCTGTCCCCTCTTACGAGCAGAGAGAGGTGCACTGACCTCCGAGAAACGTGCCTTGGCCGGAGACGAGCCACGGACTGTCTGGTGGGGTGTGTAGGTGACCAACAAGCCCCATCGCTGGGTCTTATTAGGATTTTGTGTGCGTTCTTTTGATCTGCAGTTTGCTTTTGCTTGCTCTTTCTGATATTTTTTTATGCAATCCTGAAAGGCCCTCCTTGCCTTGGAAATACCCACGTAGCTTGTTTCTGGAACGCTTGCAGTGTTCCTTTAGGGCAGCAGGGGAAAAGGTGAGGTCTCACATTGGAGTTTACAGGGAAAATCCTTCTCTTGGTGGTTTGTTTCACTGGCTTTGTCCCTGCTGATCTGCAGTGGTGAAGGCTCTGGCTGTACCTTGGCAGTTCTTTCATGGGCTGTTGAATTTCTATAGCTGATGCTATTCTCAAGGGTGGCTTTGGCTTTGTCTCTGTCTCTGTGCAGGGGCCGGTTTTGGTTATCAAGGTCTGGTGACGTCCTGGGAAGTGCTTATGCCATCTGTGGCATCAGCTCCAGCCCCTGCTAGCTGTGCCCCTGCTCCCCCAGAGGCCATGGTACCACTGTGTCCTCAGTGCAGGGTTCTCCATAGACCATGGGTAGCACAAGAGTGGCAGAGCGAGCACCATCTGCCCAAAGAGAGAGGTGGTCTCTGCCCAGGGAGACCTTCTTGCAGCCTTTCAGTACTTACAGGGGTCCTGTAAGAAAGATGGGGACAGTTTTTATCATGTCCTGTTGGGAGAGGACAAGGGGTGATGGGTTTAAACTAAAAGAGGGAGATTTAGACTGGAGAGAGGGAAGAAACTTGCTGCTGAGGGTGGTGAGAGCCTGGCCCAGGTTACCCCGAGAGGTGGTGGCTGCCCCATCCCTGGCACCATTGCAGGGGAGGTTGGCCGGGGCTCTGAGCACCCTGCTCTAGCTGCAGATGGCCCTGCTCTCTGCAGGGGGGTTGGTCTAGGTGACCCTGAAAGGTCCCTTCCCACCCAAACCATGCTGTGACAAAGCACTGATGGGTGGGTGAAGCTCCAGCAGCTCAAGCAGTGGCAGTTACTTTCTGCTCAACCGCAGTGGACCGGAAGTCACCGATATTGCCATAGTTTCCCCATCACATTTTCAGAATCCCAGGTTCATCTCCCAGAAGTTCCCGCAGCTCTGTGTGCTCCCTCTGATCTCTAGGGGTACCTCTGCAGTACAGGCAGCCGGCGGTGACCAGCAGCTTCTTGCTCATCCAGCCAGCCGGGAAGGTCCTTGTCCTCAAAAGCATCTCCGAGTGAAGTGTTGGGACGATGTGACGTGTGTACAGGACAGAAAGATGCCTTCGCTTGAATTTAGCGAGCTAAACCCCCCTGGGGACTGTGTGATCTGGTTCAGAAAGGTGCCGGGCCTCGCTGGGACCTCTCTCCCCTGAGCTGCCACGGCCTGATGGTGCTGCAGCGTGAGGAGCACGATGCATCGCTTTGGGGTCCCACAAAAGTGGTTTGTGCAAATCGTCGGGAGGTTTTCGTAATCATTTTTTACTGAGGAGCCCAAATAGCTCTCTGAAAAACTTCGCAGGGCAGAAACAGGAGTTGGAGGTGCTGTGCAGTTCTGAAATTCTGACTATCACGTTTTGAAAGTGGGGGAAGAAGGGAGGGAAACGGTGATGGCATTTTTGTGAAATTCCACCCCTTTACGACTGTGTGAAATTAAAGCTTTTATACACTTATAAAGAAACTCCAAAGGGAACAAATATGTTTTTTCCTAGCGAAGGCTGCTTAAAGCGTGTAACAAATACGGCTGCACAGCTCAATATTTCATATGAAACAATATGCTCTGCCGTTTTAATTTTCCTGTACAAAATTGGTTTTCGTCTGAATTCACGTTGCATTATTTTCCGATTCCGACTAAATTAGAACTATATAGATATAAATGATATACATTAAATTTATTATACATAATCTGAGTAAATATGAACTAATTCATCAACCGTACCTCAGATTTCATCGGAATTATCTTTGTGGCATTTTTGCTTCTATATCAAGTCTTTCAGTTGAGGGAGTATTTGACTGTGTTCGTAACTATCGCAGCGTTAAGGTCCCTTCCAACCCAAAGTGTTCTATGATTTAATTGCATTTCTGTATAAGAATTAATATTACTTTCTGATAAAAGTATGGAGAGCCAGGAGAAAGGACGTATGGCAGGTTTTAGTTTTAGTTATTTTTAGATTTATTTTAGGCAGCTGGATGTGGTGGGCTGTGCTGGACCTGTCTCGTGGGTGGTGGTGGAGCTGCGGTCTCCCCTGGGGGTCTGAATCCTCATGATTTCCTCAGCCACATGGATCCTGACGTGTTCTGGTGCCACTGGGATCACTGGGGATTCCCAGTTTGAAGAATGGAAGGAGAGCTAGGGGAGCACAGCTGCAGCAGTGCCCTTAGGTGCAGGATATTGGGAAAATCCCATTTCTGAGGTGCTTGGTGGATCAGGAGCTGTCCTGATGGGACCTCGGGACAAGGGGAAATGGCCTTAAGTTGCACCAGGGAAGGTTTAGGTTGGAGCTGAGGAACAATTTCTTCCCCTTGAGGGTTGTTCAGGGCTGTCCCAGGCTGCCCAGGGCAGCGGTGGAGTCCCCATGATCCCTTGAGGGGTTTGAAAGCCGTGGAGCTGTGGTGCTGAGGGCCGTGCATTAGTGGTGCCCTGGCAGTGCTGGGTTAGTGGTTGGACTCCATGAGCTGAAAGGGCTCTGCCAACCACACCAATTCAGTGATTCTATGACCCCTGTGCTCCAAAGGCATCGAGGAGCAGTGATGGGGTGTGAGGCTGGCGGGGGGCTCCGGGATGCTGAGCCCCAGTCCCCTGCGGCGCGAGGGCAGCGGGATGTGGCAGCATCTCACGGGCAAGCTGCCCAACCCGGCCGGGGGGCCGGGTGCTGGGCTGTCATTTCCATCACCAGGAAATTGGTCTTTTGGTGTAATTTTCCTCCAGTAATTAGTCTCTCTGTGATTTTTAGACTTCGTGTCATGTTGTGAATGCAACATGTTCGACAGCGTACCTGCCGGGGAAGAGATTGTCCGTGATGGGGAAGGAAACAGCATTTCTCAGGAAAGACAGCAGCAAAATTGAACGGGAAGCCTCAGAGCGGTCGGGGGCACGACAGCTTTCAGTGACAGGGAGGACCGTGAACTGGTCAGTGGGTGTCAGGCTGCACCATCCTGCCTGTTCCTCAGCCCTTTGGGCTGGTTGTGTTCAGCACAGGGCAGCGTGGGCGCCGCGCTTCGTCAGCACCCGGCTCGGGGTGCAGACGGGGTCGCTGCAGGCAGGAGACCTTCTGCTGTGGAAGCCACCTGTAGCTGCACCAGGCCCAGGGGAAACGAGGAGGAAGAAGGCATAAAAGTGCTGCCCAAATGAAGGCCGTGCTGCTTTAAAGGGTTTTGTCACATCTTTAGGGGTGGGAATAGATGAGCTGATTTCTGTGCAAGTAAGTGCAGTTATTTAAATTTACAGCTTAGAGTATCACATTGTGATATTGCATTATCTTAATATTGTGAGCAAAATGAGTACACGTGCTTGTTTTTTTATAACAGTGGGCCAACCTTCTCCGAAAATGGTCATTTCCAGTGGGTAGTGGAGCTGGGAAGGGGACGAGGCAGACCCCCCTGGAGCTGCTGCTGCAGACCCCCCTGGAGCTGCTGCTGCAGACCCCCCTGGAGCTGCTGCCGGACAGACTCAACGGGAGTAGATGACTCCAAGCAAACCACGCTCTTCACACCAAGGAGCAGCCAGAGGCTCCAGAGCTGCTACTGGGACTGCGTGGGGACCACTGATGGGTCCGGTCTGGAGCGATGTCCAAAGGGCTTTGACTGGAAGTGGCGTGCGGGGAGCCTGTGGTGGGCACGTGGGGATGGAGCCCCTTCCCCAGGCTGCCCGTGGCGAGGCTGGAAATCAGCTCAGAGCATCGCATCCATCACACCCAAATTGTTCAGCAACCTCCAGGACAGCGTGAGCAGCAAGCAGCATCTGTTCCTCCCCGCCGGAGCCGCGATGATGGACTGCCAAGGACGGAGCTCCCCCCGAACTTCTCACCGTCTGGAAGCCAAGGTGAGATGGAGTCGATGTACAAAAAATGGCCATGGTGCTGTGGGGCCTCCTGCCAGGAGAAGGGAGCAGGGCGGTGGGTGCGGACCTCGCTTCACCCCAAAAAGAGCTGCCGGTCCTGGCTTGGTGCAATACCCACCAGAACTCATGAGGTCTCTCCCAGCTGGTGGGGTGAGGGGCAGGGGTTTGCCAGGTGCAGTTCCAGATTTAAGCTGGGACAAAGTGAGTTCCCATCCGAAGCCACTAAGGACCTTTGTAAATAAGGTGCAGTGCTGCTTTTGTAAAGGGATGCGGCGTTAAATAATCCAGGGGACCCTTAGGTGATTTTTAGCTGAAATACCGTATCCGTTGTGGCTCGCAGGGTGCTGTGTTATTTTTACCCTCCACACATGGGTAGGAATTGTAACAGAATATGTTTTCCAACAGGAATAAAAGTCCAGGCGTAGGTATTTTATGAATGGCAGCTGTGCCAGGAGTAATTCAATAAAAATCCGTGCCTGGTGCTATTAATCCGGGCAGGAATTTTACTGGTGCTGCGCTGGGCGTCTGGAGCGGGGTTGGAGGCCCGGGCTGGAGCTCGGCCGGGCTTTCCTGACCACATGTGCTGGGCATGCTGCAGGGGGGTGTTCTCACAGCACGTTGGCCGGGCGGGGTCCTTGGGAAACCGGTGGGATCATCTGGCCTCCCGTTCTGCGAGAGCGTTTGGACTTCTCCTGGCTGAAAGGCTGGGGAGGCTTTGGCCTCTGCCAGCGAGGCAGAGAAAACGTGCTCATCCTTTTCTACCTTTAAATTGCACCTTCTTCTGCAAGAATGGGGAGAGCTGATTTTGGCAGTCAGCTTCTCTTGGAAGCGGCTGCGCCTGCCCCACGTGACGGGGATGGTGACGCAAGCGGCGAGGAAGAAATCACGGGGGGCGAGTAGCAGGCGGTGATATTAAAGCTAATAGCCCAGCGGCTGCTGCACCTGCACGCGCCGCACTCCTTGGTCTCGTTGGGTACAAGCATAAAAGAAAATGTTGTTGTTCTTGTCGCTGCTGTTGTTATTGCTGCTATTGCTCCCGCTTCCCGCCGGGGCGCGGAGGTGTGAAGCCCCGGGCGCCGGCTTCGCGGCGTGGTTGGAATCCCGCAGCGGGGTGAGCTCCTGTGCCGCTGCGTGCTGAGCAGAGGCTGGTCCCAGCCCTGCAGACCCCGTCCTCGGGGCCCTGCCCGACACCCCAGCCTGGCTGCTGGCACAGCCGGGGCACGGGGCGGGACCCCCATGAGCTGCGGGAGGGGATGGGGAGAGGGTCCGCCCCACGGGCCGGTCCCTGTCCCACTTGGCATGGGGCTGCCTCTGCGCAAACCCCCAGCCCAGGAGAGGGTCTCTGTGTATCCATGGGTGCTCACTGGGGTCCGAGGCACCCCACGCCCGCCCTTTCCCCTCCCGCCACCCTTTTCCCTGTGCCTGGGGCTGGCCCGGTGCGGGTGGGAGTGCAGGGGGCTGGTGCCGGTGCCCGTGCCGCAGGAAATGCCACCCTGCCCGCGCTTCCCATCGCTAAGCAACGGCGGGTGAAATATATCCCGCTTTCTGCTGCTCCCAGTTGGCACCTCCCACCATGTTCTTTCATGTGCCGTTGCACAGTGCGGCGGCAAAAACCCCCTTTTCTATCTTTGGGTGCCAGTGCACATCGTAGCCATCGCTGGGAGGACAGGCACAGAGCGAGTGACTGACATTGGGACCCCGAGCGACTGCCTGTACCGAGACGCTGCGACTCATCTTGGGGCCGGGGGCTGCCAAGCAAAGTCCAAAAAGTTATTTTTTTTTTCCCCCCCATCAGAACTTCAAGCCGATCAAAGAAACAAACACTTTTAATGAAACATATGCAAGATACTTAGAAGGAGAAGATTCACAATGCATCTGCTGCGGGACCAGAAGGCTTATCAAAAGTGTGAAGTAGGAGGAGAAAAATTACGAGCGTATGATGCCAGAGAAGATTACAGAAATATTAAGCAGAAGGAATGTAAACACGTGTAGCTGGTGCTGGGTGGCGCGGGGCTGGCCGTGCACAAAGAGCCGCCGCGCCAGCGCCCGCTCGGGAGGCTTCTCGCCGCGGCGGGCGACAGCGGGCACCCAGGGGCGGGTGGCCCTGGCCGGGCGCCCCTGCAGAGACCCAGGCACCCACCCCTCCCCTGGCAGCCCTCGGCCCAGGGAGCGGGCAGCGCTGGCCACGGCCACGTTTCGGAGCAGCGTGGAGATGGCCGTTCATTGGCATTTTCCTCGCGAGACAAAAACTTCCACGTCCTATCCGTTTTCTTGCAATGCGCTTTATTGGAAACATAAATACTGTGGGGAAAATGGTAATTTCTGGTGATAATACAGTAGGTTTATTATCGGCGGGGATATCACGTAATTATTTCTGTTCCACATTCAGGAGCGAGCAGACGTATGGCTTATCTACTTCAGCCACTGGCCAAATTCTGCTGTCCCTTAACCCTTGCAGCCGCGGTGAATTCAGCGAGGCTGCACAATTAGAGCTGGCAGTAGGAGCTGCAGCTCTTATTTCTTGTTAAATGGGCATTTCAGAAGTTAAAAGTTGCTTCATGCTCTTGAACTCTGTTCAGGAGTTTTTCAGGTACAAACAAATTCTTTGAATGTG
>WUAM01000431.1:49800610-49823975 GCA_024336885.1 Actenoides hombroni | reverse complement strand
ACAGTGCTGGTAACACAGAGTCAAAGCCTCTTCTGCCTCTCACCCCACCTGTGAACAGGCTGAGGCTGCACATGAAGGGCCCCAGTCCCTCTCCCAGGGTCAGGGCAGCACCTGCTCAGCCTGGCCCATTGCCCCTGGAGTGTGGGGGGCTCCTGGGGCCCGCAGCCCTTCGGGCCGGGGGGGTGGCAGCACTGAGTGACACGCTGGGTTAGCACTTTCCTGCTAGATTGTCAGCGATGGCTTCTGTCACTGACAGCTCGACGCTCGCTCAGGCAGGTTGTTTTTTTTTTCTCCCCCTCAAACATTATTGTGTGAAGGTTTCAGATTTGCAGAAATGCTTTCAATTTGGTGATGTTGTTGGAAAAATATTTGCTTCCAAATCAGTGTGCAGTGTAAAACAGAAGGGCTTCATGCTCGGTGCTTTGCATTCCATGCTTTGAGCAGGAATGAGGAGCGCAGCCCCGGCAGCCTTTTCCCACTGCTGGGGAAGCCGAGCGCTCTCCGCGGAAAACAGGATGTTGTTGCCTGGCTTCATTTTCTTATGGGGTTAGGATTTCAAATATCAACTCGAAAATACCAAAGCTTGTGCTATTCATTGACAGATTGATAGCCCACACTGTGATTTGTAATCCTTTGGTGAACATCTTGAAACACTTGTGTCATGACTGAGGTAAGGTCTTTAAAAAACACTTGCTTGTTTGGTTGCACTTTTTTAAATGTTAGGATTTGTACTCCTGTTAGTGTATTGCTAACCCAAACAGTGCTGCACCCGGCTGCCTTTTCCCCTTGCCCTTCGGTGAACCAGCACCTCTCCTCCCACGGGAGGCCCGGGGATGCGGGATGCGACCCCGAGCGCCGGGGTTGACGGCCCCGTCGCACAGCAACACCCGCCATCCACGGGCTGATGCTTCCCAGGGCTTCCTCTTGCAGCTTGTCAAAAAACAACCACAACATCAACCCAGACCGAGGCACACGTGAGCACTGAAGGAGCATAAATGCCGTGCAGGGCTCAGTAGACGGCGAGGTCAGAGCTTTTTTGCAGGACACTGACCCACGAGTGATGTTCCCCCACGGCACGGTCAGCTCTGGTCGCGGGGGTCTCCTCTGAGCTGTGCTCACTCAGCCCCACTGTCCTCCCCAGCCTGGCAGAGGGCACCGGGGTGCTCCTTGCCAGGTGCCTACACCCCGGGCAGCTGGCAAACACAGCCGTGGTGCTGGGCTAGAGACCTGGTTTATCACTATTCACTGCTCTAATGCATTCTGCTTGGCTAGGTGTGCTGAGGTCCTTGGGTTTTGGGTTTTTCTTCAAGTCAGACCTCTGAAATCTGGTGATCCTAAGGGTCTCTTCTGACATTATAGCAACATTTTAAATGAATTTGTCGGGGAATACACGAGAGAGGTAAAAAGTCAGATTACCGTAGCATGTGCCGAAGCCATCTGACTGTGCGTAGCGAGGCTTTTATGGTGGCAGGTGCCAGAGGACCCTCAGACTGAGCCAGTCGTGAGCTGGGGGCTGTTACCTGTTATTAGCTCACCTGAAGTGCCAGGGGAGCACACCCTGCACCCCTCCAGTGCAGGAGGTGCTTAGCGGTGAGGCTGGACATGGCTGTCCTGCCAGGAGAAAGCTGTCATGATAGGAATTTCTTCCCCAAAATGACATGGGGTGCTCAGGAAAGGGAATGGCATGGGGGCAGCCTTGTGCCCTCCCCTGCCATCCCTGGCAGCCAGTGCAAGGCTCTCCAGAGCTGCCCCAGGCACCCTACAGCCCCTCGCCCACGGGCTGTAGGCTCAGCCTGGTCCTCAGCAGAGACGTTTGCTACGTCATGGTGGTTCTCTAAGGTCCCCATGGGCTCTGCTGGAGCTCTGGAGGGTCTTTGGTGCCCTCCCACCCCGGAGGGGTTCTGCACATCCACTTGCACATGTGGCATTACAAAGCAACTGCCAGCATCTGTATCCTACCCTGAGCTACTTGTGGTTGGATTTATGGGCAGTTTTTATCTCTTGGGAGGTCACCTTGCAAAGTAATCCTTCCCAGGATGGGCATAAAGTGGGTCTGCATCATCTTGGGTCGCGCTGGCCTGCCCCGAGCAGTGGGTGGGCAGCCACTTCTGCTTCTGCAAAGCTCTGGAGGTGGGCACGAGCCATGGGGGATAAAGTTCACGCTCAACAGCACCAGCTGAGCTCTGGGGCGGGGATCCACCGCTGCTGCGGGATGCTGAAGGGAAAGAGTTCCTTGCTTCTACACACAGCTAATGGTAAAAGTCTTGGGAATATATCGCTGTTTCTGTAAGAAATGTAATGATTACAATAGTTACAAATCTAAAGTGTCCACTTTAGTGGTGGTGGGGCCACTCCTGCTCTCTGCCCGGCGGTGGCAGTGGCAGCGGCCAGCCCTGGTCCCTGCTGCCGTGGGCACGTAGCTCAGCCGTACGCTCGCTGCTGCTTCTCCCCCAGAGCTAACCCCCAGAGCATGCCATTCTCCGGCTAGAACAAGCCAAATCTCCCGTTTAAAGTGGAAACAAATGTGCCCTGCTCAAGCGGGTATGTTTAATTCCAGCGAAGCGGGGCCGGGACCGGCAGAGCCCGGCGCAGCCCCACGGCAGCCCCCCCAGCGCCGGCGTGGGAAGGGGGCTGCCTGCGGAGCCGGCGTGCATGTTAATGTCTCGCTGGCTCCCTGGTGCCAGCAGTCGCAGCTCGTCTGTTGGCAGCCGGCAATGTGCTGAGAAAATGTATCTATTGGATTAAAAAAAAAAAAAAAGGCTATAGGGTGACCAGATGTTCTGGGCACCAAACCAGAACAGTTTGAGGGAGGGGGGAGTAAGATGTCTCTTCTAAACTCGCATGAAGGTCTGGGGTTGTCTGTTCTCTGTGCAGAGCGCGCGGTCCTTCAGGGTACGCCGAGTAGCCTGGAGGCTGCAGGAGGCATCTTCCTCAAAGGAGCGATATTTACGCAGCCCGCTCTCCATCTGACCTGTGGCAATAAGCTGCACCTACGCTAAGTCTGCCTTCGCGACGGCCGTCCTCGAGTGCCTGAACGACCTCTCCGTAGGGGACAGGGACGCTCCTGACAGCCCTAAAAGCTGCCAGCCCCCTGTGTGGCAGGATGACAGCGGTGACGGCTGGTGGTTTTATGGAGACGCTCGCTAAGAGTTTTAAAAGGGTGCTTGACACTGGTGGGGGGCACTGAACGCACTGGTTTGGGGTCCAAGGTGCCTATGCACTGAGCTGGTTTGCCTGGTATCCCTGCTGTCCTGGTTGGAGATGCCCTGGGGGCAGGAACATCTCTCGGTCACCAGTTCCTCTTGCTTCTCTAGTTTTGCCGTATGTGACACGAGCCAGGGCTGAGCTGGGCTTTATCCTTGTACAGGCTTTAACCTCAGTAGCTGATTGCTCAGATTTAACCTGAGGACATCATGTGGCTTTTGGGGAGTGCAGCCTGGTGGCTCCTAGAGACCAAGGAGGAGAACAACTGTCCTGCTGGACTGGCTTAGTTCCTGTGTGAGACACTGGGTTGTTAGAAAGTGAGGTTGGAAAACTGGTCCACAAAGGGCAGGGCGAGTGACAGCAGGACAAATCCTCACCAGTTGCTCCAAGTCATTCCCAGCCTGGCTCTTATGCTTCGCATCTCTTTCCATCCTTCTCTCCCCTTCCCAAATCATCTGGAGTTTTGATGCATGGCCCCTGCTATTCACATTTCCACCCATTCTTCTCAGACCACGTGCGTGGGTTGGTTTGCAAGAACAGAGCCTTGCGTGACTCCTAGGACAGCAGCAAGCCCAATGGCAGAAGAAAAGTCAGCTTAAAAAGGAGTAGTTCCCCCTTAAGATGAATGCAAATCAGGGAGCCTGAAGAATAGTGGGAAATCAAGCAAAGTCAAGTCCTGGAAACTATTACCTCCTGCTGGTAGTTTAGGACTGTACAAGAGCCAAGTCCACAGACATCAAAGTGTTTACAAATTAAAATAAAGTCGACTCTCATGGTGCTGTAGGAAACGGGATGGGCTGATGGAGACCCAGGGTGGGTCTCTTCATAAAAGGGCAAAACTGACACGGGAAGGAATTTTATCATATGCAATTGCTATGTGCAGCTGACACTAAATTTCAACGGTGGTTATAAAAATGACTCTTTAAACCTTTATCAACATTATAGGAACCGCTGGTGCTCATGGCTGGGATGTGTGTCCAGGGCACGTAGGATGGAGCGTCCCGTGGAGGAGCCCAGGTCCTTCTGGAGACCACAAAAGCAGCCCAAGTGACCAGGCTAAACCAGGGACCGGCTTTTGGATGGCTAAAATCAGGTCAGATGAAATCCCTCTTTGTTCTGTTCTTTACTGGTATCAAACAAACAGCATAAAAGTGAAAAGCTTTTAGACTATAAATAACTCGTCTGATCAACTGGCAATTTTTTCTCATGGAAACAAAATCAATTTCTACCATCTCTTTTTAAGAGCCTTTTGAAATTACATCTTTTTAGATAAACCTTTTTGGGGAAAAAAGTGTTCTTAAAACATTTACCCCTTCCCTGCTTTTGGGTACCTTCAACCTGAGCAAAGTAGTGACTCGAGGGTGGTGGGGCAGTGGGAGACAAACCTGGGGGAAGAGATGTAGTTATATGAAAGCGATGATCGGGAAGTGGGATTAGGTGCTTCCTCCAGCGATCGACACGCTGAACTGGAGCTCTTTGAGCAATTCCTATCTTGAAACACTGGTACCCCCAATACCTGGATCCTGCACTGCATAAAGGCATAGGTGAGAGGAATCACAGAGAGGCTGGTTCCCTAAACTGGTGACGCTCGCTAGAAACGAGCAATTGTTTTCTGGAAGTTAGGTTTGTGAGACACGCCCCCGACCACACAAAGAAATGGATTGGTATAAACAAGTAAAACTGTGCAAATATTGAGAGACCCACTGACTCTTCCAGCCCGAGTCCAAGACAAAATCCCCATCCCCTTCCCTTACACCAAACCAAGAGGGGGGGGGGAATCTGCTCCCGCCCACGAGCCTGCCCATCAGCTCTGCAGAAAGACGGCAGAAGAGATTATAAACCTCGACAGCGCTCGTTACAGGGACATTATCCACAAAGCATGTAATCCTATCCGAACCTTCCCACAACGGTTTCACAGTACGCCAGAATTTTTTTAGGATATTTTCTATTTTCATCCCGTGATCCCATGTAATACATAGTCTTGGCATTTCTTATCACTTCCAACCATGCATTTCTCATTTTTTTTTATGTTTGTTCCAAATTTCAGCGCCGCGCATCCTTTTCGCCTTAGACCAAAAGCATATCGCGCATTCTCATCATTTTAATTAAACTAGGGCCAATCCAGGGCAAATGTTTGATTTTGACTCAAAAGGTGCATGCAAATCACAAATTCCATTTGATTGAGGCTGGAAAAGGCTCCCCGCCACATCCGCGCCGCAGAGGGAATTAAGCGGGCTGCCGGAGTCGGGGCTGCGCGGCGCGTTAACGAGCGACTGTGGTTTTGCGCTGGCAGGACGGGTCGAGCCGCTCGGCGTGAGGCGCGCGCATTGTCCTGAGCAGCCACCGCGAACGCGCCGCTGGAAAACTCACGTCTTTCCACCTGAGGCAAGTGACGTTCGCATTTATCAGCTCTCAACAAGCAGAGCCGTCAGCGCGGGTACCGGCTGACATTGGCGTGACATCTCTACTGAAACAAGCTCTCCTGGCGTAGTCGTGATCTCAGAACGACCTCCTCTCGTAATGGCTTTCCACGAAGAGCGTGTCCGCGCGCAGCTGCGGAGATGGCGCCGGTGGAAGGTGTGAACGTGCGCCTCGAGCTGGAAAAGCACCGTCCTGCGAGGGTGAAACAGCTTCTGCCCCAGGAGAATTTACTCTTCCTGTCTGGACAAAGCTGGAACCATTGACAAGGTACTCGTGAAACACCAAAGCTGTCTCTCAGAAACCATCTGGTGTAGAAGGTGTGGGGTTTGCAGCCCCGGCTTCTTCCTTTTCTGCCTGACTTGCTGACAGTGAATGCTGTGGACCAAGGGTCAAGTACCAGTGCTGAACCAGGCCAAGCTCAGCCTTGGACATTGTCTGCAGCCATCTCTGCTGAGGATACTCCCTCCAAAGTTAGTCCAGAATGCCCACTTCATTGTAAAACCCAACTTAGATTTGCAAAATTCATCAGCTCAGTGTTTCTCTAGTATGCCACGCACAGAGAAACTTCTCCTCAGCTGCTACCTGATGCTCAGTTCTTCCACCATCAGGTATCACTGGTTGGCTGCAGCCTCTGCCGGGTCTGTGGCCGTGCTGATAGCGCTCATGCTCTCTCTTCTGCTTTCTCATGGAAGCTCCCGGGCTGTGCTGGTGGCTGCCCACTTCTGCTGTCCTTGCCGTGGTGCGTGTGTAAGGTAGAAAAGGGCTGAGCGGGTTATGCCTCTGTGGCAGCTGCCTGAAAGGGTGGAGGACTCCAGGGCTTTGCTGGGGAGATGAAGGTGGGAACAGAAAAGCTGGAAGCCATGAATCACCACGTGGATGTCCTCCCAAAGTGAGCATCACCTGTGAGATGCCACTGAAGGAGCAGATGCTCTTCGGCATGAGGGAAGGTCTCCCAACAACCCCCCAAAACAAGACCTGGGAACGGTGAAGGCTCTACCCTCTTGGGGAAAGGCACGGGTCAGTGTTGGGTTGGCTGTTTCCTGGTGTCTGGCAGTGCCCAGAAGTCACTGGTGTTGCCATCTGCTGGAACGTCGCCTCTCCACCCCAGGAATATAGATCATCTTGTTCTGAGAGAGGTCATCGTTATCACAAAGTTGTTCCTTCTTCCTGTTTCCCATTACTGACAGGACGAGAGTTTTGAACCACTGCTTTATTTTTTATCCATGGAGAGTTCCTCGATGTGACTTTCTCCTTCATGCCTGCTGGTTCAGCCAGGCAATCCCCTCACCGTGGGAGCAGCCTGTGTCCTCTCCCGGCTTGGAGCTTGTCCAGAAGACAAGAGCACGTTGGCTGACCTGGCTTGAGATTTCCACGGCCTCATCACATCTCCACGCGCTTTCTCATGCTCGCAGAGCAGCCCGTCGGCTTTGGGATTGCTCTGTGGTGAAAAGCAAAGAACAAACATTTGTTGTTTTCAGCAGTTCTGATTTCATTTCCTCCCTGGCTGTTGCTGCGTTATGTGACACCTTATCGCTAGATGCTGAGGAGCCTCACTTCCCCGTGCAGGAGCTGCCACTGCTGTCACATTTATCGACTGCTGGCATGGATAACGCTTGTGAAGCATCTTAGCATGTAGGTCAGGCAGCTTCAGGCCAAAAGGCTCTGCATGAGCTGCCTGGGGCGTGCCTCGCATCTGATTGTTGGATAAGGCCACTCTGCAACCAAAGGGATGTTCCTCTTGCCCTGGCCCCAGAAGCCCCAGAAAGCCCTGGGCTAGCACTGCTCCCCACAGATCAGGGGTGTGGTCACACTTGTGACCAGCATGCCCAACACAAGGCTTGGGCTCAAGCCTTTCAGAGGAGCATCCACTAACCAAACCTTTGCTTGTTTCTTGGCTGTGAAACGCACTGGCTGAAGCCCTGCATCGCTGGCACGCAGTCGGGTGCTTTGGAGTTCTGTGGCACTGGCCCGAATCTGACTGGAACGAGGCTGCACGTCCAGTTTCTCCAGTCCGAATGAGTCTTTTCTGGACTGGGGGTTCATCAGGGTGGAGACAGTTTAATGCGTTTATA
Organism: Actenoides hombroni; assembly: GCA_024336885.1. Lineage (NCBI taxonomy): Eukaryota > Metazoa > Chordata > Aves > Coraciiformes > Alcedinidae > Actenoides > Actenoides hombroni. Next base: position 49,816,278 of record WUAM01000431.1, on the reverse strand, counting down.
AGCACCCAGCCCAACGCTGCTGGGAGGGGAATCAACCACAGCCCAGGAGAAAGTCCAGGAGGCCAATCCAGGTGGGCAGAGGGGGCTGGGTGCGTCTCCCCACTGTAGAGTGAACCTCAGTGGGGTGGTGCTGAGTGCTGGTGCTTCAGCCTTTGCAGGTAGATTCCCAGGGAGCAATGAAATTCCCTACTAAAGTGAGGAGGAGGGCACTCGTGGTGGTACCGACCTGGCACAGTCCTGTTGCCGGTGGGTTTTCAGGCCCTCAGCACCATCGTTTTCCCTTCCTGCATGTTTTCCTCAGGACCTAAATGTTTTTTTTCCGACAAACTGTATTTGAGTTATTTATTAGTAGTGTATTTTCACATGAAAAAATCTACAGGGTTGTAATTTGGATGTAATGTTCCCCAAAAGCCATTCAGGCAAAATTTCTTTTTAACTGTGGCTAATTACAGGCACTCGGTTGCTCAATACCAAAAATAAGAGCATCCAACGTAATGTTTATTATTTCTCTCGCAAAGGGGAAAAATCATAAATTCTTTCTAATGGGATCTTTAATAATAAAAAAGAACATAATCATTACTATCAAAAGATGTATGGCTTCCATGGGGTTTACTTACCAGCGTTTTGTCTGATTACATCCCCGTTACACTCACAGCATTAATTATTGGAGACTAATTAGGCAAAATTGCGATGTAAACCCTAATGAAAGCTGGTCTCACAAACCCCTAACTCTCCTCACCGCATCCTTGCAGCAAGGCAAACTTTTTCCTGGCAGCAAAGAGCAGCTCTCTCTCGTTCGTCACTCCGAGTCTTCTCCAAGCGCCCGGGGACCGCAACGCTGCCCACTGCCGAGCGGTTTTTGGGGCACCCCTTGGCTCGGCTGAGGTTAAGCAGGACTGTTGACGGTGCAAGGTATTTTGCAGCTTGGCGGGTTGCTGCACGCGGCTCTCCTCTCTCTTTTGCCAGTTCTCATCAGTGCTTTGGTGCCCTTCGCCTCGTCCCAGCCTCCGCGGCTCTCCCAGGTGGCCGCGGCAAGCCCCCCGCACGGCCGGTAGCCCGCCTGCAACGTGACCTCCCTCCCAGCTGGGCTGGAAGTGCTTACAGCATCTTTACTCCAGCAGCCGATGTGCTTGCTCAGCTAAACGAGGTCACAAATTTCTCCCTCCCCAAGGGGCGGCTGTCCTGGGATACAACCTTTCACGGGAGATCTGAAACGCGCTGAATTTCTGCTCGCTTGCACAGTTTTTTTACAAGTACAGAAGGCTGAAGGAGAGATTAGCCACCTCCATGCTGAACTTCAGCTCAATATGTCCCGTGAACTCCCTCGCTCTGTGCTGGGGGTAAAAAAACGGGAAAGAAAACAAGTAGCTGCGTTGCTGCTTTTTTGGATAACAGATCCATTTAGTTACTTTGCAATATCTCTGACTGTAGCTTGGCAGAGGTAGGAACCTACACCTCAAAGGACCTCACGGAATCTCGGCAGCAGCAAGCACAGACCAGACAGGCAGCACAGCAGCAGCAGCACGGGCTGACACCGAGCAGGAAAGTTCTTTTAGCTGCAGCAGTTTTGTTCTCTTGAGGCTGATGAAAGGGACACGGTGCACCCCGACACCCCCTGTCCTACCAGAGGGCTGCACGCTGGAAAGCTCTGCACGCCGCGAGGCCGATCACTGGCGTGGCCACGACCTTGCCCTCTATTTGGAGGGCATTGAGAGGAGCCCAGCACCTTCCTCTCTGCAGCAGCCTCAAACATATTTGAACAGTTTTTGCACGTCTTCCTTCACCCATCTCTTCCTCAGACTAAACAAGCCCAATTCTTTCAATCTTTCCTTTTAGGTAATTTTTGTTTTGCCCTCTGATGGTTCTTGCTGATCGCCCTGGCCTGTCTCCAGTCGGTCCCCAGCTTCCTCCAAAAGCTGTGCCCAGACCAGAGAAAGTTCTCCAGCTGCGACCTTCCCACCGCTGCCTGGAGCGGGGGATTGCTTCATGTGTCTTACACATGACACTCCTGTTTATACATCCCGGTACAACGTTTGCTTTTTTTGCAACAGGATGACATTGTGTACTCAGCCCAGACACAACCCAGATTGCTTTCCTTGGAAAGAGTCCCTTGTATAATGTTTTCCTAAATAAAAATAATCATTACTTGAAGCTGTGTCCTTTCTGGTTTCCCAGTGAGGCACAGCTGAAGTTTTCTTTTTTTGGCTTTTTTGTTTTTTCTTCCAGTGCTTAACATTTTCCCCCATCATCTCGCACCATTAACGTTGCACAGAGATGATCCTCGGCGCGGTACACCCTGGATCCTTCGCCATCAGAGCCATCGCTTCTTTTTCCTATTTATTTCGCCGGGCTTTTCGTATCAATTCCATCTCATCTGGCTAAAAATAAATGTGGAAACTGGGATTTGTGTGCCTGTCGCGGGCTGATGCAGCTGCCCAGCAGATGTAGCTGCTTTTCAGTTTTCCTGTTTGTAAAATGGGTGCAGCTCGATCCGGCTGCAGCATTATTATTGGCACCAGTGGCAGTCACGGCTCCTTGGGTGTCTTCACACGCGGGTCCTTGGTGCACGGGCTCCTCCTTTTGCAGGTTGAAGGCCGAGAACATTGAAGTTACATTTTACAGTCACAGCAATATAAAGAACAACCCGTTTTTACCGTTGCTAGAGATCCAGCCTTGCACGTTGCTTATTTTTACCCCATTTTTACAGGAAGTCGTGTTCATTAGCATCTCAATTTATTTATTATTTGCATAATGCTAATACATTTTGGACCGCTTTCTAAATTTCCAGGTTTTAGACAGACAGCAACGATTCCGTACCAAAAGAAGCCCGTGTTCCAGGCAAGAATGCGATTCAAGTGCTAATAATCTTCCCAATACCATTTTCTTAAGTTCAAGTCCATTTTGATCAGCACAGGGGAGGCTGCTTGGGAACGGGCTTTCCTCCAGCAGCAGGTAACGCCCATGGCCGCTGCCCATGCTCGGTTCAACTCCCCCGGCCGGGCTCCGAGCTCCTGGCTCCCTGCGCGCAGTGTTTCATACAGAGGGGCAGGCGGGCGGTGCTTTCCATAAAGGATACCTGATGGAAAGAGAGAGGTTAGTGCCCAGCCCCAGGGGGAAGGTGTGCCTGGCCCAGCTGTGGTCACAGGCAATGCTGAAGCGCATCCACCTCACTTTCGATACCTACAGATGGGCTGGCTGCTAATCGATGGGGGAGAAATGAGTACTACTGAGGCACGTTTCACCTGCCGTGGTTTGATGGGACGAGCTGGGGTGCTGTGGGTTGCTGACTCCCATCCCCGAAGCAGGCCAGCAGCTCAGGTTTTAGTGGAAAAGTTCTCAAAGTTCATAGAAGTGTGGGGTTTTTTCTGTTTATACGCAAAGACTTCATGGCATTTGGGGTTTTGCCATGTCTTTGCCACACAGGTACCGAGGGAAGCTGTGACGTCCTCAGCCCGGTAAAGCCTCGGTCGACACGAGATCCTGTCTAGCGTCTGTCTTCTCCTGGAAATCCTCGGCGGAAGGTGAAATAAGGGTGGCACCGCCAGCTATACATCCTGGACGGTAGCGACTGAGGGCAGCCGCTAATTACCGCGCGGCTTTATCGGTAGGTAATTAAAAACAGATCCCGAGATGGCATGTAACCGTTGCTTTTGTTTGTAACCACGATTTAACTCTATTGGACTCTCTGGTCGCAGAGCCACACCATTTATTCTGCCGTAGGACTGCGGTGTCCCCGTGGGCCAATTAGGCAGAGATGCCACCTTAGGAAAGGAGCGCACGAGGAAGCCACATGTCTTTGCTGCAATCAAGGCAAGTCATCACTTCTGCTGTTTATTTCTGATCTTCCCCATGGATTTCCTGGGAGGGTTTTGCCCTGTGAATTATATTTTGAACCTTTTAATTTATGCAGGGAAGATGATTCTGTGAAAGATAATATTGTGCAATTATCTACAGTTATTACTATAATAGTGAAATGGTGATCTTAATAATTATACTACTAAAGCTAGCATTTCATTAGAGGAGGGCAACTCCGGCTCTAACGACACCCTTTGATACACTCCTTCTGTGATTTGTTAATTGCACGCTCAGAATCAAGCGCTGATTCAGTGACCATAAACTCTGCTTCCTATAGCATCATTAGATCATCAGCTCCCTAATAGCAGAAAGTTTTAATTACGGAGCACATGCTCTTCACAATAAATATTGCTCGGTGTGACTTTCAGCGTGGAAGCACTGGGAGCCCCCGGGAATTGCGGGTGGGGGTTTGCAGCGGAGCAGCCTCCGTCTCCCCACCAGGCATCGGAGCCCCTGGCCTCGGCCGCTGCCACCTCCGGGCTCCCCAAGGAGCTGCAGCAGGTTTCCTGACAGCAAAGGCATCAGAGAGTCCCGGGCGCTGGGAGAGGGCACCGGCACCTCCCGCAACGAGGCCGATCCCGCCCGCTCGCTCTGAGATCCTGCTGCTGAGACAGGAGGGAGGGGAGCGTGGTCGGTGACAAAGGGTTTGGGTGTTTGTGGAGGGAGGGCAGCAGCCTGGCTTTCCTCTTTAGTTCTAGTGTGGTAATGCTGGTTGTTTTCATATTAGTAATATTTAATGAGTGTTAAGTGGTTTAGTTATTTAAAGCCCGGAGTATATGTCCTCTTAGCTAGATTTCATCAGCAGAAGCCAGGATCCTTGCTACAAAAATGCTGATATTCTATAGGGGTCTGATTCTGCACCTGCTCGGGCCAAGCTCCTGTTGACGTAGTGGTCTGTGTGGGTTTAGAGTCATTCCCGTGAGGAGCTCTGGGTGCTCCTCCTCTCGGTGGGTGTGAGGGGGGGTCCTGCCCCACTCTCTTCACCTCCCAAGGAACTGCCCAGAGCACCCAAGTCCTCTTCCAGCCTCACCTTCAGGTTTCCCTCTGGCAGAGATGCAGTTGTTCTGGTGTGAAGTCCTCTCCTGATGAGTTCTCTGCCCCAGGACCCCCAGCCCAGCCGTGCCAGGCAGCGAGTGGGTTTGTGCCTGGAGGCTTTGCCAGGGGGTTTTAGACTGGTGTGTGCATAGAGCAGGTGGAAAGTGAGTGCTCTGGAGGATCTCCCACCCCCTTTCTGTGTGTGAGAATTCACACGCACACAAAATCTTTAAAAATATTGGAAAATTGTGGGTTTGTCCTTGGGGAACCTGAGTTTTCTCAGGAGTTTCTGGAGGCAAACGGATGGAAAGGGGCACTAACACCACCAGCATCAAGGCGGTTGGACTCCATCTTCTTTAAGGTCTCTTCCAACCTAAATGATTCTATGACGGGACCAGTCCCGGCAAGGACTGGTGAAGGGGCAGGGGAAAAAAAGGGAAGGAAAGGTCATTCTCTGTGAGTTGTTGTTTTTGCCCTTTCAGCCTGAAAAGGCTGTTTACAGGGGCGTGTTTTAGAAAATATTTGGGAATTAAGTGGAGAATGGGATAAACAGAACAGCAGAAGTTTTACTCAAGCCATCCATTCAGTAGGGCTCCTTGTTCCCCCTTGGTGAGTTACATCATCATCATCTCCACTGCGTTTTTCATCATTACCTAAGAAGATTAACGGCTTTTGGATGCCAGCATGATTTTAAAAGTCCAGCCTCTCCTTAGCGTGTACTCATATTGTGTAATTCCCTATTAAGTTTCACTCCAGCTTCCAGGGGAGAAGAGATCTCTTCTAGGAGCACAAGCAGGAGTGAGATTTACTGCCAGATAGCCTTGTCAGATGTGTGGCAGAGCTCCTCTTGAACCTAATGGGATTTGCATACCAGCAATTGCTGAAATAATCTGGACCCCAAGAGCTCTTAGGATCATACATATTCAGCGTACATAAAGCAATAAGGAATGAAGACAAGCGACTGGGGGGATGGGATAAAATCGTTGCGTTCGGAGGAGTGACCCTGCCCGGCTGCAGCTGGGGAAGTGCTGCAGCCCGCATCCCATCTGTCCTGCAAGGTTATCAGCTGCAGGTGACTTTCTGGGTGTCTTCACAAAATATTGTGGAGATATTGTTCTGGAAGATACTTTAAGTGTGAAGAAGGCTTGTTTTTTCCTGTGCAGGAAGAGAAGCACGGTGGTCCTCGACGCGGCAGCTCTGCGTTCGTCCCAGGGCAGCTCCCGGCACCACGTCAGCGTCTCTGGAATCGCCGGCACCCAGGAGACGTTCCAGAGTGTTTCCTGGAACACACCCTGCTGTTACTAAAACTCCCCTTTTGTTTTGAGAATTCTCATATGAGCGTGGCACAGAATTTATGCCTCCCCGGGGGAGCCGAGGAAGGGGCGAAACCCTGCAACCCTCAGATAATGACTGTTCCTGGAACCAATATTTGCGCCCTTGAGCTTTAGAGCTGAGTTCCCCGCAGCGCTGGAGGAAACTCCGTCGGCAAGTCTATTCCCTAACTGCTTCAACTCTGCCTGGCGAAGGTTGTCCTGGTACCGCATATTCCCAGCACAAAAACCCCACGCACAACGTGGGTTTGGAAACCGGAGCACGCAAGAGAAACAACCAGAATGTTTTTACAGAATCACCACGTCTTTGCAAAGCATCAACTAAACCCGTGGCGTCACCGATGCGTTTGAGAGGCGCAGAACAAATGCTGGGGTGTAGAAAGGGCAGGGAGCCTTCGGGGGACAGTGCTCTTCACACGGCAAAGGGACTGAACCTCGACCCCGGGGATGGGTTGTCCCTTGGTGGCTTCTGGGCGAGCGGCAGATGGGGGGTAGGGGCGTCACAAGTGCCTTCCGTACAGACGTGCGCGTTAAGCGCTCGTGTCGGGAGGTGCACAGAGGGAGAGGCTCTGCTCCGGTCCGGGGGATTGTTTTCACAATATTTTTAGCCGATACGTACGTTTTGAGGTGAACGTTGGTATCGTTGGTTTCCCCTGATGATCTTTGAGCCTTTTGCTTTTGATACCAAAATGTCGAGAAATCCACAGGGAGTTATTTGAGTGATTTTCCTAGGTCCATCCTGTGCTTTCTGTGGTGAGGTATAAATGAGGATTTATATATACCGTCAGCAATGTATAATCCGCCTTCTCTAACCTGTCTGGCGACTCCTATCAGAGCGTGCTGCGAGGAGGGAGAAGTGTGTGGAGTCAGCAGTAACTGTGAACGTGCAATATGTAAAAATAAATCAATAAAAAGGACAGGGAAGAGGTTTCAAACTTGATGAAGTGGCTCCAAGAGAATAGCTCACAACGAAGGAGAAACCCACCCCCCCACTCGCCTTCCCCATGCTCGCTGTGGATGGGGGAAATAGTGATGTGATCTGAGGCTGTAGCAGCCCCGTGCCCAGTGCCCGGGATATTTTGCTGGTGGGGAGTCCAGTTGCTGTGGAAAGACTCGCCTCTGGGCAGGGGTACTCCCTTAGCCTGCAAACCAGGCTCCCATCTGCAGTGCTCTCTGGCCAGAGCCGAGCCCCGGGGGGCTGCCGGAGGATGCCCTGAGCTGGACCCGTTCCGGGGGGATCAGACCCATCCCTCACCCCGGCACAGAGCCTGGCGGGCAGCAGCCCCCCAGCACCCACCCCCTGCCGCCGTGTCCCTTTGCCTGTCACGGAGCGTCCCTGGGTGCCGCTGGGTGCTGCTGGGTGCCGCGGGCCCGTCGGCGCCGCAGTAGGTATGTTGCTGTTGCGCGCACCGGCAGATTGTCCACCAGATGGTACAGCCTACTCTTTGAGAAATATTTGAAAGGGCAACAAAATACAGCAGAAGCCATTTGACAGTCCACATGGTTCGTGCAAAATTAGCCAAAATGCCTCCGCTGGAAGCACAGCCAGTGCTGAGCAAAGCTGGGGCCACGGCCCAGGGAAGGCACCTGAACCCTGGGAGGTTCGGTGCAAGCGCTGCTGCGCCGGCTCCTCTCCACCCCTGCTCCTCCTTCCTCCCCAGCTTTGCTCCCCTGCAGGCGGTTGGGGTGCCCGGCAGTGAAAGCACTGCTGAGACTCGCTGCATCTGGACCCCGCCAGCCTTCTGGGTACCGCAAAATCCCCCCGAACTTTGCTCCGGTCCCTGCCAAGGTTGGTGGAGCTGGAAGAGGGGAAGGAAGCAGCAGCCTTGCAGCTCCTGCCCCGGGCTCTGCTCCCGCACGGCCTCCAAAAGCAACCTATTCAGCACACCGTTGATGGAAGAGGAGCCTTTCATTTCTCAACCCGCCTGCTTTTCCTCGCCCTCCCCGGCCCCCCACGCTGAGCCTGGAGCTCTCGAACCCGGCGCTGGCATATGGCACAACCCTGGGAAGTTTGCCGGGGTGGGAGACTGGGATTTCTGTGAGTGGAATGCTGGCAGTCCTTGCTGGGACCTGACTAGCTGGTGGGATCAGATGCTGCCTGTTCCCATGTTTGCAGTCAAAGGGGGTGCACGGGGCTGAGCAGGGGCTGGTCTGGGGGGGCCGTGAGGCCACCCTGAGATGGTGAGGATGGGGAGCCTGGGGCAGAGCCGGAGTCTGCAAAGATCCCCAGCAAAGGGCTGAGCCTGGGGCAGGGGGTGCAGGAAGAAGCAGAGGGGTGCCAGCAATCCCCAGCTCTGCCGATGGATTCCGCAGATGCTAGAAGAGATTTTATCGCAGACAACATATGACAGTAACAAAAAAATATATTTTCCAGCTTCACCTGAGATTCTTCCATTTTTAGTGCCTGGTAGGATTTTGTTCCAGGGTGGGAAGAGGTGGGGAAAGAGTATGAGGATGGAATTATGTGTCTTTAAATTTCTTGCCCTCCAGGGTTGTTCAGGGCTGTCCCAGGCTGCCCAGGGTAGTGGTGGAGTCCCCGTGATCCCTGGAGGGGTTTCCAAGCTGTGGAGCTGTGGTGCTGAGGGCCATGGGTCAGTGGTGCCCTGGCAGTGCTGGGGGAAGGGTTGGACTCAGTGATCTGAAAGGGCTCTTCCCACCAAAGCCATTCTCTGATTCCATGATCTCACCCAAGGAAACAGGAGCCACTGCATTGCCACTGATCTAGGCAATTAAAGGCACAGCCTCTGCTGCTCAAAAGCTGACATCTTCAGGTGGCTCCTGGCAAAAATTAATACCGCTGCTAACTGTGCCACCTAGTCATGCTGTAAAGCAAATTAATTACTGCCACAGAACTAATAATAACAGTTTGGGCAGAATAGGAGCAATATTATGGTTTACCATCAGAGACTGTGCTGAGGCTTTTGCCTCTCTGCTGCCCATGAGTGCAACCCGGCAATTGCTGACTGTAACATTTCTATTGTATAGTTTATGCTAAATATGCATATCTTAATTGCATTAGTCAAAATAATTAGCTAATATATTTTTGCATAATGACGAGGTAAGCAAATATCACCATAGCTCAGTGCTTCTTGCATGAGTAAATTTGGAAAATTAATAGACTCCCAATTTCCTAATTATCTGTCTTTTATTCCAAACTCAAACAATGAAATGCAATTGCACACTCCTGGGCATCTTGTAATTTAGTTTGCACCTTGAAAATTTTAAAGCACCTGTTTTTCTTTTTCCTTTTTTTTCCCCCTGTCTTTTGAAAAGGAAACGTTAACCATCCTTCCTCCCCTTCGCTGTCTTGGGGAATGAGGCTGCTGCTCTCCAAAGTTTGTGAGCTTCTCAATTTCCAGACAGAGCTTAGGATAGGAATTTTAGAGTAAAAGCATCTGAGACTTAAAAATACATATTGAATTGGAAAAGTTTTAAAAGTTAATTCTTTAGATGGGGAAAATGGGCAGTAATATCTATTAGGCATCTAATACCACAGGAGGTGAATTGCTTCTATATGTGTGTTTTCAGAAGTGCTAGTCTGGGGGGTTCCTACATCACTATGAAATAAACCAACAAATCCTGAGAGGAACCATAGGATCACAGAATCCCAGACTGGTTTGGGTGGGAAGGGACCTTTAAAGTTCATCTGGTCCAACCGCCCTGCAGGGAGCAGGGACATCTGCAGTTAGAGCAGGGTGCTCAGAGCCCCGGCCAACCTCCCCTGCAATGGTGCCAGGGATGGGGCAGCCACCACCTCTCGGGGCAGCCTGGGCCAGCCTCTCACTACTGCCAATGTCAAAAATTTCTTTGGATTGCACTAAAAAACAGGGTCTTTTGCTGATAAGAATTTTTGTCCATCTCCATCTTGCCCATTTTCATTTGTCTGCTGGTGATGCAGGATTCAGCTGCTCTTCTCCTTTTCCTTGGTACAAAGACAGTGGCTGAGATGAAGCTGCAGAGCCACAGCAGCCCAGGAGCAGCACCGGGCTGCGGGACGTGGCTGCCCTCGGCACGGACCTGGCGCAGCTGCATCCACCACCCAGCCACACCCCTTGCAAGCCCCCCGTGCTGCCGCTGGCAGCCAGACTGAGCTGGGAGGGAGGATGGGCTGGGAGACGGGTCCCGTCTTGCTCCCGTCCTACGGGAAGGCGCCTGGGCACCGTATCTGGCCAAAGCGGCTGGAAGGTCCCATCCCAGTGCCGAAAAGCATTCGCAGAAAAGCAATTAACACCTCGCGCTAACGAGCCGGCTTTCCAAGGGGTAGCACTGGGGCTTAGGGGAAAGCAAATCATCTCTGCTGATGTCACTTATCTTCAGCAGAGCCTCCTCTGCCGGTGCCCGTGTCGACGTACCCGCGCTGCGCTTTCCCGTGCCAGCCGAAGCCGGAGCGGCTCCTTCGCGGAGCCCCGCGGCCTGGCAGAGCACGGCTCAGCTTCTCCGCCCCAGCGCTCCAGCTGCGAGCCGCTCGGAAAGCCGCTCCGACTTCTAGATTAACATGCAAATTGCAGCATTACGGACTGGGTCTGTATGGAAAGCTTGTAAATTAATAAACGCGGATCGTTACAAGAAAAAGCCTGCTGGAGCGGCTCAGCCTTCCCTCTCTTTAACCTGTAGACGGCACGTAAGTGGAGAACTGGGAGCATCTCTGAGTACAAATGAAGAGCACACATCTGCAAACCTGATTTTCCTGGAAGTTTTTCATGGCTTGGCCTGGAAGCCGCGGGCTGCAGACACAAAGAAGGCGAGCTCAGCTCTCAGCAGGGCCTCCTCCGCAGCCGCAGGGGCTGCGCACGGTCAAAAGGCAGGTTCTTCCTTCCCTCCCCAGCAAAAACCAGGATGTTTTTGTCCACATTTTATTAGCAACCAGATTTTTTTCCCACCGAACCATTCACTCCTGGCCAAGGTCCCTGGCGCGGGCTCGTGCCACCCCCCACCCCGCGGCACGCTGAGCTGGGCGGTGTTTAGTTGTGGAAGACGAGATTGTGTTCTCCTTAACCCGCCTCTGCTCGTGGTCATCTGTGGGTGGTGTTTGTGACCATTTCACAGCCCGTTTGCAGCCTGTTCGAGGTTGGAAACCCAGGCGGGAAGGGAAACAGCAAAGGACGGAGGGGCTGATGAGGTGCTGCTCACCACGTTGCTGCCAGGCAGCTGCTGGTCCCGGCCGGGCTCGCGCGATGGCAAAGACCATCTGCAGGCATTCCTGATGTGGACCAGGATAAGGTGCCAGAATGCCTGTGGCTGTCACAGAACTGGGGACATCTAGCTCAACCTGATATGGTGGGTGTCCAGTTAAGGCTTTCTGGGGCAGAAGAGCCCTTTTTAGGGTGCCATGGTGAGTACTGGGCATGCCGGGTGCTGGGAGTCACCCATGGCCTTGTTGCCCACCTCTTCATTCATCACAGCTTTTAGAATACCTGGGGAAGAACAGTAGTATTGTGACACATCCTTTAAAAATGAAAGGGAATGACGTTGTTGGGCCATTTTTATTTGTCTTCAACATGTCCTTTTGCGCAGCGCTCTGCAAGGGCACGGCTTGGAAAGGAAACCTGGGGAAAAACTTGTTTGCTGTGAGGGTGTCAGAGGCTGTGGAGTCTCCTCTGGAGAGATTCCAAACCCACCTGGCCAATGGGATCCTGGGCCCCCTGCTCTGGGTGACCCTTGCTGGAGCAGGGGGGTGGCACCAGCTGATCTCCAGAGGTCCCTTCCAGGCCTCACCGTGCTGGGCAAATCCAGGCAATTTGAGCAAGGTTGCTGGAAAGGTGCTGCTCAGCTCTGAAGTAGGGATCCCGTAGGCTTCTGCAGGGGGGCTGCTGGCCCCTGGCCAGGGCACCCCGCAAACGGCATTTCCAGGGCTGCCTTAGGGGGCCGGTGCCGTTCTTCCCCATTTCTGCAAGTGCTGTAACTCCTCGCTGCGCGCACAGAGGCAGCGAGCACGGCGGGTTTAACCTGTGTTTAGTATATCACTGTCAGTAACTGTCTCGTGAAACTTCTGCAATATAAATGAACCAGCTGGTATTGGGAAAAGTGTGAAGATCTTTTTTTTCTCCGTGGGGTGGGGGGAGGGAAGGGGAGTGGGTGTGTTGCAAGGTTTGTCACATAAAGCTGAGAGATTTGGGGGTTGTGAGTACGGTTTCGGGATAGTCCGGGCTACTATTATTATTTTGTTTGCTCTACCGTGTTTCAGGAGCAGAGGAAACAAGTTATGACACCCTCTGTGTGAACTTGTCCGTGCATCTTTATAACGTCGCTTTCGGTTCGTTTCCTAGCCCAGGAAGATGTTAACGCCGTGTGCAGCAGGTCACTGTTGCTCCTTGCTGTTGGCTCCTTGGAGATGCTCCTGCCATCGTCTCCTGCCCTCGCCTGGACTTCTCGGAAGCTGTTCCCGAGGGAGCGTCCGCTGGGGGAGATCGGATGTGACATTTGCAGCCTTTTGTTTGCAATCTCGGCCAGATTGGAAGCAATCAAAAGTCATTTCCATCTGACGCTCGTCCTCCAGCCTGCCGGGAGCGAGCCGGGGGTCGCGCAGCAGCTCCTGCTCGCTAGCGTCGAGCTGCGCGCTCTGCCCCTCGGTCCGGGAGGGCGGAGGAGAAGCAGCAAATGCCATCCCGCATCTCGACCTGCTCCTTCCCGGGGCAGCACTGACTTAGGGCATCCCCTGGCAGTGGGGCTGGAGGGGTTAGAGCTGGCCTGGCTTTGCTCTGGAAGCAGTGACGGTCTGTGGGGTTCAAGGGACAGCCAGAGGCCCCCTGCTCCGGCTGCTGCTCGAACACTGAGACCACAGCATCTCCTCCAGGCCGGACAGGGTGGCTTTGCTGGGCGCCTGGTGGGACACCGCCATGCAGCGCGGGGTGCTGAGCACCCTCTCCGGGCTCTGCCTACAAGCCGCAGGACCTGAGGGGTTTGGGTGCCACTGTTGTGGCCGGGAGGGTGCCTGCAAAAGCGGGTTGTGGTGCAGATCCCCCTGGGCTCGCCGAGAGGAGCAGGTTTCCCCCAGCGCCGCGGCGGCAGCGGCGAGTCCCAGCAGCACTGGCCCTGATTTAGAGCCAGCTGCTCTGTTTTCCCAGAGTTGAAAATTGTGCTGTCAGCAATATCACAGAAGTGATTTCTTTATCAAAGGTCATTACCAATTATTTTGTAAAGAACTGACGCTTCAGTAATTACCTGATTTTATCTTTTTTTTATGTAGGTCATTTATATTTCATTATTGTCATGTTATGGCCTATCTGCTTGCAAAGAGGCATATATTAAAACCAGCAACTTCGCCTTAGTGTCAGAATTATTGCCCTATATTTCATTTGCCATTTTATCTACTGTTCTGGAGAAGATCATAGCTTGTTAGTTAAAGTGTTATATAAACTAACACACAGACGCACACATATGCACGCTCCTCTCCCAGCACTTTCACTCTGCATTTCCACCCTTTTCTCTACAGAGAGAGCAGTAAAGAATTTCCTGCTTGATTATTTGTAAATGCAGAGGATGGTTGCCAGTACCTGGCTGGTTTTACATCCCATCCCCGTGAGAGGAACCCCGCTACCGCCTGCACAGGAATGCTGGGACTGGCAGCTTGGTCTTTCCTTATGGGACAGTGGTCCCAGGATAACCACCTGTAGATCCTGGCTCCCCTGACTTTCCGTGCTCTGGTTATGTCCTGGGAGGTATCCCTGGACAGCGCTGGAAAATGACCCACCTCAGGCACACGGAAGAGCTGCCCCGTGGTTCTCATGTAGCTGCTTTCACCTGGTCATGATGAAACAGCAGCTTCCAAAGAAAGCTCATCCCAGTGTAACTTTTCTAACAGAGAAACTCCTTAAGACATGCAGAATATGGACAAAGGTTCTGCCCAGGACTTTAGAGGTGCATGGCCCCGTGCCTGCATGTGCCCTTCCTGGAGTAAGTGTTTCTGCTTCCTGATGAAGCATCCCAACGGGCACACAGACAAGTAGGAAAATAGCTCCACACACAGATGAATTTATAGTCCCAGCTGGGAGCCATCAGCTAAATACAACACCGACAATCCCAAAAAAGCCCCCACCAAACCCCCAAATCTAAGGGAAGACAGTAACACCGAGTGCAATCTGTTCTTTCCATGCTGTTTGGTTTATTATTAGCCACCACTACTTTTGATTTCCAGCCTCGTCTTGCTGATTAGCAATTCCTTCAAGAAATTTCTGGGGTTGTAAAATACGTATTTGTTAGGGCGATAGAAAACTAGGCTAGGGCCAAGACCTGGGAGCTGTGCAAACGTCAGCTGAAGGCTTCAGGAGCCTGATCTCCCCATGCAAACCCTTCCAGCTCCTGCCCGCAGCTGGTTTTGCTCGTCCCGAGTGCAGCTCCTAAGGAGAAGGTGGGAGAAGGGGGGGGGGGAGAGGAGGCGAGTGCTGGGGAGAGGGTTCTTATCCCAGTTAATGATGAATCAAAGCAAAACTCTGCCAGTAAGCTAATTCTGTAATGGGGCTGTCTCGCGTTATCATTCACATTTCCCCGTTGCTGTAAGAGTGGTTTAATAATCTACATAGCATTTAATTACGACTCAGTTACCTGACATAAGTAATTTCAGTGCCCTTTAATAGAACAAACCTCTAGTGTGAAATATCTGAGTAATAAGCCCTGACAGGTGGTTGTTACTATTCTCCAAACCTGACTGACTTCAGCCGCTCCCTGTGCTCGTGGCAGGAGGGCCAGGGCTGCTGCCAGGGTGGGGAGGGGCTCCTGCTCCCGCTGACCCCCCAAACCACGGGCATGCCACAGGCTGGGGCTCAGAGTGCCCTGGCCTTGCCAGTGAGGAGCAGCCCCGGCTCAGGGGGCAGCGAGCTGTCCAGGCTCTGCCATCCAGGGGTAGGTGTGTTGTAGTTAATTAGTAGCAATTATGATTTATTTTCATAAGTATAGGAACACCCTGAAGAGGAGCATGCCTGAGACCGGCACCTCCTTGCATAAAGCCATCA
The DNA here is from genome assembly GCA_024336885.1 of Actenoides hombroni. NCBI lineage: Eukaryota > Metazoa > Chordata > Aves > Coraciiformes > Alcedinidae > Actenoides > Actenoides hombroni. The sequence goes on along the minus strand of WUAM01000431.1, from coordinate 49,801,109 downwards.
AGGAGCTGTCAGAGAGAGATGTTCCTGCGTGACCTCACCCTTCCTCCGTCTGGATGCAAGGCAGGAACATTTAGGAGAGCTGGAAAATAGATGTAATGGCTGGCTTCTGCCAGATGTGAGAGTAAAACCAGATGTGACAGATAAGCTAAGAACAACTGGATGTCAGCTCACCCAAGGGCTGGGGAGAGCAGCCCCTGCTCGGCGGCGGAGGGACAGGGTTACCTCCAGCACCGCTTCCTGACCCGCGTAGCACACCAGCTCCGGAGGGGTTGCAGGGGGTTGATAAATCAGCAGCACCGTTCGCAGCGTGTGGGATGTTCCCTGAGAAAAAAATAAAACGTAGGAATAAATGGTGACCTGACATATGCCAAAAGAAGTTACGGCAGCGAGGCTGCAGATGATAGATGCTGCGAGTGTGAACAGAAGATGTGAGACACGAGACCGACTCCAGGAAAGGTGGCAACAGCTCCGGCGTCAGATGCCCCCCCCCCCCCCCCCC
>WUAM01000431.1:49768416-49787058 GCA_024336885.1 Actenoides hombroni | reverse complement strand
TTGCTCAGCATTGCTCAGCTCCCCTCTCAGGCTGCTCTTCTCCAGCTGAACAGCCCCAGGACTCTCAGCCTGTCCTGGGCACAGAGACGCTCCAGACCCCTCAGCATCTTTATAATCAACTTCTCCCTGCAAGGGAGCATCTCCTCATGCCTCAGCTCTCCTGGATGATGTCATCACTAAATCAGCATCTCCTGGGGCACAAAACCAGGAAAAGAAACCATTGAAGCCCTTTGCCTTGTATATTTTTTTTAGCTGCGTGATTACTGCTTTAGCTGCTAACAGAACTGATTAAAACACAACCCCTTTTGCTGCACGTGGCAGCCGAGGAGGAGATGTCTGGGTGCCCGGAGGTGTCTGTGTGTCCCGTCTCGCTGTCCAGCAGCACCGCGTCCCTGCCCAGTGCCCAGCACGCTTTGGGAATAGCAGGGTGCTGCCTCCGCCACTCGCTTTCGGGGTTTAATGAAAACATATTGCTGTAGTCATCCAGTTACTGCAGTGTGAGCAGACGGAAGGCTAATAAGGACATTATTGGGGAAAACATATATGAGCCAGGAAGACACGTTCCTTTCCCAACATATAAACATACCGGGATGATGAAGATGTCTGTCATTGCCCAATAACTACGGGCTGTGCATCAAACGCAGTGGCGTGGACAGTAATACCATTCCCATGACTAATGCCACAGGAATATCTAATAGAATCAGGCCCCAAAATATCTCTTTTTTACCTGCTTTTTTTTTGGCCTCATATTTCTGTTCTGTCATTCCAATATTCATTTTTCCTAATATAATTTAAAAACTTCCTGATATGATTATATTATTCATTGTATCTTATTAGTGAAAACAAAATTACTCAAATGAACCTATTAGGACATGACAGAAAACTGCTGACATGATGGAAAGTTTCTAGGGTTCTCCTATTTGGATTCATGTAGCCATTCTTCTTTATTACTCCTGACGCTGCCTATCACCCCGTACACGAGTGTGGATGCGCTGGGGCTGCCGGGGCGCAGGGGCTCAGCTGTGGGTTGCTGCCGGGGAGGTGGGTGCTGCCAGCAGTGGAGTGGCTCCTTGACACCTTATGTGCTGGGTTTGTGGGGCAGCAGCCCAGCCCAGCCCAGCCAGGCTGGGGGTGCTGGCAGCGCAGCCCTTAAGGGAAGCAGTGCCGCGCATTACCTCTCTTTCAGGTGAGTAAACAAAGAAGCAAGACAAGTTGGAGAGGGCTCCTGGCTGTCCTAAGATCAAGAGTGAACCAGCCCTACGGCTACTTCCAGTCTGCAGAAAACCCGCCCCCTCAGCTGAAGGAAGCCCCACATTTTCTTTGTCAAATGTCCTCCATAAGAGCTATTTAAAATTTATCCTTCCTTGGGGTGTATCACAGAATCCCAGCATGGCAGGGCTGGAAGGGACCTCTGAAGATCATCTGGTGCCACCCCCCTGCTCCATCCAGCAGGGTCACCCAGAGCAGGGGGCCCAGCAGCCCCGTGTCCAGGCGGGGTGGGAATCTCTCCAGAGAAGGAGACTCCACAGCCTCTCTGGGCAGCCTGGGACAGCCTCTGACACCCTCACAACAAAGCAGTTTCTCTTCCTGCACAGGTGGAACCACCTGGGTTCCAGTTTGAGCCCAGTGTCCCTTGTCCTGTCACTGGGCACTACTGACAAGAGTCTGGCCCCATCCTTTTGATACTTGTCTCAGCTCATTCTCCAGGACCAGGCTCCTGGCTGGTTTCCAGCAGCCGCCTCCTGCCTCACCAAAGCCCGAGCTCTCCCAGCTCCCCCGTGTCCCCCAGGGCCATCGCACATCTCTTGGAGCTCCCCGGTCCCCCTCCCACCTCTCTGGACCCTCGGTGGCACGGAGCCAGCAGCCAGGCAGGAGTTGCCTCCAGCATCCTGACCCTGTGATATACACTCGCCATTATCAACTGGCATGCACAGATGCCTTTTGCTTCTACGAGTGCCCCTTAGCACAGCTACAGCATTTATTCTGCACTGAGTTATGGCAGCCGAAGGGAATTAGAGGACTTTACCTGTGTGTTACCTAATTTACTACAAGTCTAAGGTCCTGATTTTACCCTGGGTTCAAGGATTTAAAGCAAAAGTCGGTTCCAATGACCCTAGGTTGAAATATTGGATAGGAGATGCTTGCAAGAGGATGGTAAATATTGTGGCAGCCAGTGCAGAGACAGGCTGAAGGTGCCAAAGGTGGTGAGCCCAGCGACACAACAAACCTCTGGAAAGGGCTGATCAGCCTGAAAATCACCTGAGACAGAAAAGGCAGAGGCTGTAAATACTCGTGACTCCTTCATTTCCAGTGACAGTGCAGCAAGCCTTCCTCCTCCTTCTTCCTGCCCTCCTGGTTTTTAGTGTTTCAAAGACTGAAATCTGTGTTTTATTCCGTAGCTAAAAGGAAACTCACCCTGATAACAATATTACCGAAAGGAGTATTATAGCTACAGAAAATAGCAGCCATTGTGCTTTCCTTGAAAGTTGCCTTGAAAGATTTAATTTATATTTTTGATGATGGGTGAAATTTTGTCCTTTAAAAAAAAATTAATCAGCGCTGTCAGTGCTGCAAATTTTAATTCTCTATTCACTAATGTTTAATAATACCATTATATAATAATACATTAAGAAGCAAAATAAGACAACCCACTTCATTTTGCTTTGGTCTGCCTTGAGGACTGGCACTTGAATCCCGCAGATGAAAGGCTAATACTTTTATCCCTTAAACTACTCAGTCAGCCCCTGAAACTAAAGGACTTAAAGGAGAATAATTGGCTCTTTACAGAAGAAGAACAGAACAATGTGCTCTCTGCCTCTCGAGTTCTGTTTTGCATCTGTCTCCATACTCGGTTCTTTGTACAAATAAATTAAATAATGTTACCTAAAGAATTAGATCTCAAAAATATTCTCTCTTTACACTTTGTTCGAAATTAATTTCCAGATGGCTGTTCTCTTATGTTCTGGCTGAGGACGAGGGGAAGATCTTGGCCCGTGCGAACCACGGCCGAGGGTGGAGGGGGGAACTGTCACTTCATCTTTGTACGTATTAATTGTACAGACATCGCAAGCAGACGTCCACACGACCCAGCGCGAGGACAGGGCAGCGCTGGCTTTCAAACATTCTGAGCGTTGCCGTGCTCTCGGCGAGAGGGGAAGGAGGAGAGAACGGAGGCAAAACCTCAGGGCCGGTTTTAAATCGTGCCCTGAAATCCAAATGGGACTCTCTCGCCGGGGAGAGGGCCCTTGTGCTCTCCCCTTTGCCTCAGCAAGGACAGTCTCCGGCTCCTGAATGCTGGCTGTAAAACTCGCCAAACCTTGGCCGAGGCTCCGTGCCAAGAGGAATTCATCTAGTTGAAGCAAGAATTCAATGTTCACTTGAGCTGAAAACATCCTTGTGCTGTGGCCAGCACAAGGTTATGAACACTTATGTCCTACTTAAGCCCTATTTTGAGACCATGAATGTGACTTCAGTGTTCTGCAGGCTGAATAACAATCCTCACGACAAAGGTGAGTTTCAGCCCAGCTCTTTAGGTGCGCCGGACCTGTTTTTTCAGACACCTTTCTTGAGTCGCTGCGGGTACTTGCTCTGCCTTGGCTCTATTTACCAGGCTAGCTACCCTCCCCTTGGAGCTGTACCCAGCACTTCTGTGTCCACGGGTGCTGCAGTCCCCTCTTTACTCACCTGATGCACCTAACAAGCCCCGTTGGCTTTGCCAATGAAGCTTGCAAGATCCTTTTTTCCACCGCTATTTGCAAATCCATCCCGTAGATCTTGCATGCTTGGATTGTAACTTGGCCATCAGAGCTTGTAAAATCTTTCAGCCAACAAACATGCACACATGTGCAGTAACCTTGATTTAGGATTTTAATCTTAGGGATGTTTATGTAAGCAAAGACACATTGCACATTGGTTGCCAGTGAACTTTAAACATATGTGAAAGTATAAGGGCATGTGTAACTCCAAGTGTGTGAGTAGGCTGCTGAAACTAATCTCATTATGGAGTTCCCACCCGAGCTCCACGATAGCAGCACCGGCTGGATTATATCCATCTTCACAAGTCATAACTGATTAAGGGGCAGACGGGGAGATGTTCTCGCAGCCCGGCTCCGGCTGCAGCAAAGGAGTCAGGAATGGGAGGCCGGCACTGCTCAGGTGCAGACAGCCAGGCAGGAAAATGCGAATCTCTCTGCTCAGCACTCGCAGCCCGGGGTTCGTCCTCACGTTAATTAAACGGGAGATTGCTTCTTCCAACGCACAGCCGAAAACATGCTGCATTTCCTTCTTAGCAGGGCACTCACCGGGGAGATCGGAGTCTCGGGCTCAAACCCCTTGAAGGAACTCAAGGTTGCCGGCTTTGCACGGCCATGCAGGGAGAGCCTTGGCCTCCCCTGCTAGAGCTCTCCTGCTTGGGTTGATGAATTAATTAACTGACTGGGATGAACACAGAGCGACCTCACCACTTCAGACTGGCAGGGTGGGGAAAATCACATCTCATCAGGGGGGGCAACAAATATTTCTGTGTTTCAAGCACCCTGGGGCAGGAGAGCCTGAAGGACAGCAAACGGCACAGAATCCCAGCATGGCAGGGCTTGGAAGGGACCCTGGAGATCACCCAGTTCAGCCCCCCTGCTACAGCAGGGTGACCCCGAGCAGGCTGCATGAGCCTTGCCGTCGGGGAGTCTCCCGTGGGCCAGCAGGCAGGCACTGCCCAGGGGGCTTCCACTCCCCCAGGGCAGCAGCGGGACCTGAGGCTGCCGCTTTACAGACTCTTGGGCTATGTTTGTGGCTTTTTGGCATCATGCATGTTCAGTACTCATTTGCTCACCCGGGCTGCCTAAGGGGCGGAACATCTGCTTGGGGGATCCCATCAAGGTGGAGGCACGATCCGAGCCCCGCCAAGGCTTTGGTAGCTCTCCGACAGATGAAGTTTAATTGCCACAGCGTTACCAGGGAAAACTCAGCACTGGGAAGGCTTCAGTGCCCCCAAGGCCAGGCTGCAGCTGAACAGAGTGTGTGAGGCTGAACGTCTGGAGCTGGGCAGGGTCTGCTCCAAGTCATGCCTGAGTCGCTGGTATGAACCAGCTCACAACATGTATTAATTTTGGAAGTGCAGAGCTGACTGACTATCTGTCATGCACCTTTGGACACAGGAGCCAGTGAGCCCACTGAAGGGGCTGCCAGCTTGCCTTTAGAAGTGACCACTCAACATCTCCATGAACTTTAGACTCTGCACCTTGTTTTCTACCCAGAGGCAGTCAGACATACAAACCAGTGTGCCTCTGGTTTGTCACCATCAGAAGGGCTGTTCCTGTCACCCAAAGAAGATAATAGAATGGTGCAGAATTTCAAACCAGTCTTAACTGCTTTTTTTTCTGGTTTTCCTCCCAGTCACACCAGTTTAGCACTCAACTAATTAGAGGCAATTTTTTTTCCGTGACTCTTCTTAAGCTTAGGAATGACCAAGGCCCCAAAGACAAGGGAACACAGTTCCCTTTTGACACTAAGAGGTCTTGGGGGTTTTGCGTGTCTGGTTTTGTTTCTGAGCTGGAAGTGAAATGTAGCTGCTCTTTCTGGCAAAACCTTTCCAAACAGGATGCTCGGATAATCCGAAAAGGATGCTCCCCCCCCGCTTCCCCTCACGAAGGAGGAGAAACAGAAAACAGGCTGTGTACCACTGAGGAATCTTAATGGCTCCCAAATGTCTTGACACCAGAAGCCCTTCACACCTGGGGTCGGACATCAAAGGTCTCTGCTGGGCTGGTGGGCACCCGGGTCCGAGGGGCTGCACCCGCCGGCACTTCCTCCCGGAGAGCTGCAGAGCCCGCCGAGCTGGGATGCGCTTCGCTGCAGTTTCATCACATCTGCTACACATTTAAGTAAGTAAAACCTGTTTGTACAATAAAATACTGAGCCTACATTCACTTCGTATTCACAGGGAATCCATAAATATCCGCAGCAATTTTCTGCCACTCCTCCTGGGAATTCTTTGTGTTTCGTTTCTCCTGTTTTCTTCAAGCATCCCGGGCTGTTCTGTTCCCTCGCCCTCTGTTTGGGCTTTTTACACTGCTCAGGTGCTCTCAGCCCCCAGTGTGGGTACTGTGAGGAGCTCAGCTGAGGACATGTGGTGCTGAGGCTGGACCTAGCACCGTGCAAGTGTCCGTCCTTGAGGAGGGCTGTATCCCCCACAAAAGGGGGCACCATGTGCCACCTGCAGCGACCTCAGCCATGGAAGCCTCTGCGAGCAGAACTGAGCACTGAATGACCACACACTGCTAAGCGCCGTGGTGGAGCTGCCTGGCGAGGATGGATCAGTCATTGCCTGCAGAGACTGAGTCTTCACAAAGTGCTTGTTGCCTGGTGTCTGCTTTGGGATCCCTGCCGTCCATCCACCCATGAGCCTGCAGCACGTTTGAGCTGTCCACGCTGCAGGTAAAGCAAAGTGACACACTCTTAGGGAAAAAAATCAGGGACTGAGACAGCCACACTAAGTGTGGCCAGAGTCAGGGTGCACTAATGTCACCTCCAGGGACCCCCTAAAAGCCCTGGGAGGCTGGGAAGGCTGTGTCTTTGGTACCCATCCCCTGCCGCTCCCAACATGTGATGGTGGAAATGGCAATGGTTTCCCACGGCAACGGTGGTCCAGGCTGGGACCTGGCATGTGGCGGGGCATCCTCAGCCGCAGCAGGACCCGGACCTTCCTGCCCTTTGACAAGTGTCATTATCTATGTGAAAGGATGCTCCTGAGCTTGGTTGACGTTCACCTCAGCTCCTCACCCTCCCCTCAGCCAGGGATGCACGGGTGGGTCCGGCTGGAGAAATGGAGGCTGCCTGGGTGTAAAAGCAGGCGGGAGCACCGCGCTTTCCTGTACGGCATGTGCCTTTAAATTCAGCCTGTGATGAATGCGAGGAACTTTGTGATATTAAAATGAAGTAGAAAATCAGCTCTGAAACCCAGATTTCTAGAGGTCTAAATCTGAATTCCCTCTGCTCAAACGCTTCTGTAATACTACTTGATTTCTCCAAAGCAATCTGACGGCATGTGAAAGTCATTCTTATTTTTACCCTTCTTACCCATATGAAAAAGGAAACACAGTCCATTTGCTGTAAGCCCCTAAGCATCTGCTGATTTGTCAGTTTTATTTAGTTAAAATGCATTCACTTTTGCTGCATAGGGGACCAGTTAGACAAGCTAGCTGGAGAAAATTAGTTCTACTTTACCAACATTAACTACCCTGATTGTACATTAATTAAGATATGCTTTGTGACATATGATATGTCCTGATACAAATATTTTGGGAGTTAGGCAGTTTTGACAATTAAAAATTAGCGTGGAAGAGGTAAAAATAGTGTTTGGTGGGGAAAATGTTACTAGACCTTGACAGTATAGATGCTGTGGGTATTTTGTGTGCGGGTGGATGTTTAGTGTCATTTCACTGGTTTTAGTTTTAGCTCCTTAATGAAAAATCCAGCCCAGTTACACTGACTGTGTGAAGTCACCCTGCAGTCTTGGAGAGGGACGGAACATGACGTGACATCCCACCTTGCTTTTCCAAACAGACAGAGCTGCTGCCAGTTTGCCCCTTCTCTGATCTGGGAGTATTTCCTGTGACAGTGTCTCAGTGAGAGGTTTAAATCCGGGCAGAGCTGCTCTGCAGGAGCATGGGCCAGCCGGCCAGTGTGATCCAGGAGCTCCCACCCAGCCAGGGGTGACCCAAGCGAGAGAGATGCTGTGCATGCTCAGGAACACCTGGTCTGTACCACACTGGGGCACAGGGATGGTAAATTTATTTAGAACTGTTTGTCCCATCTTTCCAAAGTCTCCCACTCCCTAGCTGCAGAGCCCTCCCTTGCTCTATGTGCAAGCTGAGAGCCACATTTTCAGGATGCTGAACAATTGCTTGTTCATCAAAATAGCCATGTTCTCGGACATGATTTTCCCTCTCCTTATGGAGTCTGGAAAATATAGCTGCACTCAGAGCACGGTGGCTGGACGTTTCTAACGGTTAGTACTGGTCAGCTCTCAGCTGATCAGCTGCTGGACCTGCTGGGTGGAAATGGGGCCATAAGCAGTGGCTCCTCGAGGCTTGGCTAAGCAGGGCTTAGACAGTCTTCCTCTTAGAAATGTGGCAAGAGGAGTCTGGGCTGCCCATGTCTGGTGACACCGACAGCATGTCCCTCCAGACTCTTTGCACTGGCTGAAGCATCTACATCAGCATCTTGCATGGCTTGAAGGAGCTGCTGGTGAAACAGAGGGAGTTTCAGCAGCCAGCAGTGGGGTGAGTTGGATTCCTGGGCACTCCGCTGGCTTATTACTTTAGCAGAGTGGAATCTGCCCCTACAGCTGTCCTCACATGGGACCTGGATCCAAGGACGCTTCTTGTAACCAAAGAGGGACAAGTACGGCAGGCGGGAAAGGGAGACGCTCTGAGCAGCTGCAGAGCTGTGCAAAGAACTTCTGCAGTGATTAAATGAATTTTTTTTATGTTGTCTGAAAGGAAGCAAGGGCACCTATTGACTCACCCACTGAAACACAGAAGTGTAACCGCACCGGCTTCTGCCACAGTACTCCTTTTTGAGAAATCAAGTGGTATTAGCTGTTTGGAGCCTTGCATAATATTTGATCCACTGGGTTTTTTTCCTAACGTTAAAGAATTAAAAGGCAATTTTCCCATGGCAAATGTTTACCCTGAGCATCCTTTTCACGGCTTCTTTTTGCAATGAGGGAGAGCACTGTGCAACTGGCTGGGAACATGTCAGCATCCATCGGCAATAATTTAGGGGACCTGGGAGCTCTGGTCTCACGATCAGGTCCTATAGATCTTTCTCCCATCATTTCAACCCTTTTCTTCAACATCACCTGACTGTGAACAAAGGGCTTCAAGGGGCTGGTGAGCCAGGAGTTATTAGCATGCAATATAAAAGTAGTGATAAACCTTTAAAAACAGCTGTGGAGCATTTACCACATAAACCAAATAGATATAAAACACGTACAGACTTTTTTTTTTTTTTTTTTTCCCCTTTACATGCCTCCTTTTTAAAGCAGAAAAGCTGCCTGCCTAGGTAGCTGGCCTTTAAGCCTTCAATTAATTGAACAAAGATTTAAAAATTGTTCAATTGGTTTCATTAGGAAGTGTATAATAGAATAATAAAGTAAAACAAATGATATAAAGCAGACCCACTAATTAGCTCTACATGATTGATACAGCTTTGGACTAGGCATTTGATCTCAAACAAAATGCAGTTCCTTGTTAAGAGGATTTTTAATTGATGTGCAGAGAGGTATTAGATGATGTTGGAAAATAATTACTCAAAAGCTACTCATGCATTTGGCTGAACATAACAAATGAAGTTTGGGCTCTGGATCTGGCGGAGTGGACACATGCTAATTAATAATGAGAGGAACAAGCATCTTCCAGTAGTTTTTAACCCAGTGTTTACTAGGAGATTGCTTCGCAATTATGCACCATAATGAGGTTGTCATCTAAACAAAATCAACATTACTCAGATGTCATTCGAGATTGCTAAATGTTGCAGCCCATATATACGTTCAATTCTTTTTACAGATGGTAATACGTTATTAATCAGCAAGGGCTGTTGCCGGCTCTCCAGCTGCCACGGGCACCGTGCGCCGAGGGGACGGCCGCGCTCCTCCTCCCCTTCAAGCATCCTGAGCCTCGGTGTCTGCTCACCGGGGCAGCCAGAGGGATTGGCCTTCTCCTCCTCTTCAAAAAGCCGGCAAGTGGGAGCCTGGGCTGCCCTTCTCGTGAGAGCCTCGCCCTGGGCTGCTTGGCCATCCCGCTCGCTGGCGTGGGGGCCCTTGCCGACAACGGCTACTGGCTCTGGAGAAGAGTGGAGGGCCTGGATTTGTCCTGCCTGTCCGTACACAGTCCCTGCAGGCTGGATTTGAAGTCTTTTGGCAAGGGTAGGGGAGCTGGAAGCGCTGCACGCCGCGCGGTACCTGTCCCCCAAGCTGGCTGCGGTCTCCGGGGCTGCCGAGCTGGCACTGCCACCAGCGCTGGAATCGTTTACAATGAGCATAATAAACCTCCCAAGAGTCAGTTGCTTAGGAGTCAAGCATGTGGGGCTTTATTTTCCTGTGCCGCTCTTTGCTCTAATATCTCCCTGCCCTTGCAGAGCGAGGATAGAGCGATGTGTCCTGGGGGTGGGTTTCTCCTCCCGCAGAGCGGCAGGGGCAGGCAGTTCACTGCCCCCGCACCCAGTGAGCCACTTGCCATGTGTTGGTGGGAAGCCTGGTGCCAGCACACGGGGCTTTCATCTCATGCCGGTGTTGATGACTGTCCGAAAAGAAAGGCTGCCCAGGAAGGTTGTGGAGTCTCTTTCTCTGGAGACTTTCAAAACCCGCCTGGACATGATCCTGGGTACCCTGCTCCCCGAGATGAAATGAGACACTTGGAGAAAATGAAAAATAAATCAGCAGTATTGGATTTGAACTTCCATCAGTAGGAGTGTGTGAAAATATTTTCTTTCTCAGTTCTTCATTAGGAGTGTCAACAAGATTAAAAAAAGAAAAAAAAAAAAGATTACTATTTTGGCTGAGACTTACTCCTTCCTTTTTTTATTGCTGTTTATGCGACTTGGTAGCCTGTTGCCATATTCAGTGAGAAAAACTCCTGAACGTTCTCCTAAGATAGCGCTGGCACGATGTGACGTGCATTGGCCCCGACCTGGGGAGGATAAGCAGCACCGTGAGAAGGTGAAGCTCAGCGTACGTGAGGCTTACGAGCAGTACCTGTGCCAAAGGCCAGTCTGGTTTGCAGCGATGTGAAACCGGTCGTGGCTTTGCTACATGCCATGAAGTAGCCTTGTGCAAAGTGCAGGCACCGAATAGCCCGCGTATGCCAGAAGCTGGTGTTTCTTTTTTCCATGTGCAGCGCAGTGTCACTTGGTGGTCACAAGGACAATCCCCTGAAAATGACTTCTCTTCTATGGTCCAATCAGCAGTGGCTCCAGCAATATGTACTTTTATCCCAGAAAACGGAGACCTGAATCCTATGGATCTTGCTGGTCCTTATAAAGCAAAGGAAATATTAAAACTTTGCCTTTCTACACAAAAGCCAATTTATCATTTAATAACCTCGCTTTTGTTTTAGAAGGATTGAATGAAGAATGAACAAAACCAGACTTTCCATGAATCACTTGAGGTTTGGATGCTTGTCCAGTATGAAACATCTAGAGCAGGCTGGACATGGAGTCTTGGCAAACGGGCTTTAAAAATCTTATATTCTGGAGCCTGAGTTTGGCCACAAAGGAAAAGGTGCATGTTGGGCATCTCTGAGACGTAAACCGTTTTTTTTTCTGGGTCCAGGTTTTATTCCCAGAGTGCAGCCATTAGCAATTGTCAGGCAGCACACCGCACGCAATCTCTGCCTTGCTATTTACAAATTGCTTTCCAGTTCCTACATTTCCCCCCCAACAAACACATACATTTATGTCTGAGTCCCCCCGTAAACCAGCCTTCCCAGAAGATATCAAACCCCAATAATCCAGGTAAATACAGAAATCCATAGAAACGTGAGGTCAAATATATAAATAAATCTATACATAAATGAAACCTAGAAATTCCATAAGCACCTCTAGCATCCCAAGCCAATAATAAGCCATCCCAACGTCACTCTTTTGCAAGGCACGGATGCAGACGAGCGGCTCGGCGGCATCCCTGCTCAGGACAGAACGCGGCGGCTGCTTGCGAGAGCGATGCCAAAACTCTCGCTTTTCCGCTTCAAAGGAATCGCTCTGACACTTCACAGCCAGGGCTTCATATTCTTTACTTAAACGTGTGTTTTGTGGGTGAGAGCGCGGCGTGGTTTGAACAGTTGTCAGAAGTCCTATTTTTGGAGAAAAGACAGATAGTATTTTGCGAGATAATTAAGAGTTTGCGAAGTTTCCTCGAGAAAGGAAAAAGGCCCAAAGCACCGTCTTCTGCTCCTGTGTGCATTTTACACTCAATTCCTCATTTGCCACCTCCTCCTCCTCCTCCACGAGTTTAGAAATCTGTTAATTAATGGTGTTTATTCTCCTTGCCTGAGAAATGGTTTTATGATTATATTATTAGGAAGCGAGGATAACGTGTGTGGGAAAAGGTATGTTTTTGTATGTGGGCTCACCGATCGCTATGGAAACAGGCAAATATTTGCAGACCTCAGCTCCTGATTAATACCTACTGGTTATTTTGGCTTTAGAGAGTTGCTGTCTGGCTGCAAAGAACGGCTGGCGAGCGGGTCTCTGCCACGAGCTGTTTACACGTGTAACAGTCCCGTCAGAAGTGACTCCGGTAATTGAAGGCTCCATCACATTGTGGCTGTCTCTGGAACAGCCATTTTACCAGCGTGCGATCGAAACACAAGCACCGGGCACTAGCCTGAAGCCCTCCGGTTCGTATTCTGCTGAAAAGAGCTTTATTGCAAAAATCTTTCTCCCTGCAGGGCGGGCTGCAGAGACACTGTTGTGAACCAGTGCGGCCAAGGCTGCGGGAGCAGCGGGACTCACCGTGAGCTGCCTCTGCCACATCCCGTGGAACGAGCTGCCTGAGCCGGACCTGGCTTTGGACACGGCGAGAATTAACGCCGAGGATGCACCTAAGCACACAGAGCACATTGACATCAAGTGATGCAGGGGTACGACAGGGGAGGGGAGGAACAGGTTAGGCTCAATGTGTGTAAAGAGCACTTCCTGGAAGAAACTTCCTTCTGCAGGAGCAGTTGGAAGAAAACCTTTATGACCTGGGCTTGCAGGTCATAAACTGATGACAGAATTCTCTCAGGTAGCTAGAAAGTATAAAAAAGTAAAACATTGGTTAGTAAATTCCTTACTCTGCACACTTTTTGGTCTGTCTAGAGACCCCTAAATTCTCACCCCTGCAGTCTTCCAAAAGAAAAAGAAAATAAAGAAACAGATTTGGGTTTGGATTAGAACAATTCTGATTCCCAAGGTGCTTTGGAAAATGGGAATTGAGCTTTTTAATCATATAGGTATTAGAAATACTGTGGTAGCTGGACAAAATGTAGCACCAAGTGTTCCTCTTACTGAAGTATTAGCTTGGCTGACACAGAGTTACACACCTACTTTGTATTCTTGCTTGTCAAAGCTCGGCTGTGACTCACGGCTTCGTGAAATCTTTTTCTTTGGTTCTGCACAAATTTATTGTTGGTCCAAGGAGCCAAGCAGGCAGCAGCAGAAACTCAGCCTTGCTGCATTTGTCTGAAGAAAGGCTGTAGCTCAGCAGAGACCTTCACCCGCAGCGCAGCCACCTCCCCAGCAGCCCAGCCCAGCTCCTTGGAGACGTCCGCTAGCTCAAGCGCTCTCACCAGTGCTCACCAGTGCTGGCTGTGGGTTCTTGCTGGCTCACTCCCCCCAGGGCTGGAACTTGGGCTTTCTCAGCAGCTTCAGCACATGAACAACTTCATCATACCTTTGACATGAAAGCTGCCTTGGGATTTCTTGCAGCCTGGCCGTGGCTCAAGAGCTAGAGGTTGGCCACTCCTGAGCTATTTCTGCGAGGCAGTTGGGACCGGGAGATACGGGGGCTGCAGCAGAAGGCAGCGAGGCAGAAGGGAACGCAAAAGGTAGTAAGTGAAGCCATGGTGATCTGCAGGGCCTTGGGGCATCTCTCTGAACATCTGCAGCCACCTCGGGCAAAAGCCTGTCCCTACTGAAGTAAATGGAAAATCTGCTGCTGACCTCGAAACGGTCAGAATTTCATCCCGGAGCGGTGGGGTGTGCACACTGCTGAAAGATGGGGGTTTGGCCCACCACGGGCACCATGCTGGGGCCTCTCCACCCACAGCAGCTCACAGGGCTTACTGGGGCCTGGGGGTGTGAGCATGAATGAAGAAGGGGCGGAAATTCCGGAGAGGAGAAGGGCCAGAGCCTGCCGCTTGCCCTGCTCTGCTGTTCTGACAGTGAAATTTTTCTCCAGGGAAAACTTTATTTTTAATCCATTTGGGTTTCACAAGTGAATGCTTTAATGGTTGTGCCCAAGGTCCTCAGTCAGTCTTAATCTACGTTACAAAATCAGCAAATGTGGCAGTTTACCAGAGGTCTGTCTGAGGGAGACGTGCAGCTGAAACTGCAGACGGGCAGCACATCAGCGCTGAACTGGGACAGGCCACCGGAGCTGGGAGCTCCCAGAACGTGGTCAGCCTGCTGCTAGGGGTGGGGGGCAATCCAGCCACTCAGGTACTATACAGGGAGGGCAAACGTGTGGAGCACATACGTGGCGTGGCATGGCTTTGGTTCCTTTTAAGTGCTGGCTCCTCTCTTTGCAGAGTCTGTGAGCTGCTTGTGCAGTCACTGAGCTGGTGGCCCAAGAGCAAGTCCTGGAGAAAGTCCAAGGCTTCGCCCACCTGATGAACATTTTCATTTTCTGTGAATATAGCAATGCTTGTCCTCTTCTTTCTGTGGGTCTCACACTGTTTTCTAAGTAATAAATCTAGTGTCCAAACAGCCCTGTGAAGAAGTAGAGACCCTCCCCCCCCAGTACAGAAGGGAAAAAACCACACCAAAGTAAGGACAAAGCCTAAACCATGTTGTTGGTACATAGGATGTGAGTGGTTTCTGAACCTGCAGTTCAGCTGCAGAAACATAAGTATGTGTTTAAATGTATAGACCTAAATCATGTTTGCAACTATAGAATGAGTAACTTTAATCACAGATACCTTTATTATGCAAATAGATATATCTGATGATTTATCCCTTCATGCTGACAAATCACCCCTAAGTGACTTGACTGAAGACACACAAAGTCCATCTGCCAGGGAAGAACACAGCCTGGGTCTCCTGAGTCCCAGTCTCATGAAGTGACTAAAAATATCTTCTTCCAGTAGATAGTTTCATCAATCATCATTTCAGCCAGCTTGATGGTTGGCTTTCCCAGGCCATCCCTGATGATTTATTCCTACCCTTCTCTCTTCAAAAGCTTGCAGTGTGACTTGTCAGATGTTTGTAGAGATGTGCTCTTTGCCCATCTCAAGCAGGTGGGTGGCTAGAGCCCTTCTGGAGTGACCTGTGCTCAGAGGTCTATATTTTACAGATAACAGCAGTGAGCAGAGCTCCTGCCTCGAAGCGGGTGGTAGGCAGGGCTGATGGAGGGAGAAAAGAGGATGCAGGAACATGTGGAGGGCACTGGCTGGGTGAGCACAGGACAGTAGCTCTGTGTGTCTCTGGAGGGGCAGTCTGAGCAGAGGATGCTGCTGGAGGCAGGAGGCAGCTCACGAGACAGGACAGAGGGGCCACAACTCTGTCCAGCAGTGATGGCAACACATCCCCTACATGACCGTAGATCATCTTCTGCTACACCAGCTCTCATATTTCATCTTTGTTCTCTAGTTTTCTCTCTCCTCTCCTGTCCTTCCTACTCAGGATTGCTTTTTGTGCAGTCATTTTATTTATTTCCACACTTGGGTTTTATTTTAGTTCTGTTAAAAATCACTCGTGCTGATTTTTCCCCCACTAGTGCTTTTAAAACGACATCTCCGCGTGCCCTTGTAAAAAAGTTGTACAGAGCTGAAGTCAGAGCATCAGCAGTAGGATTTGTCTCAGCATTGATCTCATTCTACTCCTTCTGAAATCAACGAGACCATGTTAGGCAAATGCTGAGCAATTCTGGGGGAAAAAAAAAGCACCTCTGACTGCTGCAGAAATGGCACCCGATGTGCTTAGTGTGTTACTAACTGTCCCGGCTCCCGAAAACAATGACTGATGAAAGCATAAGGGATTTTAATAGTAGCGGGGTAGAGCTTCAACCTGCAGCCTTGGTAGGCCTTGGAGAAAGAAGGAAAATTCAAATAACACAATATAGTCCTGCCTGGGCACCACAATCCCAGCCAAACCCTTGGCTGCACTGGGTGTGCAAGTTCCCACCTGCTCTTCGGGGTGCAGGATCAGCTGGGAGGAGACAGCCAGGATAAATCGGTCCTCTCCCCTTGTACCTCCTCCAGCACACCTACAGCATCCCAAAGAAGAGACAAATTCTTTATCTGCCTAACTTGGGGCTTTCTTTTTTTTCAGACTTCTCACAGAAAAATAATGTAACAAAAATATATATAAGAAATGTCATGCCAGACAGCCCCCAGGGAGGATCAGTTAAACCTCTTCTTCCCCGCTCGCCTCTGCCGTGCCGGGCTGTGCCCACACCTCACCGCGCCGAGCAGAGCATGGGCTGGGTGTTTCACTCTGCTGTGCTCTGGTTCCCTTCAGGAAGCAGCCCCCAGCTCCTTCCGTCCCTCCTCTTGGTAACCACGTTATTGACTTGTAATTTGTCACAGTGATACAGCTTGGTTCCTAAATGGGAAATGTTTAAATCAAGCCGCAATTAATGCATTGTAAAGCACTTCAGGTAATTGTGTAATAAGCAGCACATTACCTAGAGTAGTAACACATTTTACAGCTAAACCAGCAGGAAAAATAGTGTTTTTTGCCAGGTTATTTTAGGGTGTGAAGCACGCTGTGGGGGCAAGGCAGTGTGAATCCATGTTATGCAGAAATCAATGGATACCCATCTTCTCAGGCTGCAGCAGGAGCTGTGTGACAAGGGCACAGCATTTTTCCTAATCAAGCAGGTTATGTGAAAGCGAAGAGTCAAGCTGAGCTTGCTATATCCAGCTGTACTTTGTTTGCTACTTAATGGAGCAGGTCATAGTTATAACACCCCAAAGAAATCAGCTCGTCTCAGCCTGAGGAGCACAGAGGAAGTGCTGGAACTCCAGCGGCTCCGCATTAAATCACTCCTATAGGTCATCTGCAGAGAGAGGACTCGGGGAAATAATAAACCAGCGTCATTCTGCTGCTGGTGCTTAAGGCTCAGCCCCAGGGGAGGCAGACTCTGGGCTTGGGTTGGGAAGAGCAATATGGCTAAAGAAACAGTTATTTATGTGTTATCCAGTCCTTGGCAAACCATCAGAGCCCGGGCTTGTGGCTCCCCCTCCTCTGGATGGAAGGAAGAGGAATTTATAAAGCAGGTTGGTGTGGATGAAGGATGTTGTACAGATTCTCCTGTTAGAGGACTCGGGGGCTCTGAGCACTGGGGGGGGTCTTGCAGAGCTGCACACACCAGCAATCGCAGAATCCAAGCATGGTGAGGCTGGAAGGGCCCTCTGGAGCTGATCTGGTGTCCCCCCCCTTGCTCCATCCAGCAGGGTCACCCAGGGCAGGGGGCCCAGCAGCGCAGTGTCCAGCCGAGTTGGGAATCTATCCAGACAAGGAGACTCCACAGCCTCCCTGGGCTGGAAACGACTTCACATCGCAGGGCAATGCTGGGCTGGACTGATCCTGATTTTCCAGAAGCTGTTTATCTTACAGGGAGTAAAGTGTCTGCCACGAGGTCCCTGAAGCTTCACCCCCATGGGGGTTGCTCCACACAACACCCGTGTTCTTGCTGGTTTCCAAGTGTTCCTTGAGATGGGACACAGACCCAATTTCACATGGCAGCAAAGATGGTGCGGGGAGAGAAGATCCGTAACTCCTCGCCAGCAGTAAATGTCATTGTGGGTGGGTAAAGCTCAAGTGGATCCTTCAGCTCTCAAGGAAAATAATTCCTGCTTTTAAAAAAAATGTGGATTTCAAAGCAGTGCTCCTGCAGCGTGTGGTATTTGGCCTTCCCGCAGGATCATCCCAGTTCTGGGACTTTAAGAGGAAAGAATAACACGTTCCTCACCTTCGCTCCTTTTCACGGTGCTCCCGTGGAGCTGCTGACCCAGGGAAGTGCTAACCACCCTGCTTTCACCTCTAGCTTCGGAACATGCTGATCGCATTTTCTCCTTCAGCCTTCTTCTCTCAGCTGCTCGCATATATAGTTTATTCAATTCACGGCAGTGTACAATAAAAATCAATAAAAAGCATTTATTATAAAGTACCAGAGATTAAAATAACTGGCTTGGCTCTCCTATTAGAACGCGGGTCGCTCAAAGCAAGGATGCACACTTCACACAGAATGTGATTTATGCTCTGCAGAGGGCAAAAAATCCAGTAAGCAGAAAAGGAAGTTTTATTGTCTTGCCGATGAATCGCCGTCCTGCTTTAAAAAAAAAAGTTAATAGACATGAAAATATTATTTAATAAAACCAATTTAGCATTTTCCTATAAATACAACTATTATAAATCATGCCTGTTTCCCCTGCCAGCAACAGCATGTTCAAAAACTTTAATCAGGTCAGCAAAGTAGCTGCCTCAGTTTCCAAGATTTACATAAAATGAATTTCATTTTGCTTGTTAATTTTACCTATTCCCACATTTCCAAGTGCATCCAACCCTCTTGCTTGCAAGCTGGAGCGACGCTGGGGCTACGACTGCAGCAGAGGGGACCCGTCCCACAAGCAGTGTCAGAATTAATTAACCTGTGTCTTATTGACCCGTATCACCAGCTCTGCAGGAGCCCTCCTGGCCACACACCCCACCGTGCGAGCTCCTGGCCTCCTTCCCATGAGTGTGCTCAGGAGCACCCTCAGCTTCATGTGTGGGGGGTTTGAGCCTCACGAATGTATCACTGCAGACGCAGCATCACAGAATCCCAGACCAGTTTGGGTGGGAAGGGACCATTCAAGGTCCCATCTGGTGCAACCCCCCTGCAGGGAGCAGGGCCATCTGCAACCAGAGCAGGGTGCTCAGAGCCCCGGCCAACCTCCC
>WUAM01000431.1:49719641-49731548 GCA_024336885.1 Actenoides hombroni | reverse complement strand
AAATTCCTCTAAACCCCCATCTGGAAGGGGTTTCATAGACAAACAAAGAGAATTCTACAGCAACACCCTCCCGCCCCCCCCCCATGCCATCCTCGAACTGTTGTAAAAAATCCACTTTTTCTATTTTCCTCCCTGTTTTCCAGGGCACGACAGGTAAATGCAGAGCCCCCCATTGGAAATCTGCTGGTCAAAGATGGGCACCCAAGTGTTTTCTCAGCACCCTGCACTGAGACCTGGTGGACAGCCCCACAGCTCTCCTCTGACCCTTCTCCTGGTTTCTCCTCTATTTTCAACCCAAAATGCAG
The DNA here is from genome assembly GCA_024336885.1 of Actenoides hombroni. Taxonomy (NCBI): domain Eukaryota; kingdom Metazoa; phylum Chordata; class Aves; order Coraciiformes; family Alcedinidae; genus Actenoides; species Actenoides hombroni. Next base: position 49,731,243 of record WUAM01000431.1, on the reverse strand, counting down.
GAGGGAAACACAGTTTCCCTCAGCAGTTTCTCCCTTGGTGCAAACGCCTCACAGGGGCTTATACTGTATGAGGAGCTAAACCTTGCAAATTCGACCTGGATTGCTTGGCAGTGCTGGGTTAACGGTTGGATTCGATGATCTGAAGGGTCTTTCCCAACCTAACCGATTCTGTGATTCTATGATTTCATGCTGAAATGTTAAAAAACCCCCAACCTTCCTCCCCACCTTCTGAGGCAAAATGAGCCGACGTTGCCAAAAACTGTAAAATATTTCTGAGCCACGGTGGGACTCCAAGCAGTGAGCAAATCTGGGGGGAAGTGGAAGGGGAAATTCAGCAGTGAATGTAATTTGCAGCACCCCCTCGCTCTTGGTGCCCGCAGCTGTCCCGTGCCAGACCCGTCTGCGCAGCCCAAACCTTCTGCCTGGTGCCGACCGGCGCCCGCCCACTGCGGCCGGTCCCCACCAGAGCCCCCGTCCCAGCCCACCCAACCTGACCATCGCCCTTCAGCCAGCCCTCCTCCCGTCCCCAGGAGGTGCACAAGTAGCGAGCAGCTGAGGTTCTGTGCTCTGCGAGGTGCCCTTCACCTCGGGTCGCTTTGCTCTCTCGTGTCCATACATCTTAAAGCGCTTTGATGTCCGGCCCCGAGCTGCTGCTGTGCCTCTTTGCTGACTGCTGAGGATTTTGCTCCATATGTTATTGCCAGGAGCGTAGGTGTGTCAAAGCTCTTTTTGAGCAGAGTTAGCTTAATGATACCTATTATTTAGGACCTGTAAATCAGTTTAATATTCTAATGAAGCCGTTGGGTACCTTCAGACGCTCGGCGTACCCGAGTCCTCGTCACCATATGGGTATGCGGTGGGACCGGCGCGCAGCTCGGCGCGCTGGGAGTTCGCCATATGACACCCATTAATAAAGAGGAGGTATGGAGACGTGCCCGTGCTCCCCAGCCCGACGCAGACCCAGCAGCACTGGGCACAGGCGCAGCTGAGTATCAAAGGCCATTGTAAAATGCTGAGGTCCTGGGAAACCATCCTGCACCCCCCGGCTGGGTGGGAGGCAGCGGGGAGAAGCAGCTGGAGCAACGTGAAGGAGACGGGGGCTCTGATACCAGCCCAGCTTTGCTCCTCAGAGGAGCAGAGCTCCTGGCTTAGTGGCAAATCCCGGGGGGGGTCCCAGCACCGCACCGGACCCCCCACTCACCGCAGGGACCTCACACGGCTCCCCGTCCTTCTCTCGGGTCAGCCGACAGCCATTAGTGCCAGCAGGATGTTGGGTTCTCCTACCCGCGTGTGCACCTTAGCCCAACAGACTCACTGCGCACGAGCCATTCCGTTAAACGACTCCAGTTATTTATGATTTAGTAAATAGTCCTGGTAAATATCTCAAATGAGGCGGTGCCCAGAATCCAGCAGGAAGGTTGCAGTCACGGGATGCTGCCCAGGCAGCTGAGCGGTGGCTTGTCCGCAGCCTGGGCTTGCCAGGAGCAGAACCACCAACCATGGTTTGCTGCACCTGACAGAGGTTTCAAAGGAAAGAATTTCAGCGGTTTTACTTTTGTCCCTTTTTTTTTTGTTTGTTTTGAATGGGACACAGTGGTTTTGCCCTTCAGCATCTGGACCCCTTCTCCCCAGCTGAGATGATCCCCCTCGCCCTGCACCCTGCCAAGCCACGGCAACCTGTGCCGCCGAGGTGCCCGGGCAAGCCCTTTGCAAAGACCAAGCCCTGTTAAGAGCTGAGCAGGGGAAGAGTGAAGCTGCTGCCTCCCGGGCAGCAGGGGCGAGGGCCCGCAGCCGCCAACGCTGCTCCTCCTCATCACGGGGCGCAAGCCCTCGCAGCTCGCCGAGGCTCAACCCAGCCCCAGAAACCTTGTGCTTCGCAACAGATGTTTCTAAATGTTTGGATGTATTTTTTATGAAGGTTTTACAAGAATCAATTCCAGTTTATAAGGGTTTCCTTGGTTTTTTTTGTGTGTGTGCGTGTCTTTTTTCCCGAGGACAGAAGAGGATCTGGAGAGTGCTTTCTTCTGTTCTGCTTGAAGTTTTACTTATTGCTTTTAAAACGCCGCGATTTTATGTGAGCTGCAGCCTCTGCAGACAGAGCCGCTATCGCTTTTCACAAATCACTACTTCTCGTACCGCCTAACACGTGAAATACTGGGGCTGCGAGGCTGGGAGCTGATAGATTTACTGGGCACAAGATGCAGAAGGAGGAATTAGCTCTGTGCGTGGCAGTAAACTTTGGGAAATTTATTTTGAGGGACGGAGGGGCTGCAGGAGGAGCCGCGGTGCCCGCAGACAGGGAGCGAGCCGGGGGGCTCCCGCTAGCAAGGTCCTCTCATCCCCGTCCCAACAACCTCCTCACAGAGAGAGACTGGAAATTTGGTCTGCTTTACCGCTCCGTGATAGAGCTGTTCAAAGTGGGAACGGGAAAAACGGCCTGTGCTGAAGTAAAGAGCAAGCCGGGGCTGGGGACAGCCCTCCCTGGCCTTGCGCTGCCTGGCACTGCCGACCAAAAACCCCCATTTTCAGCTGCTCCCGCGTTTGCCAAATCTCCGACTGCATGTTGGTCTCCAGGTGACCTTTGGGGTTTTTTCTCCCCCCAAAGAAGTAAGTTCAGCCCTTGCTGAGAACGCGGCTGTGGCAAAATACACTCTTCCTTTGGAAAACAGGCTGTCCGGTTGTTCCTCCCGAACGCTGTCGGCCGGCACGGCTCGTGCTCACCGAGAGCGCTTCGCGCGGCACCTCTGCTCGACTAACGCCCCTACGTATTTAGAGAGAGAGAAGGTAAATAGCAGTTACAAGCAAAGGTCTCAGCCAAGACATTTGTTGAACAATCTTCCTGAGGTGTCCAGAAATTGATTTTTCTAGTAATGCCAAAGTGTGTTGACAGAAGGAGGTAAAAGGACAAAATATTTATGACGCAAACATGTCGGGCTATAAGCAGAGCCCTGCCTCCAGCTGCCAGCCAGCAGCCCCCGTGTCCTCACAAAGACAGGGCACACCAGCACCTTACACCCAGGGAGAAAACAAGACCAGGAACCCCAGGAAGGGGCCGTGGCACTGCGTGCTCCCCCAGCAAAGTGTCAGCAAAGACCCCCCCCCGCCAGGAGAGACCGTCCCTATGCGTTTGCAACCCTTGATCAAGTTTCCAGGCATTTTGTATTACACTTGATTTAGCTTTGCTAGACTAAGCACATTATTAATTGGTTCTCTTTTTATTTACAATACTATTGCTTGAAATATATACTACACTCGGTAATTGAATTTTTGGAATACAGTAATTAAAAAAGTCAAAAGAGCAATAAACAGAAGCGTTAGTAAATAATTGCATCTGAGAACGAGCATAAATCATCCAGATTAAATGATTTTATATCATATTTGAACTCTTTAATTTTAATTTATGATTTCCAGACAATTTACAACCACTGCTGACTTTGTTTTCCTCTGCCTGCCTCGTAGCCTTAGCGCTGATAACAAGCTTTGCAAGAACTCTTAGGGTTTTTTGAAATATCCTTTTCCCGGGTTATATTTTCCGCGCCCTTCAGGGGTGAGCTGGATTCCGACCCTGGGGTCAGCACAGGAGAACCGATCAGCAGTGGCTGCTGGCACAGGGGTGGCTGCTGCCGCAGAGGTGGGAGTTTGGGGAGGAGCAGAGCAGGGCTGGGGAGCGGGCAGGCTGAGCTCGAGGGCAGCCAAGACACAGGACTTCTCGTGTCTCTGCACAAGGTGCCACCTTCCAGGTGTCTGAGACGTTCTGCTGAAGAAGCAGTTCCCCGGATGTGTTCAGGGCCAGGTGGGATGGGGCTTTGAGGAACCTGCTCTAGTGGGAGGTGTCCCTGCCCATGGCAGGGGGGTTGGAACTAGATGGTCTTTAAGGTCCCTTCCAACCCAACCCATCCTGGGATTCTCTGCATTTTCAGGTCAGACACCGGGAGTGTGACTTTCTCAGTAGCTTAAGGACACAAACACGGATGCTCCCGAGCAGTTTATCTCCCGCTGACCCCGCCAGAAGCCGTTGCCAGCCCCTCGGGGTGACGGTGACGCCCCGAGCCCTCGCTGGCCCCCAGCCTGGTCCCAGGGGCACCCACCCGGCTGGTTCTGCAGCAGCCAGGGCAGGTGCTGCAGGTCAGACACCATCCAAGGCAGGCACGGGGATTCTTCCTGCCCGCCGGTGCGATCACAGCCCTGCCTGCCTGCGAGGGGCAGCCACCGACTGCCATTCCTGGCTTAAGACCCGTAACAAGCTGGGACCCAGATAATTCTCGGCCCCTGGATCCCCAAGGCCGAGGGGATGAAGCTGTCAGAGGCAGGAGCTGGCAGGACAGGAACTCTCCCTGTGCCTGGGTGCCACGCAGCTCGCCTGGCCGGCACGTCTCCGATGAGCTGGGGCACGCTGGGGGAGCCTGCCTTTCCTTGGGCTGCAAAGTCCAGGATTTGGGCTGGGGATCTTCCCACGGAGGGAGGGAAGGAGCAGATGTAGCCAGGGGTTGGGTATAAACCAGAGGATTTTGAATAGGCAGTCTAGGGAGAGGTGGGCAGGGACCGGTGTCTGCCGGGGCAGCTGCCGGAGCACAACAGGACGGAGCTTCTAAAATATTTACCCGGTATTTAACTTGGTGTTCTCTCTCTGAAAGGAGACGTTACTCAGCTTTTACAGCCTTCCTTTCATTTCGGATTCCTGCAAGTCAGACTAAGCGAAAGGGCCGGCTGCTCAGCGTAGCATTAGAAGGCAATTCATGGGCTGCTATCGCTACTGCTGTTTGAAGTTTGTTTACTTTTTTTCAGCGAGCTGAACTTTATTCATTGTCACTTCTGAAATGTGCCATCTTTCTGGATTACACTTGATAAGCACTTGCTGAGGATATAAGCTATCAGTTTTGGAGTTTTGATCTCCCAGAATTCAATTTTTTCTGGCTTAAGATCAAAAGATGACAAATATCTTGAAAGAAGACAGAAGCTTTATTGTTGCTATTTGAGGATATCAGGATGTCAAAAGTAGAGACGGGTTGTAAACTATCCTGTTACGCGGGACAAGTATTTCCAACCTACACGTTAACTTCGGCTTGATGATTTTGCACATCTTTATTGGGAACAAAAGATGTTTGGTTGTAGCGCTGATGCCGTCCACTCGCTGAAATCTGACAGTCGGCACGGTTACTCTTCCTGAGGCATTTGAAAATGTCACTGGGGAAGTGCTGCTGCCAGAGGCACATTTTAACTGGCACTGGGAGGAATCAACGCATCTCAAAGCGCCTCACAGAGAGGGAAAAAGAGAAAGAAGAAATAAGAGACTTGATACTCGTCGGCGTTCACAAAAGCCTCTCACTGCCAGGGAGGGAAGCGGAGAACTATTTGGAGGTGCTGGATGCAATGGGTAACCCCTCACGCACGCTTCATGCTTACGTGGGCATGGTCTCGGAGCACCAGCCCTCTGAGCAGCACGAGGTGCCCTTCCGGGACCCTCCCCACACTGGCTCTGGGTTACACGAGCGCTGCGTGGGCCTCTTGCAACAGGACAAGGGGCGATGGGTTTGAACTAAAAGCAGGGAGATTGAGACCGGAGAGAAGGGACAGATCTTTGATGCTGAATGTGTCGAGAGCCTGGGGGGTCACGGCTTTGCTGCCAGCCCTGCGGTCAGGCAGCGCGGGCTGGGACCGCCGCAGAGCCGCGTCCCCCCCGATAGCCGCAGTGCCGCACGCAACAGAAGTGCTTTGAACCACCGCGGCATTAATTATTCCGCAGCATTAATTATTAACTTTCTTCATAGCAACCCGGCGCCGGGGGAATCACCTGCTTCTCTGGCTACCGTACAGCAGGAAAGAAACTTCCCTCCGAGTGCTCGCGGTCCCAGCCCACCCTGCCTATATTCCTCTGCTGCAGACCATACCGAAATAAGATTCCCAAAGCGGTTCTGAGCGAGGCAGGACCTGATGTCTACAGTCCAGAAAAAGCCGGGCAAGAAAAAATGCACTGCATAAAAAACTGCTTTTCTCTAGGTGCATTTCAGAGGCTCTTCCTGACACATCCCTGACTTCCACAGAGTCCAGCCTCGGCCTGATTGGATTCAGATCGCCGGAGAAGCGCAGAAGAAAAGAGTAACGTGGTGCAGCGGCAGCATCACGGCAGGTGGGTAAGAGAAGGAGGAGAAGGCAGGAAGGATTTGTAACCTGCCTGTCTTTGGGAGAGGTGCCGGAGCATCACTTCAGCACAGCCCCTCCAGGCAGTATCCTTATCTGTGGGCACCTGCTTATTGCAGCATTGGGTCTCTAAGCCCTCGCCAGCATTACCTGCGCTGGATTTTATATCTGTGGCCATCAGAAAGGTCTCTAGGACTCCTGAGCTTATGACAAATTACTCTTTGATGACATATTCTGTGGCTTTCATAATGTGCTTTAGCACCTGGTACAGCAGCAGCTATTTGCAGCGGTTCTGCCTTCTGAGGCCGGGTTTGAATCACACCTCTCTATTTATAAAGGAATGGAACGGGGTGATTCATCGGGAGAAAAACAGGAGAAAGATGTGGACTCAACACATCTTCAGCTCTCCCCTCGCCAGAGAAGAGGCGGTGTCGTGTTAGTGTGCTGTTGTATTAAACGGCGATGCTAATTAAAGATGTAGCGAATTACTCAAAGGTAATTCAATTTTTCAGCCCACAAGAAAGGGGCAAAATGCATTTAGAAATGGCTCGGTGATGTAACCTGAGCGTAAAAAGGCAACACCCACCCAGTCTTTCAAACACTTTTCTCCCTAGAAAAAGAAATCCCAAGCCCATGTTAACTAATGAAAAAAAGAGGTACGTGTTATCCCAGGGCAGAAACCTTTGGGTTTTTTGCTGTGAGTCCATAATAGCCCCCCAGTGCCTTCGGGAACACTTGCTGTCTAAACCCCCGGGCCCAGCCCTGAGGGTGCAGGCTGCAGACTGACCATGACCCACATCCCAGCCCATTCCCCTGAGCTCCCAGCAGCCCGTCTGCACCCTGCTGGGCAGAAACGCTCCCAGAGCATCTCCCGGAGAGCAGCACCTAAGGAACACCTTGTGCTGCCGGAGAAATCAGGCACGTTTCCAAATAGCCGCGAAGAAAAAAGCATTGGCCAAGGAATTCTGGTGCAGAAGTGGTTAGTGAGTTGGGACAGGCTGCAGGATAACGGGTCAGGCAGGAGGATAAACTAAAGAAGAATCAACTTTTTCACTATATACACTAAGTCTCTATATGCTCACAACAAAGCACAAAATCACCTGATCTGGTATTGCCAAGAGAAAGAGAGGTGGTCAGTGCCCCACTGACGTGAGGGTGGGTGGGGATCTGAGCAACCTGCTCCAAGATCACTAAGTGCGGCCATTAAGCTAATCAGATGGCCCTGCTCCCTGTGGTGGGGTTGGACTAGGTGACCTCGGAAGGTCCCTTCCCACCCAAACCAGCCTGTGATTCTCTGAAAAACAAGCTAAGGTGGGTTTGCTGGGCCTTTTCTCAGTCTCCATTTTCTCAACCCAGATGAATTCCTCTCAAAGCCGAGCGCCGAATATCAGTTTGGTTCTGTGAAAGGCGATGCACCAACTCCAGCTCTCCCTTCTGCTCATTAACTCCACGCCCTGGCAATTAGGAAGGTTCGGAAGGTGAGGGCAGCACCCTGCCTTTGATTCAGGGCAATGTGGAGGCTGGCAGGGGCAGTGCCAAGAGCCGCGGGGCCCCGGGGTGCCCGGGCGGCCGAGGGTGGGTGCGGCAGCAGCGCGGGCAGCGGGGAGCCTGCCCGAGCTTAACAAAGGGGATTCTGTGCCGGCTCTCTGCGGCACAGGCTGCTGGGGAAAGCAAACAGGGAAAAGAAAATGGAGTGTATTTTTTGGAGAGCTCTTAAGGTTTCATTGTTAGGTGCATTTATTGGAGAAGGATGGTGCTGGGCTCCTGCAAAGAGTGGCGGCGGCTGGTGAGGAGCGAGAGGTGGGCCTGCAACCGGGCACTGCTGACCATGGGAAATGCAGGGGAGCCAGGGAAGCTCAGAACCAATCACAGAAACATAGAATCACAGACTGGTTTGGGTGGGAAGGGAACTTTCGAGGCCCTCATCGGCGTGAACCACAGATGGGAGGATTGACCACGGGGAGGGCATGAAACAACGAACTGTTAGTTGTGGCTTGGCAGCCTGGGATGGGTCCAACAGAGCCAGGTGTGAAGATTCTGGGCTGCATATATAGAAGCCATCACCCCTTATAAAGGGGCTCCACGCTTCCCCAAGTGAAGCTTTGCGTGATTTTTCCCCTCTACTTTTTGTCTTCCTGACACCTGACGGGTCCCGTTCTCAAAAGGGACCAGAGCAAAGGTCAGCTGTAAACTGAAGCAGGGACTGAGGCAAATGAAACTCCCCTGGGCCGTGTGCTGAAGGGAGAGGAGGCTGAAAAAGGCGGCAGCGTTTTGATTGTCCTAGAGGGACGGATTGAAGCTCTTCCAGTCTCCTCGTTCTCCCGCTTCCTAGAGCAAACCCTGCGAGCTCGGCGCGCCCGGCGCAGGAACGGCTCCCTCCGGCTCGCCGCGGCGTGGATTCTGCCCGCGTTGCGAAGGCTCCGAGCTGTTGGAACGGGCTGAGCCGCGAGCCTGCCAGCTCCGGGTACAGCCTGCGAGCCTTCTGCGTGAGACCCACCGGGTTTAATGGCTCAGATGCAAGAACAAGCTGATGCACTCTGCTTTGGAGCTTGGCATTGTGGGAGGCTTGACAGTTACATATGAATATTAGCCATCTGCAGGGGAGGAAGATGCAGCCATGATTTCTCTCTTCCTCTAGCTTCTCTTTTCTGTTATCCTTTTTTTTTTTTTTTTTTTCCTTTTTTCTCATTTTTGGTGGAGCAAATTATTGCAGGAATGTGTTTACCAGCAGTCACTTTGGTCCTGGATTGAAATGAACGCTTCTGAGCGCTGTTTGGCAAATTCGACCGACAGTAAGATAATAATAAAAAAAAAAAAAAAAAAGAAAAAAGAAAAAAGAAAACCATTTCAAAGCTATGTGGAGAGAAATGGGCTGTGGATAACTGCAGTGCTGATGCGAAGAGTTGATCAGAACTTTGGATTATCCAGCATTTGAAGGGGAGTTTGGCACTTGCATTAAAACCAAGGTCATTTATCTGCATAGTTTGGCCAACTAAATATATTTGCAGAACAAGCCTAACTCGCAGAGCACTAGTCACGTCTTTTCGGGGCACTGCAGTTAATTATTTTTGCAGAGCTCACTGTACCTGCTATTTCTCTGTAGCCCTTCTTTGTGGCACAGCTGACACCCGATGAAAGAGCCGGAGCTGAAAGGCTCTCCCGCTGCACGGAGCCACCAACCCTGTCCCTCAACACGCGGCTAAACCCAGTAATTTAACACACTGGTGTTGCACTAGATGAACTTTGGAGGTCTCTTCCAACCCAGAACATTCTGTGATTCCACGAGAACAGCCTTCCATCCACCACTCGACACGGCCAGCCGCTCAGCGTGCCCGCGGCCCGTCGTCGCGGAGGGAGCATCGCCCCGCCGAGAGCCACCTCCACAAGCTAGCGGCAACCAGCCAACGCCTATCGGCCCCGGGCAACGAGAACCACTGCCTGAGAAGGTCCCACAAGGAGGGGAAAACCCCTTTTACTTTGACCCCCGCAAGGCCACCCCCCAGCTTAACCCTTCCCCGGATGCCGTCCACGGGAGCTGGTGGCCCAGCGTCCCCGGCCGAAGGTGCGAGTGTCCCCGGCAGGAGAGCGGAGGAGACTGATTGGTGGGAAGAGCACAATTCAAAAATCACTTACTTGGGCTTCGGGCGGTTTTGCCACAAATCATTTTAGCGTGATGGGATGCGTGTTCTGCGCCTTGGAAACATATGCTGGGGCATGCTGGCATGTGGAGAAACGGAATCCAGTGCATCGATGTGCATCTAAACGCAGGGATAGAAAACATCTTGATTGCCCGTGGAAGGAATAACCTTCTCTGGGCAAAAATGGTGCTCCAAGGAAACGTTTCTCCCTGTAATCCTGTTGACTTCATGGGAATATAGAGGGAGAGGAGGAAAAGCTGTTCCTGGCTTATGCCTGCCCTGGTTATAGGAGCACAAATCTTATCATGAGGGATTTGGGAGAAATTCTGGGACGCTTGGGACTGGTGAGGCAACGACACGGGGCCTGCAGCGAGGGGCAACGATGGCTCATCCTGAGCCGGCAGCGGGGCAGAGCTGGAGACACCCCCAGCCAGGAACCGAACGGCACCAGGGGAGTGTGAGCAGGATGGAATACAAACAAAACCACCGCAAAAACAGTAACAAAAGCCTCGTGATCAGACTACTAGAACCTATCAGGAGGCTTTTGTCCTCCTCTGGCGATTGCTGGAAGGGACCTAGGCAGCATCAGAAGGCAGGTCGGAAAGGCCAGCAGCTCATTACTGAGAGCCAAGGATCCCCTAACGAGCTGGACCGCCTCTTGCAACGCCCAGACTAAACCCACCCCACCTAATTAAACTCCTCCAGGAATAAAAGAAACAAAAAAGCCCCAAGCTGAACCCGAAAGCCGCGGCGATGCCCAGGCACAGCCCTGCAGGGGTGACCATCCCACCGGCTCCTGCCCAGAGCTCGGGGCGATGCCTCGGTCGGGAGCATCTCTCCCGCCCTGCACCGCGCCGGACGAACGGGTGGAACGGGGCGCGAGCGACGGCACGGCCGGAGCCCAGAAGCCGTGCCCACCCCCGTGGGGCTGCCCCCTGCTCGTGCCAAGCGAGCTCTGCCCCACGGCCCAGGTCCCGTGGCGCGCCGGGGCCCCCCTTGCCATCGGCCCGTGCGCGGGGACGAGCGGCCGTCCCGGCACCGCGCGCTCCGTCCCCCTCTGCCGCCGGAACCGGCTCCCCGGTAACTTTGCAACTTCATCATTAACAAAGGTTGTGTTTAAGATTCCTGCGTCTACCGCTTAATAGCACCCAAATTAGTCTCGATGGAATTAGCTGTAATTAAGGACATTGTGAAATATGGTGGGGGCAAACAGAATTACACTGTATTACTTTATTAATAATATTCTTTAACTACACTGTAAATTGCTATTAGGCCTGCATATTACTGCCTGGATATGGAAATAGTCTTTTGCTATGCTAATCTAACACAATTTTCTTTTAAATGTAAACAAATTATACTCTATTAATATGCTGTTCTACTTGCATAGTTAATTATTGTAACAGTAAGGAATAAAATTGTTCTGCTTTCCCTGTTTCTGATGGAAAAAGGGCTACATAAATAGTTTAATAGGGAACTAATTATGCAAAAAATTTAGATGCCTAAAATGTGTTTGTAATTGCATTAAAATGGTCTTCTGTTCAAATATTGGAAAGCCTGCTAATTGGAGGCTAGCTGGAAATTTAAATATTGTGAATCAATGATTTTAATACAGTACATGTTTGGTTGTGTTTCTGTTCATATTTGTCTTTGGAAATGAAGAGAATATTTAACGGTGTTTAATAAGAGGAGTTCTGGATTTCATACCAATGAGGTTAGGAGTGCAGGCAGGAGATTGAAATGTGCGTGACACGGTGTCAACCTTCACGTGGGTGGGGGGGAGGCGGTGGCTGCCGCAGCAGCAGCACCATTCCTGGCCCAGGGGTCCT
>WUAM01000431.1:49693112-49705915 GCA_024336885.1 Actenoides hombroni | reverse complement strand
ACCAGGTCCCTGTCTCTGCTGTGCTGAGCACTCCCGAGCTGGCCCCAGCACTGCAGGGGGGTCTCTCTGCCCAGAGCCCTGGGAGCAGAGGGGAGCTCTGGCTGGAGTGAGGCTCCAGAGAAGGAGCTTTCTGTGGGGGCAGAGAACTGTGCTACCCCTGAGAAGGAAGGCACTGGGCTGTGAGTCAGGCCTCGGTTCCCAGTGGTCACTTGGAAGTGAATCTCAGCGCCTCAGCGGGCTTTTAGGAATTTCCAAGGATTAGGTTTAATCAGTGATCTGAAGTAATTTAATATATTTCCAGTGCTCTCTTCTTTAATACTTAATGACTGATGATTAGGTTTGTGTATCAGATCAGAAATCTGCAAGTTATGTGGCAATTAATGTTTGAAGTGCTCTGTAACTTCAAATATAATGATCATATTTGCCAAGTAATTACAGAATATATGTGACTAATAAATAATAACACTCAGCACTTCCACAGCACCATTCACCTGAGGAGCTCGACGCGACAGAGTTCCCAAACCGAGAGACTCGATTCAGGCGCGTGGCGGGTTTTCGGCGGCAGCCCAGGAGGAGCGGTGTCAGAGTTTCCGCGCAGCCCCGGGGCTCCGTCTGTTCTGCACGGTGACTGAACGGGAGCTGCCGCTCCCAGAAGTGGTTTTTAGGAGGAAGGGCAGTGCTGGGAGCTGCTGCCCGTGCCCCGTGTGCCCACCCCTCTGCTACAGCTTGCCACCTTCCAGCTGGACTCGGACAAGGGTGCGCACGGACACACCGCCAGTGAGGTGAGCACCGGGACAGACCTGAAAACAACACCCTGCAAGCAACAACAAACAATGCTTCTTACACACTCAGATCACTCAACAGGTGGACTGACTACGAGGCACAGCAGAAAGAGAGGTGGCAGATCACAGATCTGGTTTGGGTTGGAAAGGACCTTTAAATCTCATGTAGTTCCAACCCCCCTGCGGGGAGCAGGGCCATCTGCAACCAGAGCAGGGTGCTCAGAGCCCCGGCCAACCTCCCCTGCAATGGTGCCAGGGATGGGGCAGCCACCGCTTCTCTGGCAACCCAGCCAGACGCAACAGCAACAGGCCGGAGAAATCCCAGCCCTTGGGGGCAACAAGGTCGCTTCTGTTGAAAATAAATGTCGAAGTGCCTAGTGCCTGTTTTGAACCGGGCAAAGCACCAACAAGGTCCCCATGCGGAGGCAGATGGGGATGTAACTCCACATATATTATTTAAAAGAGCGAGTCTATGTACGAGGGCCAAGGAGCAGCCAAGACACCCTGCGTAAGGAAAGCCTTTGGTGCAGCAGCTTCAGCAGCTCACACTCCTGGCCGGCTACGTACTGGAGCAGCCAGCACCTCTCTGCCCTCATCTTCTGCCCTGCAGGAGGTTTTGGGCTCAATCCTTCCCCCTCCCATCCTCCTCAACGAGCGCGCGAGGAGACGGGCAGCGATGTAAGGCGGCAGGGGCCAGCTTCACTCGTTTCCATTACGCGAACTTCCTCTCTGCTTAATTCCTGGTTGACCTTGAAGTTTAATTACAGGCTCAAAAGAACAGTTACGTAACGGAGGCAGCAACCCTAAATAAAACAAAAACAGAAGGGCCATATGCCACATAGCCCAGAAAAATCTAGAATCAAATTACGCTCGTTGAATTATTTACAATATTTCTTCTTGCCAAATCTAAGCAAATATTCCGCTTGCTTCGACTCCGCTTTGAGAGCTTTAACTGTTTACTGTGAACCCGAGCACACAACAGCTCTTTCATCAAACACTGAGGGGCACGTTTCGCGTGAATCGATATCACAAGGGCGGTTTATCGTAAGAAAAGGCTGGATGTCGCTTTCCGGAGTCTGGAAACGAGTCCGAACACGGCATTTCCTCCCGGGCCACGCAGCCTAGTAGTGCTTCAACTACTGAGTAAAGAAAGCAAAGCCAATATTCCTCTTTTCATAGCCATTTCCCACCGTGTACCGCACTGGGAAACAGAAGGAGGGCACGCCGCACAACCCGGCGCTGTGCGTGCTGCAGTGCGTTCCTCGCAGCACCGTCAGCCTGCTCTGCGGCCCTTGGCGGGGCTGGTCGCTCGCCCCGAGCAGGCCGCTGTCCGAGCGGGCCCATCCTGCTTCGCAGCAGGGAGCGGGACTCTGCGCAGGAGAAAAACCCCCAGCACAGCGGGTCATCCCAGCTTTAGGCGTTTAAAGCCAAGACTTCCCTGACCAGGCGTGGATTTAGTAACTCCCTTTGGAAACTGGTGACCACTGTCTTGGTTTCCTTATCTGGAAGAACAGGAGAATAGTGGTTTGCCTGCACCGTAGGAACCTCCTGAGGGTTGCTGACATTTGAATGGCAGTGCAAAGAAGTAAAGAAGTGACGTGATTAATCGCCGGGTAAGCTCCGTGCTTCACAGCTAGGTGAGATGAGAATATCCCCGCCTTGACAAGCTGTGCTCTTGAAAGACAATGGAAAAATAAAGAACGAGGTGGGTTGCGAGGATAAAAGGGAAAGGGGAAAGAGAAACCGCAACAGATTCAACCAGTGGCTTCCAGCTCCATATTCCCACCACCACCACCTCCTCTTGCCTCCCCAGATCAGTTCCCCATCCCTTTTGGATTGCAGTACACTGGAAGTGACAGGCAGGGCCTGTTGGGACAGGACAAGGGGTGATGGTTTGAAACTGAAAGAGGGAGGTTTAGATGAGAGAGAGAAGGAAGAAATTATTGATGCTGCTGAGGGTGGTGAGAGCCTGGCCCAGGTTGCCCAGAGAGGTGGTGGCTGCCCCATCCCTGGCACCATTGCAGGGGAGGTTGGCCGGGGCTCTGAGCACCCTGCTCTAGCTGCAGATGGCCCTGCTCCCTGCTGGGGGGCTGGACCAGATGACCTTGAAAGGTCCCTTCCCACCCAACCCAGTCTGGGATTCTATGCCATCTACACAGGCTATTCAAGACGGAGCAGAAAGTCTGCCTGGTTCATGCCTGACCACCACTCTGGCTCTCTAGCGATGTGAAACCCAAACTTTTCCTGGCTGCAGTTGGCAGAAGCCGGTTTCCTCCCGCACCTCCATACTCCTGGTAGGTATGCATCCACTGCTCCCAAAATAAACTGCGCTTGAATCTAACTACAGCCAGGAATCGACAGCATGAATCATGCTGGTGCAAACGTCATCCCAGTAATTGGAACACGGATATATGCCTGTGGAAATTATAAAAGTAGCAAATAACTGTATTACAGAGCTAAGGAGAAGAAACCTGGCTCTGCCAAATCAAAGCAAGCTTTACTTGGCCTTCAGTAATGTCAAGAGCTAGTCTCATTGCCACTCCTTACAGCTGACAGTGTACTCTGCTTACTTCACCCATCTGCAGATGGGATTCATTGCACCTCGCTTTAGTCACAGAGGAGTTAGGCATCTGGTCTGAGCCACGCTTCTCAGCTCCCCTCCTCGTGCTCTACATGGCGAGTACCTCAGGAAGAGAGGAACTTGTCATCTCTATTTTCAGGAGCGGTCTGAGGTCAGGACAAATCACCTCTCAGGAGTCCAACCTCTCGCTATTCGTTATCGAGGGGACCTGGATTTTCTTAGACAAACCCCACTAATTTTCAGATAGCTGTGATAAATCTGACCACGTGGGACCGTACAAAGATTTTTGCTTTTACCCCCATTCCAGTTATCTCCAAATATCTGTCACTCTTTCCAAAGTGGGATCAATACTTTGTCCCAAGAAATATTACTGAACTGGTGATGAGTCTTTCTTTCAGAGGCACGTTACGAGAGAAAGGCCTTTGCTATCATGCTTTGGAGCACCTCACAGAATATTCCCATAAATACAAAATGAGCTGAATTATCCCTACTGCATCCACGTTTCTCTTCACTACCGCACGCCAAAGTCATCTCCTCTCGTGGATCACAATTCAGGTAGGGACAAGCAAGCCGGGAAGATGTTTATTTCATTTTTAATGACTCGAAGATGTCTTGAGGTCCTCCTGGTTATTTGAGAGACAGGATTTCTCAACTGCTTTATTTTATTCATTAAGCTTGACTTCCTCCCGTGCTCCTTGAAGTGCTCTGGAGGGTCTGAAGAACTGAAAACACGAGGTCCCCTCCAGACAGTGTGTCTTCATACAGATTTTCACAACCTGAAAAAACACCATCAGGCTTGCAGAACCACATTAGCAAGTAAAGCAATCTTAACTCAGCTTCCTCCTGCTTACGGGACACAGGAACTCCTTGCTCTGCATTTCCTGTCGTCCAAGAGCTCTTCCCCAGCCCTTCTGACCAGGCAGATCCCCTCGCTGCTGCCACCATCTTCTGCCTGACTACTGCAGGTTGGGTTTGTCTCGTTGCCAGCTGCTCCCGAGCCCATCACTGGCTCTCCCTGAGATTTTCCTACTTCCACTGCCTCGAGATCGGAGACAAAAGATGTCACTTCGGGTAACCCTGTGCACTTTGACCTCAGGTGACTTTTCTCGTCCATGACATGGGAGCGCAAAACTCCTTTTCTATCCTACTTCAGAACAGGAAGGACAGCAAGGAAATCTTTCTGCGGCCTTTGTGCCTTCACCCTCCTCCAGGCTCTGGCTGAGGTTCTTCATGCTAGGGACTCTCACCTTAAATTTAAGTTCCCTCTTTTGAGGCAAGCCAGTGCTTCCCATACCAGCACATCCCCTTTAATGAGGTAGCCAGCGGGATTCACACATATTTGCGTGTAATTTGAGTAATGGCTTGTCCTTGACAGCACCTCCTGAATTAGAAGTGTTTTACAGATGAAGCTGGGGTTTAGGTTTCTGCTTGGTGAGAAGGAACTGAGGGGAATGTTTATTTTTATAAAAATTCAGATAGGAAAACTGGACATTGGAAAAGAGCAGAAAAATCAAGACACTGCATCTTGTTTTTCCCCTCAGTCAGCTGAGTCTAAGTCTGCGTATGAAGCGTGCGGAAGAGAACACCACGTATGAAGCCTTTATTTGACAAAGAACTGCTTCACTGGGGAAAGCTGATACAATCTCTACAGACACCCTCCAGTACAAATAGAGATACACCAGGAAGACACTTGACAGAGGAGCAGCTTGTGGCTTCTGAAACCAGCCAAGCTGGCTATGATGAGCCAGATCCAGAACACAGATGAAATTTGCTTAAGTGGATCTTTATGAAAATGATAACTTCACAGTCTTGGGAAAACTCCCCGGGAACAGGGAGCGCTGCCAGCACGGACACCGCGGCAGCGTGCTCAGGTAGCTGCAGGGCAGGAACAGACACCTTCTCCTGACCAAAACCTTTCGCACGTCTCAGGAAAGCGTCAAAAAAAAATGATGATGGCTACTGAGACGGGTTTAGCTCCAGCCTGCAACATCTGACAGCAGTGCTAGCTCTCCGCTTCCCCCTTCTCCAGTCTTTCACCTACTTGGCCATGTACCAGAAAGAGCCTGAACAAAAGTGAGAGACCCTGAAGCTTGAAGCCACTCTATAGTTAGAAGTGGCGCTAAGATTAGAGAGCGAGAAGTGTGAGATAGCTGAAAGCCTGTGAATTGTGCTAAGGATAGAAAGTCAGAAGTAGGAGGCAGCCAAACTCGATACTGAGAAATGAGAAGTTGAGCACTAAAGTTGGATGAGATTTATGGGTAGAGAACACAGCCTCGTACTGCTCTGGAGGCAAGGTAGTGCCTCGCAGCCAAGGATGTTCTGCGAAGCCACGCTCTTCGGATCTGATAGCCGGCTTCCTAAAATAGGGATCAGAGCATGTCCTTGGAGAGAAGGCACAGCTCACCTCAAGTACCAGAAGACCAGAAGATACTCTTTTCTTGCCCATAGCTCACAGGAACAGCTGAGGGACCTGGGGTTGTTGAGCCTGGAGCAAAGGAGGCTCAGGGGAGACATTCTGGTTCTCAACAGCAACCTGACAAGAGGTTGGAGCCAAGTGGGGTTGGGCTCTTCTTCCAAGGATCAAGCAACAGGACAAGAAGAACTGGCCTCAACTTGCCACAGGGGAGGTTTAGGTTGGACACGAGGAACAATTTCTTCCCCATGAGGGTTGTCCAGGCTTCTCCCAGGCTGCCCAGGGCAGTGGTGGAGTCCCCAGGATCCCTGGAGGGGTTTCCAAGCTGTGGAGCTGTGGTGCTGAGGGACATGGGTTAGTGGTGCCCTGACAGTGCTGGGGCAACGGTTGGACTCCATGATCTTAAAGGTCTTTTCCAGCCAAAACAATCCTATGACTCTATGAATTTCAGCAGCAGAAAGTGATGCAGAACCAAGAGCTCAACAATTAATTCTTACCAAAAAAAAAAAAAAAAAGAGCTTAGGAGGCGGGATATTTTGCAGCCTGCTAAAAATCAAAGCCTGTCAGTCAGTAGCCATCAAGCAGAGCAGGTCAGAGACAACCTGGCAGAGCGGAGCAGCACGGAGAGCACAGGCACGTTGGAGCCGGCACCCCAGGCAAAGCTCCAGCGGTTGCCATAATTAAGAGAGACAGGTGGGAGCGAAGCTCTGCGCGGATGAGAGGAGGCTCCACACCAGAGCCGTGCTCAGCCTCCGCGTACAGCTTTGTCTTAAGCAGGGAAAATATCTCCACGGCCCGGTTGGAGCCGAGGGGCGCTGGCAAACCTCTGCTGGAAGCTCCTTCTCGGCAGCAATCTGCATTCAGCGCGAGCACGGGGCTCTCGTGCGGAGGCCGCGCTTTCTAAACCGAACAATGCAGCAGCTTTTCAGATCATGGTCAATTAAGTGCTGGCAAGATTGCATAACTTCATCCAAGCTGTGGATGGCCGTGATCAGCAGCAGCTGAAAAGTAGCCAAGAAACATGTGGATTTGTGTTGTGAAGGCTAGAAGAGGCAATTTTAACCATTAAAGTGCAAAAACGTAGAACTAGAGCGATCAGGATTCTTTACAGAAACTATGAGGCTGGAGGAGCGAGTGGTAGCGGGAAAAGGCAAAGGAGAACGCTCTGCAGGTCTTTCAAAGTGAAGACCCTTCCTTGCCCAGCTGTCTTTCCACAGCTCCCAAAACAGGCTTGGCTACGAAAGGATTTGCAATTATGGGAGTTACACAGAAAATTCCAGCGCGTTGCTCCTCCTCCGTTAAAGGTGTAAAACCCCCCGAGTAATTTTGCCAGAGGCTTGTGAAACAGTCTGGAGCTGGTAAGAGAAGCCTCGTTGGCAAGTCCTGTCCTTGCTAGCTGAGATTTTCACAAGATGTTCAAATTGTTGACGGAGGCTCCAGACACTGGATTAGGAAGCGTGCTTTGGCAGGTGGGAGAGAGCAACGGGAAAGCGCCTTTGCTTTTCTCAAATGAAAAATCTGAGCTTCATGTGAACAAATGCATTCCAATGAGTCACACCGTTGTGTGAACAGGCAGGAGAAACGTTACTCCTGAAAGGTCCTTCCTCTCTCAGGTGGCTCCGGAGGGGGACCGGCGCACGCCACGCGGACTGTGGCACTTCCACACGCGCTCCGTCGGCGCAGGCAAGGAGCGCGGAGCGGAAGATTCATCGCCTATATCGTGACAGTCCTGGGCTTTTTGCTCCCGAAGAGCACATCAGCCAGGCTTTGATGTTACCTTTCTTAGGCAGAACGTACCGCCTGGGCTCCCGAAGAGCAGGCTGGGAGTCAATCATCCCAAACCATCATCCCTGCAAAGCGACTGGCATCGCAGACAGCTTCAGCCTAAGCCACTAAGCGTCTTCTTGCACCAGCATCGTTTATGTGGGTGTATGACACGCGACTGCCAAGGTACAGACTCTGGAGAAATACAAGGTGCTGGGCATGAAGAAGCTTTATCCAGACCTCGAGCACAGATCACCCCAGTGTTCTAATAGATTAGCAGTCTGGAAACAAGCACCAAAATGGTCAACGGTGCGATGGGGAGATCATTCATTTCCCTTCTAATTGAGAAAGAAGGTAACCTCAGGTAAAGGACACGTGAAGAAAGCTGGTACCTGAGTGGAGCTGGAGGAAAACTGAGAAAAGAACCTGGGTGTAAAACTGCATGGGTGACATCAGACCACGTTCCTTTTATCTGGGCATGACTGAAGGCTGCCAGAGGTGGGATTCGAAGCACATAGCTGGGTAACTGCCCGAAGGGGCTGCCAGCTGGGTCACCAGGCAAGGACGCAGAGCCGTGGCCCATCCTCCTTCTCCTCAGGCACTTTTATAGTAAGTGTGAGGGTGTTGCTGGGGTGTTGAAAATACATCATTTGTAGTTAACCTTTCTTCTCCAGCTCGTGATCAGGGTGGTGTGGAAAGAACTAGAAAACACCAAAGCAGAGCCATTCCTTAAAGCAGAGAACTGGCTCATTCCTGGAACAGCTCACCCCCCAAATGGTGTTTGGGTGTTTTCCAGAATAACCAAATCGGATACCTCGACTTAGCTGCTGAGCTAATTCCAGAGTTAATGAGGCAGAAACTCTGTGGAAGGAGCACTTGCTGATGAAGAGCATTACCCTTGGCAAGCCTTAGCAGAGAGCAGAGCGTCCGAAGCCTGTCGCGGGGTACGCGTTACACCTGCCACCTTCCACAACAAACGGCTGGGGCTGCCCAGAGACCTCCACCACGCAATCTGGACGACCCTGCCCCGCCGCAAAGCCATCGCACGGGTCATCCCCGTCTGCCTCAGCAGAGGGCCACGGCCACGCTTTGCTCCCCGGAGCGTTTTGCGTGTGCCAAGCCGAGACCCCGTTAGCGCGAGCCACGCGTGAACTCTCGGTACTTCAGACGTGGCCTCGCGCCCGAATTAGTATCACACGTGCTTCTACAGAAAACAGAGAGAGAGAAAGAGATGGAAGACCAGCTTTGAAAGAAACTAATGACCCGCTTTGGAAACGTCGGTTTAAGTGAATTACCAGCTTCCTACTCTCTGCCCCTGCCATTATTTTCCAACCTCTGCAACAAAAGGGGCAATATCCCAAGGCAGCGGTTTCCCTCACGGCTTCGGCACGGAGCTCTGAACAATGTACCTGCCTGAGAAAGAAACGAAAGAAAGGAGCAAAAAGAAACAACTCCTCTTGTGTGTCACCTCGGGTATCTCTAACACACATTGGTTTAGCTGATGATGTGTGTGAAGAAAAATATTCTATCTATCTATCTATCTATCTATCTATCTATCTATCTATCTATCTCCATGCATGTGTATTTGTATGCTCGGGAACAGCCAGCTACCCCAAACCCTACACACTCAGGAGATTTCAAGCCTGTAAGAAGTCAAAGGCACTGGAACGGGCAGGGACAAAGATGGTCGGGAGACCTTGATGTAATTTTGGAAAAATCAAGGTTCCAGTCGCACCCAGAGGCAAACTGAGTACCAAGGATCCTGCAAAACCCCGCGAATCAGAGTTTGGTTTTGTAAAGCCCTACCTAAAACCAGAAGTATTTTGAATATAAATTCCAAAGTTTGGAGTAGGATTAGATAAAATATTCTAATGTAAGCCCACGTCTAGTTAATGGATAGAGTTCTCCTCCGGTATTTATCTTTCTGCTGCTCTTTATCACTACTCGATCCCCAGCTAATCTCTACTTCATAACTGAATGTTTTCTGTGCATATCTTAATCAGCTCTGCCTTCCAGGTCAAAGATCAGGGCATATATTTTAAAAGGGTATTTCAGCCTGGAGCAGACGCTCAATTGTTATGGCCGCCGTATAAATCATTGATGGGGAGAGGAGCTTTCTGGCTAATTCTCAGAGATATGCAAATGATAACTTCTGCTTGCTGCCTGTTTACAATGCAGCAACCATAAATGGAGATAAACCACGAAAAGCCCGCGTCCCGCAAAGGGAGGGGGGGGCCGCTCGCAAATCACGGGTGGCTTGAGAAAGAACAGAGAGTTTGCAATAAATATCTAAACTTTTAGGGCAGGGTTGTGTTTGGCTGGCTTTTTTTTGTTTTTGTTTTTCCTTTCGTTCTTTCCAAGACAAAAACAATACGAGGAAACCACACAGGAACAGCTGGATCCCAAACATCCCTGTTTGCAGAATAAATGCCCCAAGATAGGCACCCGCTGCTGCTCTGGGGAGCACGGCGAGCGCTGCAGGGGGGTGGAGCTCACGGGCTCTTCAAAGGGAACCTCTGCTCTTCCTGCTGGCCCGGGGAGCAATGGGGCAGCTCTGCTCCCATTGAAGGCAACGGGAGTTTTTACTTCACTGGAGCAGAGTTAGGTTAATGCCGAACGTTTCGGAAAACGCCGTTCCCACTTGCCAGCCCCAGTCCTCTGAGATCTTCCCATCATTAGTTTAATTCAACCATAAACGTTTGGAACAGCAGCCAAGGGATTACAGCGATCAACAAAGTCAGTCGCTTTGTTTGTAAATGTTCTTTTGCTTAGTTTTCTGCAGTGTAAAAGTTGTTCCGTGAACCTTGTTTGGACTCGTTTCAACCCCGTTTGGTAATCCTGCAGGAAAGACGGTATTTGTGATGTCAGTGTGACACCTTCCTCCTAAAGAACATCCCCGACCCTCACGGACTCCCAGGAGCTTGTCCCAGCTCGAGCTGGTAAAGGCACTTCTGTTTTACAGACGTGTCAAGTGCTCGTAATTCAACAAAGAGTTTAAGAACACAGACGCCAGAATTTGGCTCATTTTCCAGCGTTTGTGAAGGCGAAGCCATCGAAGCTTTTAGAAACGCCTGGCCCAGCATTTTTGCAAAGGTACATTCACCTGCTTTTGAATTCCAGCACTGACTTAGTCTAGAAACCTCACTTGTATTTTCCCACTCTGAGGCTCACAGAGAAATAATGAGCAGGTGGAAATGCCAAAATTACCCGAAATGAGGAAAGCCTAATTTGAGCCGCTACTCAGAAATCTGCGGCGACCTGCAGAGATCTGTCCAGGTGAGATTCCTCTCGCTTCGGCTGCGCAATTTCAGCCATCAGCTCTGCTGGGTTAGAAGCTGCCACGTCTTCATTCGGGGGGTAGCTTCTGCGCGGGATGCTCGCCGCAGCCCTCCCCGTACGCCGCTCCCGTACCCAGCAGCCCCACGCTCCTGCCGTGCCTGCTGATGGTGCTTCTAGTTGCTGGGAGGTGAGTTATGGAGCAGAGGGGTTCTTCTTCCCCCTCCGTGTTCCTTCTGAAGGTGGGATGAGCTGGGTGATCTGCCCGTTAGCTTGGCAGCAGCGTTAGGATGGAGAGCTGCAGCCTGCAACCTTGGGTTGCATTTCCCACTCCGTTCCCTGGCCGCTGTTCCGGAGAGGGGCGGCAGATCTCTCCTTCTTCATCATCACCCTTCATCGTGAGACTTTAATTGCAAACTCGGCTCTCAACCGGGCCACATAAAACCCCCAAACCTTCACAAGCAGAGGCGGGAGAACCTGCCTCTCCTCATTTTGCTTTTCCCTCGACGGGAGCGCTTCCCAGCCATTTGCTGCTCCCCGCTCCCTTTGTGATTGATAAATGCGCCTTTGTGCGCAGGTGATTTTTCCACCTCTCTAGTCACACCAGTTACTGTACCTCCCATCGAGGTAATGGAAAGCATCCACCGCTTATCTCCGAGCAGCACATTAAACAAAGCAACATAATGAGCTGCATTTTGTTGAGGGCTCTCCAGGTCCCCCAAATCCTTCTCAAATGTTATTGTTTATAAAATGTTTGATAAAAAATAAATGACGCTTTCAATTTAAACAAAACCTCACACTGTTACCGGTTTTAATAACAGTTTTGACAGATGAGATTTTCATCATCTGTTTTTTCTTTGTAAAGGCTTCTTCAATAAACTAAAAATGCTTTAAACTAACAGATGTGACTATAAAGTAAGGCTGAGACATCAGGAGCTGAGGTTTGTCAAATGCTACGATATATAAATTAATTCCTAGTTTAAGCTTCCACGGAGCATCGGAACATCTCTCTTCCCCTGCTGCCGGTTACCGAGCGCTGAGCTGACCTTGCACGGGTTTCACACACGGAGAAAAAACGAGCTTGGGAAATCCATACTCGTGCAATTACAATTCTCTATGTGTTTTGAGGCGCTACGCCACGCAACCATTTATTGATGGTAAGTAAAGAAGTTTGAAGCCGGAGTTGGACACCTGGTGATGGTCTGGTACCCATCAAAGGGGAGCGTTTTTCAGTTCCCTTGAATCCTCAGCACTTTTAAAATGCAGGATAATTATCTGAATGCCAAAGGAGGAGCCCGGAAGGCATGGTGTAGGCAAGAATTCCAAAGCCTGCAGCCTGATTCCCTCCCCAACATTCCTCCACCTTTCCTTCAGGTCCAGTCTATTCAGCTCCTCGTACATTCCAAACCTGTCTAACAGGCACCCCAGAATCAATTCAGGGTAATGTTGTTACTTGAATAACTGATAAGATGAGGATATTTTATCCGTGGAAAGGTCAGAAATTAGAATTTCCAATGATACTCTGTTTGCTGTAAACAACTTATATTTACTGATTTAGAGAGGAGCATTGCTTTGTTTAATGGGCTTTAAGCAATGCAATTTTTAAAGCTTGATTGCTTGTAAACCCTAATAACATTTGTTTTTAAATTTCTGATATTATTGTTAGCATGCTTTGCATGCTCTTCATCAGCCCTGCTTCTCTGACGAGTTGAGCTTCTGCCACGTGACAAGGAGTCCGTGCAGGAGCACGTGGCCACAGCGCTCTGTGCCTGAGGCTGGCAGTGACGGCGGGGACAGTGAGATGTCAGGCACATGGCCCTCTCCTTGGGCAGTAAGAAAGACTTCTAAAGAAAATGTGACATTATCTGTACCTAGAATCATAGAATTGTTTGGATTGGCAGAGCCCTTTCAGCTCATGGAGTCCAACCGTTCCCCCAGCACTGCCAGGGCACCACTGACCCATGGCCCTCAGCACCACAGCTCCACG
>WUAM01000431.1:49656216-49689025 GCA_024336885.1 Actenoides hombroni | reverse complement strand
GAGATGAGTGATGTACCCACTGGGGAACCAGGTCCTTCGCCACCGGACTAACTGCTTTCCAAGCAGCCTGGCGTACACACGGGCACTAAGAGGTTACCCCCCTAAAAGCGGAGCGTTGGCGTTTCTCCCCGGGCCCCCTGATACCCCACCGGAAAGCAGCCAGCCTTCACTGACCCCTCCCCAGTTCTTCTCCTCCTGGCACACAGCTCCTTGGTTTTAGCCTGGCTTTCTCCAGCCAGGAGGGCCGGTGGCAGGGCTCTGGGTGCCCGGGCACGGCGGCGAGGCCGATGGTGGAGCTGGCTGCGTGCGGCAGAGCAGCAGGGGGAGCTCAGACATCCCATTTGGCTCTCTCCAAATGTCAGTCCTTAAGACCTTCTGAGCAATTAAACAAAATTTAGCATGAATCAATCATACAGACATGAGGGTGCAAAATAATGAAGATAGATGTTGTTTAAATCCTTGTAAGAGTTCCTGCCTGAGCTAGATACCATCCTGAGTAGTAGTAGATTATCCAAGTGACCTTAGAAGCGTTCAAGTGTCCACATTAGCACCTCGAGATAGGAGGGAGCGGGTGGTGATGTGGAGCCACATCAGCTCACTGCCTCCTGGCTTCGGCCCCTTCTGTCCCCGGGTGAGTCCTTCCCTGGGTGGCCGGAGGCAGAGCGCGGCAGCGAGCAGCACCAGCAGCCAGAGCCCGAGGAACGCTCGGTCCTCTGCGTCCCTTCCACCGTCCTGCCAGAGAAATAAATCTTCTGCTTTCGGAGTGAAAATCCTTCTTAAAAAAACTCTTCCCAGATGTGGGACCAATATATTTAGTTTCACTTCAAGCTCCTGAAGCTGAAGGTCTGTGCTGGGCTGGCCGCTCACGCCTGTTTCCTCATCTGTGCTTAGCAGAGGAAACAGGTGGGTTTAAAGCCCTCTAAAGACACCAAAGTGGTTCTTTGCAAAGTGACTTGCAAAGCAAAAATGAAAAAAGATTACTTCTTTTTTTTTTTTTTTCCCCCAGGGATTTTTGAGCATATGAAGCACAAAAATAATCACAGAAATGGCGCAAAGGAAAGAAAAAAGAAAAGATTTTAGTCTAAGTCAGCAATCCAAAGGCAGCCTCCACACTCCCTGCTGCTTCGCCCCCACGTCACGGGGGCACGATACGTCAGCCTGCATTTCGAGGGGCTCTTCTGCTCAGTAGTGGCCAAAGCCAAGACCTTACAACCCTAAGAACAGCGGGTAGCTGACCGGTAAACCTTCATGCTTGGGCAGGTGATGCTCCACAGCTCCGCTCAGCCTCCACCTTGGAGCAGCCAGCCTGTCCTCTCCCTGCTCCCGGACACACACAGGCTTGAAATCCTCCTCCAGACTGAGGGGACAGGTCTCTTGGAACAGTGAGATGTCCATGTCTTTTACAGATGTTTCCCTCTTCTGCTCTAGTTCAAATAAAATAATGAAATGCATACAAAATCTTGACTCTTCTAAATCTTGACTCACCTCTAGGAAAGTGGAAAGTAGGAAACACAAGTAAGCAAAGTAATCTGAGTAAGAAAACGCCCTGGTACCTTACTTCCTTCCAGACCTACACCAGGTCTTTGGCTTTTGCTCCAGAAATTCTTTACGGTTTTCACTGGGAACTCTTTGTATTAGAAACGAGAAATGCCCCTGGGAGCAGCCACCAGCATTCACGGTGCGCTCTGTAACCCCAAGAGCTGAGCCGAGGAGTCGCCTGCGCGGGTGCTTTCCCCATCACCCAGCCCCTGCCCGCTCCGCGGACAGCCCGGATGGGCTGGGGGTGCAGAGGCCGGCTGGGGCGGGCAGGAAGGGAGAGGGGCTCAGGGGACAGCCCCGGGTCTGGAGCGTGCCGCACCGAGCTGCGCAGAGGGCTCGGCTTCAGGTGCGCGGTGCGCGGCTCACCGGGGATTTGTTTCTTTTGTCTTGAGCCGAGACAAAAGCGGCATAAAGTCAGCTGGATTTCGGGGATTTCGCTAATGCGGTGGGAAAAGAGGGAACTGGCTTCTTCCCTGGAAGAAATGCTGATGCTCTTTCATAATTTCTATAATGACATTTGATATTATGGTGATGAGTGCCTTAGAAATACATATGATAATCATTATAATCAAGCACATGTGTCTGGAGAGTGTAATAGGTACATTCTATAAATTGGAAAATAAACATGTGTTAAGGAACGACTTCTAATATTAATTTCCATTTTTAGAAAGCAAGGTCCCGGATCCAACCGGGGATTAAAGAGCCAAAAGGGGACTTTGGACAGGATAGATGATGCCTAAATCCCAAATGATAATCCACCGCCCTGCCGCCCAGTTGTTGCTAACCCTGAAGGCAACTAAGCTCCTTTGGTGACTCAGTGTGCGAAGCGTTCCAGTTGCTCAGCCCCCAAAAATTCTCCCTAAGTGAGGTATTCCCCTGGGCGCGGAGTCACGGCCCACGAGGCCCTCCCGACGTGCCTGCCGGGCTGCTGCTGGTGCCATTCCCCCGGCAGTACTGGGTGGCATTCGGTGCCTTGCTTTGGCCGGGCCCCTTCTCCCTGAAGCTCCAAATCTTCTATTAACCAGAACATCTAAACTGGGGTTCAGGCTCCCGCTGGGATGGGGGCGCCCGAGGAGCGGGTACCGCTCCGCTCTGCTTTGTCGTGGTCTCTGTAAGCACGAGCTGCCTTTTCCCCCCGTGCCAGAGCAGGGTTTTGCTCCTACGGTTAAAGGCAGCCGTACAAACCTGCCCCCGCGTACGCAATTTAGCAGTAAGTAATTGGAGGCCACTCGTAAAAACGGGTTAGCAATTCCAGGCGAGAGCCCTGCCTCACCTCCGCGCTGCCGCTGCGGCGTCACAGAGTTGCTGTGGGACAGAAGTAGGGCACCGCTCTGCTGAATGAGGCTCATCACATTCTTTCTGAATGGAATAAACCCAAAATATCACTTTATAGACCTCTCGGGCAAGTCCAACAGCTGCTGTAAATCAGAGTAACCCCACCGGCTTCAGTGGATCTACTACGATTTACAGCAGCTGGGAATCTGGCCCCGCGTTCCCCAGATAGGTACTGGATTTTACCATTAGCGCTTTAATCCTGTAAGCGGGGATTTATTACAGAAAGGGAAGGATGAATAACTGCGAGCGGAATGAGCGAGGCTGTGTTTTGGAGCGAGTCAAAGAACGGCGCTAGAAGGTGCACGAGAACTGCCGAGGACCAAACCCAAGGCTGGCAGCCCGAGCAGCCGGGCGCTGGGGTCCGGGGGCCTCCTCGGCCGCGGACTGAGCTCCGCCGGACCCCCTCGGGCGCCGAGCCGAGCCCAACGGCACCGCGCCTCTCCCGCGCCGCGCAGCCGATCGGGCTTGGAAGTCATCGATGTATATTGTGTGCCTATACTATTACCAGGACAAGCAGGAGGTGCGCATAGTCATTTGACTGCAGAAGCCAGTTGTCCCATGCTGTGCCCTATGGGAAGCCACTGATTCTTACACTTGGAGCAGGGACAATGCAACTTAATCAGACTGACAGGAAACAGGCAGCAATTACAGTGTGCAGCTACATCTGCTGGGTTCCACTTCACTGAAGGAAGAGTTATCTCAATTTTAATGTACATCCCTTTTTCATGTTTCATTTAACCTCTGCTGTATTATTAAACACATCCAAATATAATGGCAGTCGTTAAAAAAGAAAAAGAGAACATTTTGGAGATTTTGGACTCTCCCCCTTTATCTGTAATTTAACGGCATCGGTTTTACGTTCCCGCAATGTTCTGCAGCGGCGCGACTCTAATTTAATATATAGCTTTGGGGTTTTTAAATAGCAAGTACGGACCCGGTCCTTCTCCCGGCAATGTCAATGGCCAAACGCCCGCAAGACGTGACCCGCTGAAGGCAGGCCTTTGTTAGCCAAATTTATTGATTTATCTGAAGCAAGGCTTATGAATTCAGACAGCGGAGTGAAGCCTCCCCGACAGTTTGCTCCGCGCCGCAAACTGTGTCGCTCACCTTGCGAGGCTCTCGTTGTGAGCCTTTAACCGGCAAAGCAGTAACTGTCGGCTCTGAAAAGCGCCCACGTGAAAACTGGGGGAAGGGGCACAAAACCTGCCTCTGGAGAGATAAGGGACCCGCAGCACGGAGCGGGAGGGACGGAGCCTCGGCCCTTGTGGGCTGCGCAGATAACCGAGGGGCTGCGTGTCTGCGGCCGGGCTCCCCCTCGGCTCCGTGGGATCCCGCCTGGCACGCGGGGTGGTTATCGGCTCCGGTCAGATACGCCGGGGATAATCCGGCCACCTCCTCCCCGTAGCGGGACATACAAAGTGCGACTCGAGAACCACGGGGCTGGAAATGAGACTGAAAGTTTTGGGTCTCGGGTCTGTGTGAAATACAGGATTTGTGTTTCAGATTTCACATCTCAGAAAAGTCTTGTCTGCGGGGCTTGGTGCAGACAAGTCTGGGTCCATCACAGAATCACAGAATCGTCTTGGTTGGCAGAGCCCTTTCAGCTCATCAAGTCCAACTGTTCCCCCAGCACTGCCAGGGCACCACTAACCCATGGCCCTCAGCACCACAGCTCCATGTGGGGCTTGGAAACCCCTCCAGGGATCACGGGGACTCCACCACTGCCCTGGGCAGCCTGGGACAGCCCTGAACAACCCTCGAGGGGAAGAGATTGTTCCTCAGTTCTTCACCCTAACCTTCCCCTCCTACAGTTTGGTTCCTCATTCTGCAGCCTAGCCAGCAGCGCTGTCCTGCATCTGCTCCATCAGACGGCACTTTGGAAAGCCACCAGAAGAGCAAGGCAGCACCACCTCCTGAGCTTCCCAGCGTCACCTTTGAGCAGTGAGCATCTACCAGACCCGGCCACCGCTCCCTGGAGCCTCTCCTCAGCTTGTGAGAAATCTTACTAACCCGAAGTTCTCTGGGTCAGCAGGAGCCTTTACACACTTCCACCCCGAGCAGAGCGCGCTGGTCTTTGCAGAAGCAAAGCCTCCTGGGGTCAGCTCTCCAGGCCCAAGTCTGAGTTTATTTGTGTAGAAAAGGAAGAACAAAACAAATTAGTATGATGATGCCACTGCACTAATTATTACTTCTTGGTAATAAGCCTAGAATTGGATGTGGAATAATCCTACAGGAATATGTTGTTATAATTTATTTATCTAATACTTTGTTCACTGAGGGAGGCATATGAGCTGTGCATCCTAAGTCAGATTCTCAACCCATTAAGCCTATACTGAATTCAGAGGAAATGGAGGGATTTACACCACTGAAGAATCTCACCCTCTCTTCTGCAGACACTCCCAGCAAGTCCTCCCGCTGCAGAGACCACACAGTTCTTCAAGACCACCGCGCCGCGTGCAAACATCTACCTTATTACGCGGGTAGCTCTGAGCAGCAACCAACCAGTTCCTTCCAAAGCGGCGAGGTTTCTTCCCACAAAGGAGGGAAGCTTTCGACAGCGACCGGTGTGAGCAGGCAGCACGGGTTAGGCAATTTGTGCCACTAAACGTGCTGGGGTCGGCACTCGCGGCCTCAAGGTGCTCCACGCGGGAGAGGTTCCGAGGCCAGGGCATCCACCACAGCCAGAACGCCCATGGTTAGAGGATGTGCTCAAGACGTCCCCCTTGGCGTGCCTGCTGGGAACCCGGGGGGACCTCGGGGCACTCCTGGGGTCAGACAGTGGGGAAAAGGGACTGGTTTGGCTCCGAGGCCACTCCTTTGCTGGGGAACCGGAACGTGCCAGGATTCCCCGTGCAGGATGGCAGGTTTCCTCTCGCTGGAAACCAGCTTTTCTAGCGCTCATTTTAAGGCCTGAGCTTCCAGTCCATTTTCTCCAGCAGATCTTTCACTGCAGAATTGAGTATGGAGCTTTTCAAGAAGGGAGGGAATCACCAAAGTTTTCCCCGTGGCTTTTCTGTCTAGTTTTGGAGGCAGGTTTCTGCCGCCCTCCGGGAAGATGAGAATCCTTGCCCACATGGTGAAGCTGAAATGAGATGTCCCCTAAGCCTCTGGGTTTGTTACAACTTACTTGGAGATGATTATAGCTCCCAAAAGTCCTACCTGGGTTACTAACAACGTCTGACCATTTCAAATCAGATCTGTTCTACCACTTTAAATTAAGGGCATGAAGGTTGAGAAGAAGGAATAATTATCCATTCTGGTTTGTCCTCTGTGTCAATACAATGTCCTGCCTGCTGCCAAATCCTCCTGCCCTGAGAGGCACAGGACAGCCCCCACCACAGCTCTCGCCCGCTGCATGACTACCTACGGTTTTTTGCCTCCAGCCTAGTTAGGCATCTAATTAAGACTCCCTGGTTTACACGTGACAATCTAAAACTAGCTTGTCTTACATAAATTGGTAAGTGTTAAACCAAGATCATACCTTTTAAGCTGTAACCTAACCAAAATGTATGAAAGCCACTACTCCGTCTGGAAAACAATGAAGAAACCAACCAGAGGGGGTAATCAGCATTTGAGGAGTCTTGCATCTAACAAGAACATCTTAACTGAAGTTGCCTGAAAAAAAGGCTGTGCACAATTGCCAGACACCTTCCCATCTTCAGAGGATTCCTCTGAAGCACCGCATATTAATTGGAAGGAAGTTGGAAAGCTTTCTGTCAGGATCCTGTAATAAACTTCATTAATATGGGGTACAGTGGTGTACTGCATATTAACAAAAAGGCAGCCGAAGATAATTAAAGGGTGAATAAATTGAGAAATACACTGTCTATATGTGCTAGAAAAGTCCAACCTGGCGCTACCTGATATAAATAACCACAGACAAGTGAGAGTGCATCAGTAAGAGATGCAGGGTGGTAGAGGGAATGGAGGGAAGAGTGGCTCAGCTGGAGGTGTGCTGACAAAAGCAAACATGCTGCAGGAACGGACGTGAGCAGCCCCGTTTTCTACTGACTTTGAGAGTGCAGGGCCTACAGAGGTTGTTGGTTCGGGACGAATGACCCCTACCTTGTAATAAGTACTGCTGCTCAACTCCATGAGCAGAACTAAAAGAATCATTCTGTTGAGCACGACCTTAGATTAGATATGAATTATTCCATTTTCATTTCATTTAGTTTG
The DNA here is from genome assembly GCA_024336885.1 of Actenoides hombroni. Taxonomy (NCBI): domain Eukaryota; kingdom Metazoa; phylum Chordata; class Aves; order Coraciiformes; family Alcedinidae; genus Actenoides; species Actenoides hombroni. The sequence continues at coordinate 49,681,975 of WUAM01000431.1, read as the reverse complement.
ATTTTCTCTCTATTTCCTATTTTCTAAATTAAATAAACCTTGCTTGATTTAAGATAATTTGCCTTTACTGACTATTACTTAAGGATAATCATTGCAAAGCCATTCCATGAGAGGAGGAAAACAAACCACCGAAATTTAGGCTTCAGCGAAACAAAAGCAAAGCAGACAGCCAAGTGAAATACACGATGAAAGTGAGTTGTCTACACCTCAGCCCCAAGAGCTGTCGTGAATCCAGGGAGATTCTGGATAGAAAGGAAATAGGGGGAAACCTTAAACTGAAGGTGCTAGCGACGGGCGTCCAAAACTGACCGTGTGCAGGCAGTATGGAGGAGATCTCCTGCAAGCATTCCCTCCCTCTCCCCACGTCTAACATCACTGCCACGCTGTACCGCTCGACACACGTACCCCCTACTCATTGTACTGCCATCAAATAACAGAATAATTTCATATTTCCATTCATGTTTCATACTGCACTGAAGAGAGAGCCGCGAGCGCAACGTCACTCACCCCCCAGTAAACTCAAAACTTCCCAGGTCTGTTTTACGGGCAGAGGGTTCTCTGCAGCACAAGGATGAACCTTGGGGCTGGGGAAGGAGTTACCTATGGACTGGGGGGAGTTAGCTATGGACTTGTAGGAGTAACTGTGGTGGGAAGAGCAGCAGTTCTGGTGTAGAGGGAAGACTAAGTAGCAGAGTAACAGGATCTGCTTCCATAGATGGATGGCTCTTCATGCACAGAAGATACAGAACGCCCAGAAAACCCACTGCTGAGAGAAGGAGGTCTAAAAAAGGGCAGAGGTGGTCAGCACAAGGTGCAAGCGGTCACGGAGAGGGCATGTTTACGGGGGAATAATCCCCTGAGGTGAGGAGGGGAGAAGGGAACAGTGGCGATCAAAATGGTCTCCTCTGCAGGAGCTGTAGGCTCGCAGGCTGTGAGAGGAGATGTTTGCAGTCCCAATATGCTGCACATCCCAAAGAAATAAGCTGGCTGTGGCCAACAGCACGAGCTTTTGCAGTGGCTCTGCAGACGCTGCCGAGCTTCCTTTGCGTATCCCACGTTTAAAAATTTTATAAACTGAGCTACTGTTGCGTTTACAGCTAGTGCAGCAACAGGGACCCATAACCAGCAAATACAGTTGGATGATACACCCTTTTTCTTAGGGGTTATGTGGAAAGATTATGGGCTTCACCAACTTAACTGCTTTGTTTTATTTCTACTTTATATTGCAGTTGCATCTGGAAATCAGAAAATTCAGTTTTAAAAGTAAGAGAGGGAGAGAGAGGGGAGTAGAGGACAGAGGAGGAAGGCAAGACAAAAGAGAAGTAACTGTGCAAGATAGACTGGAGGTGTCGAGTTGCTTATTTGTCTTGACCTAAATCACAGAGATTTTCCCCGAGCTACTCACATCTGGAAGCTGAAAGCCATTTTACTCCCTATTCTCTCGCTACCTTTCACTGTTTCCAGAGAGATGGGCAGCAAAGCATCTCTCTGACATTGCACCCTCGACCCCAGGAAAATCTCCGACAGATTAATGTCTCTAGTCTCGTATCTCTTTAGTAGCTGCTAATCTATGCAAAGCAAATTGTTTTGGATTTACCTAGAACATCATTGCCCACCCTGTAATTTGTAACTGCTGTTTGCAGTGACAGAAACTCTTAATCACGCCACGCGCTAGAGATACGCCTCCAAGTCATTAAAAGCAGCCAAGGTTTTAAGGGCAGAACACCGGGAGCAGCTAATCGCTAACCACCTCGGCACCTCGATTCCCAGCAAAATTCCCCCTTCCAGGGACGCTCATCCCTCGCACCACTCCACCTACTCGCGAGAACGGGCGTCCGTTGGCTCGGATCCACCAGCCGCACCCACCTCCTCTTCGCGCCCAGTGCTCCCAGCTCGCGGCATCCCTCCCCGTGGCGGGGCAGGGCAGAGAGGGGCCGTGCCGTGGGGCAGCGCTGCCCAGCGCCAGCCTCCCAGCTCTCGTCCCGCAGCGACTCACCGCCCCGCAGGCAGGACGGGTCCGCTCCCGGGCGCGGATCTCTCCTCAGGGCTGCCAGCGCCGTGCCACCCCAGCACCTTCTCCGTCGAAATCGGGACGTTCCACCTAGCGCAGAGACAGAGCCGTTTAGAGCACAATGTCTGGGAGAAGAGGAAGATGTTCCTTCGCTCCCATCTGTGCATATCGCAGCTTTGAAAGCCGCTTCCACTTTCCAAACTCTCGCTTCGTGGGAAAAAATAGCCAGAGCAAACTACAAGAAAAAAACGAACCCAAGGAACCCCAGCAAAACTCAAATGGAAGGGAGGAACTAATAAAAAAAGAAGGAAACAAGGAACTGCTGAAGCGATCACTCCTCCTTAGACGTTTGTTTTGCTGTCTGACACAGACAATAAATTGTAGCGGTTACCGAATAACCATTCGAGTTCAAATGATGTACACACATCTGTAATCTTCGGGAGCTGCTTGCTGGCATACTTCAGGCATGCCACTGTGTCCTCCAGTGTAATTCTGTATCAATGACTTTTCCAAATAAATCTCGTTGCTGGTTTATATTAATGAACTGTCACAGTTCCCATTGTTTCCCAGGCTCGTGCAGCTGCATTCTTTCACAGGTGCTTGGCAAATTCAAATGGTGCTGGTTTGGGGTTTCAGGCTGATACAAAATCACTCCTTCAGCAGATTGTTAGGGACTTACTCATGCAAGAAACACATCTTTACTTTAGACAGGCTGCTTTCCTCCTCATCCCCCTCTTCCTTCACCGGCCCTTCGCCTTTCTGATGCTTCCTGGCCGTGAAATAAAAAGCAAGATTGCTTCTTGGTTCTGCTTGGAGAATAACTGGTTTGACAGTAACAAGCCTGGAGAGGAAAGCACAGCTTGACTCTGCTCTGGTATCCTGACGGAAATCACAAGCACTCTCAGCAAAGCCAGCGTGCTGGGCCCCAGGATGGTGTAAACTGGCGCAGCTCTGCTGTCTGAGCGGAGCTGGACTAGCTTACGGACTCGGCAAAGCCATGGCCCAGCTTCAGTGGGTATAACCCGTGTGAGAATTGGGCCGGTAATTTTGTTAATCTACCAAAAAAAAATGAGACTAATGGTAATTCTGATCGTTTAATTTCTAAAGCATAATTCGAAGGGAAATCTCAAAGCGTTAGGAGTATTTATGACAGAACTCTCTGCCCCCGATCCTGGGGAACAGCTAAGCAGCTTTCCCTGAGGTCCGCGGGAGACGTGACCACTTCTCAGCCCCAGTCACTCCGAGACAAACAGGCTTCAAGCACCAATTACAAAGTTAGAGGCATCTGACATTTCAGGCTGTCTCCGTTTTTGGATGCAAAAGCTGTGACATTCTGGTAGGGCCCTCATCTGATGGCAGGCATCTCCACTCGTTTGCAGGATCTTTGTGTACTCAGCAGGGAGACGCTTTCTCGTGGTGGGTGACTGCAAGCAAGAACCAGCCTTGGGTGCTTTGAATTGCCAGCTGGAAGCATCTTGGCTTCGCTATTGACTCATTTTCAGCCCAGGAACATCAGCTGTTTCATCTCTAGCTTCCGAGTAGACCTGTAAAGTCCCGGCCCGTGAATCTCTCGGCCGTCGGCAGAGCGGAGAGCTGCCCTGAGCGCTCTGCAGCAGGCCCGTGGCCGTGCCCCGTCCAAGCGAGAGCGGGACAAGAGGCAAGCCCGGGGTCAGCCGAACTAGATCCCGGGCTGGCGTAAATCCGCGCGGCGTTCCCGGCCTCGGCACGCCGCACTCTCCTCCCCCGGGTAAGGCCGATCTCAAGGACGTGCACAACAAGGTCCCAGAGGAGCCCACGGCCTGCGCAGAGGAAATGTGCACGCCAGCTGTGCCTCCCTGAACCCCCGGCCCCAAAGCCTCGCCGGTCAAACTCAGGGCTGAGGATGAGATAGCAAAGATCTGCCTTGAGGTTGAACTGCCGCTGAAATGATCCAGGAGGGCATCGCTGCTTTTATTTACAATATTTCACTCGTGACTCACTATTAACAGTCACAAAGAGACCAGTTAATATGCAAGACCCTATCCATTTACACTAGCCAGATGCAGTTTGGCTTTGTGTTTCCTCCCTCTAGTGCTTTTTTTTCCCTAATCTCTCATTTCTTTTCAACCTTTTAAGCTCTCTCTCTAGTCTTACAGGCAAGACAATCGATGTATCTGAACAAGGTCCTAGAGTTCCTGCTGGGGAACAGGAGGTTATTATATTTTAGGGATAACTTCAGGCATTTCCATTACTCCTTCTCAGATGAGGCCGTGCACAGAACTGGAGCGCGAGGCACACACACCTTCTCCGGGCAGGGCTTTTGTGATCTGGGTTCAGCTGATGCTGTAGGTTTGCCTGTTTTGCAAAATAACTCGTGGGTACGACAATGAAGGCTGTGGGAAAACACACTTTCAGGGTTGTGATACGTAAGAATGAAGCAGTGCAAGCAAAGAGCACACAGAAAAGCAGCAGCTGCTATGAAACTGTGTCCCGGGATTTGTGCACCGTTACGCTGCGCACAGCGAAGGTGCAGAACGGTGCTCAGATGCTGCACGTGGTGAGAGACCAGCCAGCCTATGAAGACACGTGGTACAATCAGCCTGGGGGGGTTTGGTGGTGGCAGTAAGATGACCAGTTACGGATCCTACCTGGGAGAAACCGGGTACCCACTGGAGACGCAGGCTGCAAGAATCACTGCAGAAACTACATCCAAAAGTTAAATATCAAGTATCCAAAAGTTAAATATAAATTAGCTATTAATACTTAAAGGACGTAACAAAAATTGGTCTGGTTTAGTTTTAAAAAAGAAGGGCAGAATCTTTTGTTGAGAAATCCTAAAACTGCAACTAAAGAGATGACACCAGGGAGTTCAGTTTAGAATTTGTCTTTTAATCAAAACCAAATCAAAGCCAAACCCGAGTTCACTCTGTATTTGTGACAGTCTTTTTTTTTGATGTCTTTCCTCTAAACTTTGCTTCATCAGAAAATCCACCCAGTTAAGGAGAAGAAAAGACTTTGGATCTCATTTTTAAGACACACATCTTCATGCTTTTCAGGAAACTGCTTAAAGTAAGGTTCCCATGGGATTTCACCCCTGGCCCGCAATGCCAGATGAGCCCACAGAGGGCTTGCCACTGGTTTGTGAGTCGCAGGGTGTTTCATCTCTCTCTTGCCAGCTGCTAATTGCATGACAAGATGCTAACTTGAAGCACATGCCAGTCTTATTTCCAGCCTCCAAGCAGAGAGGCGAGTCCGGAGAGGTGCTGTGCACCTGCAGCTCCTACACAGTGCACTCTAACCAGGTTGTCCTCCCTCTCCGGGGTGCTTCCAGGCAGCTGGTTATCTCAGCAGCTGGGTAGTTCAGCTCGAATCCTAATGCTCCCTGTTACAGCAGCCAGATGACTCCATCCCTGTGCAACTGGCAGGGCTGCTGAAGCTCAGCTACTTGCTCGAGACCTCAGCAGACGTTTGTAAGGGAGCAGAGGTTGAACCCAAGACACGTCATAGCTTAATTGCTGCCCATCCTGACCCCTTCGCTGGAAGCCAGTGAGATCCTGCTAGTGAACTACAGCAGCATCACCACAGGCACAAACCAACCCTTAGACTTTCTCCAGCTATGAAAATTCAGCAAACACAGTGGGCACACGCTTGGGCTTGATTTCGTGCCCTTTGTAAGAGATATTCCTTCCTGGCTTATTGCTACACCATGCTACACTGCCTTTTCCTCTCATGCCAGGGTGAGGCACTGCGTCTACTCGCTGTTCCTTGCTGGCACATCTTTGATGTCTTTTATGAGTTCCCATAGCCAGAGGAAGCTTCTCCCTTGCACATCCTCAGGCTGGATGCTTGGGTTGAAAGACACAGCGCTTAGGATTTGGTTGTGAGTGAGGTGTGAAAGGTAAACAGATGTTGTAAGTGGGGAAGACTAAATCACACCATGGAATTTCAGAATTGTTTTGTTTCGAGTCACAGCTGGGAAGTTATTAGGAACAGAAATAAGGACAAGTTCTTTTCTTTCACTATCTTATTTTCAACCTGAGAAAACTTGCCTGAGCTCATCTTAAAATTGCAGAGCAAGAAAGTCACCTCTCAGCTGCCTTCTCATTCGCCTTTCCTGAGACTGTCAGCCCTGTCAAACCCCGTCACCGGGCTGTGAGCTACACCTTTCAGAGCACCTTTACAGTCCGTGGGGATGCACGGGTGTAAGGTGGCCAAACATGGGTGTCTGTGCTGGGGGCAGCAGAGACACCAACCTCACATGCGAAGCTAAAGTGCAGACAGCCTAAATTTAGCTATCTCAGTCAAGAGTAAATCTTTCCTGCGGCGATAAGAAGCACTTCATCGGGATCCAAGACCAACAGAGGTTTGATGCTAGCAAACTCATGCCGCTCCGGGTTTTCTGCTCTTTGTCTTACTGTTTCCTTTCCAAATTCACAAAGATGAAAGTTAAGCTGTTCCTAGGTCTGTGCAGTAATTGCACAGTGGAATATAAACCAGCTGCCCTTATAACTTGTGAATAAAAATAACAACAGAGCTGGGGAATTCAGATCTCACAGTTCAGCAGGAGCCTCTCCACTCATCCTGCTGTGACTCCACTCTCCCAACAGAAATGTCATCGTGGCTGGGACGACTCGCATGAAGATCTCGTCTGTACTCATCGCTTGCTGAATGATGCCAGGTGGATATGTCACATTCGAAACACAACCTACAACTGACCTAACTGACTGGCTGTTCCTGAGCAGGGCCAGTCTTCAGATAAGCCACACCACCAGTTCTGACTGTTATACGCTACACCTCGAAACTTCAGCAGTAGGTTGGAGAGCGGATGAAAAAATATTTTGGTAAATATAAAGCAGAAGGTACCAGACTGACTGTTTCTTGGCAAAGGAGCTGCAGACCGACTGCCTGTGCCCACACAAGAGGCTGGAAACCAGTAACAGGGCTGGCTTACAGGGGAGAGCAATTCACGTTCTCCCCTCTTGGGGACCACTACATTGGTGCGATGCTCTGGACTGAGATTAGAGCGGGTTATTTCAGATAAGATAAACAATAATATCTGGGATAATATCAACCAAAAAGATTATGCCAGCTCCTTTGCCAGAAGCATAACATCATTCTGAGCTCTGCTGCTCCCCACTCAACAGTTTCCAGGCTCTTTGTGTTAAGGGTTCATGCATCAATCATCTCCTTACTGCCACAAGCATCCTGCATTCCTTTGTAACTCCGTTTATTACAGAAAATCTGCAGGGAGCAAAGGCTGCTGCTTCCTTCTCTCATCTTTCTACACCGGTACTGTTCACAATCCAGAAATCTCCATGGGAATGTGACTTTGGTTTGGATGTTGGGCTCCCCTTCTCCACCAGTGTCAACGGGGGAGGCTGGCCCTGTGCCCAGGAGCGCACCCCGCCGATGCACAGCATTGCAGCCGGACTTTGCAACAAGCCACAAGTCCTCCATGAAGAACTTTTCTCACCATTTGCAGTGAAACGGGACGAGCCTTTCAGGTCCTATCATTCAATCAGTTCAGCACTACTGTCTGTATTTTTGCTATGCAAAACATTAAAAATTGTTGTACTCGGGAATCACGCGGCTAAAGCCATTTTAAGCCTTGAATTACTTCCTCCCTCTTCTGCCAAAAGACACACGGTTAAACAATTCGACGCAAAAAAAGAGTCAAATATTCTGAGTCTTCTCATTTTTCTCCTCAAGCTGGAATGCTGAAGGTACAAGTGTACAAGGTCTTTTCCACAGCCACGAAGGCAAGAACTCTGCTTTCCTCCCACGGACTCGTCTAAGGCAATAATGCCCTACAGTCCCTATAGCTTCTTGGGACGTTGGATAAATGGAATCTCATTCGCCTGGTAACAGCTTTGTCAATATTCATCCTCTGTGAACACGTACAGAGGAAGGGGTCACGAGAAGGCAAAGTACCAGCCCTTCCTTTCCGTCGTTAATATTCTTGGAATTCAGCAACAGTAAAAAGAAACAATTACGTGGACAATTATTTCAGTGTTTCCTCTCACAACAATATAAAAGGTACAGAATGAATATTTTTGGATCACCTACTATATTCACTCTGACAGTATTCTGATGTTTTCAGTCACTCCCGTTTCCAGGATTACATTGCACAGATGAAATAGTCATCTTGGAACATTAAAAAACCCAACCCAAACCAAACAACATCGTTCTCCATTTATGTAAATTTTACTCTTGACAATGAAGGCTACGTAGAGAAGTTGGTGCATGTGCAACATCATTCTATTCATGTCTTCATTTTTTAAGCTTGAGTGTTCAAAACTCCACTGAATAACTGAATGAATAGATGATAGCACACAAGAATATTTTCTTTTACAGAAGGCACTTCATTATTATGTTTTGTATAAAGTGGAACATTAAAGTCACCTGGAAATAGCTTCAAAAAAAGGCTCTTAAAACAAAATGTGGGGTTTGTTCAAGATTATTTATTTTGAGTGAATGAGTTCTGTAAAAGTGCCTGAGTGTTTTAGGAGCTTAAACCCAGGAACCAGCCAATGAAAGAAGAGCTCTTAAGATACCCAAGTATCTTTGTGCAATGTGTTTTAAATGATTTTAAGCAAGCAAAGATTGAGAGGAAGACCAGAATGTAAATAATTTGTCCATTAATTATCAGATATTTAATGTGAAAAGTGAAGGAATTTATATACATGCACACGTGTGTGCCACAAATATACACCTGACCAGTTTTTAATGTCAGCTGTATTGCAGTTTCGACTGTGCCCAAATTCCTGTGCACATTTCAAAGAGGATCTCAGGAAAAGAATGTTTTTGCATGAAGCAAAACAAGCCGCAGAAGCAGGCAAAGGAAGGCTCCCCGAGGAAACAGCAAAGCAGGTATTGCTGGCAGAGGGAGTTACTTCCTGGCCTCAGCTAGGCTAGCAGTGTTTACACTGGTAGGGTCTAAACCTCAGGTGAAGGGAATGCCACAGTCGATGGTACCAGGCTGAGGAGAAAGCAGAAAGGCCACTGCCAGGGACAGGCAGAGGAGCAGCCTATGCAGGTGTATTTTGTTTCTCTGGGCACGCAGGAGGTTATTTGGGCTGAGTAGAATGAATCAAGGCTTGCCTGAACTTCCCGTCACCTGGGCTTTCTCAGCCCTTCTCCAGGAAATTTAGCGAACAAGCAGGGCTTTGTTTCGAAGAAGTCGCTTTATGGTCATTTTATTGACTCACTAAGGTCAAGGCCTCCTATTTAAAACTGTTTTACTGGTGCCAAAGACGGCTGGGCAGGCCGTGGGGAAGCACTGGGGAAGCAGCAATCTGGTGCAGAAGACACCGTGCCCAGGACACCCCACTCTGACAGAAGAGAAGGATGCAGACTGAAGAGGATGAAGGTGCAGCCCTGTCCCCTCCTGCCCATCCCTCCTCGGAAGAGCGAGCCAGCTTCACAGCCAGCCCACCTCTTCACACCGGTCCCGTTACGATGGGGATTCATTGAACCCGGCAGATCCTGCTCTGCTCTTTCAGCAATTGTCAGGTTTTACCGACTGGTCTGGCACTCGGGTTTGCTTGCATTGTGTTCCCCTCTGCTCGGGCGCTTCCTGCTCAGCAATAGCCAGACTTACAGCTCTGTTTGTGTCCTATCTCTTTTTGTCAGAAGAGCTACTTTTAAAACCTGGTGCTGACTGAATTTCTAATCCTTAAAACATTTGCAGAAATAGAGATTTCATCCCACACGATGGATTATCCAAAAGAGAAAGAAATATTGGCACAAATATCACTCTGGCTGGGGTTTGTTCTACAGCAAAGCAAATAATCTGAAAGAACAGAAGAAGTCTGGTGGCCTAACTCCCATGTGTAGGTAGCACTGATGAGTAACTCCAAATTTCTATCTGCAATACTTAACTGTAACTTCAGCTCGTCATCTCGTGCCTTAAATAGACCAGAAGGTTTTTCATTACAGCATGAAGACATGGCAGCTCTGGAAAGCTGTGCCTCCTTTCAGGGAACTCTACGGGAAATCCACAGCCTTCAACTTCCCTGCAATCTGAGAACCTCGGCCCGTTGTGATGAACATCTCCTGGGTGTTTTGTACGCAGCCGCTGTTCTGGGGACACTAACAGCCTCCCTTTTGTCTTTGCTGCCTTAAACCTTCCCAGCTTCTAATCTGTACCAAGTGCTACCAAGATCTCTTTCTTTGCCCTTGCAGGTCTGGGCCGGGCAAGGGAACAAGGTAGTGTGCATTTTTAATTCAGACAACGGACAGAGCTGACAAAAACCCAACGTAGTTTTGGGCAGAATCTCTTTATCACGTCCCTCCCTTACTGATACTTCTTACCAAAAGAGGAAAGCAAGCGAAATGCCAGAGAACCGTTGCTGAAAGCTTGACAACTTTTCCCAGTTACCCATTAGCCTAATCTAAGCCACTGCGGTCTGCAGCCTCCGCCGTCCTGCTTTGCCTCTTCCCTGACACAGCACTGATGGGAAATGGCTTTACTCTTCAGATTTGTCATATTTTGGTACCTGCCTGTTTATTGTCTTTTTACACCCATGGGGGGAAAAAACTGGGATGTGGAGGGTACTGGAAAATCAGATTTTCTCCACTGACTCATAGCTGAGCTAAGATTTTCCAGGACGGTGTCTGGGGTAGGCTGCCCACCAGGACGCAGTGAGGTTCTCGCCACACCTCTGCCAAGGTGTGCGAGTTCGCTGCCTGCTTGCCTAGTGAGAACAGCCTCAGCTTTCTAGAGACTCGGGGGTTCTTCCTTTAGATCACAGCTGAAGACGCCGCTACCAAGTAGAGCATGTCTGCAATCCACAAGGAGATAAGGAAAAATACATCTTGCCAGAGGAGGGGCTTTTAATCCTGAAGCCATAGGAAGTGAAGAGGGTATGGTCCTTAAGGCAGAGCCTAAAAATAGCCATTTAGGCTTTGCCTCCAAAAGAGCACTAAATACATGCTTAATTTTAACCACGTGTGTGTTCCCATCTTGAGTCAACATACCGTTTAAGCATGAAGCACATGCGTAACTGGGATTTAAAAACACACCCTCAGAGTTAAGCACATACGTGTGCGTTTAAAACCACAGAGATAAAACTACTCATGTCCCTACTTCTGAGCATATAATTGCAAGTGTCTTCTTGTGACTGCGCATGAGAAACCGGAGCGCTCTGTTAGAGCAAAGGCTGCGCTCCTGCCACGGAAAGCACCGCAGTGGTCCAAAGACATCTGCTGAGAGCGCTTGCTTCATTGCAATCCTCTGAAGTAAAGCCTGGGGCGTGGAAAATAGATGGGAGGAAGGAGGCATCTGGTTTCATACTGAACGTGTTCCTACGAGAAGATAGATCTTTTCCAAACTGCAAACCCTGAAATGAAGGCCTATAAAAGAAAGAAACTCAATGCAAAAGCCAACTGTTGGAAGGAGCGGAGGAGACATTCTGTTAGGAAAAGGGAACGAGGTAGGACATCCACCCAGAACTTGGGGCTGTAAAATTAACACCTTGTTTGATGGGATCGTGGAGGATTTGGGGTGATTTTTTGCAGCGACAGTGGCCGCTGTGCAAAGCGTGAGACAGAAACCCCGGCGAGCCCCACCAAGTCACTGCTTTGTCAGAAGGGGTGGTGACACTGGTAACCAAGGCCGGGTACATCGCCTTTGACAGCAAGAAGCTCCCAAGCAGATGGGAAATTTAAAGAGACAAGAGTTTGCAGAGTGAGGCTGCAGAGTGTATTCTCACCCTGTAGACTGAGAATCTCATCCGCCCGACTGGAATATTCGTCCACATGACACAACAGTGGGAGAGATTCCAAGGTACTTATTAGCCAAAAGTGTGAATGTTGGCCAGATGGTTTCTTTGGATTCGGAAAAGTCAAGAGGATTAGACCTGTGATTTATTGTGGGTTCGGTAGGATCCAATAGGCTTTGCTGCTGCTGTTTGGTCAGCTATGGTTGCACGTTCACGCTGCTCTTGCTTCACTAAATCCAGATGCCTTGAGTGACATGGTGGACTTACCAGAAGCCAAAACAGCAGTAGCCAGAGAGAGCTGAACGGATTGTCTCGCAGTTCTTTGAACCGTCTCTTTGGTCACTTGGGTATCTGCTGCCAAATTTGATACTGTCTCTTCCTTTATGTCATTACCCAGAACAGTTTGCTTAAATTAAGAATCCAGAAACGAGCCCTAAACGTATTTCCTGAAAGCTGGGACGTGGACTCTGGGTAGGTCTTCCCCAAACATCCCGGCATCCACGGAAAGACTCTTTGAGGATTTTATTGTCTCTACGTGAAGTTTTTAGCGAACTGTACCAAAATGAAAACTCCTACTTTTGTAATGTGTATCCCTGGTTTACATACACACCTCTCTATGTTCCAGCTTTCCATCGAGTACTGGAAGATGTTTTATCGCTTTTGATCATATTCAACACATGATGGGAAAGATGCACATCCACTTTTTCAACACGTATATTTCCTCTCCCGTATTTACTCTGTGATTATTCAGCCACTGCACAAACGAGTGCACAGAGAGTAGCTGCAAAGTGCTGACCTTCTAAAGGGGCAGCATTTGGACACCCCGCATTTCCCAGCCGGGCATTGCCCCCGAGAGCAGAGATCAGCAGCGATCAGTTACGGGAAACACGGTACAAACCCGGGCTCAGTGTGAGACTGAATGTGCTGGTTTGCTGTGAGAGTTTTTCAAGCTATCTCCCCAAACTCTCTCCCCTGCCATCCCAAGCTGAGACCTGCCCCCCGTGACAAGGGGACGCTGTTCTGCTGACGCCAGCCAGCGCCATTGCCACTGTCCGCACGGTTGCGGGATTTTTACAACGACCTCTTTGACCAGGGCGTCTATTTGTCTACTTTTTCAATCTCTGAAACAAGTTTTCTTTTAATGGGCTTTCTCTTACAGTGCTATGAGAGCTTAACTTTCTTCCTGTAGCCATTTTTAATTTCCAGTGATAGTCTCGTGACCTGTCACTGCTATAAACTCCCAGAAATCTTCCCATTGCATTCAACTAGAATTCCTAAGGAATATCCATTTATGATGCAAGAAAGCACGTTCCAGATAAACTCTCCTATTTTATTTTTTTTTTGTTGTTGTATGACACAACAATCTGTCAGCCCTTGATCACCTAAATTCATTAGATGAACTGGAAAAAAAATGTGTATTTTATGCAGTGGGTTCCCTGCTTCCAGCAGAGCACTGCAACAATCATGCTTCTAGCAACTCTCCCAGCTTTCGTAAGGCAAAATAAGGTTTGTGACTGTTTATGGAGTATTCATTATTTAAACATTTTTATGGAGTTAATCTGTGAATGAGTATCTCACACACACACCCCCCCCTGCAATTTCAGATGTGTAACTAATTTTTGACTGGTTATAGATATCTGTGTGTGTGTATATATATATAATATGTACATACACATACATATAAATATACATAACATGTCTGTATATTTCTCTCTCTCCATAAATATATGGCTACATATATTTACGTTACATATATTTATGTTTCTATATTTGTGGTTACATATATTTATGTTTATATATTTGTGGTTACATATATTTATGTTTATATATTTGTGGTTACATATATTTATGTCATCTTTCCTCTCCCTGAGTGGATGAATGAAGACCTGCTTCCAACTTCAGTTTAATACAGAATTTGGTTCCATCCAAAACACAGGAACTAGTTTGCCATGAAAAGTAGTTATAGTATAGCATAACCATACCCATCCCAAATAATCAACTTAATTTTGCCCAAATGGTAGTAGATTTTTTGGGCACTTTTCACACAGCTCTAGCCTTGGTTTCCCTGCCGACAGGCCACAACCACCGAGCAAAAGAGAGATAAATCAGTATAACCAAACCTCTGATCACCATGCCAGAGAAAACACGGGGAAAATGAGGAGCTGAGTGATGCCAAGGCAGACCTTCTCCTTTAGAAATAATACACCGGCACCTCCAGTTCACAGGGTTTAAATCAAACCTAAATGTTATGTTCCCTATTAATCACAAACACAGGGTTTGGGGTTTTTTTTTTTTAAAGTTAGATTATGTCCCAGGCTGTTCCCAGAAAACTCTGCTGCACTTGAAACAAAGGTTGAAATTTCTATCGTACGCTGCGCGGTTTAATAAAAGGAGCTTAATATGGAAATGAAACAAATCTAGCGTTAGAAAAATAAGCAGAATCAAAATCCATTTAACTGAAACCTGAAGCTCTTTATATTTAAATCATAATACACTTACAGTAGCAGCTTCACTAAAAACTGTCCTTGTCAGAGATAGCCCTTTATTCTTTCTTCTCTATTGCTTGTCAAGTAGCTAATTCAAGTAGCTAATTGTGAAAATAACTAAGCCAACCACCATGTATTCCTTCCATTATTTTCTTCCTCATCCCTTTTCTGTTCTTATTTCCATGTATTTCTTACATCATCTTTTAACGAGATTATAAGGATGAGCGATGCACACAGCACCCAAACCCAGGGATCTCTGATCATCTTCTATCCATCTGGGCTCTATAATAAAAGCCATCTATAATATTAATAGTAATAATAATAACAACAACAATGTGTTGTTAATATATATCATATATTACGAGAATATATTACAATAATGGCAATTTTCTGCCATCAATGTAGAGACTTCAAAGAAGACTCCATATGTGAAATAATAGCAGTCGGGTGACTAGACAGACTATTACATCTCAGAAAGTCTCTGTGAGGGTCTCTCCCCGTGATGTACAAGCCAAGAAAATGCCATCGCTCTTGACGCTTTTTAAGCGGGCCGTGTAAAATGCTAGGAACTTTCCCCTTGGCCTTAGGCAGTTTAAACTGTTTTTCCATGTCAAACCTCTGGGTGTGCAGACTCTTGGATAACAGAGGAATATTTGACAGAAGACGAGCGGGGTTGTCACAGCCTGACTTCAGCTGGGCCAAACCGGACAGGAGAACTCTTGCAGATCTCCTCAAAATTATCTGGCGGTTTACTTCCCATGAAGGAAAAAAAAAAAAAGAAGCTAAGCAGCTATTTTTATGATGCTTGGCCTTGAGTGTAAACATCTCACCTCCAATGAATTGGCCATCACTAAGGTTGCTAATCACTTAGTCATACAGCAGCTGCACGCTTGCGTTCTCTCACGGAGAGTGGCACTTTGAAAGAAGTTTCCTATTTTTGCCAGTGAAGAACAAGCATGTTTGATTTCAGCAAAAACAAGTAACTAAGTTATTCTTGTTCGACTAAATCCTAGGAAGAAAGAATATCAAATCTTCAAGCGGACAGATTTTCTTTAGCAGTCTGCCATTAATGATTCAGCAGATTTGCTCCTGCGTGAATCGCGACACGTGTCCCATCCCTCCCAGGACAGTAGCTGCAGCACACCAGCACCACCCAGTATCTTTAGAGCTGCTGATGGCCTCGGCCCAGGCTCCATATGCCACTCTTCTTCCCGTGTCTCTTTAGAGTATTTGTCTCCTGATGGAAGGACAAAGACAGATATTCTGTAGATCCTGAAGAACACGGCACCTGTGGCCATTTCAGTACTGAAAGAAGTTCATGTTTCATTTACCATGGCACTTGGGAAATGACTGTAGGAACTCTCACTACCAGCACAAGATGCTAAAACCTTCCCTGACACTTCTTCCTGCCTTACAGGTCAGTAAGATTCGCGTTCCCCAGGCATCCTAGAAAAAGCCTCATAATACCATTATAACCATAACACCATAACACCAAACAAAGTATCTGCTGGAATTAACTAAACACCTTCCAAATCTTACAGCTCTACTCAAATGTCATCACTTACATGAGAAAGCTGCTGGAAACAATGGCAACACCACTTGTAAAATTCACAAGCTTTGCCCTACCTTTGCACAGCTAAACATAGTAGTACTATGCCAAAACCACAGACAAAACTGCTAATGAGAATACAGGCGTAGAAATTAAAATGATCACCTCTGAGATGGAAGCAGGATTCAGAAACTTTAAGGTGCTTCATGTGGGGATGATGTTCAGCCCAGATGGCTTAAAGGGTAAATCATCAGTCTATCGAACAAACATGTTTTTGAAGCATGGCAAATGTGGACATCTTTTAAGAAAAGCTTAACAGCCACCAAACCATTAGCGAGACTTTAATATAAAAACTTTAATAACATGTAAACAATAATTAAGCACGTGGACATAAGTGGAAAATGATTTATGAAAGATAGATCATACCAGACAAATGTAATGTTTTCCTCTGATAGGAAACCTTATGATTTAAGCAATCTAGATGTAGTGTGATTGGACTTGGGAAGCATGTGATAATCTAACACAGAAAAAGTGTTAGTTAGCTTGAAAAAAACCCCATATTTAACTATCAAAAGAGGAGCTGACTGAGTTTCTGAACGTACCGGTTGAATCTAACCCACAATACTCATCACGGATGAGTGCTGGAACTGATCTTACTGCTTATTTCAACTCCAATCTCTGGAGCAAGGGGAGGAGTACCCTAATGAGATGTTCCAGTGACAAGTGAAGGGAGGTGATGGCAATGACAGGAGCATCATCTAGTCAACCTGTTCAGAAAAGACAGATTCAGGATGAAAAAGAGGCAGGGAAAGGTTACCCAGAAGAGAAAGGAGAACTGTCATGCAAGGAACTCAGTGTTCATCCTCACATGATATGTATTGTTATTTATAAACAAACTCAAGATGCAAACACCAGAGAGAAAGCACTACTTAACTTACGTACCCTGATAACAAAAATAGCGTCTCATGCTTCTGTTCACGAGGGATAAAAAGATTCTTTTTTTATCAATGAAAGGACTGAGTTTCTGAAGCTGATTTCCAAAGAGAGCAATACAGTAAAATCCCAGCTAGTTTTAAGAAGATTCTCACATTTTATGGAAGAAATTACACAGTGTGTTTTCTGACATAGCAGGAGGTGATCAAGAAGTTTTATCTTCCATACTTGAAATAATTTAAAATAGAACTACAAAATTTGTTGAAATGTTGCCACAAGAAACATGAGGGCACTGAGTATTTCCCCAAACACCTTCAGAGTTGACCTTTGCAAATACATCTCTCTATGACAAGTCACATCATGATGCTATCCGAGGGCTCAGAACTTCTTCCTCTTCTTAGCAAATAACATTTGTCTGCCAGCATTGCGATGGAGTCGTATTGGAGCTGGTAATTCTGACATCCAAGCAGTTCTTGACTGCTCACAAATTCCAAAATAGGAGAGAGGACAGAACCAAATCCCAAAGGAAGAAAAGCCCCGTTTGGCTCAGACATACGCTACGGCGATTCGATTTGAAATCGAAAGAGGAAGGAGCCCCTTGATGCTACCAAAGGGCTGGGCCCTGCAAAGCAGCAGCAGATGCAAACTGCCCGTGACAACGCTCCTCAGCACGCTCAACCTGCCCAGATGCCAGGACACTTCACATCCACTGTTGTTTGTTGAGAAACGGCCTTTTTAGGTGGCGTGTCTCATGCCAAACATCTCCTGCCTTCCCTTGTCAGCTTTGTCAGGAAAGCCACAAACTATAGTAGAATATTTTGGTTTACGTTAGTCAGCACCTAGATGACAAACAGCAGACAAGCAATAACAACGTTTGGTTTAGTGGCTTCTCACCGAGTTAATCAGCTGTGACACACCTCCAAGTAACATTGCCCTGCCCCTCCACGACAAAAAAAAATAAAAATTTAAGAATGTTTCCAGGGGAAAAGCATTTTTTCCAGACGCTATAATATTAAAGATACCCGCTGAAATCTTTCTAAGCAATTGCTTTATTGCACATTTTGTCTTCTTGGCCAAGCTGTCATCACGACTTCCATATTTCCATAACTACCTACATATGCCCGTTTACTTGACTGAAGTAAATGGACAGAACCAACTTCAGCGTAGTTTGACTCAAAAAGACAATTTTACAGGACAAACTTAAATGGCAAAAAAAAAAATTAAATACGTGGGAAAAAAAAGTGAATTCAAAAATAGCACAGGGGATGATGCTGATGATGCTTTGGAGTAGCTTTTTTCGGGTTTTTTTTCCACGTTTTTGTATGTTAAAATTCACTCGTGTGGACTTCCCTCACTTCGAGAACACGCTGTACAGTCTCATTAAGAACAAAACATCCCCGACTGCCGCTGCTGCCAACGAAGGGAGAGGGTGGTTACAGCCCACAGCATCTCCAACTGGGCCCTGGGCGCTCAGATCCACGGAGCTGCTGCTGCTGAAGCTGAAGGATGCAGGAAACCCACCAGCAGAAAGGTCCCACCGAGGTAACCCCGAGCCAAAGGAAACCAGTGGCCCTGCAGCGTGCTGCTGGAATGGATGGATGCGCGGATCTGCACCAGGGACGCAAAACCTCCCCTGTACCCACTGGCCTTTCCCAAATCCCCCGTCTGCTCCCTGCCGGAGCGAGGCATTGCATACCCCTTAGAACTATGCAGTATGACCTAAAATGATGACATTTCGTTTTAATTGAAAGCAAACATACTCTTCCACGAGGGAATAAGAAAATAAACCAAATTTTAATAGGAATTCACAGAAGTACAGAAGAGTATTTTTCTCCCTCCTGCATTATCTTTCCATGGAAATCTGAGAACGAATACTTATGAGGCAATAGATGAAAACTGTTCTTAGTTAAAACGTTCTGAAATCAGGGCAGTTATATCAAGTATTAATTTGGTTCCTTTCTTTCTGTGGAAATGAGACTGTACTGCATAGATGTTTACTAAATATATACGTTTACAAAACTACACTAAATTTCACAACAGGTACTTAGAGATTTAGTCTCTACAGTTTGTTGATGAAGGGAGTCTACTCTTAGAGATTTAGTCTCTACAGTTTGTGGATAAAGGGAGTCTACTCTAGAATAACTTTTTCCCCCCCTCTATAGTTTCCTCTCCAGGAGAGCACAAATCCTTATGATATCCCCACATAGCCACACTCGGCACTATGTCCCTGTCACACACATTTTTCAGTCCTCGGAGCTCTTATTGCAGTGCAGATCTCTCTTGTGTCAGAAAACCCAAGCACAGAATTCGACAGCCATTACCAATTTCTATAGCGACAACGTTTTCTGAACCTCCTGACAATGCAGCACTGATTTGTACAACCTCCCCTGGCCAGAGAGCACTGGACTCTTGCACACCCCGCTAGACCTGGGGATGACGTAGAAAATCCTCCACTTAAGGGCTAGACCTTGACAAATGTTTGATGCTTTGTTACTGAAGGAACACCTTGATAAATACACAAGGAAAAACAATATCTTTCAACTCAAAGAAAAAAAAAAAAAAGAAAAAGAAACAAAAAGAGCAGAATACTGTCAAGGGGAAAAGCTGACAAAGAAATGTCAGCTGTAGAGGGCTGAAGTGTCACAAAGCTCCAAATGAAGTGCCAGAGGTACAGGTGATGTGAGTGGCGTGTCCTTGCTCTCCCAAGAACCACGCGCTTTTCTCGCTGGCTCTCAGGCTTTCTGGCCGAGACCCAGGTAAGATTTTAGGCCTTTTGAGACCTATTTAATCCCATCAAAGCCAGGGGTAAAAATCTCCCATTGTTTAACCAGATATCTCCCAGGACTCGGACACATCCCTCGGGATGTACCCTCCTAGGCAAGCCTCTGCTGCTGACAGTGACTTCGTTTTGAAATGAGCAGCTGTTGGGACAACAGGACAGGGGACAGGACACTCCAAACCCTCTGGAAGACATCAGTGAAAGCGTTTTGATCTGCAAAGGCCAAATTCCTTCCTCCAGTTCACCTGCCACTACAGGTCGCAGCAAGAGTTTTGAGATGCTTCTTAGGCAATGCCTCGGTTCCTCTTTCTTTGATCCCAAAAGTTCTGCCGTGGTGAAAGATTTCAGCCCTTACTGAAACCTCCCATTTCTTCCAGTGAGAATTGAGTTTTAACGAGGATTTTGACCCAATGACTACAGGATTAACTATTGAAAACATTTACACAATGGTGTAAATACCTGTTCCTTGCAAATGTGAATTAGCCATACATACTTGTGAGGCAAAACAGACTTAAGAAATGACTGTAATTATAAAAGAAACTACAGAAAAAAAAAAAATATATATATAACTATATCATTCAGCCATAAAACCAGTTACTGATGTTGCCAAGTCAAGCACTCCAACCATGGTTCTGTCCCCTTGTTTTTGGCCTTGTTTCCTGACTGAAGCAGAATACAACCAGGAAGCACACAGGGATGTATTAGAGGTTGCATGGAAACCAAGAGCATTTTTTGTGCTTCATTTTTCCACTTTTCTTTTTTTCAGGGGACAGAAGCAAACAGGTTAGTGTCTTGGGGATTCCTTCTATACAATTGATCAAGTTCAGCTTTGTTCCACCCTACATACTGGTACCATTGAGGAGCTCTGGAAGCTTTTCATAAGTCTTTTTCACTTCATTCCCACCCCTAGTTTGGTGTCGAGGAAGCGCCTACCTTGTGGGATGCTGTCAGGGTTTGGATGGTGTGGCTCCGAGGCAGGGCTGAGGAGACAAGCTTGGTTCTGCACAAGGCTCCATCAGCTCTCCGTGGTCTCGGAGCTGAGGCTCCTGTCCCTGGCTCTGAGGGCAGAGTGGCCCTAGGCACAGAGAATATTCTTGTGCACTTCAGCAGCTGGAAGTGAAAGAAGAGAAATAACTGTTTTTACCAGTTTATAATTCACCCAACCTGAATCCTGACACATCTGAAACACTGAGGGTGTTAGACTTTCTCCCAAAAAAGACCAGTAGTAACTTTCTCACAGGCAAGTGTTACGTAGCCTAAAAATACACACCACTACCATCTCTGGCTGGAGGAAACACGTCTAAAGGGTTTTTTTTCCTCAGAACAGCTCTGCAATATCTGGACTTCATTTCAGAGAAGGGTCCCTAAATTTACTACTGTGAGTTTGTTGACACTTCCATGGACTACTGGTGCAGTCATACACGAGTAGCAAGTTCCTGTGTGGTGCAGCTTCCCCGAGCCCAGGCTGGGCAGCCTGGCATTAGACTATTTTAAAGGAACTCCTCGGGTCTTATCTTTCTCTTTCTGACCTTGGGAAAACTATTGACTTGCTTTTCTGTTCTAGTGGCTTAATACCCAGCATCTGAAACACCATTACGAAGAAAGTGGAGAGTAATATTTTATAGATGTGTGTGTGGCCTACAGTTCTCTCCCCATTTGCAGTCTTAAACAGGAAATAAGTGAAAGCAGGGAAGGGGAACAACGGCAAGGTGTTACCTCCTGGCAAAACACAGATATCTTCTTGATTGGGCACCAGTTTTTGAAAATTACCTCTCACCACAGGTTACTGAAAGCACACCCAGGCAAAGAAAGGCAACACCCATGGGAGGAGCCATTAGCAGCAGTGTTTTGGTTTCAGCCTCCTTTTTTAAATGGGTCTTACCAGAAGAGAAGCTCAGAAGGTCCTCTGTCTGCAGTATCGTCCTGGCCCCTGCTTGTGCAGGGCCGCCACGTGAGGAACCTGCTGAGCGGCAGAGCCTGCACCCTGGGCAGCCACTGCCCTGCCGGGAGGGAAGGAATCCTGCTGGGTGGTGTTGCATGTCCTCCACCTCGGCGGAGGGCCCGCTGAGCCCTGCGGCTGAACACGGCCAGGAAAGGCCCGGGAGAAGCTGCCTCTCGTAGCCATGTCGACACGGAGAGCCAGGCAGCGGCATCGCTCGTGCTGCTGGAGAGGAGAGCACCGAGGCTGTAGCTGCAGCCAGCTTCTTCAGCACGCAGGTTTGACACGGGCATTCCTTACTTCATCACATGCCATTCTTGCCAGAGTAAAGGGCCGCGCAGCCGCTCGTTTTGCCGCCGTCGTTTGGTGCGTGGCCCTAGGACTCGTTAACGGCACCGTAGGCGGGTAGGCCGCGCGTGCCGTGCCACCAGGATTAGCCATCTCCATGGAGGTTCTTCCATGGTGTCTGTTCTTGGAGCAAGACAGCACTGCATAAGGTGAACTGGTTCGTTTTCAAAGCAGTCTGATCAAATTTCCAAGGGCTTTATCTGCAAATCCATAAAGAGGATCCACTGAACATGTGCACGGTCGATGTTTTCATGGCTTGATGGTCCGGCCATGGTTTGATGGATTTTTATAGGAATGAAAAAGGGCACAATCACAGCCCCCAACTGGAACAAAGCACAGTCCAGGACTTTGCTATCCAGCTATTAAAGCCTACAGACAGGGTGAAAAAATTTCTCTGGAGACAGTCAACCAGCCTAACACATTCAGGAACCTCAAGAGAGGAATTTTTGTCCAGCGCCTGTACTTGTAACACCACGTTAAGGGAGCACTTCGGCTGCCGTCGCGTGGTTCCAAATCACTTTGCCCGTCTTCTGAGGTGGTAAAAGGCCCAACTGCCAGCAGCCCCTCTCGGTCCGCAGCAACATTTGCACTTGCCAATTGTCCATAAAAAATCCCGTGGCACGCTGAAAAGCGAACATATGGGGACAGTATAAAAATACAGTGGATTAAAATTGCAAAATAAATATTACCGGGGCCAGTGAGGCACTGGAGTTATCCCTTTTCCCAGTTAATGTAAAAACAAAACCCCACAGCCCATTATTAACCGTAGCTTCTGCGTTAATTTTCAGTCTGCCAACCTATTGTGCTCCAGAAAGTCAAGGCCTTGCTACAGAAACCAGCTTCGCTTGTGTCACCGTAAATCTGTATGTTGTGGTCTATTAATATTCACTGTTGTGAGGTGAGTAATTGTACGTACCTCTATTTTCCCTGAAAGCAGTGCATTTTTATATAACTTTAATACCGCCACTGCTTCAGTTATTGCTAATATTAAAAACGGATTTGATTATGACTTGATTAATCCAGAACTACAGCATGGTTGATATCCAAAGAGGCCAGGCACAAATCAGGTATAATTTACATCCCTAAATATTACATTAACCATTTCTTCCTTCTGAAACGCTGGAACGACACGCCTCGGATAACCATGACGAAGAGGAGCAGAGGGCCAGGAAAGGTAGGAAGCTTAACCAAGGTATGTGCTGCACGGGAGCAGTGAAGGGCACCGGGCAGAAATGACACCAAGGGAGCACTCAGAAGTTAGGAAAGGGGGCTGGGACAGCCCCGCGTGCCATGCGGGCACATGATTTTGGATTCCCAGGGGGAACCGTCCCGTGGGAGGGTCTGAAGACCCACCAGCAGTGGTCCCAGCTCTCCTCTTCCTCTCATCATCCTCTCCTCTCCTCCACATCATCCAAACCGGGACTCACGAGGCCCTACTTTTCCCGGTCTAAGTTCTACTAATGCTGTCTTTCTTCAGTGCTATCTGGAGATCCTGGATTTAACTGGGTTAAACAATTCAATAAAGCCTCGTCTCACCTCTGGGGGCTCATACTGTTGGGGTTTATTTTTTACTCTGGTTTTCTTTGTGTTGATTCACTTTGAAGAAGACCAAATAAATTGAAAAAAAAAAAAAAAAATAAAAAATCTGCTTTTGAAACAATAAGCAATTTGGCACCGGCCCTGTCTTTTCTTTGTACCACGTATGGCACTAAGACCACTGCTGGTGCCAAGGGAATAATAATAACAACTCTCAGATAAAAGCCGTCAATAACAGAGGGAGATGGCAGAGCAACGAGTCCCACCAGCCCAACAGCAGGCCCCGAGCCACAGCGAAGGAGGAGCCCTCGCCACCAACCTCTTCCCCCTCCGCCGGCTCCGCACCCCCGCCGTGCCCGGGCCCTGGGTACCTTTGCGCAGCCACCGGCCGAGCCACGGGGGCTCTGCAGCCGCTCGCCCTCCCAGAGCCACCCGCATACCCTTCGAGGGCTGGCATCGCGGGGCTCGGGCGGCACCCGGGCAGGAGCCGGGCACGGTCCCACCGGCCTGCGGTCCGGGTAGGGCCGGAGCCAGGCCCCTAAAGGGCCGGCCCCTGAGGGGCGGGCGTCCCGGCCGACCCCCGGTCTGCCCCCGGACCCATTTTGGACCGGGCCTTCCGGGGGCACGCCGTGCGTCGTGCAGGGTTTCCTGGGAGGCCGCGGGCTCGAGGGCCTCACCTTTGCGTGGGGAGAAGAGAGGGAGAGGAGAGCAGAGCTCAGCTCAGCTCAGCTCAGCTCAGCTCTGCTCTGCCGGCCTTGGGGCTGTGGCTGTCACCACTCTGCTCTGCCGTCTGGCAGAGGCCGTGGGGACTGTGCCCCGTTCTCTGCATCGGGGCCGTGGGGCTTCACCCCGCCATCAACGGCAGGGCCGTGTGTCTGCGCCCCACCTGTGCCTCCCCTCAGCGAGCACGCGGCTCTTGCCGCTTCCCCACAGCTCTTCATCTACGAGGCGCTCAAAGAAACATCTGTGGCAGGGAGCGTGACGGAGCACGTGGCCAGGTCCCAGCGGCTGTCACTGGGTTTGTTCGGGAAGAGTTGCGGCCGCAGCACCTCGCTGGCTCTGTTCTCTGGCCATCAGGGCACTTGTTGATGACACATCGAAGCTGATAGACTAAAACCAGTAAGTAACGTTGACTGCGCACGCTGGCCTTTGAAATCTCCTGAGGCCAGGCTCCTTACTGCTGACATCATCTGTGCCTTGGACTGTTCCTGGCACCTGAAGCCAGTGCGTCTGCGTTGCCCGCGTGAGTTACACCCGCGGCTCTGGGAATACAGGTCCAACACAGCGTCACCCGTCCTCTATGCTCTCACGCTTTGCACCAGGGCCTGTGGGCAGGTCCTTTCTTCCACGTGTCCTGGCTGGGGTGAAAGACAGAGCCCTTGTGGCAGTGGGAGCCCAGGGCACGCGCACAATTACGGACACTCGTGCTCGAGGACAAAGTACAAAGCGGGGCCTCCTCGACCTGTACGCACCATGCGACGGAGTGGATGGAGGCACCAAGCTTGGTGCTGCTTGGGGACTCCAGTCTGGCTTCCACGAGCACCGTGCACCTCAGCTGGATGCGTGCTGAGCAGGTGAGTTCCTTCTCTGAACCATCACTTCCCGTGAGAAAAGGGGGTGCTTGGAGGCTTTGGGGGTGTCTGCTGGAGCGAGGTACCAGGTGTTCTGATTCCAGGAGCAAATGCGGCCTCCGGCTGCAGAGAGAGTCCAACCCTTGTCTAGACCTCCTCACACCCACGTTCAGCGGCCGCAGCAGAACCTCAGGGTTGGCAGGGGCACCCTCTCCCCAGCAGCCGTTCCCCTGTAAGGCCAGGCTGGAATATGCCCTTGTTCCCCTCACCGCGTGGGACTCTCCGCGTTGGTATCTGGCGGTCAGGGGGATGCCAGCAGCGGGAGCACTGCTGAGAGGGGACCAGCGTTGACCTGGTGACATTTTCAGAGCGATGAGATGGTTTTGTATTACATGGTCTGTCCACGCTCGGGGCCCTGGGCAAAGGCCCTTTGAGGTTCTGCTCTTCTCTCCCCGTTTCGTTGCGGGGGACGAGCGACCACGTGTCCTCCTCCGCGAGAATCTCCGGGCGCGAGGACGCTTCCCAGCCCAGGAGAGGACCAGGGGAAGATTCAGACCAGCGAAAACGAGGCCTGGGATCTACAAAGCTTTACCGGGGGGGGGGTTCACGTGGCTGGTGTCCCAGGCGCGCCATCCTTCACCGAGACGGTACCACGGTGCCCACCTTGGCTGGCACTCCCCACGACACCCTCTCCAGCCCCCCCCCCCTCCCCTCCAGCACCACGCGGGTGCCTTCCTGCTTCCAGAAGGTTCGCATCTGTGCCACCTTTGCTTCCCAGAGGGGGGGCCGAAAACGGGACCCGCAGCATACGCACAAACCAGGGCTGAGCAGCCCGCAAAACCTGCGCGGGGGGGGCGGGGGGGGGGGACGACGCGGGGTCGCACCCCCCACCGCACCGCGGTGCGG
>WUAM01000431.1:49622303-49647813 GCA_024336885.1 Actenoides hombroni | reverse complement strand
CTGTCATTCAACGGGGGGGGGGGTGTGGGGGGATGGGGGTGAAGAAACGGAGGAATTTTAAGCTTCTGGATCAGAGAAGTCCTTTTAGTGATGAAGGAAGAGAAGTGCAGTAGGCACACAGCTCTGGGGATGACATCAGTGGCCCTGAGGGGTATCCCCGTTTGTAACGGTGTATGTCAGAGCGCACCGAAAATGATGATTGAGTCGGGGTGTTGGCTTCGCCTGCGTGTTGCACCACGTTCCTCTGTTGGCCGGGCAGCATTCCAGCTCTCCAGCGCGCTGGTGCGCGGGGCACGGCCCCTCCGAGCCCCGGCCCTTCCGAGCCCTGGCCCCTCCGAGCCCCGGCCCGTCGCCCTGGCCGGCTCTGCTGCTGCTCCCGAGCCCGTGGCCGCGCTCCGGGACACTCCTCTCTCGGTTTGCCTGCTGAAAAAATACTTGAGGCTGTAGCTCCGGAGATACACAAAGGCAACTGCTTCCATATTTTTCATCCCTGGCGTTTCGTAATTATGATTAAGAAGAAGAAGAATGCAAGTTACCTCCCATCCTTCCAGCTATGTTTACTTGTGAGCCGGTCGATCCTCCTCCCCTCCGAGTCCTATTAAAGAGAGTTCTGTGGGGGCAGAAAAAGACCCACGCTATGGTATTTGAATTGGCCTGAGACACCGTGCTGCATACTTGGAGGAGCTAAATATTTAGTTACAAAGGAGAGATGTTACTTCTGAGTTTGTAACTTGCTCGCGGTGGCAAACGGAGTGTATCCCGCAGAGGACGTTCCAGAGACACAGCCACCTACAATCCCTCACGTCTAGTTAAATCTAGAAGCTAAGGTCCTGTCTTGGTAATTAAAAAGAAAAAGAAAAAAAAAAAAAAAGATGCAAATCCTCTTGATTTCTAATGTTGGAAGAAGACTAACCTTATTAAAGGGGCCTAAACAAATGCTCGGCAAAGCGGTCGCGTTGGCTCTGCTCTAGATGAGCTGGAGCTGGAACAGCTCGGTCATGCCTCTTGGATACTGTAGCTTTTGGGGTTGGTTTTTGAAATACTTTTTGTCACAGTCATTGCGTGTCTACCTTGTCAAGACTCCTGCCTATATTTAATAATTCAAGAACATACACATTAGCTGTCTGAGAGCCTGAAATGCTTGGGGGCTGGATCCAGCCAAATGTCACTTGGAGGAGACGTTGGTGTCTGCCATTGCCAAATTTAGCAGCGGCAGAAGAAAAGGTTCAGACTATTCCATGGGTACGAGGGATCTGGGAACAAAGTGTATCTGTTAAACCAGTGAACTGAGCTCTGACTCGGAATTAAGTAGGAGTACAAAGCTTGTCTAACGTGTTCAGTAAGGGATGCGGGAGGAAAGGAAAAAAAAAAAGACATTGGGGAGCGTGTGAGGTACAAGTTGGCTTCTTCCCATCGGATTGGTACTGGTGCCGCTCCCAAACTCCTATTGATTTTTGTCAGAGACAGACGCAGGTTCCAGTGGCTGAATTCCAGAGAAACATTGCCTAGGCACAAATAATGGTCGGCATCATCAGATGCACGGATAACGTGCGTCTCCTGAACACCGAGTCGCACAGATTCGGCTCTTCACCACTTGCACTTATTTCCTGGCTACTGCAGAATGAATGCGTGATTTAATTTATTCGTTTTTCTTTCCCCTCCCTGTGATTTAAGCCGTTACTGAATTCTGGAATCGCTTTGCTGTTTTACTCACCTAGCAAGTGAATGGCTTTAAGTGCGTGCTCTGGGATCCCAGGAATGTTGCGAATGAACTGCCTGACTTTTTTTTGACAAGATCAGCAAATATCTTTACCATGCTATTGTAATGAGGAAATCACTTAAATAACAGACAAACAACTAAGTCACATAAACATATATAATAGAACTATGTAATGAAAGTTTATGCTGTTGATTGCTTGAATCTCTCTTAAATGCACAGAATCATGGAGCACTAAAAGCTGTCATATAAACAGTTTTGTTTGGAGTTTAAAATTATTCCTTTTTCTTTTTTTTCTTTCTTGTTTTTTCTTTTTTTTTTTTTTCATCTGCTATGATAAACAAAGCCATTTTGTAAGCTGCACAGATCAAACATTTACTTCTAATGGTAAACTGCATTTTGTATCTGGAAATTTGTGTCTTTGCAAGGCCCGGGAAAAAAAAGTAGAGCCCCGATGGCCCCAGGCCTGTGGCTTTCAGTGTTTGATATCACGATGTTATTTATTTAGATCAGTTCCCATAAGCCAAGATAACAGATCTGCAGTTGTTGAATGAGGAACAGGGTATGTGTCTGTAATGGTTTAAAGTTCTTTTACCAGCGCTTTCCCAGGTAAATGGTACCAGGGTGGTGGGTGTAATCAAAGGAGAACTAAAAAAGGGTAGAAATGACTCTTTAAGGAGTGGAAATGAATTTGTTTTAATGTCCTGTATGGGAGGCAGCCTGTTGTTTTGAAGCTTGTGAAACGCAGCCTTACGCAAGTCAGGTGCCTCCATCTCCTAGGGCTCCTCAGAGCTGGCAGAGGAGACGGAGGTTGCCCCAAGGTGCTTCAGACCAGGGCGGTGAATGGTTTTCCGGCGATGCCGGTCCTCTGCCGAAGGGCCCAGCTCTCGGCCGAGGCTCGGCTCGCTGTGCCCTGGCTGCCCAGGGCTGGGTGAGACCGGTCCCCCAGCCAGATCCTGCTGGCATTGCTCAGACAGATTTCCGGTTCAAGTAAGCTCAGCGTGCGGTCATGGGAGGGAAGAGCCAGCATAGCCTTGGAATGTTTTACATGGCCTGCTGAAGATGTAGGCATATAAAATTAATATACATGTAATACTAGGTGCCATCTGCCAGCGTCTGTAGGCAGTCCGTAGAGTTCCTCTTGCACCTCGGAAGACAGGAGGAAGAACAACAGTTAAACCGAGTCCCTTGAATAATTTAATTGGGTGTTATTTATTCTGAACTATTAGCTGCTGAGTAAAAGTCACTACCAAATTTCCTCGCCCGCCTTTATGCAGCTGATGCTGCCCATCAGTCTGAGGCAATGAGATGTTGAGAGGCCTCCACTTCTGGGTTTTTTTTTCAGTCATCTGGGGGTATGGTGAGCCCTGCAGCATCCAGCCCAAATGCTGAAATCTGCCTCGTGCCGCTCGAAGGTTGTCGAACCTGTGACTTTGGGGTTTGCTCCTGGGCACAAATCCATGCTCCCGTAACACTAGCCTGCTACATTTTCTTCTTCAACCTGTTCACAGTGGAAGCTTTTTGCCCGGTGCTTCTTGGCAAAGCAGTGGCCAAATTCTTAGATAATTTTTCTAATGTTTCCAAAGGCTGTTGTGTAATTTCTTTTTGAGAAAGGTTGGCATATTTACCCTTTCTGCCAAGGTAAACACTCGTGCAGTTGATCTGCATATCAAACAACCAGGTGTATTTAAAAACGGGTTTGTCTCGGTGGGTTTCGGAGCGGTGAGAAAGTATTCTGCGCGAAGGCGCGGTAGCGGCATTGTTCGCCTGAGAGCTATTGTGACAGTCACCGTTTAGCGACGTCTTTCAAGACTACTATTGGTAGTAATGACAGTACGGAGCTGCGATCTATTGTTGTCTGCGCCGGGTATTGATCTGTTTTGGAAACAACGCTTCACACGCGCTGCCGTATCTGCAGAGCGCTCTCGCGGAATTTGTCTAATCCCCCAAGACTTGATTCGTCGAACGTAATGATTTTCTTTTCACCTGGTGAAAAGGCTTCCGAGGTTAAGATGATGGAGCCGGCTCTCGGCGCTGCCTTCTGCTCCCTCGTCTCGGCGGGGTGCTGGCGGGAGATGCCGGGCGCCGCTCTCGCGCGCTCGGTAGCCGCTCGCTCCTCTCCTCTCCTCGCCCGAAGCCCGCTCAGGTTTGCAGCTGGTTTCCACAGGGCGGGCAGCTGGGCCTCGCTTCCTTCGTCCCGGGCTTCGGAACCGCTGCCGCGGAAAGGGAGGCCGAGGCAGAGGAGGGAGGCGAAGTGGCCTCTGCCGCGAGCTCGGTGAGCAATAGCAGGCTGTCATCTGCTGCCAGCGAGCTGGCATGCTGCCGGCAGCCTTCCCGGCAGCTCCGGCCCTTCCTGCCCTTTAACACGCTTCCCAGTGGCAGTGCCGCCCCGGGCACCCCGCCTGTGGGGACGGCACCCGGCTCCGGCCCCGGCCGCGGAAGCTGATCTTGGGCCTGGCGCGGGAGCGCGGCTTCCTTGGCCGCCGCTTCATTCACGAGCGTGGGACCCGGCAGGCTTCCGACGGGAGATCTTTACCTTGGGATTCTCACTGCTGCTGCAGATCCTTCCAGGCCTGGGGGCTGTTTCTGTGGCTTCCAGTGAAGTTTATTTTAAAAAAACCCAAACAAAGGACTGAACCTATTGCGTGTTGCAGTCGCTATGCAGCGATCGGTGCCTCCGCCCGGATAATTTTAAGGGTCCAAAAATAGAAGAAAAATAGAAACCTCTGAATTAACGTGTGTAATCCCTGAGAAAATGGGAATTCGGTTCTTTTTGTTCTCTAGCACGTAAAAATTGGACTCTCTCCTGGTGCTTTTTTTTCTTGAATAAAAGCCTATCTTGTTCCTGAAGATTTGGGATTGTCAGGTTACCGGGGCACGATGCGCTTCTCCCTCCGACTGTACATTTGAATACGATCGACCCGTTTGATAAATAACGGGTACAAAGGTTTTGTTGTATTAAAAACAGCTAAGTATGACTCCTGATCGAATATCAAGACTGTAATTGAATCTCAGGGGTTCTGGTCCTGTTCATAAAGCATTTGAGTTGTTGTGTGCTTCGTGACGTCAGCCAAAAGCTTGATTGAATTATGTTCTTGTATTGTGGGAGCACCTGCCAGGGCCACTAGACTGAAGGGTCTGTCAGCATTTCCATTACAAACCTTTCTGATAAGTTTGCGACTTGGCTCGGAGCGTTCCAGCCGGGGCCAGAGGCTGGCATTTGAACGTCCAGCCTGGAAGCGAGTTGTTCTGCAAATACAGCGAACCCAAATAAATTCCCTGAGCACTGAGGCCATGTGCAGCGCTCCTCCCCTCGTCTCTTCTCTTCCCTCTCTCCTCACCGAGATCTGCTTTGAGATCTGACACAGGAGAGGCCAAGATACCGGCGCCTAATGCAACCGCACAAAGGAGAGTTTCTTTGGTGTTTTAAAGACAAAGAGATGCAGGGACGGGGCCGTGCCAGAGCCTGTCTCTGCGTTGCCAGGCCCACGAGGCTGTTCCATGGGGTGACGTGCTCTCGGAGTACCCGTGAGAGCGGCCCGTCTCTGTTGGCGGTCCCGCAGGGTGCAGCGAGGGTCCCCTCCTTCCTGAGGGGATTCTCCTTGCAGGGAGAAGCGAGAGCGGAGCAGCGTGTGTTTGCAGTTATACTGCAGAAATAACTATTACATTATTTTGAGCCCTTTATAGATCTGCAGACTTAATTACGGGGACTGCACGTAGCAGCTGATCCTGACTCGCGGAGGAAATATTTAGCGCGGTGCCGCTTGAGGTGCGTTGCCTTAGGAATCGATGCTCCTTATCCTTAGATGACTGCTGCCCATTCGGCCCTGGAACTGTTCGAATGCTGCAGATATTTTGAGAGAAGGGTAGGCTGAGGCCGCCGCATCCGTGATAATGCAGGTTCACTATCAGAGCTCCTGAAAGGAAAGAAGGTGGCCTAATAGCTTGGTCAGGTTTTGCAGCCGTGAGACCATCGTAGCAAGTCCTGGGTTCTCCCCAGATCTCACTCTGCCACATGTGCGGGAGCATCCCGTCTCTTTGCCCTTCCTGCTTCTCCAGGGTCAGCCAGTTTGCTTGGGCTGTGCACGGGGGAGATAGTTTGAAGACTTACCTACCCTGCAAAACCTTGTTCCCTCAGCTTTTCACACAGCGTAAACCACATCTACCTGAAATGTAGACGAGCCTTCTGACACTGCCTGTCTGAAATCTGTTCTTTGCAGCGTAGGCAGCCCGAGGTTCTGAGTGTCCTCTCCACAAGACTTAGTACCAAACTCTGTGGTAGGACTTGGTCTGACCAAACCTTGTTTTATTTTTCAGACCTAGGATACTTTTTAGTGACATCTGAATGTTTGTGGCAGAGGGCTGAAGGACAAACGGAAGCAAAGATTTGGAAAAGGCCTTTTCCTGCTCTTATAAATCCAAATGGGTGGCACGTTCTGTGATTCCCGATGCGGCCGTGACCTCTTGGGCACACTTGCATTTTGCACCAGTACCACCGATGCAGCTTCTCTGCTCAGACCTTACGAACTGACCTTGCTGGGCAGTGACTAACGAAGAGTCAGCTACTAGCTACTGGCTGGTACCAGAGCAGCTGGGTTCAGTGTGCCTCGAACCTGTGTTGCTCAGGACCACTTTTGGTCCTTCTGCTAATCGGGGCTCTCCTAAACCAGCTTTCTTTAAAAGCCTTGTGTCCATTCCCGTCCTTTGGGAGAAATTATCTGTTCAGTCTTGATTAGAGACTAGATAATGCTTTATTCTGCAGGGTCAGAGTTGTTAGCAAATGCTTTGCTTAACTTTTGTTTTCTGTGGCTAATCGCTTTGTTGATTTTATACTCTTTGGAAAGATTTACTTACTTAGGAAATACTGTGTCTTGTGGTATAAACAGAGGAAAATTCATGTTCCTAAAATTAGATATTTTGTAAACTCCACAAATTGGAACGTTTAATTTATGAACTGGCTTATTAACTAATGGACATTGTCTTTTTCCCTCTCCTGATTTTCTCATGTATATTCAGTTTGAGGTGGGGTTTTTCCCCCCCCTTTTATCTCTGTCTTTTAAAACTGAAGCAGTTAATTGGCACTAGTGGCAACACAGTGGTGAGAGTGCTTCAGGTTCACGCTCATGTCAAGATTTGATTAAGCGGTTTGGTCAGTGTGAAATACTGATGCTCCTTCACATCTCTCTGCCTGTGACTGCAGCGTCCAACAGACACAGAAAATGTGTTGATACCCAATTAGGAAGTTAGCGTGGCAAAATTACCAATTACCGGCAAGTAAACACGCAGCTCAGGAAGGCTTCGGGCAGCGCTCGGCCTCCCTTGCTCTTCTCAGGAGATGCCCCCTTTCCAGGGTGCTGCTTTCCTGCCTCTGCCCTGAAGCCTGAGCAGGACAGGCATGGGCAGGAAATCATCGTTTGCTTTTGAACCACAAACCCAGCGCAGCTGAAGCACAAGAGTGTTGTCAAATAAAAAAACCCCAAACATGTACTGACCAATGTTTTACTTCTGTTTGAGCCCCTCATGAGAATTCATTTGAATCCAGGTTATTTCAGTAATACTGGATCAGCAGCGTGGTCACTTCTCCCCTTTCCATGGGGCTTGGCTTGTCCTGATGTTTGTCATCTCACTTTCTCCATTCCTTCCCCTTTTCTGACTTGTTTTATTCTTTCCTGGGACTTGTGAATGCAAACCCTGTGGGACAGGGAGAACGCAGCAGCTATGAAACCTTCATTATCTCAACGCTGTGGGGCAAGACTCAGACTGGTTGCCGTGCAGATCCGGGGTAGACAGCTCTGCCGTTGCACTGAGATGTGGGGCAGTGGCCAAGCACCTTCCAAAAATCAGGATTCTCCTGCATCCAAAAAACCCTTCCGCTGGACCCCGGGGCTGTCTGGGTCTGACCAGTGTGCTGCCTCCAGCCCCTGCCTCCACACTGCCCCCCTGAATTCCCATTCAGCAGAGGTGGTCTATTTAAACCGTGGAAGTGCAGGAGTAGGAATGGAGGAAGGAAGCGAAAACGCCATAAGCCAAAACTTAACAGATTATTTACATAATTATTTCTTATTATTTGCATTTTCCTGCTCCTGGAATCCTGCTGCCTGTAAAGGCCCAAGTGGTTTATGTGGCCATTCAACCCCTAGGATCTGGCTACGGGGAGATGATGACATTTATTATACTGCAAGTATAATATTTGAAACTTTAAAAAAATTAAATATATACAGCTGGTTTTTTTATATAGTCTTAAGTGTAAAAAAGAGGAAAAAAAAGAACCAAACCAAGCGAGCCAAACCCCATTCTTGTGGCTCTGCCACTGGGCACAGTTGTGATGTGTTTGTAAACAGGGCGATGCTAATGCCACGCCTAATGGAGCGTCGTTATTTTCTTAATCCAAAATAGAAAGAGCTTACATAGAAAGTGCAGGATTATAAAAGAAGCAGCTTTATTCTTTTGAGTATCAAGTTGTTTCCTCTTATTCAGCTCAATCCTATTCCTTCTGGTGGGCTCTGGAGGGGTGGGATGAAAACCCCCCGGTACCGCCCAGGGTCGCAAGCACCGGGCGCTCTCCGGAGTCGCTTTGCCATTTTGGTAATATCTGTGCAATCACGTTGCTCTGCTTAAGCCTCTTCCCTGTTCACTGCTGTCTGAAAGACCTAGTTCAACAGGAAATTAAGAGCAAAAATGAAAATGGATAATCTGCAGAACATTTTCAAATTTCTCTGCTGTATTTATCGGAAGTCGAGTCGAAAAAGAAGGATGCTGAATAAAAATAGAAGTGCTTTTAAATAATAACAGGCATAACGCTAAACATCTATTTATAAATCCACATCCATCTCTCTCCCCTGGCCTCCCGTTCGTGCTGCTGGGAGAACTCCGAGGGCGACCGAGGGGAGTGCCGTGCGAGGGGAGGACGGGGCTGCTCGCTTGCTCCGCCGTTCACAGATGGCACCCATCTTGCCTACCGTGACTTCCGTCAAAGACGGGCATCTTAATCGAACGTAATCATCTCGCTGCCTCCCATCTCGGCGGGGAGAGATAGGTGTCTGAGAAGGGAAGAGCAGAGCAGAGGTAGGGATGTTCCAAGAGAAGGCTTGAAGATGGCTCTTTTCGAGGTAGCCGGCTCTTCGTGCTGATTGACGAGATGCCTGCTTTTTCGAGGGCTCGAGTTAAACGAGAGGAATCCCATCTTAAAGGTCCCCTGGGTCTACTCGAATCCTTTTTTACTCCCATTTTTATGTTGTTTAGGGCACAAAATCCTTCCTTCTTACGTCTCTGAAGAGTCGCGAGCCCGCGTCGTAGAGACCAGAACCCCGTTCTCTCGCTGCGGTGTTTTCTGTTATTATTTATGTATTTATTGCTTTTATTAAAGACTGCCACTGTGTTTGGCGTTGTGCTTTTTTAGAGGGTTAATTGGTTCCAGTTGCAGAGTTAATTGATTTCAGTTGGCTCCCAAGGAGGAGATGTGAAATGGAGTCTCTGCCGAGGGTGACACTTCCCGGGAGAGGGAAACGCCTCCTCTCCCCTTCCTGCGAGGTACAATCCTCCTCTGTACCTGAAGAGAGGAGGTTTTTTCCTCCGAGTTGCCATTTCATCTCGTCCCATCAAATGCCTCCTTCCGAGTGGCAGGGTGTCTATGCAGTCATGAATGCACGTCTCCATTATTAGCATCTTTTGATTTTATTCCAACTCGGTGACTAATAGCAACAGATTCCAAATAGTTATTCTGAGGCTTTTGACTCAGTCCAAAATTCGCCTGAAAATGGGTTTGCTTATATACGAGAGCTGCTTTGCCCTCCTGCCTTCCTGGTAGCATTTTCAACTTGAAAAGGGTTTTGATCTCCAGTAATTTAATCAGAGTTTCCTGAAAGGACTTGAAGGAAGAAGAGTGAAACTGGGCAAGTTCCTTAGAGAGAATCATCCGGAATTCTGGCCGCTGACTGTCTGATGCTGCATTTCTGACCCGTGCTCCGGTTTTCTGGTGGGTATTCACCCTTGTGTCTGGCTCACTCAGGAACGCTGCTAATATCGCACTGCTCCTTCTCATCAGAGGCAGCTAATTAATAAATATGAGCAAGTTGGCTGATGGGAAAGCATTGTCTGGGCAGTGTGGCTGGGTAACCTTGGCTCTCTGTGGCGCAATAGAAACCAAGGGGTAACAGGCAGAAGGAAGCGGTGGTGGGTTTAGATGATCTCGGAGATCCACGGCTGAAAGAAATCAGCGGAACTCCACAAACGCCCACCGAGTTGTGCCGTTTTTTGCTCTCTGAGGAGCTTGTGTTCTGCTAGGAAACTAATAGGAGAAAGTCCAAAATACCTTCCTTTCAGTGAGGGCAACGAGGAGGCTGGTGGCTTTCTGGGGAGCAGACGTGCTACAGCTCCATAGGTACTTGTGAAGGTACCGCCTCCTACCCTTCCTTTTTATCTTTCAGTGTCAAATTAAAGTACACATTTCCTGGTTGCTTATTTGGCTGAAGCCTCCTTCAAGCACACATTCAATAATTTGTCTTATTCATCTCCTCATCATGCTCATGGTTCTGTTGCATTCACCTACGGGAAGGATTCAGTGACAGAGGAAGGATGAATATGGATGAATCGATGAATACAAGTGCTGTAAGTGATTTTTAGAGCTTCTCGCATTCACTTTGCCAGCCTCAGATGGAAGACTGGCAAGATCAGTCCCATGTTTTGAAGCGTCGAGTGCACTTTAGGTGCTTTTCCCCAAGAGTTGGAAGCCGGTCTTTCGGATGCTGCAAGCAGGGGGAATTTTCCTGCCGACTTCCCCGGGAGATGGATTTGGCTTTTTGTCTGCCTCTGCCCTGCGGGTCTGTACATCTCACTGTACTGATGCTCACGGAGGGATAGGTGCAGGCAGGGAAAGGCGTGGTGTGAATAGGTGGGCTTGGAAAGGACAGCTCCATTGGTTGCTTTACTCTTAGGCTTGCCCAGGAACAGAATTTTCCCTCGTGCTCTGCTGGAGATTTTGCTGGGAGAAGATGTTTGCAGGCATTGGAACAACAGCCTCCTGGAAAGTTGTTTCCTTTCGGCGTTCCGAAGCGATTTAAAAACGATTCTTCTCTACCAGCTTCACGTGAATTTGGAACAGAAGCTTCCCTTCAAAAAACGTGCTGCCACCCTTAATAGCCAGTGTACGCTTTGTATTTCCTTGTCCTACTGTTTGGGTTATAAACATATTTAAAAAAAAATACATATTCACACACACAACATTATCATGATTCGGCTTAAGCATCTGTGGTTATAAGTGCACTTCATTTCACCTAATTAAGTTATTTAGTCATTTACACATTAGCAATGTACTACATATTCCACTTTTACAGGAACTTATTTTAATTATACCCACAGTTCTGTTCTGCTCCATTATAGCCATAGATCAAGCTGAATAATAACCATTCTAAAAGCCATATGCTAAAAGAGATTATAGGTCATTAAGGCCAAATTAAGGTAACGTTTCTGATGGTCACAAACAGAAGTCTAACCAACAATTATCTTCCTTCGGGTCTGTCGATAGAGTCCTCTTTGAGCTTTTAAGATGACAGCCGAAGGACGATCTCGGATTCCTAATTGTGGGCATTGGTTTCAGAGGTTGTGATTTCTGAAATTAATGAGGTTCGCTAAGGCTTCGCAACAGGGGTTTGCTTTTCGCTCTCCAGTTCTGGTGCTTGCCAGAGGGCCCCGCCGTAAACTTGCTCTCGGGATCACCCGGCTCTGCTGGAGTCCCCGCTCTGTGTGAGCATCCGCCCGCTCACCCGCTTCCTTTGCTCACAGCGACCATCAGGGCTCATTTTCAGCGGGCTCGGGTTCCACGGCTTCGGGCTTAACCGTCTTCTGCCCAACAGGGTTGGTTCTAATTGTCTCAAGATTAATTTTGGCTCAGAGCTTGCACCTAAGAAGCTTACCAGTAATTCCCTTTTGAGCGAGTGAGCCTCGGTGGTATTTTCCTCTGGAAAGAGCTGAGCTCTTCCTGCAGGGAGAGACCTGGGTGTCACAGCTTCGGTTTGTGCTGCCTGGCAAATTAAAGTCTTCGGCTAGTTGCTAGCATTTCCCGTTCACTGCGAGTACCATCCCTTTCACTGTCCGAGCACAGTCACAAAGAAACAAAGCCTCTCTGTCTACCCTGTGGTCGTTACCAACAGAAGGGCTTTCCCCATCAAGCAGAATCAATATTCCCGCTGCACTCAAGGATGCGGAACAACCCCGAGGAAACGGCTGCAGCAGGACAGTGTTCCTTGGAGGCTGGGGACCGTGGGCCTGCTAGGGCGAGGAGGACTCTGCAGAGGCTCCGGGGTGGTTTCGGGCAGGAACATCTCAAGGATCCCTTCTTGCCTTGAAGTCTGTCAGGCTGTGAGCAGAGACTCCCTTGCTGGAGTGCTGCAGCTTGTCCTGCTTTAGCTGTGGAAGGAGAAGAGGCTTTGGTTTGGTTTTGGTTTTTTCTGAAGTGCACGTTTTAAATGAGAAAGCTGTCTTAGCTTTCAGACAACATTTTGCAACAGCAGAAGCTGGAAACCCTTCCTAGCTAGTTTCCCACTCTTTCTTTTAGACTCTTGAAGGTATTTAAGAAAACTCTTTACAGTAGCATTACTGGATAAAAAACAACTGTCCTAAAAGCATATCTCTACACCTGTAAGCAAAAGAAGTCATCAGTAAAGCCTTCAGTTGGTGCTTGCTCAAAACCAAGCTCCAGTAGAAAGACAAAAGGAAGGACACTCTTTGATCTACCGTGCTGGCTGTTGTAGCCCTTCCTGTTCCAGAGTCAATGGCAGGAGTTGTGAGATCTTGTAGAACAAAATCCCACCAACAGCTGGGATTGCTCTTGCATCTTACAGGTAACAGCAGCAGCAAAAAAAATGAGAGTCTCTTCTCCCACAACAGGTAATCCTGCATTCCTGAGCAGTTTGTCTCTGTAGATAGCTGGCTGGCCACTTACAGTTCATCCTGCCCACATTTGTGTCTCCAGTAATGAAAGCCTTGTCCTGCAGAGTGTTTCCAGACCGGGGGATCCGTATGGGTGCTGTTTATGGGAGCGTTTGGAGAGGAAGTTGGGACTGGAAGGGAGGGTTTGGATTAGCACGGCCAGGTGCCTGGCATTCCGTAGATTGTCCTGCTCTGTCTTCACACTGTTAAGGTTTTGGCTCCAAAAATCATCTCGGACTAGCGTTCCAGG
The DNA here is from genome assembly GCA_024336885.1 of Actenoides hombroni. Lineage (NCBI taxonomy): Eukaryota > Metazoa > Chordata > Aves > Coraciiformes > Alcedinidae > Actenoides > Actenoides hombroni. Next base: position 49,634,920 of record WUAM01000431.1, on the reverse strand, counting down.
ATCTCGCTCCTGATGGTCGCAAGTCGGATTGTAGCGTTTTGACAATCGATGGAATACGGCCGGTTTCTATGGGCTGGTTCTCGTTCCAGCACTTAAGTAGCATGCTTCCCTTCTCCATCTGTCCCCCTCCCCCAGCGTGCGGCATGTCTCGACAGGAACGTGCTTTTTTCTGATCGGAAAACTCAGCCAGACATTTGTGTCTCCCAGGTGCACGTGTACACTTGCTCCGGTTGAGTTTGCTTTCCGTGCTTCCCAAGGAGGGAGCGGGATGCCACGGAGCGAAACCATGGTAGCAGGTGCCCTCTCCAGACATCTAAGGGGATCCAAGCCCCACCAGTGCTGCAGCTGAAGCCTCCCCATGCTGCCTTCTGACCTAGGGAGCTACCCGTGGGTGTGGAGACCCTGCAGGTGTAGGGTGTTGGGTGGGCTGCTTAACTGGAGTGGTTTCAGCTGAGAACCTGAGAGCTGCAGGAGCTCATTAGGGCAGGGTGTGGGAGTGGAGGGGACTGATTATGACTGCAGAGCTACAGGCAGCTTGGCTGGGCTTGGACTGATGGCATTGCTGCTGCTTTGCTAAGGTAAGGAGCAGTGAGCAGGAGTTTTCCTCTTGGATGCTTTGGAAGGAGATGCCCAGAGGTGGGGGTACCTTGCTTCTCCTGCTCTGACTCTGTGCCCAGAGAAGTCTGGGGTTTACCTTGTTTTTTTTGGTTTTTTTCCTTGGAAAATCTTCTCTTGATATTTGAGAACTGGGTATTTCTGCTTTACTCTAGACTGTAGAAAGCACGGTGGGTGCCTTGGTAGAAATCCATGGGGTGAATATCTGTGTGTGTGCTTGTGTAGCAGGTTTTTGCCAGTTATTTTCAAACCCCTTTGCTTAAAGGAGTGCCCTTGTTTGCCCTTCCTAGGGATTCATGGGGGTTTGAGGGAACTTCATTCACGGGAGCTAGAATCTATTTTATCATTCTAGCCTCTGAATCCCTTAGGGCTAAAAATCCTCTCTCTTGGTCCCAAATAAAAATACTGACCCACCGTGCAGCTGGACTTGATGCTATGGAGTCCTTGGTGTTTGAATCGAGAGGCTCCCTGTGCCCCTGGGGTGTGTGTACCTCAGCTCTGCTGCTGCCTGTCTCTGGGCTGAGGAGATGGAGCCCACCGTGCTGGTGGGGATGTGTAGAGGTGAGAGCAGGAAAGAAATCCCCCTGGATATCCCTGGTGAGATCCCTACCTTAGGTGGATGTGGCTTGTTTTATTCCCTCCCAGTCTTTTCCTCAAATCTTTCTGTGCTCTCCCAGCTTAGCAGACCGGTGTAATCCTTTTGCTTGTGTTTTGACTTCCACCTGCTTTGGATGCTCTCTTAGATACCGAGTTAAGTGTAGCTTGTGTTCCTCGAGTTGTGTGAACAACAGCATCAGCAGCTCTCCTCCCGTTAAACCTTCGCTAGGGCGAAATGTCACCTAGGTGTCACTTTTCTTAAACCCTGGTGCAAACCCTAAGGACCTGTACTGGAGGAAGAGTCGCAGAGTCGTGCTGGCTTTGCTGGAGGAAGGGATCCCACCCGTCAGCACGGCTCTCGGTTGCCCTTGGGCACGAGGCTCTGAATTGAACGTAACTTCGCTCAGTTGGGTGGCTTCCTGCCAGGCTCGTGCGACCGCAAAACTTTTCTTTGCGTTTTGTCAGAGGGAAGCTGATAAGTGGTCCCGTGGAGTCGTAAGGGGCGCGTAACGTGCAAAGTCAAACTATATTTAAAGCGCCTCGTTCGCAGCGGAACACCTCTGACCTTTCAATATGGGAATAAGATGTCAACCCAGTTCTGTAGCTCCGCCGGGTTTTGACGTGATCGTGCATTTGCAGGCGCTTGTACGCTCGCGCTGGGGAAGTGCAAGGATGTTTATTTAAATACTGCGAGCTCGGAACGTTATCACCTTCTGAGCGAGAAGAGACTCCGGGGATGACATCACGGCAGCATCACGCGCAGGCAGTTGGGTTGCCGGGAGGCTTTGTGTTTTAAGGTGTTCCCTGCTGCTTCACCTCTCCTTTCTGAAAGCGCGTTGCAAGCTCCCCGGAACGAAGGCCGGGTTGTCATCCTGCAACTGCAATTGCTGTATCTGTGTCGGTATTTACACCAGCAGCTCGAGCTCTTCTCGCTGTGTAGTTAGTCCTGGAAGCCAGCGATCCCAGTGTCGCGTTCCGGTAGCGCTGAGTTGGAGGAAGACGCTGGGTTCTGCAAACCTGGCCGTCGGTTCAGCTGATCAAAATAAGGGTGTGGAGAACTCACTTTAAATCTTATCATTTTTAAATAATGAGGGCTTTTGGTCACTGGAGCAAGCGTAAAAACTGGTAATAAGTAGTGTACATTTAAATTTGAAATTTCAGGGAGGCTCCATGGCAACTGCGATATGAAAGGAGTCGGGCCTTTCATGAATCCTTTGGTCTTTAGGTAATCGGGCTTTGTTTGCTTGCTTATTTGTTTAGGGTTGGGGTTTAATTTGGTTTTTCTTTGTTTGTTTGTTTAGTTTGAAAATAGGCCGTTGAACTGCCGACTTGTGTACCTGGTTTTTTTCGGTGCTTGAATTGTTTTGAAATCCGAATTGTGTTCTGAGGCAGTCTTGAAAATTCACAAACACCTTGGCACCCTTTTTTTTTTCCTTCCCTGAGCATCCGGAATGTGCATTGTGCTGGGAATGCTTTTGTCACTCGAAGATGAAAGGGAGGGAATGGTAGTGAAATTCTTGGTGTAACAGTAATTAATTGTCTACCTCCTCCTTACCGTGCTCACAACTATATAAATCGCCTTTCTCTGCTGGACCAGAAAGAACCGTGGAGGGGTATGAAAATAATGTGAACACTAATACAGATAAATCTGGTAGTTATTTGAGACTTTACTTTTTGCCTCGGTCATCGTAGCACTATATTATTAGTATTTATTTGAGTATGAATGTGAGGAGCAACTTTACCAGTTTGCTTGTCACACAAGTTGATACCCAAAGGGAAATATCGCTGATGGAAAACCAGAGAGACTAAATAGATATATTTGGGCTCACAGGCAGTCCATTAATTTGCTCAAATTAAATATTATCTTTAAATATTGAAAGGTTAAATGTACACTGATAATGGATTTAGACAGCCATTAAGTCATAATTGCTCTCTAATGTAGTTAGCAAAAGACATTATTTGATATAACTTATTGAAAAGGGACTAAAAGCACCAGGATTTTTTTTTTTTTCACTTGCCCTTTTTCATATAAATGTACGAGATTAAATTCCATTTTCATTTAACGCTGTGGGCCCTACTAAAAGGCTGGGAGGTTAGGTGGCTGTGAGCGGGCGGGCCGTGGGCCGTGCCCCAGGGCGGGCTGCGCGTTGTCGGGTGCCCGTGCCCAGCCCTTGGCCAGGGAAAGAAGCGTCCCCTCCGCTGCGGGTGACGCTCAGCAGCGGGACCGCTCCCTGCCCCCGCTGCCGGGGAGCGGCAGCGAGGACGGCGTAACCCCGCCACGGGCAGCAAACCAGTCCCACATCATCTGCCTTGCCCTCCTGGTCTGGATGGTAGCCCCAAGGCTGAGCTCTGGCGGTGACGCGTGCTGGGTCTTGAGTTGAGGAGCATCCTCCTGGGCTTGTGCCGGCCCTTTTGGGGGGCTCCTTGTTGAGCTGGTCCGTCCTCCGCTGTGGCATGTGAGCCGGGGTTGAAGGAACAAAGTCTGCCTTCCAGGCCTCTTGTGGTCACCAGGGCTTTCTTGTCCTTGAAATTAAAACTCCTTTTGAGCTTTGGTAATAGTTATCTGTGGCTGTAGGTTGCTGCAGACCAGCAGTGCTGACCTCTTCAAATTCTTGGAGGGCTGCTCGTGCTCCTGCTGCAAATGCTGCCCCTTGAAAGTTCTGCTGAGCTCCCCAGGGGTTAGAGCCTTGGCAGGGCTGAACCACCAAGGTCACCCTGAAACCCCAGAGCGGGGACAGCCCCAGGGAGGGGGGTTGAGAAGGGACTGCTCTCGGCTGGGGGACGATGAGCTGCAGGAGTGATTGTCCTTGGAGGGCTGGGGTAGTCGGATGGTTCAGCTCTGGGGCTTCAACTTTCGGGTCTGATGATTTCGTTGGGTTGTTTGTTTGTTTATTTATCTATTAAAGCTGACAAAACACCTTTGCACTTTGTTGTCGCTTTGTCCAGGCTCTGTCCTGGTTCTTTCTGGGCTGTGCTAACCTACCCAGAGATGAAGGGCTGTCTTGAACAGAATCAAGGTGGTAACTCCTAAAGCCGCTTTGGTTTGCGGCAGTGTTTCAGCCTATGGCCTGTGAATTCGGTGTTCAGAGATCTTGCAGGACTTTTTTATGTCAGGAAGAAAAAGATAAGTATCAGTATTTTCTTGGATAGCTTCTTTTGTTTAAAGCCTGGAAGGGCCTTATTCATAAGTAGATGTTATCCTGTAAATGGGATGTTTTTCTTCTTCAACAATATTTAATGAGATAATATCAAATAGGAGACTTAGTTAAAATAAAGGAAAATGCTGTTCTCATCTATTACAGTATTGTATTAGAAGTCAAAAAAAAAATCTCTAGAACATTGTGCTGCTTGTTTTTGCTCTTTTCGTGCAATTCATGTAATGTAGGTAGTGAATCGGGATGAATTTTTCTTAATTTTCCTGTTCTTAATCTTATGTGGAAAAAAAAAATAACCGGATCGCTGCAGAATGATTCACAGTGAAAAAACTTTATATGACTTCTGAATTAATTACAAATCACAAGATGGTTTTGCAAGAGAAAGGTTTTACTTTACATATAATCTTCCCCCCCAAGTCGTGGTGTAGTTGTGCTGAGAACAGTGTTTGACCCTTCTTTGGCTACCAAGCACACGGTGACACGCTGAATAGAGGGCACAGTTTTAGTGGGGATGCCCTATAATAAGAAACTTAATTGAGTTGTCAGTATTGACTCCATCATAGACTGGAACCAGGGAGAAGTACCTCGATTGGATACCTCTGAATATGGCGTGTGCTGGGAAATAGGCCACGTTTCTTACAGGGGAAGTGACTGAAGCATCTCTGTCTTGATGAAGCCCAGATTGCCTTCAACACATTTGGGGTTTCCTAATTCCCGATGCTTTATCTTTTGACTAGTTTAATTTGGGCTCTGTTTGTGGAATGTAACCTTTGCCTCAGTACAGTTTGGGGTTTTTTTGTTTGGTTTGGCTTTTTTTTTTTTGAAGGACAGAGAAAGTTTTTGGTAGGTTTTGTCAAGCAGAGATTTGTGTAGACACTGACTATGGTGGGATAATGCGCTGTACCAGCAGGGCCTCCTTCTTCTGCTCCTTCCCTGCAGCCTTTAAAGAAATCACCAAGATAAGTATGTTTCCAGGGCAAAAAAAATAAATCTACGTGCAAGAGGCTTACAAAAGTGTTTGTAGTTTGGGTAACAGGAAAAAACCCTTTGGGCAGCAGTGCCTGGCCTTTGGTGTCTCTCGGTTAACGCCGTGTCAGCTGGAGCCAGAAAACCTGTCTGGTCGCACCAAGAATGTGAGAGACTCTCTTGCCCCCCAGGCTTCGTCCAGGAAGATGCTGGAGATGACCTCTTTCCTTTGGATGTAAAGCTCTTTTGTTGAAACAGAAGAGTATGTGAAAGCCACCTTGCAAATGAATTAACTAGGTATGGTTAATTCTTCCCCGTGCCTTAGTTCTGTCAGTGTTTGATGGCTTTTCCATGCTCGGTGGTGTGCTGCTTTTGTTGTTTAAAATCAGCTTGATTATGAAAGGAAGGAAAGTAAACTGGCCTGTCTTTAAAATGGAAACAAAACAACAAACCCCAAATGCCACAAAACCTGTAGAATGAACAGGTTCCAGTTGTATAGGGAGAGCAGCTTCTCTGTTTTTCAGCACAAGAGTTTGACTCCTTGTCCATGTCACTCTTTGACATTGTTGGACAGTCTCCATCACGGCTTGATGGGGATATTGGGTTAGAAATCCCCGGTTCCTTTGCAGCGGGTTTGGAGAATGGCCATAAAAAAATGAAGCTATTTAAATGTGGTATTGAATTTTATTTTTTTTCCCCAAGCAATCATCCTGAGCAGAAACCAAGAAACCAGTGCAAGTGTTTTTGCCTCGAGGGTCAGTCTGTCCCTTTCCCTGGAGCACTTGAGCTATTCCTGTACCTTTTACCTGCTAATTCCCATTGATGCAGGGAGATTTCCCGGCATACAGTAGGGAGAGAGCAGAGCTGGAGCTGCTGCGGTTTAAATCCAGGGACTTTGGCACCGACCTCTGCTTTGGTTGCCCAGGGCTGGCCAGTGTCAGCCCTGCTCATCTGGAGAGCGGCGGAGATCAGAAGTGGCACGAGAAGCAAAGAGGAAATTCTTTTCTTCCTCAGCAACAAATGTTGAGCGTAATTTTATCTTTGTTACGCTTGCTTCAAAAGTTTTGGAGAAACAAAATGAAAACCAGGAAGCAAAATATTGTGTTTCTGTCTTTGTCCAAAGCGAGTCGTCTTGTTTGGTACCTTTTGTAATTGTTTGCTTCCCTCCAACCTTCTTTCGGGCAGAATTTCCCAGGAATCAAAGTTGGTTGAGGAAAATATTCCTGGGAAAATCGCTGCGCTGATCGAAGAGAGTTGTTATTGTCGAAAGAAAGATTTTAACAAGTCGGATCCAAGTAAAACCCAGGGTTTATTTATTTACTTGGAAAATCTTAGCACTGAGGTGGTCTCGTCCCGAACCGTAACCTTATTGTGACTGAGCAAGCCCAAAACAAAGAGGAGGATCCTTCCCCAGGAGCTTAAAATTGGAGTCTAAACCAAGGGAGAACAGATGGATGGACAGATTGGGGAGCAGGAGAAAACAAAGAGACGGTATTGTTCGGCACAAAGAGCCGCGGCCGGCTCGGCCCGGCAGCTGAACCAAACCGAGGAGCTGGTGAATAATGTATGGCTGCTGCGATGGGGCTGGAAGGCCGCGAGAAGGCTGCGAGGAGGGAGCGCGGTCAAGAGCGCTCGCGGACGCTTTGCAGTTGCGAGAGGAGGCAGAGGGACCGCGGGGGTTTAGGGAGCTGGTGAGAGGGGCCCCGAGACGATGGTGTGGACTGGACCTCTGGGAAAGAGAGAACTGAGAGGAACCTTCTGCTCTCGAGAGAGGGTGGAGGAGCGGGCTGTGGGAGAGAGGGGGGAAGAACCGGGAGGAAGTCCCGCTGTATTTGGCGGGTTGTTCTTTGGAAGGAATTGGCACAGCAGCGTGCTGAGGGAGGGCTGGAGCCAGCAGAATGAAAGGGGAGGAAGAGTGAGGAAAAGGCAGAGAAAAGGCAGTGGGGGCTGTGGGTGTGCTGTGCTAGGGCGTTGGAGCAGCAGAGCTGTTTAGTAGGAAGGGCACAGAATTAAAGAAGCAGATGTGTTGTTTCTGGTGGAGGATGTCTGTCTGGTTGTGAGATTTCTACCTGGACACCTCAAGTTGCAAGAGGAGCGAAGCGAGCAATTGCTGGTCCCGCTGACCAGGACTGAGAATCATCAGGAACCTCCTTGTAATAGGAGAGAGAGAGGAAACACTTAGAGAAGAGTTGTGTTGAGAGCTATCAACTGTAGCTAAGGGAAAAAGGACAGAAAGGGTAGAAAGAAGAGGGCTGAGAACAGGTCAGTCATCCCCTGTTGGGTTGAAAATCAGGGGAAAGCAGGTGGAAGAAAACCAGAGGGTGGGAGAGGTGACGCGCCCACTCTGAAGCTGTGTCCTGACGGGTTCGGAGACTGAATCGGGAAGGATGGCACCTTGATTCTAGGTGGGAAGGATTGGAATAGAGAAGGTGGTGAATATCAGATCAAATTAATATCTCTTTGGTGCCCAGGAGTGAGTAGAGATTGACAGAGCAATAAGCAGGCATTTGATAGGCAAAGGGAGATAGCAAAGTGTGGGTTTTATACCTGTATGAAGGTATAAGAAGACCTCTGGTACCTTTCCCTGGACACGGGTGCTGTTGGAACCACTGTGCAGCATGCTGGGGCAGGGCCTTCTCTGGAGATGCTCATGACAGGAACGGTGGCAAAACCAGTTCCCTAAGTTTTGAGTGCCGGTCATTCCAGTACCGAAATAGCACCGATCGCTACCTCGTTCTTTGACTCTAGATCTTCAACTGGCTTCCAACAGGACGACTTTGAGAGGGAGAAACGCCCCTCTGTTGGTGTCCCTGTCCCGCGCTCGGCTCGTCCAGAGCCAGTCTCTCTGGGGATGACCCGTACCTGCGGCGAGGAGCCGTGGTACCCGGGTTTTGTTGGGCACTGGGTGTGCGGCCCTCGCCCCTCTCGCTCCTCGGCGCCGGTTGCTTCGCGTTGGAATAGCTAACGGCTCCCATCAAACGACGTTTCAACTTTCCGTGGCATCCTGCAAATGTTCCTTTAGATCATGTTCGGAGTAACAATGGCTGAAATGAGCTTGAATGGGAGGGCTGTGTTTCGGTCTCGGGGGTTCTGCAGCTGCTGGCGATGACAGTGGAGCACTTCAATTGAGCTGCAGCCTGGTATTCAGCAGCACTCTGCCCATTAAGCGATGTATAAAAACAGTATAAATGGTCCGGCGCATTTCCTTTTCCACACTATTTTCATCTTAGTCACTGGAGTGTTTCTGTAGAAAATAATTTATTTACTGGGCAGCTAACAAGGAATGTTTTGGTCACTGCGAGCACCAGATGTGTCGTTCGGATTGTAGCGTGAACAAACTTAATTCGACAAGGAAGTCTTTATGCATTGAGAAGCATCTCACGTGACTGGGCCGTTTGCTGCCGGTCCTGCTGGACCAGACCTGGCCTGGCGGGGCAACTGGGAACGTGCCGCCGACGTCTCGGCCACCGGCTCCGAACGGCCACTTACTGGTATTTGCCTGGTTATTGGGGGAGCGCTGTGTTTGCGATGGGAATTTTACAGGCTCGTAGGGAGACGTGCTCAGTCACCCAAGGATATTGCAGCCGAGTGTGGACAGATGTCACGTTGAGGGAAGAAATCAAGCCGTGGGGGTTGGAGAGGAGCGATGTGGTAACGCAGGGGGAGTTGGAGAAGCGTTGCTGAGGGAAAATAGGTTTATTATTAAGAGTGCTATTGTGTAGAAGCTGAGTTTTGAATATAGCTGAAACCCTCCCGTGAGGTGTGTTTCAGTCAATGGCAATCGCATCCTTGGCCATAGGTAATCTCACTTCCCCTGTCTCTTGTTGCTGTTGGTTTTTTAACCTCCAGAGATTCACAGAGGAAAACAAGACAAAAGGATCAAAGGCCGTGTTATTGGCAATATTTGAACATCAAGAAGCAAATGTGCCCTGGTTGTGCTCTGGCCAGCCTGGCTCTCCTGAACCTGCACCGAGGGCCAGGCTGAGGAGCTTGGCAGGATGTCCAGAGCTAAACCCAGGCTGTCTGGTTCTCCACCAGCAAACTTGCAGGCTCTGAGGTCGCTGGGGACCTCAGGAGATTAGCATCGTGGAGAGGTGTGCAGCACACGGTCGAAATGCAGGAGCTGTGCCACCTCTTCCTTTCAAAGGCATGAAGGAGATTTTTAAAAAGATATATATTTTTCCTGTGTTTTTTTTTTCTTGTGCTGCTTGTGAAGCAGTCAGCCAAGTTTTCTTAAACCTGTGACTTGAGCATGATGAGCTGTACAGAAATAATCCATCTCCTCAGACTCCAAATTTTCTTTATTCCAAGAGTTTTCAGGAGGGCTTCTACAGTGACGTGACAGCTCGAGACACCTTCATCTCCCTGCGGAGAGCTGCGGTGAGGTTAATCCAGATCAGTAGCAACGCATCGGTGCGCGTTGCGAGTTCGATAGAAAAGCGATTGGGAGCTGCTCTTCCACAGCAGTCTCCGGGGTCTTTGGAGCCCTTCCTAGTCTCGCTCTTTTACCCCTGCACACAGCCATGGGTGACTCTTACGCGTGTTGGGAGAAGCGGCCAGGGGACCCGAAGTGTCCCGAAGCCACGCGCGCGGCAGCCTCGGGGTTTTGGGGGTGCTGGGGCCAGGGGTCCCTCCAGCAGCTGGGAGGCAGCTCCATCCTCCTCCGGCCGGGCCAAGCAGGGATTTGCCTTCCCTTCCTTTTTACTTTTTCCCCCCCGCTTCCTTCTCAACTTTGATTGATGGAAACAGTCACTGGGAGTCCTTTCTTGACATCCTTTAAAAAACCTGAAAGCATGAAATGTTATGCGAGTGTTATGTCTATTTTTGAGAGTAAGGCTGTTAATGTAAAAATGGTGCTGATATGCTGGAGTGAATTAGAAAGGCGAGATTATTAAATCCCTGAAAATTGCTAATTTATTATTTTTCTCACCTAATTTTGATTTGTGGTGCACGATTACAGTGGCACACGTCTTCAGAAACAAGTGAATCGCTGAGAAATTATTTGCATATTGCTAACATTTTTCCGAGACTTTACATTTAACGTTTGCCAAAATAAAAAAAAAATAAAAATCCACCTCTCTTGTTCTCTGCTTTCACTTGAAACCTTCTGAGCTGCAAGAGCTCTGTAAGGGCTTGAACTTTCACAGCTTCTCTCTAGCTGCTGCTGGCCATGAGCACCAGCAGGCGAGAGTTTGGAACATCTGACCCTCCCAGGGGCTGGGGACCGCTCCTCTGAGAGGGGTGGTGGCAGCATGTCCTGAAGCCACAGTTCTCCTGCTGGGGTCTGTGCTCAGGTCCTGGCCCGTGCGGTGGAAAATGTCCGTGTGTGTCTTCAGCAGAGTGGTTTAGCCCCCTTTTCCAGACGTGGGGAGAGCCGTCCCGGTCCAGCGGCGTGGGGCTGAGGACCGGCAGGGGCCTGGCCGTTGGACCGCGCAGCGTGGGCACGCTGCCTGTAGCTCCGTATGCAAACCATCTTGTGCCTTTGCCCTGGGGCAGCGCGGGGGGCCGCAGAGCTGCCTCCCCAGTGCAGCTGGGGGTGGATGAAGTGAGGGTAGAGACAGGAGGGGATGTGCGGCCCCTGTGACGGGGCAGCGCCGAACGCTCTTGGCCGGAGCTCCGGATGCTCCTGCGCTGAGCAGATCGGGGCTCGCTGGGGTGGGAGGAAAAGGGAGCGGAGTGTGAGGGTGAGGTGGGATCAAGGCTGAAGGCATGGCTGGCTCTGCACGGCTGCCTCCTGTGCTGGTGAGAGGAGGAGAGCTGCCTGGTGAGGTCGGGTGAGGTGACAGCGCTGTCCCCGTCCTGGCAGGCAGGGTCAGGAGCGAGTTCTGTGTACAGGGGACTCGCTCCCTGGGGGAGGAGAGCATTATCCTGCAGAGGAGATCCTCAGCCCCCCTGCCTTGGCACAGCCCTGCCTGTATTGTACCCTTTCCGATGAAATTCTGCTCTTACTCCTACTGGCGTTAGCTGGGGGAACGTCAGTGGCAATGTAAAGCCTTGTTGGAGGTGCTCCAGGCTTCAGCAGATGTGAAGAGCAGCCCAGATTAGTAATGTGGTTTTCTTTTTTTTCTTTTCTTTCTCTTAGTTCCCCCCCACCCCGTTGTTAACACCCACCCAAGTGCACCTCGCTCTTTGTGTGCAAGAGATAATTTAATCAAAGCCTTTATTCCGGGCTGGCTCCATCCTGCCCAAGTTGTGGAGGAGCTCCCAGTAACTGTACTGGGGCAGGACCGGGCTCCATTGACTGGATTTGTTCAGGTATTAGACGCCTGCACTTGCGGGTTGGTATCTAATAGGATTTTGAGCGGCACGGGGCCATCTAACCAGCACTGAGAATCAGTCTGCAGGCTCTGGGGGAAATCCTGCTAAGTACCTGCCTGCACCTTTAAATGCCCTTTACAAGTCTTGCTTTGAAAGTCGAATCTGGAAAAACAACAAATGAAATCAGTGGCAAAAGTGACCTTAGTGTGCAAGCAATAACGCAGCTGAGAGGAGAGGAAACTACGCTCGCTCGGATTTTTATTCATATATGAAACGAGCTCGAGACTTGTTAATTTTGCTGAAGTGCCATGGCAACATACGTATCTGTTTTGCAGCTTATGAAATGTATTTTTGGAACTACTGACTCACACACTTGAATATTTCTGCTGTACTAAGAGAATGTATTTCCTTTTGCTTTCGTGCAGCTATTCAGCATGAAAAGCAGAGCGGTTCCCTTCTGGTTTGTATCAGGCTGCAGCTCGGGGCTGTTGCTGGAGCGGCCCCACCTGGGCCGGGCGTGCTGGCTGGGGGGGGTGGCTGTGAGCTGCTGCTGGGTTCCCCCAGCATCCCCACACGCTCTAGGGGTGGGAAGGGCCCGCTGGAGATCAGCTGGGGCCACCCCCCCTGCTCCAGCAGAGTCACCTGGAGCAGGGGCACCTCACCAAAATGTGCTGAGGGCTGGAACCCCTCTGCTGGGAGGCCAGGCTGGGAGAACTGGAGGGGTTCAACTTGGAGAGGGGAAGGCTCCATCCAGGGAGACCTTCTAGGGGCCTTTCAGGACTTGAAGGGGTCTGTCAGAAAGATGGGGACAGAGCTTCGAGCAGGGCCTGTTGGGACAGGCCAAGGGATGATGGTTTGAATCTAAAAGAGGGAGATATAGACTGGAGAGAAGGAAGAAATTGTTGGTGCTGAGGGTGGTGAGAGCCTGGCCCTGGTTGCCCTGAGAGGCGGTGGCTGCCCCATCCCTGGCACCATTGCAGGGGAGGTTGGCCGGGGCTCTGAGCACCCTGCTCTAGTTGCAGATGG
>WUAM01000431.1:49588569-49611750 GCA_024336885.1 Actenoides hombroni | reverse complement strand
AGCAGAAGGGGAAGCGTTGCGATCGGCGCACGCCGTGCCCGCCTCGCGTTTCTGAGCAGGAGGAGAGGTTGGCTGGCCGGGGTCGTGCCCTCTGCCAGCCTTTCTGCCCGGCTAGGGATTTCCTTTCAGGAATAACGAAAACACGATACCTGGGAAAATCTCCTTGGGCGAGCCCAAACTCAAGTTTTCTTCAACGACGGTAAAAGAAACGAACCCAAAATCCCCTGGGGAAAACTGCAGATGTGCCTCCGGCTCGTGAAGGAGCGCGGTGCTGCGAGGCAAGGGGCTGGGTACGGCTGGGAAGGGAAGACTTTGCACTTAATCCTGGAAGGAAAGTTGGAGACGCGCGTTAGCGGCAGCGCAGTTACAGAACGTTAGGGGAGAGACAGTGATTATTGGACTTTATGACAGGAAGTCATTGAGAATTTCCTGAAAGAAGTAAAAGGGGAGTGTATTTGCGTTCTGCTCGGAGATTTGGGAGTACTTAGATATTTATAGGAAAATTCCAAGAGGTTGTGTGTGTTTTCCATTATACAGATTTCCTATAAAAAATAAATAGACGTTGCCACAGCGAACTAATGGCTGCGCTTTCTGCTCTCTGCTGCACAACTTCCTCGTCTTGGATCACACCGCGCTCAAAGTTTTACTGAATCATTGATTTACTTTGCGTGATTGCAGATTTTTTTTCTAGCAATACAAAACATGGAAGGCTTGTGCTAGTGAAAAAAATTATAGGGTTTAGGAAGAAGAAAGTCACTGAACTTTTTAAATGTGGGGGGGGGAAAAAACCCCAAACACCTGTATCTTTAGATTTGGAACCTGTACTGCTTTTGTGTCTTGTTTCTCTTGCACGAAGGCTTGTGTTTGGTGAGGGTAACGTGGGTAGGAGTTGAAAAACCTATCTGCTCTTCAAAAGGGTGGTGGGTTAAGCCTGGTGGGTCTGTTGGGCTGACCTGTCTGGTGCGTGGGGAGGGGGGGTTGGGTCAGTAGCCCTCCAAGGCTGTTGCCCCCTGTCTATTAGCGAGGTCCCATTCTAACCAGTTGGCCCTGGGTGAGTCAGCTCCCCTTGGCTCGCACTTGCCCTGCAGATTACAATTTATTCATCCCAGAATGATGAATAATACGTAGGAAGAGGAAGGGGGGGATATCAACCAGGAGGGAATATGCATATGAACATGTAGAACTTCACACCCCAGACTCTCTGGTTGCTCTCTGGAAGCTATCGCAGTGTCTGGTTATTTCTCCTCTCCCCGTTGTGTTTGAACATATTCAAACAGCAAAAGAATTTTCCCGTCATTTTTCTTCCCTTTTTTTTTTTTTCCCCTTTCACGCCCCCAGGATTAATAGGTAAATAGCTGGGTTTGTTCTGAGGGCTTTTGTTTGTGTTCGCAAGTGAGCGAGTAGGTGGCATCTGGCTGTGAAAGTTTAATGAGGAGAGCGGCGCGGAGCTGGCAGTGGGGGCTCGCCTGCTTCTGGGAGGAGACACCGTCCCCGTGGGCTCCATCTTGGGTAGCGGAGCCAGCACCCCTCCCGCGTGCCAGCCAGACCAGCCCTTGGGCCCGGGGACGGGTGTTATTCTGGGGTCTCTGCACGCTTGGGGTGGGCTCCAGGCGTCGCTGGGAGCGTTGGCTTTGGGGGCTGTCGTGGGCCCGAGCTTCGGCCGGCTCCGGCGCGATCGCTCCGGTCCCAACCGTCTGCTCGCAGCCGTTGAAGAGATGGAGGTGCAAGGAGCCTGGCCGTTTAGGAGCGTAAATGCTCTGTCGAGAGTGGGCATGGCAGCGCTGCAACGCCTCGGGTCCGAGCCTGGTGTGCACATCTACTCGTGTGCTTGTAGACAAGTTGGTGAGCGTACAGATGCTGACGCTCCTGTGGCTGTGGATTCCCCGAGGAAACGCTGAAATCGGTCACTTTTGGAGAGCCTGAGCAAGCGGGCCCGCGTTGTTCTCCGGGAAGCCACTCCTGGTTAATTCCTGTAGAAATACAGTCAGAATCGGACTCAATTTCCCCAAAAAGGATGAAAATAATTTCTGTTGTCTGGGCTGAGGTGAAGAGGTCTTAACTCCCCTGAGCTGAGCGGTAATCTGACTCCATCAATTCAGGTTTCCAGTAAACGTTTGGTTTTGTTTGTTTGTTTTCCCCTTCCCTTGTATCCAAACCTTCAGGTTCTGCCCCAGAATGTTTTAACAGTTAATGTAAAACATATTAATTCTTGTTAATGGTTCTTGCCATACAATGGCTTTTGTTTGGCTTAGAGTCATGGTGCGTGTGAACTTCCTTCCAAGCTCATGGCCCGAGCGCGGATTCATCCGAAGCTGTAAAAGCTCCCGGCTTCCGAAGGTGCCCGGGGGAAGAAACCAGTTCGTTTTCTGAGCATCCAACTAAGCCCTCCGCTTGCTCAGCGCTCTTTCCTCTTACAGACCAGTTAGGACTGCCCTGATTTATTTAGCAGCTTTATTCTCCATCGTGAAATTGTAAGCCCACCGTTACTTTTGGCTCCCTTTGGGCTCGATCCTCAGAGGCAATTGGCTGAAGGGAGTTGCGTGGATGCCGCCAAGGCACATAAGTTACTATTGGGTTTATATATTTTTTTTTTTTAAGAAGTTGCTGTGTGTGGACATCAACAGGATACGGTTAGGCCCAGGAGCTGACGACAGTTTGACAGCCTGATGCGTAGAGGAAGGAAGTTTAGAAACATCTCGGGGAGAGCCGTGCGGAGCAGTTGAAGGAAATGAGGCATGTCCTGCTGGTATTGTGCTTACAGCCCCGGGATTCCCAAGGGGCAGAACAAGCCCATCTTGAAACCTCAGTCTGGCGAAGAACGAGTTGACTCATATTTTATTTTTGTTGGGTTTGTTACTAGCCTGTTATTGTTCCAGTCGTGATGTTGCTTGTAAACAAACTGCTGCTCTTAATTTTATTTGCAGCTATTGAAGGAGAGCCCGGGCACATACGGGGGTTATGTTTCCATGCACGCTTGTGATGTTGCGGTGCCTCGGTTACGCTATCTCGCGGGCTGCCAAGTGCAGACAGCGAGCCTGATCTGCACCCAGAGAGCTCTGTCTGTGCTGAACAAGAAGCTCAGCCTGAAACATGGTACCCTGAGAGCTCCTGACGCAGAGCTCCTTGTCTTCCCCGTGGCATCACCGGTAAGGGCTGAGCTTGTCTGGTGAGGGTTGAGCTTGTCCGGTACCTTTGAGGACTGACTCTGTTGCTCGGGTTGACCGAACCGTAGCGTAGCACGTTCAGTGAAATGAAAACCAGGAAGCTAGTGAGAATTTTTTCTATAAAGTGAAAGTGGCACAGAACCATCAGGGCCGAAAGCCTGAATGCTCTGTTCATGCTGAATGGGAGGAGCACTGGCACCAGTCTTTCTAAAACTGGAGCAATACAGTTTGAAGAAATCGGACGTGTGCAGAACGTGCCAGCGCATCCTCAGAGACGCGCTCACCGTGTGCTCATTACAACTCCATCTCTGACTCTTTGCTGGCTATCTGTAGATGGCTGCCAAAACTTCTTCCTGCGTTCAGAAGTAAGGAGAGTCCTCTGACTTACTGTGCGTGATGACTCCTCTCCGAGTGAGATTTGATCGGCTGACGTGAGCTGATCTGACCTCCCCTTTCTGCCGCGCTCACAGCGTGCCGGGTCAGTCACTCTTTGGAAGAAAGACATGCAAAGTTTTATTGCAGATGCTATTAAAAGGCAGCTGCTGAGCGTGCGGTTACGGTGGCGGCGATACCGTAGTCTCCCGGTACCGTCGGGTATCACAACAGGGGTGACAGCACCAGGCTGTAGCCGGGAGGTCGAGGCTGGGCATGGAAACCCCCTCCCCGGGCAGGTGCCGTGGCACCGCGAGATCCCGGGATGCAGAGGTGCCCGAGCTGGGATGCAAAGAGCCGTGGCTGACCTGATCCAGCCTTGGCCACAGTCCTGCTTCTGCTGGGAGGTCACACGAGGCAGTTCCAGAGCCTCTTCGGGCTGTCGATGCCACGGCTCTTCCTTCCCAGGCACCGGTGAAGCCAGCGGGGTGGCTGCCATAACCTCGGCTACAGTTAACCCCAGCAGGCAGCCAGCCTGGGGACAAAGGAGGTTAAAACTCACTTTAAGACTTGCCCTTGGACTCTGAATAAAACTTTCCCTCTAGCCGTGTTTATTTTTGTGAAGAATTTCCTTACTTGCAACTTTAATTGTAATTTCTCCTATTTTATTTCCCATCTCCCTACTTCCGTTCTACTGCTGTTTTGCTGTTCTCTTCCCCACTCTTCATTATCACCCTGCTTCAGAGCAAGTTCTCAGGCAGTAACAACACAGAGCATCTCCAGGACTCCATTATTTTCAAGCCCTTGAGAGGATCTGGAGATGAAATGTCACGCGATGTTTTTGTGTGGTGGTGGCTAGTCCAGCTGGAGAGCCAGGGCAGGGCTGTTGCCAAACCTGGCCCTGGGGTCGCAGCATCTCCTTCCTCCCAGGGCGGTGTGAGGGGAAGAGACCAACCACCGTCTGCAGCTGGGTGCAGTGGAACTGGGGCCAGAAAGGTCCCTGGGTTATAGAGGTTGGGGTTGAGATCTCATCGGTCACGGCTCGCAGCCAGAAATCACCTGGCCTTAGGACAGTGAGTCAGCTGTTCCCTTTTCTGACGCTCTTTTGGGTTTTCTTGCAGCATTTTTTTTATTTCAGTAGCTAAAGTGAGTCAAGAATTAAACAGTCAGTCACGGAGTGAAATAAATGAGACTTTAAATATATATATCCACTAAATAAAAGGCTTCACGTTGGCATGTTGATGAATATCTGCAGGGTTTTTTTAAAGCCGGTAGATTATCGCTTGTGTTACAGAGAACAGTTAACAAAAAAAAGCAAGGTTAAAGTGTATCCTAACTCTTGCTCATGTTTATAGTACAGTTTTATTACTGAAGGTAAGACAGATAACTGGGCATTACTCCAAATTCCTGGCAGTTTTCCCTTTCCAAGGCACTAATATTGGGATTAGTGTGTTGTTTTAAAGCCATTACCTTTCTTCACCTTCATAATTGCTCGTTCTTAGGGGAGAATGCGGGAAACTTGCTGCTCATAAAGTCGACTTGTGCTGCAGTGTATGCAAAGTTATATTTTGTTATCAGTTGGATTTACTTTAATCCATGTATGCATTTTGTTTATATGGCCTAGATGTACATTTGTAGGTTCTTTGGATCATTTAAATGTATATATGGGACGTTGGTAATGACCAAAGCCAGAACTCAAGATCCCGGGGCTTTTGAGCTTTGAAAAGTTATGTCACCTTCTTGTAATAACTTGTTTACCACTCGTCTCTGAACCCCGTTGCCCTGCCTGTTTCTGGCATCAGGGTGACACAGCCTGCTCTAGAGGCTGTGGAGGAATAGGAAAGGGATGTCTTGCCTATGTGCCGCTGGAGAAGACACCGCTGCTCCTCGTGCGCCTTAGGGCTGCTGGCGGTAGGCTCAGAAGAGCTGAGCACAAACTATCTGGATCCTCACACCCACGAAATCCCAGAGCGACAGCATCGAGACTGCGATCGGGGAATTGTTTCCCATCTGGGTAACTGGGACACGGGTACAATAGTGTCAGTCAGTTCACAGCACTGCTGCTTGCCGGGGGGGAGCACCTCTGACCAGCGATGGTCTGACTGGGAAGAGAGACCCAGGGCATGAGAAGGCAACAGGTAGCCAGTGGAGCAGCAGCAGCCTTGGCTGGCTGTGGCTAGGAGAGTCTGAAACGGGCTGCCTGGGAGAGACAGCAGGAGAGAGTGTTTAATGCGAACAATTGACTGGATCCCATGCCCTTGGGGAAGTTTTTGTTCTTTTCTTGGTAGGGGAAATAGCTCGGATGAAAGACACAAGGATATGAAATAAGTTTAACAGCGGGAAGTTGTGTAAACATGATTAATTCCATTAATGGAAACTTTCAAATGGAAGGTTGTCAGTCCTTGTGTCTATACCTCTTGTTTTCTTGTGAAAGATCATGCAGAGCATTGAAACACTGTCATCAGGGAAGGCGTTAAAGAAATGCAGAAGAGAGGAGAATATGCTTGGTTAGCTGCCTGGAAAAAGTAAGAAAACGCTGCCGTGCCTGAGAGTATAGTAGATCTGGAAGGGTTTGTGTCAGGTTTTCCTTGTCCTCTACGAATAACAGCTCGTTTGCAAAGCTTGCCTGGGCAGAAGGGATGCAGGAGAGCACCAGAGCGGAGCCTTCTCCCTGGCTGGCCGCTGCAGAGAAGATCCCTCCAAGCAGCACGAGCCAGAAATTGTAAACCGGAGAAGCCGGTGGCATCGCGCAGCAAAGGGGCAGCTCCGGGGACCCGCACCGCCCAGGGACTCGTCTCTCCCCCCAGACCTCAGCGCTGCTGGGATGGCAGAGCACCAGCCTGCGAGCTGCGGTTCCCTGGGGCTTGGAGGAGATGACGAGCCTGCCTGCCTGCCTTTTCCCTCTCCAGTCGGGTTTAAAGGCTGTAACCCCACGTCCCTGTGCTCACCGACTCGCCCCCGGGGCCATGGGTGGTCCCACTCACCCCCCAGAGCAGCTCCCATCCCGCGGGGCTGAGCGAAGATGCAGCTGACATCGGTCTCTTTGCCGTGTTGTGATACGGGGATGCGGTGGTATCAAAGCGGGCAGGATGAAAGCACCAAAGCTTCCTGTTTCCAGCTGTTTTCCTCAGCAGCGATTTATTTATTTATTTGTTTGGTGGCTTTTTTTTCCAAAGATGATGCTTCCTTTTAAGGGGTTTTTAATCTGCAGGCTGTTTCCTCAGTTTATTTCACTCCAGTAAAATGTGTTCCCTTTAGGTCAGATCTGTCTCTTTTAAAAAGCAACCTGCCCTTTTCAGTAGTTTTATTTGCTACTCAAAAGAACAAACATGACTTTATGAAAAAAAAACCTTTAATGAAGTACAAAGACCAATAAACCCTTTGCCAGTAGAGCTGAACTTTTATGGTGAGGGTTGTTTTTTTTTTTTATTAAAGAGAAACCTTGAATAAATTAAATGGGGAAAGTATACAGACTTCGGAGTCTTTAATGCTGAGATTCTTGCATCTGTATCTGTGCTTAGTGGCGCAAAAAAAGTAGGTTTAGATTTATGTCATATGTAAAAAATGCTTTATTTGGGGACACGAGTAACTTTAAGGAATGGGCACGCAAAAAAAGCACCTTCCAGCTGCTCCTGGGATGTTAGTCTCTTTTTATTAAACTGATCTCTCCTTGTTTACTTTAGAAGAAAGTAAACACGTATCATTAAATTATTTTGTGCTTCTCTGCGGCCCTAATTCCTTCCGTGGGTTTGTGGCCGTTGGAAAGAGCCTCCCAACGCTGCCAACTCCTCGGCAGAAGATGGGCCGCGCTTTTTATTGAGGTGAAACACTTGGAGGGGAGCTGGCTGGGGGGTTTCAGCTCCTCGGGTCTGGGTGCCTCGCTGGTGTCGCCGAGGGGTCGGTCCTCCACCCGCCCTTGCTGGTGGAAACCTCAGGTGGGTTCCTCCCTTTGCAGGGTGGGTGGGGAGCGAGCGGAGAGGAGCTCCCCGGGCCCGAGGGCTTGGACGGCGTCGCCGGAGGTACACGGCCAAGTCCTTCAACTGCTGCGAAAGCCGAAGCATAAGGGAGACAACCACCTCGTTCGGGCTTTGCTGACATATGTTTTGAGTGGAGATGGTGTTCCAAATGCCAGGATGTGTTGAAGGATAGCTGGTTGTTTTTGGACGATTGTCCTATATTTACTGCTTACAAGTTTCATTGTTGTTGAAAGTCTGCTGTGGTCTGTAAATATGTTCTGGAGCTGTATAAAAATATCACAATTAACATATTCAGCGGGACAACAATTGCCACGGCTGAATGACTTAGAAAGTAGCACAGGCTGTAAACAGGATGTGCTGAGAGGAGCTGGCGCACAGTTCCGCTGCAGCGGGCTCCTCCACCCGCTGCCGCTCCGCAGCGCTCCCCAAAATCATCTTGGGATCCTCTGAAGGACTGAGTGCTCTGCTTTTTAAACCGGGTCCCCTCGGACAAGAAGCTCAGCTGGCATTGCTACAGTTAAAGATACCCCGGGTTGGCTTGGGAGCGGGGTCTGGGTTCTTGCTCTGCAGCTTAGCAAATTGCTGGAAAGGGAAGAAGGGAGAGAGGAGGCGGAAGGATGAAAATTCTCTTCCAAATTCTGCCGGAAACCCCCTTCTGTTAACAAATTCAATAGCAAAGGAGGCGGGATGTCCAAAGAGGAACTCGTATCTAGAGGCAGTGGGTGTAAAATTTCTACCTCTTGAGCTTGTGGTTGTTTTTCATTCCGTGGCATTAAGGGATGTAAGAGGAAAAAAAATCCTTCCTTGGAGTGGGACAGCACGCTCCAGGAAGGCTTCACCGACTGTCTGCTCGGTGGAGGGACATCATTTAGTCAGTTCCACATCTCGGCACTTTTCTGTGCTGTAACTTCATTTCAAAGGATACCTTTAAGGACGATTTCTTTCTTAATGACCCATCAGATGACAAAGTACAGAATTTGCTAAAAACACCTTCCAGAAAGCCGTGGACTCGTTCCCAGGTTTAATTCTCAGCAGCATTCTCCAAAGCCGTGGTAATTTAGAAGGATGACTTGACTGATGATCTAAAGACGGAGGATTTCCAACGATGAGCCGAAACGTCTCCCTTTGGCATCTTTCCCTGATGTTCATAGGAGCGGCTTTCCTTAGTGTGGGCAACTGGGCCCCAAGTCCAGCAAGGAGGATGAGACCTTAAAACCGTTTCCATCCTTCCCTTACAGGTGGTGGTTGAGTTTTTATTTTCTGTTTCTCATAATGAGTTCCCTTGCAAAGCAATGGTGGTCTTCCTGAGAACAGCGAGAGAGTTGGAGCCCTCTGAATTTTCTTCTGAGCATATGGTCAGGCTGCAAACCAGCAGATGCTGCGTGAGTGAAGGGCAGAGGCTCAGAAGGTAGGAGATGAAGGTGGGTTCAAGAGCCCCTTGCTCACTGATCTTTCAGTTCCCAATCAAATGCTGCCATTGTGCGAGTTATCCCCGGCAGAAACTCGAAGGTCTGCAGTCGTGCCTCAGCTGTTCGGGGAAGAGGGGAAGTTTTCCAGAAGCGACAAATCATTTCTCAGACTTCCATTTTATCAAGTACAGTTGAGTTGTGGCACCTTGAACGGGGCCGGTGAAGAGACTGAAGGGCCTGAGTAGCTGTATGGGGCAGGCACTGAGGATGAAGAGGTTTTGCAGATGGACTCGGTGTCTGTTGTTATCCCATGAGAACAATTCAGGCGATCATCAGGTTTGAAGAGAGGAGGTCGAAATTTGGCGTTTGTTGTGGTAACAAATTAATTTGGCATTCATGGGGATGTCGAGCTCTTTTTTTTCTTTTTAAGCTTTTTTCTCTTGCAATACAGAGTTTGTTAGCAGACAGTTAAAGCGTTACACGGCCGATTGGGTCACCATCATCACCAGTTTGTACTGGTGATGCCGCTCCTTTCCTGGAGGCGGGCTGACCGGCTGAAGCAGGGACATCTCACAGCCATGGGACAGCAGCAGTACTGAGTTTACAAGTTACCATTCCTCTTCTGCTGGCCGATTGTGAAGCACCTGGGCAAACTCCAAGGGTGTAATATGTTGGATTTTATACAGCTTGGAATAAAAAAAAAGGCATTTGTTTTCGCTGTGGAATACTCAGATCTGAATGAGCCGTCAGTGACTTGCAGCATCATTGCAGACAAATTGACTTTCTCCTTGGGTAAATACTCAATAGGAACAAAAGCCATAAAATGTAGTGCTTTGCTCCTTCAATTTTTTTCTTCTTTTCCCCTCCTGAAAAGTGCTCCGTGGATAAATACCTACACGCTGGCAGCCATCCCCTCTCTTGAAGAGGGCTTGTGATTGCGCGTGCGGTTTCTCTTCCATCGGCCAAGCGTTCCGGTTGAGCTGGGAGCTGCGCTGCTGCGGCGCAACCGTCGGTGTTGCTTAAAACTGTTCAAAAGGCTGGTAAAAAAGACAAGTAAAAATATTTCAGACTGAACTGACGTGGTGTGATGTTGCAGGAGGTGTTTAAAATGCAACTCTCACGTTGTTTGTTTGGGTTTTTTTTTAAAAGCCTTTTAAACATTTGTGTTTTGTTGTCTTGGGGTTTTTCTAGCTTGTGGATGTTCTCACGTTTAGTTCTTTATAATGTCTGTTAAGATTATTTTTTTTTTTAGACAAAATGTGTCATTCTCACTGGAGATGTTCTCTGATGCCTTCTAGCTAGGCACAGGGCAGTTCCCTGAGATTTCCTCTTTGCAAAGTGCCAAACGAGTAGTGATCTGGACCTGAGAAGAATAAAAGAGTGGAAAGGGAATGATGGAAGGTTTTACAATCAGCAGTGTTATGATCCTCCTCTGTAGTGTTGCCAGTTTGGTATTGCACCATAATATTTGCAATATTTGGTGTTGAATTTGGCCAGGGGAAAACCAGTGCAGTTATCTTAGCTTTTTATTTTCTTCTTAACCAGAAGGAAATCTCCTTAACGTTTGCTTGTGGTGAAAGCAGGTTTGTGTGAGGTCAACACCTCAGTAGCTTGTGACATCAACTTGTGGTTGCACTCGAGCCCGTGATTTAGAAAGGAGGGGTTGTCAGCCCAAGGATATCCTAGAATCACAGACTGGATTGGCTTGGGAAGGGACCTGAAAGCTCATCCAGTTCCAAACCCCCTGCCGTGGGCTGGGACACCTCCCACTAGAGCAGGTTGCTCAGAGCCCTGTCCACCCTGGCCTTGAACACAGCCAGGGAAGGACAATGTAATACTGAAAGGCAGAAAAGACAACTCTTGCCCAGTGATAGAATGCTTTTCTTCAGGCTTTTTCAAGTCAAGTGCTTAAAACTCATCTTATTAATAAGCGTTCCTGGATCTCGGTGGCTTTTCCTAAGTGTTGTGTGAGCAGCTTCAAAGCAGGTGCTCGAGAAAGAGCAGGAATCGTTCCCTCAAAGATCACGGGAAATCTTAGAAGCTTTCATGGAAACTTTGGAAATACTTATTTTGAGGACACACATAGAGGTTGATTTTTTTTTAAGTAGTATTGTAACATTACCGATAACTCCAAATCTCAGGAGGGGGTGAAGCATGAACGTAATCACCTCATCTTCTTGGCCGTCAAATTCCTCCTGTTCAAACGCCCAGCTTTAGCGAAGGGATGTCAAGTAAAGTTTAAAAGGCTTTGGGGATGGCAGTGTTTGTTACAAGCCCGGGTCCGTACCCGAGCCGGAGATGTAGCTTGCCAGCGCTGAGCTCTCTCCGACGGTTTATCTGCCCCGCCGAAGGCTGCCGGGGGGATTAAGCCAGGTGAAGTCACGACACGTCCTCGATAACACCACGAGGAGCTCACCCGCTTTACTTTACAAATCCTTTTGCACGACAGTGGAGTAAGTCACTTGAAACTCCCGTGGAGTTGTTTTCTGAAGGATTTCTCCCTCGTCGGTGGGGTCCGTTCTTTGCCTGGGAACATCCGGATTGTCTTACGCTGGCGAGCGGCCGGTGACTAGGAAGTGTTTGCGAAGGGCTGCCATGATACACTTTAAATGCAGGTACATCCAGGGCAGTTCTAAGGTGACTTTCATATAGGTGAAGTCATTCTAAAGTAGGCTTAAATTAAAGCCCTGTTCTCCAAAGACTACAAGTTTAGCAGAAAACGTCCTTTTGGTTTCATTAGAGATTTTTTTTTTCCCTGTGTTTAGGTTTGATTTCCCTTTCATCAGATCTGCAGGGTTTGCAGTCAGGGCCGTGCCTCTTCCTCACTGCGCTGGGTATAAGTGGGGACTTTCGCAAGAGCCGGTTGGAGGGTGAGCTGGGCGGGTGGGGGTTGTTTTCTCCTTGGGTTTTTTCTGTCTTTTTTTGTTTGGGGTTTTTTTGTTGTTTGTTTAGTTTTTCTTTTTACCTCAACTTTTTTCCAGTTACGCATTCCTCCCTAATCTTTCTGTTTCCAAGAAACATAAATATTGGGAATTAACCAGTCATGTACTGGCCAGAGAGGTACAAAACCCAGCTGCTGGTGTGGTCTGTAAGAAATCTGGTTTAGATAACAGCATCGCGTTGAAGCGTGTGCAGAAACAGCTCCAGCAGATGCTCTCCCCATCCTGAGCTGCCCCTTCGCCCGGGCACTGAAGCTTTTCCCCAGCCATAAGAGGAAAAAAAAGTTTGCATTTTCTTAATGCTTGGGTTTAAGCATATTTTTCCTCCTCTTTCTTGAAGCACGAAGCCAGCCTTCCCCCCTTGAGTCCCAGGCAGAGCTCCTGCCGAGGATGAGGGGGAGGCTGCGGGAAGGGTTTGGAAGCCGGAGGAAGCGGCGAGGTCGGTGGGTGCGGGCGGCTGGGGTCGGTGCCAGCGCGGCACGCCGAGGATTAGCCCAGCTCTGCCCCGTGCCCGTCGCCGCGGTCCCGCGGGGCCGAGCGCTGACAGCTCGTGCCCCGTGGCCCCGCAGCTGGCAGCACCACGGCCCCGCTCCCGCTCCGCCGGGGCCCCGCTCCCGCCGCTTTGCGGAGGGCAATCCAACCCCTTTCCCCAAGGCTTTGACAGACTATTTAGAGCTAAACTCTGCCTTGAGATTTTGCAGGCAGAAAAGAGGAATTAAACCCACTGGATTGCTTCCATTAATGACGAGCTGCATTTATTTGCTTTCACAACCTCAAAGCCGCTAGTCAACTTTAACCGTTAGTAGTCACAGACGGCTTCAGTCCAAACTACACGACTGCAAACAAATACTTTTCTATCAGTTGTCACTCAAAACCATGTAGGAACAAACCCTTTTCCTTTAGCGCCCTTCCCGTCCATCTCTCTGCGTGGTCTCCTTGCAGAGTCAGGTCTCTCCCAGTTTCTGCCACATTGCCCCGGACCAAGCTCTTTTTTGTCAGTTTTCAACCTGGCCAAATTAGAGGTGGTTTTTTATGTGAGTCCCTGGATTAAGCTGAGGGTGCCTGGATTAAGTTTTTAATGAGGTGTTTCAGCACCTAAATGCGTTTGCCTGGTTTTGAAAATGCCCATCTTCCTGCTTCTTGCCCCAGTTTCCCCTGAAGGCAGCAGATCTCTTCTCTATTCCTACTGAAATAGAGAATTGCACAGTCAAATTGCCTACAGCAGCTTTAAGAAGAGAGTGCAGGACTTTATTTTTTTTTCCCCTTTAAATCAGGGCACATGGATTTCATGAGAGCAACCGCGTGCAAAATGTGCTGTTGTCCCCACGCTGCTGTAAATTCCTGGACTGCCTGATTCCATGAACTAATCTCTTCGATGTCTGTGAGCAGAGCATTAACCTGGGAGCTCTTTTCCCTTGCGTCGCGGGTGCCCCGGTGCCCTCCCCGGATCGCTGTGATCTCTTGCAGCGTGGCTGCCAGCTCTTCACCAGGCCACTGAAGCAGTGGAAACGGGGAGCGAGTTACTCAGTGCTGCTCCGTGCCCTTACTCCCCTGATTTTAGCCCTTGTGAGAGGGGCCCTCCTGGCAAATCCAACTCCGCCTGGATTAGTTTTTGTTAATTAAGAGTTAAATGAAATCCGACGCTTTAAGTGTTGCATCGCCAGGCACCGCGTGCTGTACCATCAGCTGTGGAGGAAGGACTGAGGAAGTGCTTGTTGGGTGCCCCAGTTGGATTTCTGCAGTGATTTTTCTCTTCCACGTGTAAACAGGTTTTATTTCTGGTGTGTCTTATCATGTGGTCGTCTCCCGGAACATCAGAATGTTCTAGCTGCCTTCACATGTTCCTTACAGAGCTCAGATTTTCCTGGACCACACAAACCCGTGCAAAAGAAATAAAGTTCAGGAAATTTATTTATTTAGAAGCTGAGTGCAGATTTCTCCCAGCAAGGGAACAAAGCAAATGTTAAAATAAGAAGGTAACCTTTGACTCTTGTCTCACTAGCTCTCCGTAGCCGGGAGGAGCATCCGAGTGTCTCCGGGCAGCCATGGGAAGCAGAGGTCTGCAGAGAAGCTCGGGGGGCAGATGGGGCAGGGCGGGTGGGTGAGGCTTCATTTAATGGCTGAGGTAACTGCTCCTCACAGGAGAAGGCAGCAGCCAGGCTACGTGACGATGAGATTTACAGGTAGGACCCCTCTGGCCTCCTTGCTTCAGGCCCTTTGAGATGCGGGTGGTGTGCTGAGGGGTCTGGAGGAGCTGGGCAAGGGGGATGAGCTGGAAGAGTGCTGGAGGGACTGCAGAGGGCTTTTGGGTGCTGCTGTGGGAGGAGTGGACAGAGAGAAAGGGGGAAACCAGTGGTATAGAGCTGGAGGAGAGCGGGGTGAAGTGCCTAGAGTCTTGTGAGAAGTGGCTGAGGGACCGGGGGGGTTTCCAAGCTGTGGTGCTGAGGGCCATGGGTTAGTGGTGCCCTGGCAGTGCTGGGCCATTGGTTGGACTTAATGAGCTTCAAGATCTCTTCCAACCAAAGCAATTGTATGATTCTATGAATTTTAGGATCAGAAAGTGGTGTAGAACAAAGATTCTGTTTAATGAGCCATCCTGGAAGTCCACTGTTGTCTCCTAATTAGCCATCTTATCGTGAGTGGCCTGGCCTTAGGTAGGTTTTAATCCACCATCGCATTTTTGGCTTTGGTTACTAGTTTGGAACTGAAATGTCCATTTGCTTCATAGCAAGACCTTCGTAATCTGTTCCACAAGGAGAGCTGAAGTAAATCTGTCCTTATTTTTTGGCTGCGGTGTAGAGCGGTTGCGCTTTGCCCGGAGCAGCGTGGTTAATTAGCCTAACTTTGGAGGGCTCCACGCCGTGGGGTTCAAGTCAAAATGAAGTACTTTAATGTAGACTATATATAAATATACAGTTAACTAATTAGATATCCACAGTTTTTAAACCACGTTCGCTTTACAACTCGAAGAAACCTGAGAAACAGACACTTTACTACTGAAGTTTATCTCCTCGGAGGTTAAAATAAGTGGGGAAAAAAAAGACTCATTTTTCTTAAGAAACCCTTCTCCCCCAGCACTCCCTGTCCCCAAACTGTCCAAGCCCGGAACACAACCGAACCTGCTAACTGGAAAAAGCAGTATCACTGGAACCTTCAGCTCTTTCTTAGCATCTCCTCGTAGCTCCAGCAGGTCCGCTACGAGGCGGTTAACTGCAAAGGGTATGGGTCTGCGGACGTCCTCGGTCCTTACAAGCACGAAGCTCTGTCCTGAGTGTGTTGGCAAATAGCTTACGTAACTCTCCGGGGCACAATGCGAGGTTTTGTGACCTCACCCGACGGCGGGACAACGCGAGGCATTGTTATGAATATTAAGATGGAGAACAGTTTGGATTTGTTTCCCCTGTTGACGTCTCGGAGCGAGGGCTGTCGAGTGGTGCCTCAGACTGTCCGGGGGTGTTTGTGTAGACTTTGGAAATCCAGGCAGAAAATAAAATGACCGTCTGATTCAAATGAATTTTCCAATTATTTGTGGCTTGAACAGAAGCAATTGAAGTGCATTGTGTGTATATCTGGCAGCTGGTCCTACTTCTTTGGGAAAAAAAACCCTGAAGCTTTCTATCTAATCCCTTGAGCAAACCAGTAGTAAATTGTTTATCAAATAAGTAGTAGAAATTTCCCATTTTGAGTCTGTGCTTTCTTTGCTCGCTGTCAGGGATAATGAGGTGCCCCTTTCGGAGAGCCGGAGGTGGATGGGTTTGCAGCTTGTCTGCACCTCCTTCCTTGCTCCAGCCCGAGGTGGTGCCCGAACTTGGTGCAGGTCCTCCCCATCCCGCGCCTGCAGCCTGTCAACATCCCCTCTGTTGTCTGACGCTAAACCCGCCGTCATTCCTCCGCAGTCCCCTCGTTGTCTCCCCGCTCTTTCCCATCTCGTAGTTCAGTTTTCTGCGCCGGTTTCCATGGCCCTTCCCAGTCTCTGCTTTTGTTCCCAGCTCCTTGCGCTCCTTCCAAGTCGGTCCTCGGCTACTTCTGTCACCTTCAAGCTTCATACTGCCCTTCTTCCAGATCACCTCACGCTCTTTTTCTTATCCCCCCCTCCCCGATGATATTTAGAGCAAAGCCTTCAAGAAATGCTTGCAGCGGTGGCTTCGCATTTAGAATTTGCCGATCCTTTAGCTCAGCAAATGTCCAGGTGACCGGCTTGCTCTTCCCTTGATCTGCTGCTTTTTAATCCTCCTTCTCTATGCTGTCTTTGTTGTTGTTGAGCTCACTTTTTATTTAGGTCTTAAGACCTCATAATAGTCTGAGAAGAGGCCGGGAGGGGGGGGAAAGGCCAAGGTCTGAATCTGCCAAGCGAGCGTGTTTAAGGTAATTTGTATCAGCAGTGCCTGCTGTCCTGGGGGGTAAGGTGCTTCAGAGCACCGAGAGGAAAGAGCAGTCCCCAAGTAGCTGTTTATCGTACTTGTCTGAGTATGATGATAATCATCATTAGAGTCTAGGATTTTCCCCACCCTTCTCACTTTTGACACAACTGTAATCCACACGATGAGGAATGGTAACGGCACCTTAGCAGGGCCTGGGTGCGGAAAGGCTCCTTCCTCCAGACATCTGGCTCCTCGTCCTTTTTCCTTGATGTTTGCGACGTTGAAATCCCTCACAAAATTACTTGCTTCAATATACTGTTGGTTTTGTTTGTTTGGGATGTTTTCCTCTTGAAGATAAAATTCGAATGTGAGGCTGGTTTGTCTTTCTCCATTTCCAGTTCTCTGGGGTTCAGGTCCTGTTGGTAAATCCTCACCGTGGGCAGTCGGTACTGGGGGTACTGGAGGGTTTACCGATGCAGGCGGAGGAAAAGTGGCTGAGGTGCCTGTTTTGCAGAGGGTCCGGGCTAAACAGCCCCAGGGCTCTCAGCCTTTCCCCAGCACAGAGATGCTCCAGCCCCTCAGCATCTTCCCAGCCTCTGCTGGACTCTCTCCAGTAGCTCCTTGTCTCTCTTCAACTGGGGAGCCCAGCACCGGACACAAATGATGGTATGGGTGAAATGATGCTGTGAACCAGAAGCCGTTGGCAGAGCAGTGCTCTGGTGGGTGAAGGCTGGGTCCCTGCTGGGCTTATTTCAGTTACCTCTTTGCTCGCCCTTCAGCTCTTTCCTTCTGGAGAAGCTCAGCTCTTCGTATCCCACCCCTGGCGTGCGGGAGTCAAGTGCTGGGAAGGAACCACCGTTTTCCTTGGCCTCTTTTTCCCACTGCAAACACATTACAGCATTTTCGGGGAGGTTAAGCAAATGTAATTAGCTTTGACTATAGTATATTACCTTTCTTCTTTGGAAAGTCGTCTTAAATAACTTGAGTTCACCAGTGAGCATTTGAAAGCTTTTCCTTTCACTCTGGGCTCCTGCAACTGGTCCCGATCTCTGTATAGAACACAGTGCTCGGCTTCTCTGAAATGCATGCTCTAGGTATTCACCAAAGATCACAAGCAATCAGCTGAAGCATTTTAATTCTCTCGTGTGTTAAACTATCTCCCAAGTTTGTTGTGGTATTTTGGAACTCAAGCGAGGCAATTCTATTTCAGAGCCGCAGAGACAAATAATTCTATCGGTAAATATTATTTTGCACTCCTGAACGTGAAATGGCTGTTCTTCCAGAATTATCTTTGGCTTGACGTGGAGTTTATTCAGACCCTTTAAAAGAATATGGCCTTGCACGGAATTAAAGAAAAGTTAAAGAAACACGACTCTGTTTCTTGCTCTGAAGTCGATAGATAAAGGCCACAGAAGTAGAATTTGACCCCTTCCTCTTCAGAGCAAGGTTTAGCTGAGGAGAACAAACTCAGTTTCCCCTTTCTGCTCGCTTTGCTATTTGAACATCTTAAAACCATCGTGTTTGTGGGGTGGGTGTGTGTGTATATATGTATATGCTTCCCTTTACTCGCCCGAGCGCAGAGGTCAGGTAGTTTAGTTTGTGTAATTGTACGTGTGCTGGGATGATGGTGTTGGAAGGGGATGGGGTGAAGCTGAGGTTCTCAGGAGTGCACCACAAAGCACCTTCCTACTCCAGAAAGCAGCCTGCTGGCGACAGGAGGTTGTGAGCACGCTCGGGCTGGGCTGTGAGTGTTAATAACCATCCTGGGGCCCCCTGTCAGTGGTACCCCGGGGAGCTCGGTGGCAGCTGAATGGCAGGTTTCCCTCCAAATGGCTCAAAATGCTGCTCAGGGTCATGGTGGTACTTCTTTTTTTTTTTTTCCTCCCCCCCAACTGCCCCGTTATGCCTGTGGTATCCCAGTTGCTGTTCCGTGGAGTAAACCATGCAAATACAATTTCCTAGCCTGCGATTTTAAGATTTTATGTACGTGCCCGACTTTGTTATTGGAGGTGCCGGGAGGTTCAAACAAAATCGTATTTCAAAGTCATCTCGTTTGTTGTCCTGTGTTATTGCTACAGGCTTAGAAGTTTTCCCAAGTATTTGTTTGGATTATGCCTGCAAAAAGGAGTTTGCTTTCGGGTTTTTTCTGAGTTTGGGTGTTTTTCCAGAGGTAAAAATTACTGATTTTCTAATTCTAAAGTTTGTTTGGGAGCACCTCAAGGGATTCAAAGAAAATTTGAGGGACTGGGCATTACGACCAAGGTCGAGCAGCCTGACATGGGGCCCCCAGTTCACGCATCATAGCCCCTGCTTAAAATAAAGTAGGTGTTGGCCTGAGACAGTCAGGCAGCGTGTCAGAGCTAGTGGCATACTGCAAAAATAAGGTGAAGTTGTGTACGTTAGGCAGCAGGTTGTCCGTTAGCTCACCTAATTCTGAGCTGCTGTCCTTTTCAGGAGCTGGGAGGTGCGTAGGAGGCACCTTTAGTTGAGAGCCTGAGCATGGAGGCTGCTTAAAGACATCTAATGACCGGGGTGATGCTTCTGTAAATTAAGCACGGGTAGTGGTGGAGGTGTAATAGCAATTGCCAGCACGCTGGAGCGCTCAGACCTCCACATCTCTGCTGGACCGTGATGATAACGTGGGCCTGATAGCATGCACTCAAGCCTGTCTGTCTTCGCTGGGCATGTTTGGAGTGTGCTTAGGTGATGGTGAGAACCAGGAGGTCTGGGCACAGTGTGAGCATCCCTTGACCTCACTGCTGCAGGGGCTCGGAGCCTCGTGCCCTGCTTGGGGGCTCCCAAGGCATCCCTCCTTCCTTTGGATGTCAAGGGAACTTCGGTGTGAGAAGCAGAATGCTGCAGGCTGCTGAAAAGTCCTCTTAAGGTTATGTGGCTGCTTGACCGGCACTTGTTTCTCTGCATAAGGGCAGCTTTTGGCCCCCAAATCAGTGCTTTTGGGGATTTCTCCCTGCATCCTTAAGCATCAGTGGTCCCTCTGAAGCTGCAGAACCACCCAGCACAGGGCTGTAAGCAGTGGTGGTTACAGTTCCTTTTTTTTTTCCTCAGATCATTAGTAGAGGTGATAGGATTTGAATCCAGCCAATCTCACTCTGCAGCACTGAACATCTTGTCTAGATTCCGTGGAATATGCTTTTCCCAGCTTCTTGGCGTCGAGTGCTCAGAGTGGTTTGACTCCATTCAAATGCCAGTTTTACTTCTTTTTAGCTAGAACACCAGAGATGACGAGTAAAGCTTGAGTTATTTAGATCACACCATATTAATTGCACGTGAATCACGTCCTGAAACCCTGACCAAATCTGTCCACGATGATTTGCTTTTTCTGTCCCCTCACCTCGCCTCGTGCTGGTGATTAAAGGAGGTTAATTTACAGGAGACAAATTCTCGAGCCAATTCTGCACGTGTTCAAGTTTATGCACTCTGGGATAAATCCAAGCTTGGAGAATAAGTCACTGGAGAATTTTGCATTGACTTTGGTGTCGTTAGGGTTTCGCTGCCCTAATTACTTAAGTGGCTGTACTTACAGGGTACATAATAAATTTCTGGAGTTAGGTTTAGGAGCTTACAATCCTTCTTGCGATAGCTGTCACGCCAGATTATTAGTAAACTAGGCGAGATTAACTAGGTAGCAATTAGCGAGGGGGTTTTCTGCCGGGCAGAGTGGGCAGGAGCTCGCTGCCTTTGGGCCCTGGCTAGCTCAGCGCTCGCAAGATGCCACGGCCTGTCAGGCGCGCGCTGAACCCGAGCGAGTCTGCTCGCAAGCTGTGCCTCCGAGGGTTCCTGGGCGGGCGGTGGTGGAGGGGATGGTGGGGACAATGGGAGATGGCCGTGGGACCAGTGGGAAGGCTTTGGCCGCCCGCGCTTCCCGCTGAAAAAAAGGTTTTCCAGCAAATTCCCTAACGCCAGAAAAGCTCTTATTTTCTTCTTTGCTCTTTATAACTGTTTATGTCCAAGAACAATCTTCACGTTGCCAAGCTCTCCGGTTCCTGGCCGAAGACCGAGGGTATTTGTGAAAATGCATCTTTTTTTCCCCAGCTCCAGCTTGCATTTTTATAGAGCCGCTCGCTACGTGTTTCAGACCCAGTTCCTCCTTTTAGTCTGGAGCCGAGATAAAGAATTACTAGTTTAAAACAATAACTACATGTTCCACTGTGATCAAGGAATTAGATAATCTGGCATGTTTGCTTAAGGGGTCTGTATCTTGGGGCTTTTATAGGGCAGTATTAAAGCCCTGAGCCTTCTTATTATGCCAATACCCAGAAGATTGCTTTAATGAGAAGTAAAGGGCCTTTTTCCAATTACAAGGGAATAACTGTATTAAGTTCCTGTGTTATGTCAACCTGCTTTGATTTGATTACTGCGAAAGAAATGGATTTATCTGTCAGTGTTACTTAATTAAGCCTTCTCATTGATGTTTTGCAGAGTAATATAGTGTAGTTTGCACATTTAAGTCCAAA
Organism: Actenoides hombroni; assembly: GCA_024336885.1. Lineage (NCBI taxonomy): Eukaryota > Metazoa > Chordata > Aves > Coraciiformes > Alcedinidae > Actenoides > Actenoides hombroni. The sequence continues at coordinate 49,591,053 of WUAM01000431.1, read as the reverse complement.
TACAAAGAAAATTGGTGGAAAGCTAAGATGCGACTCCTGAAGATACAGCACGGGAGCCGTTGCTTGTCGTTTTCTGATCAGAGGCCACAACTTTTTTACTTTGGTGGAAGACCTGGAGCATTACATGGGCTCAGGGTAAAGGGAGGGCAAGGGCAAGGAGTTTTCGGCCAAAATTGAGAAGGTTTAGCGGTTTGGGGTCAAGGCAAATCTAATAGAATTATCCAGTGAGGTCACTCCACAAATCTCCGCTCGTTTATATGATGAATATTTACAATATTTGCCTAGATGAGGAATACCCTGGCTCTGAGATGTGTTGTCCCAGTGTAGTTTTAAGCATCTGATGGTGCTCTCTGGTCATCAGCACACTCGGCTCAAGGGAGACCTGGAGACAGCAGGGCAAAGAGAACTGGAAGAGACAGCTGGGTGGGATGTGGGCTCCCCACAAAAACCTGTGTTCAACTGTAAGCACAGAAATAGTTCCTTTCACATCACTGAGACTGTCCCGCGTTTGGCCGTGAAACCAGTATTGCCGGGTGCTGCTGGAAAGGACTGGGCATCTCTGGGAGCGTGGTGCCCCTTCCCTCTGCCTGGGAAAAAAAAAGGAGTTTTGAAGAACACGCCTCAAAAGACGCATCAGAAGGGAGTTAAGTCACATGTATCAGCCCAGCATCTGTGGCAGGGGTGACAGAAGACTCAGCTGGAGCTGGCTGGTGGGCTCCTGGAGGGAGGAGCTGGCTGGTGGGCTCCTGGAGAGAGGAACTCTGCATCTGAGTCCTGCTCTGGGCCGGGCTGCTGTGGGGATGCCCCCATCCCTCCTTCCTGGGCTCTGAGTGCCAGGAAGGGTTACTGCTTAAAACTGAGCCCTGAAACGTGGTGGTTTAGGCCTTGACAAGGTGTGTTAGTTCAGATTAACTGACTACTACAGAAAAATAAAGGCAGTTCAGAACAGGGAGCTGTTGCTTTGTCTTTTACTCTCCAGTTTACACGCAGCAGGCTCCTGCATCTGCCCGGGAGAGCTGCGAGCAGGATGGGGCTGGAGCCAAGCCTGCAGGTGCTGGGTTTGTCACCCAGAGGTGGGCTGGGAGCTGGCACCGGGCTCCCCAGGTGCTGTTCCCGAGGGCTGAGCTGTTCTGGCTTTTGGGAGCTACGCTCGAGGGTGGGATGATGCCCATCAGTGTCAGTGGGATCTTACCCACTGAGTTTTAGCAGGCGATGGATCAGGGCTCTACAGAGTTAATTGCCTGTTACATAACACAAATGATTTTTAAAAATATGCCTAATTAACCTAATAGAACGGGTGATCTGATCTGTCAGGTAAATGATACACATTTTCTTTCTTTTTCTGGAGCTTAATTAAATATTTACCTAAGAGTGTCTTGTGCTATTAACATGTTCATCTGTTATTGAGATAACAGGAACGGTAATTGGGGAAAAGGACTAAACTAGACAAATGTGGGGGGGGTTTTTTGGTTTTCATCTTGGAAATCGAGCAGCTTTGGTCCCAGCACCCGGATTTGAAGGTGCTAATGGCCATAGCTGTTCCTCGGGCAAGTGAAGTTCCCCTTGGTCCTCCCAAGTCTGGCTGCGCCCGTGCGGAGGTGGAAAGAGAGCCGCTCACGTGTGCAGGCTTTGGGAGAGCCCTCGGAAAGTTTCTGTAGCCAGCAAGACAAAACTGAGTGTTTTCCAATTCTATTAAAGCTGCTGTTTGTGTGGGGCAAAAGGCGAGCGCTGTTACTGTTCCGTTGGGATGGAAGGAGGTGGTTGGAAACCAACACTGTTGGAGGGCAACGTTCATCAAATTCCCTGGCATTTAATGTATTGTCAGTCAAAAAGGAATGGATTTCAGCAGTAGAGTCCGGCCCATCAGTGTACTAAAGGATGCGCTAGACGTTAAACACGAGTGAGCTCGTGCTCTCAAGTGAACTCAAGAGTGAACTAGGATTTCAGCGCGATTGCTCGCAGGCTCCCGCTAACCCTGCGCACAAGCGCCCCGCTGAGCTGGGGAGGTGTTCAGCTGCTCGGTTTCTAGCCAAGTGGAAAGTCTCAGGAGACTCCAGACTCATTTCAGTAAAGGTTTTGCAATGGCAGCAGTTGTCTAAGTCTATCCCACCCGACCCGAGTGCACCGCGGAGCTGCTTCTGCATGCGGTGTCAGTGGCCTTGACTTCGGGGACTTCTCTGGAGCACAGGGCTTGTGAGGAGCGGCTGAGGGACCTGGGGCTGCTGAGCCTGGAGCAAAGGAGGCTCAGGGGAGACCTTCTGGCTCTCGACAGCTCCCTGCCAGGAGGTTGGATCCAGGTAGGGTCAGGCTCTTGTTGCAAAGAACAAGCGAAAGGACAAGAAGAACTGACCTCAGGTTGCCCCAGAGGAGGTTTAGGTTGGAGCTGAGGGACAATTTCTTCATGGCAAGGGTTGTTCAGGGCTGTGCCAGGCTGCCCAGGGCAGTGGTGGAGTCCCCATGATCCCTGGAGGGGTTTCCAAGCTG